>CM065424.1:37491917-38111250 GCA_033060865.1 Dorcus hopei
AATCATAAATTGGCTGTTTCGAAGTGCTGTGGAAAAGAGTATGCATGATGTCGACGCACTGCATTGAATAAGTCCGTGGCGAACATGTGCGTTTGGCAACCACACGGTCGAACATGTACGCGCAAACATCAACACACGCACTTATTTTCAGGAAAATCAGAAAACAAGTTCGACGGACTTTTTGTATGTGCGTACATGTTCGAAGCGTTTTTCAGGCCAACACACGCACGTTGATGTTCGGCGAACATGTACGCGCGTACATGTGTTAAGACATGTGGGATCGTGTATTCCCTGCTAATAGTCAGAATACCTAAATATAGAGAACAAAACTCAGTTGTAGAGTGAAATCAATAAGAGAAGAACCGATATATCATCAAAATCTGTGTGTTATCACGTCAGAAACTGCTGATGGGACAAACTTTATAGTAAACAATGAAACTACATAATGATTACAATTCGTGTGCAACAAGAAACATCGAAATACCTCTTTCTTATCGCTAAGACTTGTCCGAACGTATTACATGTGAGGGTCTTCTCTATTTAATTTACCTTCTACCACTTTTTTGATCAGACGAAAGTCGAATATTGTCAGTGGCGTGGCTGAAGTCACGGGGTAGACACTTATATTGGAGCTCTGGGTACCTAGCAAAATGAGGTAGTAGTATTTCCCCTAATTGTAGAGGGCAACATGTGCATAAATTTAAATGTGGCGCCTTGCTTCCGGAACGCCACCGACCTGTCCAACCAATCGAATGCAAGTTACAACGTTATGGCGTTTTGTCTGTGGTTATGTCATGCAATTATGCACTTTGTGGCGTCGCGTTGTTGTTTCTTTTAATTCATAGTTTTTAATGTTGTTAGGATTATAAAAACACTAATTGTGTTGTTTGTTGTGTGTGTCTATTGAAATTGTTCTTTGTGGTAAGTGATGAAATAAATTAATGTTAATTGAAAAAATAAAATGCCAATATAATTTTCCAGTGTGAAAAAAGAAATGGGTGTATACTGTGAAATTTCTGAAAATGTGGAAAGCAATGATAGATTTCCAAATCCCAATAAATACCCGCAACTTTTTCAAAGGTGAATATTGGTTTGTGGAAGACGAGAACTTTTAGAAAGATCTCCAAAAATTATATATAAGAATTGTCGTAAACATTTTATGGAAAACTGTTTCGGCAGAAATAATATTTTACTTCATACAGCTATTCCCACTGAACATTTACCAGGTAGTAATCTGCCTTTAATTTTGGTAGATAACCATTATTATTAATTTCAATTATGTTATTTAGAGCCCCTGCAAAAAGAGACAATAAATGAAGAGAACCAGCAGTTAGATGAACCTGTTCCAGAAGGTAAGAGTATACCTGTTCCAGAAGGGGAGAATATTTTTGGATTGATTACCCTGCATTTAGTTTATGGTCAGTGTTGTTGACGATGTTTAGTCCGTAGTACTTTTTTATTTTGTTAACCACTTAGCTGTTTGATTGTGGAGATTATAATTTGATATGAAAATTTGAAAACAAAGGTCAGAAACTTTTACTAGCATAAATCGAGTTGAATGTTGAAGTTTGAGGTACCAACAGCTGATTGACAATTGTTAACCTGAACGTTTTCACATTTAGATGATGAACTGATGAGCATTTTTTTGTTTTTATTAAAACTAAGCATACTAAATCGACCCTGTTATTCCAAAACGACGAACAAACCAAAGAACCATATTTTGAGAAATCACAGTTTTTAGTTTTAGTGTAGAAAATACAATAGGATGATCGTGAACTTTACTGAGGCTTTGGTCTGTTCGTCCTTTTGGAATTATACGGTTCAATTGTAGACTACATAAAAATTATAATTTTGTATATTACTCTGACGTTAATTCTATAGAGATTGTATGTATTATGTTGCACTGTACTTATTTTATATGTACTTAAATATAATTTGTTTAATTAAACTGTGTTTTATTTTCAGTTTTACAAGTTATTGCTGGATTTCACCAACACTGAATACATGTAATCATCGACTAAAAGTAAATATTGCTATGGTTACACATGGTAAAACCATAACAATATTTATTTTTAACGTATGATTATATTTATAGTGTTGATAAATGAAAATTAAATATTGAAATATCAAAGGTTATATTTGGGTTTGGAGCTATGGTTACTTTTTCCCCTAATTGTAGAGGGCGCTTTACAAGGTATTTCAACTTTCTATTGACTGTCTCATCTATTTATATTATCTATGGCTGAAGTTACTTCGGGCTTACGGAAACTGTATATTGCTGCTTTGGAGCACTCTTTCAGTCAATCCCGAGAAGTCACATATCTTGATCTTTGGTACAAACAAAATTCGATTAACGGCTCTGAATCATATTAACATTCAAATAAATAATTCTTCACTGGAAATAGTAGATCGTGCAAAAGATCTTGGTCTTTACTGTGATACGAATTTAAGATTCAAAACACATCTTAGTAAATTGCTCCAAAAATCATATGGTAGACTTAAATTATTATATGGCAGTAAAGATTTCTTAAATAAAAAGTTACGTAAAATTCAATTATTGCGATGTGATATATGGTCCTTGCCTGGATTCTATAGATATTAGGAAAATTCAACGAGTATAGAATTCCTGTTTACGATTTACCTATGGACTCAGGGGCAGAAATCATATTTCGGACACTTTCCTTGAAGCTCGACGACTGAATATGGCCAAGAGAGTGAACTTCATTCTGCTGTATTTTTTACAAAATTATTTGTAACAGGACGCCATGAAAGTCTTACAGAACTGATTCATAATCATAACTAATTCGTTAAAATCTTACCCTGTTTTCAGCTTCAGGCGACAGTTTCGTCGGCGGTTATATGTATAACGATTGACCTTGTTATTCAGAAGTTGTGATGTGAGTATGTGTTATTTTAATCAGTTTTCAACATCTTTACGTAATTTCAATTCGCGCATTGAATTACTATTAAAATTAGCTTTCATATGAGTTGTCACACTTTGGATTATGTAACAATTTTTTCCCTGAAAGAGGGCGCTAAAATCAAATTTTCTGATATTCATATTCACATTACTGAATTCTCTATAAAATTACCTTTTCAATGATATGCCAATCATAGTAAATTCCCTATTTAAATTCTATTGGTTAGAGAGCTGGAAGGGAAGGGGATGACGTATGACAGTTGGGTATAGGATAGAAAAGTGTCCCCCTGGGATTATAAATCGATCTATTTTGCGTTTTTTCAAACAAAAATTTTCTTGGGAGATATTCAGTCTGTTTCGTTTTAGTTGGGCCAGTCTGTATATACTCTACGAAGGCATGAAGAAAGTAAAATAATAGCATTAAAACAAATAATTACTTGTGACTTTGTAATACTAAGTTAAAATGTTCAAAATCATCAATGTTTTTGGCGTCAGTTTTCAAAAATGTAACCATCAAATTAAAATGGAACATATTAGGTGCGTTTTATTGCAACGTTCGCGTCAGCCAGTAGAAGTAAAACGTCGTTTTATTGTGCTGCTGGTGTCCACTGGTGGCAACTTTCTCTACCGTCGTTCAAGACGGTAGAACACGGTAGAGAGGGTGGGGATATGTCATTTCAATTTGAATCCATCAATTCGTCTTCAATGACTCTTTGCTGTTGTAAAAATCGAGCTATTATCGGAAACGGTATTTCACCGTTTTCCATTATTCCGTTAAATCAAGACGAAATAGTACCACTTTGACAGCTGAAGGTTAAAGCGTGACTATTACCGTTTTATTGTAACGCATCTACTGGCGTATACTTTTGCCACCGGTAGTGCACAATAAAACGCAGCAATTCACTTGGAGGTACCAACAAAAATGTTACCCTAACACGGCCTACTCTGAGTCTAAAAAGATCGTGAATGGATTATACATCGTCTAACATTTTCACCGCATTACAGTCTTCATCTACAATCATTGAACATCTCTGGTTACGACCCATTTAAGGCACGCTACAATGCAGGTTTCTTCTGCGTAGTTAACATCAAATACCGAAGGAACCATAATGATTTACTGCATTAAGGCAGAACACAGCCGCCTTTATATTCTAGCCATGCGCAACGTCGATGCGGCAACACTGCGGGAGGTCTATCAGACTAGATTTGTACGACGTTCTAATGAAGACTTTTGTTTATTGTGATTGCTTTTTACTTAGTTTTTGATTACTTCTAGCGTTCAGAGGTGTGGTAATCACTACTGAGAACACAGCAAATGGTATTAGTGCCAAATTGGATTAATTTCTTTGTTGAAATAGTAAATTAAAGTGTGGAGGTTATGTCATGGAGAACAGCTCATGCCTACGGATTATTTCGTGTAATTTAACCCTAGGATGCATAAGCAGTACAATACCGTCATTTACATGATCCGGGCCTCGGAGGCCCTGCCTATATAATATATTAGGTTGCAATGGAAAAACATTTGTTGGAGTAAAATATGCAGGTATATGTTAATTAGATTTAGTTTCTAATAGTCTACGTAAACATAATTGCAGAAAAGTTATATTTTAGCGTAAGAAGTTGTGCACATTCTAATACTGTGCTCTTTACAAACATTATTTTTACATGTAACACTTATCAATTTTTGACTGATACAAACACGTAGATTACATGTCTCTAACAAGTTATAAAAATTTAGTCAGCTAAGGACATGATCAGATTTGTCTTATACAAGATTCTGTTAGACGGGTGTGGACGGCGGTATACGTAAATTTGTAGAGTAGTGATGAAAAACATTTTTTTTTTCAAATTCTGAAAAAATTCGAAAGGTTTTGGATTAGAAGTGAAGTAGACAAAAACGAGTTTAGAGCATATCTAAAGGCTCAATTCGATTGAAAATATTTTAAACAAATTATAAGAAATTAAGCACCTTCATGGGCCTGGGAGGCCCCATTTATGCATCCTAGGGTTAATGAAGTAGAAATACTCCAGTTCACTTATTGTTAGTGGGATTTGTTTTATAAGAACCTACATACTTTATATTTTTAAAGTGCCTTGTAATGTACCAAATTGCAAGTCAAATCACAGTAGCAATTTGAGTGTTCCCGAGTGCTCCTATATTTCTATGTTTGTATGTTTCTATTTCTGAAAGATGAGAATCTACTACAAAAATTGATAACTTCTATTCCTGGCAAGTGGCAAAGATTGGATACCATCAAGATATTCAGGTGCATCTATGTAGCAAACATTTTATATTTATTTATTTATTTTTTAAATAATACTTTATTTCTTTGGGAAGTAGGGCTTTGGCCCTTTGGACTACAGGCGTACTACCCCTTAAAAGAAGTAAAGCGCCATCACTAACATCTCGGGTGGTGTGAAAATTAACTGTATTATTTCAATTTATCAACGATGAAACAGCAACTCTATTAAGGGTCTTTCCATTTCTTAATAAACTGGGTGACGGATAACTACCATGAATACAATTCATAAAAATCAATCAACCATTCCAAAAGATCAAGTTATTCGCCCAATAACTTTAATGGGTAGATGAAAAGACCGATCTTAAATTGGCAGGTTACTACCTATTACATGCATAATATGTAATAAAACATTTTTTTTCCTACACTAGTAGAAAATTCAATTTTACCAGCTCATCAGAGAGGAGAAAGCAAACGTTTCCACGGCGAGCCCGGCGAAATGAACATAAATGCCTAGCCGAGAAAATAATTTACGAGGCTTTACCACTAGGTAGCGCGACAATAACTTCTGGAATGCATTCTCATCGACATCAAAAAATTAACAAACGTAATTTTTTTATTTACAGTTGGTTCTTGTCCGAAGAAATTTGTATCACTAAATCTTCTAAGCGGACACTAAATCGCGCAACTATACACTTTACGTTTCGCAGTCGTTCGACTGCTTCGACGAAGCAGTAAAGTGTATAGTTGCGCGATTTAGTGTCCGCTTAGAAGATTTAGTGATACGTAATTTTTAAAATTTAATTCCACTGGTATTTGGTTTTAAAAAGGATTAAAATTATCAAGAAAAAAGAAAAACAACTCGGCAGCGGTGGGATTCGAACCCATGCCTCCGAAGAGACAGTGTATTAAACCACCGTCTTGACCGCTCGGCCACGCTAGTACATCGCACTGTCCGTAAACTATAACGGTTGCCTCATCCGCGAACCAACATATAGCTACATACAACGTCATCGCTAGGCCTTACTCGTAGGTTGCCTAGTAACTGGTAAATTTCAGTCAGTGAGAGTGAGTGCGGTAAAACGTCACTTGGACATTTTGTTTAACTATAAAAAAATTCGTACTAAATTGAATTTTTAAATTTTAATGGATATTATTTAACTTTTATCAATTAAAGTAAAAGCTACAATTGCCCGGGAATGGAAACGCATACGATAACGATAACAATAAGATAAGGTCCGTTATGGTCAGTTGCATCAAATATTTAAGCTCAATTTAACTTTAAGCGTCACAATACGAGGCCAGCAGCTAACTAGTCCGAAACTGTCAAAAGCTTGCTCCGATCAATGTTTAACATTTAACGCAGCTCTTGAAAGTGGTAATTAATTCGACGGGCAAATATATTTGACAATTTCGAACTATGCAGTCAGGAACTGTGCACGGTCCATGGGAACTGTGTAGGAACAAAGCATAACTTACATAATGTTGAGTATCTGAAATGTCACATTGTTAACACCGCTTAAATTTATGCTCAGCTTAAGAGTTTGGTGCAACTAGCGATTAATCTGCATATCAAGTACTTCAACCGGAATTATTTTAGTGTCATTTTCCTTTCCAAATTTTGACAACTGATCAAAACTGCATTTAATTTCAACAAGCAAGCCTTGACTGGTCTATGGCTGACGTCACAAACGCTACCCCGCATTCCACCCGTCCCTCGTCCAACACTCCCGGCATGAGGTAACCGGTGAGTACATCGAACACCGTGTTTTAAAACATCTATAATAATTTTAATAGTAACTCAATTTTAATATTTTTACTTCGAGAAAAAGAACGTTTGTGTGATATTAACAAAATTAATTGTAATGTTGTGGAGGAAAAGAAATAATATGTAAACCATGGCGGTAAAGCAGTTTTCGAGATCTCGAGAAGTAGAATCTTCTCTCGACCTGGAAAACAAGCACTTTACCGCCTCGGTCTACAATATACTATTTTTTTTCTAATTTTTCAGTGTTGTTAGATAATAGCTCATTAAATTCTGCAGCAGTCCTGAAAATTCGATGCACACAGCGGTAGAGCAATGAAATATAATATTTTATTCGTTGTAGTAGACCTCCCGCGATAAGCTGATGCGCTGTTGCCACATTTCTCACCATGGCTAGTATGTAAAGATGGCTGTGGGCAGAACGGATGATGAATTTTTAATATCTTTGATAACGAACCCTCTAATTAGAAGAACAATTTACTACTTCTCCTACGTGCAAGGTAAGCATGTGCTTTTCTAAAATTCCAGAATCATTAATGCCTTATACCAAAGCAAACCTACGCCTGCATCAATAAGAGGACGAACACAAGGGCGTACCTACACGAATTTTAATACCAGAAAAAAATAATAAAATTAGAGGATGAAAAGAAATAAAAATATTTAAAGTGAAAAAGAATATATTTAAAAACTTAGCCTTAACATAAAGAAGAAGAAGCCACATACAATAGGAACATTGTTAAAGTAATGAACTTATTGTTAGTGAGGAACTGCCGGAATCCGACTATTCCGAATGGGATGCAAAAGATGACTGCAGGCAGATCCAAACATTTCTATAATTCGACTGTCATTCTTAAAACCCGTTCACAATCACTTAACGTAACCAAATTAATGACTTAATAAAAGTTGGAAGCACTTCTTTGTAATGTAAATACTTAAAATTCTAAACTGAAACTAATTAATGCTTTTAAATTATGAACTATAAAGTCGTTTAAATTTAGAATTACTGCATTTACATTAACAAACACTGCATTCAAATTAATAATTAATTTACGTTACGTTAAGTGGTTGTGAACGGGCTGTTAGAATTAGAGATTATGTCAGAGTTAAATTTCCCATAAAACGGATATACTTTCATTACGTTGGGAAAATGGAAAGCATAAATAAAAAAGAATACCTTCGAGATGTTAAGAGTTTTTATATTTACTTTTTTCTTTTTCGTATTAAGTATTTTTTTAGTTAATAATAATTGTACACATATATGAAAATTTTCTGCACTCACATCAAAATAATACAAAAATTAAATTACCCACTTTTAACCCCATTATTTTCAATCCTCCCAACAGAAAATGAATTATAAAACGTTACTGTAAATGTGCAAATTTTAAATGCCTTTCTTTATTAATTTGAACAAGTTTTTGCGTATGCTTTGCGTGCTTGTGAAGCATAATGAAAGTTTTTAAAGAATTTTGCTGCAAGTCAAATTGAAGCTCAAGGAACCCTCTGTAATCAAAGCCGACTTACAACAAAATTCTTTAAAAACTTTCATTATGCTTGACAAGCACGCATGGCCGCCTTAAATGGGATGACTTATTATGTAGCAAACTGGCTTCAATTTGTCAATCCTACTGCAATGTTAGGTTAGAAAGTGATCACAGGATGTCGTGATCTAAACTTTTCATTACTATTACATCGCAATGGCGAATATAATAGGACAGGTTGGTTTGGTTTGCGGTGGATTTCTGCTTACGCTTCTGCTGACGAAGGCCCAATTTAGGCCTGAAACTGCGTTGTACAGAGGCTGCTCAAGGAATCCTCTGCAATCAAAATCGACTTGCAACAAAATTCTTCTTAACTTTAAGGTTAACATGATAAAAAAAACGTATGCAGGAAACGGATGCTAACGTAATCGCAACTGGTTGTTTTTATTAACAATTAATAAAATTTTAATGCACACTTGTTGTACATAGATTTTGTTAAGAGTCTTACGAAAATAAAAGAATTTCAATTAAATATGATTAAAGAAAATGAAATATAAATATTACGTATACATATACCGTCTGTCTTATGAAAAACGCACGACGCTATAACTCCGTTATTAATGATCCGATTTCAATAATTCAAAAAGCACATAAGACTAGTTTAAAAATACTACAAAAGGATAGCATTTTAAATTTTTTAAATATGACAGTGAACAGAGAGTCAACTTTTTTTTTTAAATGGCGGCAGATATATTTTTTTACTCAGTTTGATAGAGATTTATTTTCGGAATTCAACGATTTATTTCAACTTGATATTTTTTGTAGAATGTTTTTGAGAAATGGAAATTTAATTTTTTTAATAAAATTTTCAAGTATGCTTTTGATTCCTACCAAATTGCACAAAACAGTAACTATCTTTTACGATTTAAGTATTTATCTGTCAACTTGTTTTCATTTATTCTTGTTTGTATTATTTTGTTATACCATTATTATTTCATTATGGATAACAATCAATTAACTGATACGGTGCAAGTGTTTTTCGAGTGCCACAAAAATTCTGGTCAAGCTGAGCGCCTTTACGCAGCTCACTCTCCTAATAGAGAAGTTCCTAACCGTCAGAAATTTAGAAGACTTGAAAAAAATTTAAGAAATCACGAAGCTTTTAAGAAACCCAAGAAACAGCAACGTCAATTTCGTGAAAATGTAGAGTTAGATGTCTTTCTTAGTGTTCAAGAAAATTCAAGAACTTCAACTCGGGAAATTGCACATTTTCGATTATCTGATTTTCCTCTTTGAGACCTTTAATTTGAGTACCCGCACGGTGAGTTTTACTTTTCCGAAAGTTTTTCGATTATCCCCCCCACCCCAAATTTGATATTTCGAAATCGACTTTTAAATAATTGAATTCAGAAAATAAATCTCTATCAAACTGAGTAAAAAAAAATCTGCCGCCATTTGAAAAAAAAAAGTTACTATCGTCTGACAAAAATGTCATATTTAAAAAAATCTAAAATGCTATCCTTTTGTAGTATTTTTAAGCTAGTCTTATATGGTTTTTGAATTATTGAAATCGGATCATTAATAACGGAGTTATAGTGTCGTACGTTTTTCATAAGACAGACGGTATATACTCTTTTCCAAACGAATTCCTCCGATTCGCAAAATAGGACGAAAGTGAACCTTATTAAAATACTTCTTAAGACTAGGCTTTATTTTAGTGCTTTAATATAATATTTGGAAGGCAGTATACATACAAAGATAATTCGTTAATTTCAATAGTTTTCGCATTAGTCAACTGTGAACATACAATTGCTCTTATTTCAAAACTTGTTAAAAGTGAATTCAGTAGAGTCCCAGTTAACCGAGTCGCGGGTAGTTCCGGGTAGCCATTTAAGCTATTTAACCAAAAGTTGTATTAAAATGAAATTCCGTGTTATTCGAGGTGGCTTTAAAAGTTGTCCGGTTTATCCGAGCTATCCGAGTTATCTGAATGTCTAAATACAATGTTTACTTTATGTATGTTGTACGTAAGAATACATATATGTGTATATTTCATTAAGTTCATTAAATAAAAACATTTAAAAAGAAATATAATTTTTCAACGTAGTTAAAAAAATGGATATTAATTAATATTCAAATATTCAGTAGTTATTCGAGTTTTCATTTATCCGAGGCAGGAGCCGCCCAAGGTTACTAAAAAGACAGGTTACCTGGTAACTTTCAACGTCACTGCAACGTCACTCAGTAGGCCCATTTAATGCATATACACAAATAGATGGCCTACTGAATGACGCGTCACTCCACGACTTACCAGGCAACCTTCTCTCTTTAGTAACCTTGGGAGCCGCCCACCTTACCTCGGATAATCGAGGCTCTACTGTACATATTTAAATCCACGATCAAATAAAATATACTTCTACTCCTTCATCTATGTATTTAAGATACATCATTTTACGTTTAAAAAAAATTGAATTAAAGTATACTATTGTGGAAGTTGAATTATTTCTCTTTTATGGAATTAAGATTTGGTAAAAACTAATGTGTCGATTCTGCTCATATCTGTGGCAACTGTAAGATCTGTAAACTTGTAACTCAATTATTAAAATATGAAATTTGAAGTTCTGTGGAAGATATGATTTCTCCTAGGTATCTAGGATTACTCGTAAGTCTCTGTGGTATTAGGGGCTATTCTGTAACTGATTAACAGGCTGTTAAAATTTAAGGGTACGTTAAAATTCGAAATAGAGTCTTCTGATTGGCTGTTTCCACAGTAACGAAATTTAACAACCCTTTAAATTTAACGTCTTCGATGCAGAATAGGCCCTATTATCTTAGAGACTTACAAGAAATCGGATCATACTGAGAATTTTTAATTTTAATAACTGACTTACAGGCTTACAGATCTTATGATTGCCACAGATATGAGCAGAATCGACCCATAAGATTGGTATTTTATCGCTATTATCAAAATAAGTTGCATCTAAAAATGTCTACGTCCTAGAAATTATGCACAAACGCGCTTACGTGAAAGCCGTGCACATAAAAATGAGAGGCACGTTAAACAAGAATTTCCAGAAAAAGACCATGCTCACAACTTTCCTTTTATACGTCTCCGCATAAAACCTTCACATTGCCACATCTACGTTAATGCTCATAGAATTTTCTTACTTGCAAATTTCAATTAAAGCGAACCGGTAGTGAAAAAGTACGTCATGTGTAAACTCATACCTAAAGAAACTAAAAAAAGCAGTTTCCAGTCAATTAATTACAGTTACACATGATACGGAGAACGCATAAATTCCAGACGATTCTATAGATAATGCGTAACATACTAATTAATTTTCGCACGTGAAGCACAAACGGTAACAGAACCATAAAATCTTCTTACCTAGGATGGTCAAAGAAATAACCAACCGTTAAGAATGTGGTCAGGGCCATGTAGACAATGCACGCCAAGGTAAAGCGGTGTCACAGTACAATAATCGCTGGAAATAAATTAAAAACTCGACCTGGAAGCATTCATATATGATTATTAATTATTACAAGCCAACATGAAGTAATGCGCATTGTTCCGACAAACAACGAATTTAATGTGACATAAAACTGCATAATTTTTTAAGGTTAATTTTAATTAGGAGTATTTTAAATTGCGACTGTGACGGAATGAAACAGATAAGAGACAAGCAGTCACCGATAAAATACTTACGCAATTAATATGCTAATGCTAAATTAATGAAATTATTTAATGCTAGCGTAAATGGACGTCTGATGTCATGAAAATTTTGAGTCATCTTACAATTATAGGTACATCAACTTTTTCAACAGTGAATATCTAAAGGACAAAACGCACGTGGACGCAAGACGCATTTAGTGCGGATTTAGTTATAGCGTTTTCGATTGACCGCACTAGTGCGCACTCAGAGTATCTTCATCTCGTATTATTACATGAGGTTAAAAGAAGATGCAAATACACTGAGTGCAACCGGTGCATGTGAAACGAAAACGCTGTTAAATTCTTCCCGCGACTTCAACCGAACGCATCGCATCTTGCGTCCGCGGACGTCTGTGAGTTTTGTCCTTAACTCAGTTGCTTTGAGAATTACCATGAGTAGTTACAAAGAAATTATTTTATTATTAAATGAAGGGGAGAAAAATTATAATTAATTTTAAACCTGAGTTTCCTAGGTCTGTCTTTTAATGTTACTTTACACTTACATGGTTATAAACAGTTTATTTCAAAATTCAGTGGGAAATTTATTTAAAAAAAATGATAATAATTAATTTTAATTTTTATATCTATATTAAAAAAAAACTTGTAATTATAACTGTTAATAATATAATAATCGAAACTCCTAAGCAAATCTCGTCTATTTTAATGATTAGTAATTCTATCCGTATTTGAAATCATTAAAAGTTATTTATGCAAAGAAAATGAATTCTTTGGTTTCTGTCAAAGTATTAATTGGATGGTTTCATTATGAAAACTGCTTTAAGTTTTTAATTATGTAATATCATCATATCATGTTAAGGACACTACAGACACGGCGATATTCAAGCCATCTGGGGGTTATTCTCAAAACGAGGGAGAAGGTTCATTTTGTGGGAGTGACGTCAAAATGACGTAGACTCTCGTATAAACTTATACAAATCTTTCGAGAAATGCGTCATTTTGACGTCATTTTCGGGAGCGATCATTTCTCTCCAATTCGAGAATAACCCCCCAGGTTGCTGCAATCTGATCGCCCGAAAATCGCCAGAATTAACGCGATTGGTTCACTGATGCGTCGATTTTCAAGCGATCTGACCGCCAGAATTAAAGAATCCATTCATGTGGAAACTTTTCGAGCAAACTAACTGCCGCAAAAAAAATTTGCAACAATTACTAAGAAATACAGTTGCGGACACGGAGATATCATGAAAAGGTGTCGGCTGTTGCAGAAACTCGCTTCGGTATGCTGTAGCTAAGGCACGGGTTTAGATGCATTTTTGGGTTTCATGAATCATGATCTAAAAATGCACCTAAATCCGTGCTTTAGATATATGTAGTCATAAGACATTAATTAGACGTTATTTTCTTTTAAAGGAGTTACAATTTCTTCCTCTGTTTCCTGAAGTTTTAAGGAAAATTTCGGGAAATCGGATTATTGCAATTAAATTTTATAGAAACTACTGAAAGATTCGATGGCTATTAGCAGACTTTGCCCTTTTTTCAAACGACCGAAAGATTGCGCAGGTGTAAAGTGCTTATTAGTTTGTACACGAAAGTTCTGTAACTTTCTAACATTTATGTAGAAATTTATCTTATTTATAAATCGTTGGTATTTACTTCCATTTTATTAATTTATTATTTATTGATATACATATTTAATTACAGTTTGTTAAATGGATCTTAGTAAAACCAATTTTTTTAGGTAGGTAGCTATTGTATTTAGGTATGCCACTCGTTTAGAATGAAAAAGGAACGTCTTTATATGAATGTTTGTAAAGTAGAACTTAGGATTTATTACTAGAGAGTATTGATGTATTTCATACGCCAAAAATCAATGACGTACGTAAAAAGATCCATTTAACAAACTGTAAGTCAGAGTGTAAAAGTCAAATATATGTGCCAACGATAATTAGGTATTACTGCCACAAAAAATAACTAATAATTATAAAGTGAATTCATAAAATATTGAACAAGCCTTTACGCACTTTCTTGCCCAAAAATTTACAAGATCTACCCTAATGATTTTATACTTCAGCACTGCATACTATATAGCTCCGAAACGAAACTTCTCCGAAATTCCGCAACTCGGGCTATTAGTACGTACAAGTAGTTTATCAGATTTCTTGTGAGATCCAGGAAATTAAATGATAAAATTAAATTACCTATCAATCGCCACGTATATGGGAGTTTACAAGCAAATATTTCCGTGCGATCAAAATATTGCCTGTAATCTCATCGCCACTGCCCATTCTGTAGCGATTGCTAGCAATCGAGTCGCTCAAGTGAGGAGGTGATTTTCAAAACGCAGTATTGTTCAAAACTGTTTTATCGAGATAATGACGAAAAACCTGTTCGGCGTGAAGTAAGGATCCATTTTTTTAAAACTTTGCTTAGCATTTAGTTTCTCTGTCAATAATAATCTTAGAAAAACCACATTTAGATATGTACCTTCTGCAAAAATATAAAATTCGCAACACAAAAACTGCAGTTTGAAAAACATTAAGATTCAAACCAAAACAAACGTATCTGTTTGACCTCCGATAAATGTTATTTCAGATTTCAAACCTAGTTCATTAGATTCAGTTTCATCAACTCTAACTTTTTTTTCGAACTTTTGTTCAATACTGCGGTTTGTAGATCACCTCCTCAAATATCCGCGAATATCACCAGGTCTGTAGTCTCCATTAAGGTGGCCATTGTCGCATCGCTATTTGGACAATTAAGGTAAGCGTTCACAGGCTCGCATCGCACGCGTCGCACGCACGAATCACAAGAATCGCAGAAGTTGCTCTCTCGAGAATGCTAGTCGCATTTTCAGTAATGCGATCGCTGCTCTATGCGGCCTAGTTAACGCAGCGTCATATAAAACTATAGAAAAGATCATTTATGCGATGCGTGCGATGCGAGCCTGTGAACGCTTGCCTTTTAATCGACAGCAATCGCATCGGGCGACCGAATTGCTTCAATATTGCTACAGAATGGGGAATGGCGATGAGATTACAAACGATATTTTGATCGCCCGGTAATTTTTATTCGTAAGCACTTGACGCGTCAGTGGGTCCCGTTTATTCTGGCGATTTGCGAGCGATCAGATTGTACCGACCAAATCGCCTGAAAATCGACGCGTCAATGGGCACCTTTAGATTGGATACTGAAGTACAGTTGTACTGCTTCCTTTTTCATCAAGTTTAATCACTTCAGATTTTTATTTCTGGAACTATGTGAAAGAAAAAAATTGCAATTGATAAGAGAATTCCTAGAAGGTCTAAAATCTTAATAACACAACTACGATTCGGCACGATTAATTTTTGTTCTTAAAAAATAAACACTGTCATAGCAAAAAAAAAGTGGACACTTTTTTGACGTAAATTTAATAATACTAAAACACACTAAAACGTTTGCTGAGTAGCTGTAATTATGAAGTGATACTTACGGACGACAGTCAATATATTACAAATAAACTAAAGAAAAGCTGTATAACTTTTATAGTCAAGTAATTATTAATTGTGTCACAAAACGTTAAAGTCACCCAACTAAATTTATAACATTTTGGAATTTGTACTTCAAAAATGTGTCCCCTCTTATTTAACCGCAACGGTATCATGACAAAGTGCTGTTCAGCAGTTCTTGTAGAGGATTGCTCAAAACAAACAACTTGTTGACGATATATGCTATATTTATCTACAAATGCATGACATTTTTGAGGAAAATAGAATAAGTTAAATATAAATAAGTGTATAAATGTCCATTCACAATGGACGTAAGTGTAAGAAATACTTAAAGATAGTAGATACATAAATGTAAATTTTCGGTATGTTTGTCAATCAATTTTATATTATGTACTCATTATTAACCATTACAAGAGTACAAGATAATTTTTTTACTACATATATGCCGAGCGTCTAGATCTCAGTTAAAAAAATATACGACGAAATTACATGATATGACAAAAGCCGCAAGGCTGTTTCACGAAAGTTAGAAGGAGAGAGCTATATAAAAGTTTTTTGACTTATCGATCGATCGGCATATATTGGAAAAATGAACTGTACTGATTGACGTACTGATAGACAACTTAAAAACTTACATTTATATGTACAGTGAGGTGATAAAGTAAGGAATAAATTCATTATTTCCTTAATGCTCAATGTACACGAAATACGCCGGGACAGGTCAATTTTAGATTTTTATTGCGATCTGATGGCCTAGGTAATTTTTTTTTAATTGTCATTTGTCCTTGGTGACGTCATTGAACTTTTTTTTTTAAATGGAATAACCACATTTTATTCATTTCATTTGAAAGTTCGTGGTTTACTCTTTTTGACAATATACTACTTTTGACATTTAAATTTTGAAAAATGGTCAAGAGAAGAATTTAATCTTGATCACTCAGGAAGCCATGGAATACGTTGCGTGTGTAAATTGCATTAAACAAGCGAACTGTAATAAATGAAAAATTGAAAAAAAATATGGAAACTTATCGATTTGAAGAAACAAGAAAATCATAGCATCTCATAATAGATGTTCAAACTGCCTGCTATTTTCTGACTGACAATACCCTATCCGATTAAAAAATTCGCTCTGCACACGATTTCATGTCTTATTCTGTCTTTTAGATCATTCAGATTATTCGGTCTGTTTACATAAACCTTGCTTTTTACATAGCGCCATAGAAAGTAATCAAGTGGCGTCACTTCCGGAGATCTAAGTGCCAGTATTTTCGCTTTTTAATGCGATTTACACACGCAGTAAAAACATATTCCGTGGCTTCCTGAGTGATCAAAATTAAATTCTTCTCTTGACCATTTTTCAAAATTTAAATGTCAAAAGGGAATAATGAATTTATTCCTTACTTTATCACCTCACTGCATATCTATTATCTTTACGTATTTCTTAACGCTTACGTCCATTGTGAATGGGCACTTACTTACTTACTCTATCTTAGCTGCCCCTAATAAATTATTCTTCTTAGCCTTCTAAAAATACTTTGTTTCTAATTCTATTTTTGCTTATTTTTCTCATATATCAACTTGTTCTTTTGATTACCATATATGGTCAAAGTGTCACATGCAAACAAGGGTTTCGGATTCGTTATTACTTTTCACTTTTATTTGTTCAAGGAATTTATTTTTAATTAATATCGTTTTCTTTATTGGGCTGTTTAATTTTCCTGATTTAATGATTCTTTCTTGGTTTTATCTGTCGACTTATTGTTCTATCAAGGTATTTGTTTAAATTTACGTTTTGTCAAAAAACACCGTGCGGCTTTTTGAAAACAGGCCATAGTTGGCTTTGGAATATCCAAACGTTTCTCTTAAATAAATTTACTTATGACAATTAATTTCCAGATTTGTCAACGAACAAAGTTTAAAATATTCTTAAATTTGTGACCAGAATGCTTTCTAATGAACAAAAATTGCTTTTATTAGAAAGTTTAAATTTAAAAAGAAGGATGCAATTATGTTTTGCAAGTGAAAGACAACATTTTGAACATTTATTGTGATGTTTTGACATTAAAATCGGTTGAATTATTTGGACATTTGTTTTAAAAGTAATCTTATCAAAGACATAAGTTTGAACATTTCATGGCCCACTCTGGCCTGTATTCAATAAATCGCATGTTACATGTAAATTACAACAAATTTATGACCGTCTATTGCGGGCTTAAGCAACACACACATATTATACAGGATCCTTTTATAAAATGAAAACTATCTAAAGTAATCACTATGGTAACATTTTTAAATTAAAGTGTAAGCCTTGGAGATATTGGGTGGTATGCATAAAACGAAGTAGATGCTAATACTTCTCAAATTAGTATATTCTTCGAAGTATCTTCTATTACATAAAGTAGCTACTGCAGCTCTGAAGCATATACTACGAAAGCAAAGTTTATACTACAGCACATAGTAAATGCTACGCTGCAGTAGTGTTTACTATTAAAATTAATCTGAGGCTTTGAAGTAGATACTACAGTAGGTGCTTCTACAGCGAAGTAAAAACTTCTATGTGCTCTTGTGCTCTAGTATCTACTAGATCGTATAGTAAATACTACGTTACTATAGTAGATACTTCACTTTCGAAGTAGGTGCTTGAAGTATTAGCATGTACTTCGTTTTATGCATACCATCCATTGTTTTATTGTGTGATGGTTTTAAAGTGCATTAAAAAAACGCAAGACAAAAGTAAAAAATAAAATAAAATTACAAACATCTGTAAGTATTGAATTTTGGAAATTGTAAAAATACAGTGAATTAATTTGAAATTATAGCAATGCTATTCCTGTAAAGTAAAAGCACACTGCACAAATCAGCTCTCCTCACCACACATGTATGAACACTTTTTCTTTTATTATAAAAGCGAACACGTGTTTCACCCGCGGTGCGGACATCATCAGCTCTACTCAGTTTATATCGTGTTTTCAATTTTACCGTCTCTTGCGTTACGACTCGCTTTCACGATGATAGTACTCTCATGAAAGTATTATCACGAAAGTGGGTGTGATAGTTCCGACAAGAGAGTTAAGTATCTATACGGAAAGAGATTGTTGCGAAAGTAGTCAAATGGCCGACGATAAGTTGATTCCAGCGGTAGCTGCAGTTGTTGGTGAAATTATTAAAATAATGCTTCTTATTTTTTGTCAGCTCTTTAACGCTGGCGAGCCCTGAGAATGGAAGCAAAACTTCTGCTCTGTTTTTAAATTCTGGAGAATTTTTTTTCCCATATAGATGGAAATCTCTGATATTCTTCCAAAAATATGAAGATAGTCGATTACGCCAGTTTAGAAATCGTGAACACAACGCTTGCCAAAACACTATCAACTATGCTGCCAACTATCTAGTCAGACGAGATAGTTTGAAAGTTGTGTCGCGATAAGGTGAAAGCGACTGTCAAGTTATTTATACGACGTTAGTTATTGCGATAGTTGCTTTCAAGACTGCAACTATCACAGAAACTATCATGAAACGAAAACTACTTAACAGTTGGGTTAAAATTCTAACGTCGCGTCGCTGAAGCGCTAATAGTAAGCGCTCTTCTTCTGTTAAAACCGCTGCCGAAATCGAAGGCACTTTCTATTTATAACTTAATATATAACAAAGAGGATATATTTTTTAAATATCCGATTTACTTATTTTGCCAGTTACCCAATAATGTACATGTTTCAGAAAAATTATTCTGGATTAGTTAAAGAAAAATGCAGTACAAAGTAGAGTTTTTCCAATCATCTTTTGAGCGATTACCAATATGTTAAATGAAGGTAGTCAGAGGTCAATTTCGTACTGAAACTCAGAATGATCTGAATTAAAATTTTCTTATGAATTTTTTTTCTAAAGTACAAATTGTTGAAATAAACGTTCCTATCTCTGAATAGAAAGGCAACAGTGTCGACCTATACATAACAACCGCAAACACATGACTTAAAATAGAAGTCACAAACCGGTTGAATAATTAAGTCGGTGACTTACATGTAACGTTCTAGTACCGAATAACTAATGAGTGTGCCATAACCAGTTCCTAACATTGGAATTTTACCTGATTATCTCGGTACAAAGCATTCCTAAGGAAATGCAAGTTATTCCGCAGGTTGGACACGACCTTGTGATGACGCAGAGCAGTTTTAAATAATTTATTACCGTATACGTACGAGTAATACTGAAAATTAGAAGCGTAAAAACGAAGGAGCCATCACTGCTGAAAACAAATTATCTTCGAAATTCATTTGCACCGACAAGTGTACCAGCTAGAGGTCGACCTGTTAACTTTTCACATTTCAAATTCCTGTGCATAAATAACTCGAATTATTCCAATATTCTGAAGGTCCGCGCCTGAATTCCGTGCGATAATTTTTCGACGAGCGACGTCTACAACAAAGTTATGCCTAACGTTCATTACTGCGCAATGAAAGCCGGAAGTACTTGTGAAAGATGACGCCTTTACCAAATAAATCGACGTAGCCTTTTTTTTACAAATATTTACGGTATAGTGCGCATGAGTGTGTTAAAATCAAGTTACTTTTAAGCAGGACTCTAAGTTAAATATACTTTTCAGTGATGATGTAGATAAGACGAAGGTGATAATTAACATAAACATTGGAATTCCAGTTACAAAATGTGTTAAAAAATCACGCACATAATCTAACAATCATAAAACGTAAAAGTTAAAATACTTCTAATACCTGCAAATACTCATAAGACGAAATTTAAATATCTGTAGGTGAGCATGTAGGTATTCTTTACCTTTCTGACCAACTGTTGAAATGCTTATCCTTGAAGTATGTGGTTCTTGAAATGGAGATTTTCTCAGTTTTTCCTTTAATAGTAGCGTGTATAATTTCATTTTGTAATTTGCAATATCTTAAATTTTTTTAACAAATACTAAACAAACTCCATCAATATACACAGATAATTATTTTATATCCTTTATATCGATGCTGACTGCATTGTCATGCTTCGAATTGGCAACTGTTAACAATTTCTTGAAATGTCGTCGTCCAGTTTCTGACGAGTTTCCGTCTCCACTTTGCGTTCATTTCATTAATTAACTTACATATTTATACTTCTAGATTGAATTTTGTTGGACCATGTTCTCGGAATTGAAATTTCATACAAAATTATACGTTCTTAGGAACCCTAACAAACAACAAATGTGAAAATAAATTTCGACCCTAGCTAACAGCAATATTGTAAGCAGGATTCCTAAACAAAATTTTAAGATCAAATCACATATCAAAACATATAGAGATAAGACTGCTTAAAACAAGACAGGTTTAAAACCAATAGAATTTTACGGGAGCGAGACGTAGAAGATGAATAAAAAAATTCAAAACCAACTATGTAGAAGGCTATTTGCAACACTGCAACGGGATATATGTTTTGTTGGTTTATTTGATGCAACCTGGACAGCGACAAGATTGTAAGTTATGTGAATAAAAATTAGCGTTTTAATTTGAATTTGAAATGTCAAATGACGCTTGTAAAGTGACGGCTGTCAGTGTCAAGCCGTCAACAACCGGAAGTTACTCCAGTTGTTCCATTTAAAAATAACATTCAGCATGATTCAGCACTTCCAACTCAAATGGTGATGAAGCGGAGGAAGGCTAGGAAAGAAAGACAAACCCAGAATTATATGAATTGTTTATTGAATCACAAGCCAGACTACTACAATGATTGGGGACATCTAAAGAGGACGGAAAAGAGCGGATAGTCAAAACAATAGCAAATAAGATACCAGAGGGAAAGAAAAGTAAACGATGTCCAAGAAGAAAGTGGATAGATACAGTTATAGAAAATCTGGAAGAGAAAAACGTGACCAACTCGAGAGAAGAGGCCAAAAATAGCAGACAATGGAGAGAAATCCTAAAGCTATGGACCTGAAGGCCTGAAATCAGTTACATGTCAAGTGCTTTGCCAAAGCAACTTGCATATGACAAATAGCTGGCATATAATCAGAAGACTCGAGTTCGAATCTCTTGTATTTAAGTTGAATTTATTTCTTTATAATTATTAATAAATGAGCTAACGCATTTTTCTAAATTTACTGTTTCAAATCTATACAGTATGTCCCCGGATTGAGTTTACAATGCGTATAATGGACCAAAAATTTTTGAATTAAGATTTCATGTTCTGCAGTTCAGGCCTGCTTGGCGTGAAATGAATTTGTGCCAAATTTGACGTCGAAAGTCTTCAAGGTGGCGGAATTAACACAAGAAGAAGTAAAATACAGTTGAATTTAAAAAAAACGGGAAATGAAATTTTTCCAATTGTAAATTTGGTTGCATTTGTCAATTAATTGTCAACTTGACAACAGGGACTTGACAATACATACATTTTAAAAATATCTAACCTATTTATTTATAAACTGACGTAGCGTCAAATAATTGTAACCTATTTCTAATAAAGTCATTTTCACACTATGATAATATTGAAAAAATGTGCCCATTTTTTTGACATTTCCCGTTTTTATTGATTTCAGCTGTATGTGTAGGTAAAGTAGTCTTCCTTTTGAATTTAGGAGAAAAATTTAGTAAGATAAAACGATTCTCATTTCAAATTAGGGAGATATACCAAATTTCAATATCCTAGAAGAAAAAATTGAATTACGGAATATTACTAATTAAATTATAAATATTTCAGTAAAGTTGTAAAATGTTAACGCCATCTATACAGGGTGAGTTATTAAGCGCCCCTTCTTCCATAGCTCATTTATAGAACGAGATAGAATTTTTTTTCTTTCACAAAGACATTCTACCTATTGAGCACTATAAACTAAAATTATTTTGGTACATACAGAGTGTTACGTAAAGTAATGACAGCATGCAGCGGGATTTTTTTTAATGGAACACTCTGTGTATTTTCCTATAGAAAGATATAACACTCGATCCTCTAAACAGCAGCACATAAAATATTTATATTTATTTAACCAATTAAGAGTAAATTAATATTTTATCGAAAACGGTCTGATTTTCAACTTCTCTTAAAATACTAACTGTAAACGTATCGTTTGTCGTACGGGAATAAAAATAGGTAGTGTTGTAAATTAAAGTATAGGGAATAACCCAGATATAAATTCATTTAGTTTCATTTGTTTTTTCAAGTGTTCAAGCCTGTGTAATTGTCAGATTTTCAAATTGCCGTTATTCAATTTTTTTAAATGCAACCCCCCCTATCTCTTTTCACGAATAGATAGTGTTCATGTTCCTCTTCAATTCTGTTATAAGTTTTCTGCATCTAATCCTTACAGTTTTTTTGCTATAATAAACTTTTTACATTTTTACTCTAAAATCAATATTAAAAAGTTATTTAACGTACCGTATTTTAATTTTTTTAAGACAGCGCCCTCTATTTCATAAAACAGATGGATAATATCAAGTTTACAATTGGTTACAGACTCTTATTACATTAAAATCATCGTATTTTTATTGTAATACAGTTCTTTCACTTTGTTGTAATTAACAATGTCTTAAAATTGATTCGATGTAGTTTACAACAAAAGAAAACATCAGTGTTTACAAATAATTACCTTAATGTAAAAATTGTTGTACTTCAAAAAAAAATATACAAATAATAAATTAATAATCTAACAAATAAATGAAAATCGGTGAATTTCTTTTGTTCAAGTATTCAGATTTTATTAAATCAAATGTTAATGAAGACAACTGAAGCTTAGGAACTACATCGAATCAATTTTAAAGCATTCTTAATTAAAACAAAGTAAAAGGACTGTATTATAACAAAAATACGATGATTATAATGTAATAAGAGTTTGTAATCAATTGTAAACTTGATATTATCCATCTGTTTTATGAAATAGAGGGCGCTGTCTTAAAAAATTAAAATACGGTACGTTAAATAACTTTTTAATATTGATTTTAGAGTAAAAATGTAAAAAGTTTATTATAGCAAAAAAACTGTAAGGATTAGATGCAGAAAACCTATAACAGAATTGAAGAGGAACATGAACACTATCTATTCGTGAAAAGAGATAGGGGGGGTTGCATTTAAAAAAAAATGAATAACGGAAATTTGAAAATCTGACAATTACACAGGCTTCAACACTTGAAAAAACAAATGAAACTAAATGAATTTATATCTGGGTTATTCCCTATACTTTAATTTATAACACTACCTATTTTTATTCCCGTACGACAAACGATACGTTTACAGTTAGTATTTTAAGAGAAGTTGAAAATCAGACCGTTTTCGATAAAATATTAATTTACTCTTAATTGGTTAAATAAATATAAATATTTTATGTGCTGCTGTTTAGAGGATCGAGTGTTATATCTTTCTATAGGAAAATAAACAGAGTATTCCATTAAAAAAAATCCCGCTGCATGCTGCCAATATTTTATGTAACACTCTGTATGTATCAAAATAATTTTAGGTTATAGTGCTCAATAGGTAGAATGTCCTTGTAAAAGAAAAAAATTCTATCTCGTTCTATAAATGAGCTATGGAAGAAGGGGCGCTTAATAACTCACCCTGTATATTTATTGACTAAAAACAAATAAAATATGATTATTCAAATAACACTCCGTCCATATTAGCACCTGACAGTATTAATGTCTTACAACTGTACTGAAATCCTAATATTCCGTAATTCAATTTTTTTTTCTAGGATGTTGGAATTTGGTATATCTTCCTAATTTGAAATGAGAATCATTTTATCTTACTAAATTTTTCTCCTAAATTCAAAAGGAAGACCACTTTACCTACACAGATTTTACTTCTTCTTGTGTTAATTCCGCCACCTCGAAGACTTTCGGCGTCAAATTTGACACAAATTCATTTCACGCCTAGCAGACCTGAACTGCAGAACATGAAATCTTAATTCAAAAATTTTTGGTCCATTATACATATTGTAAACTCAATCCGGGGACATACTGTATATGTAATATATTTTAATAATTCAGCCAAATTTACAACGACCACCAAAGGATCAACATTTCACCGAAAAGATAAGATAAAAATATTTACTACACGTTTTACATTCCCTTTTTAGACAACGAATAAAGTTTTATCATTATTATAATTTTTCTAAAGGGCTTTAAAATTTATGAATTTTTTATTCCTAAAATTTCCTTTACTATATTCATATTTGACTTTTAGGCCCAGTTTTACAATCATGGAATAAGGACGGAATAACTGTTCGCCGAATATCCTTTAATGTTCCTCCATATATACGTCATACCTACGTCACGTTATTCTAAGAATGATGCTTATCCGAAGATTGTAAAATCGGGCGTTACTGTAGATAACTTAACTTATTTATGCGTCAAGGGATTAAAATTCAACCTAAATAATGATCTGTTATAAACATTTGCTAATAACAGTAAGAAAAAATCTTTCAAAGGTTCAAGAAGAATGTAATTAAATATAAAAGAAAATAAAGAGTTTAAAAAATTTCCAGTTAATACAAATTTCAACACCAAAAATATTGATTGACGTGAGAACATAACAGACATTCTTTTATAATACACTACTTCCCATGACCATATTTGTTTCAAGGATTTATTTCTTGTAGAGAAAAAAATATTAAATTTGAGCTAACCCAACTGTGTGATACTTTCAACTAAAAGAAGACATTCACATCAATTAAATTTCAGTACGGAAAATATCGACAGATGTGAAAATAGGGAAAAACTGCTGTACTTGAATCAAAGATTAAATAACAAAACTCAAAAAACAAGACTGCAATTTAATTAAAGGAAATTAAATTACATTCGATCTCGTAATAATATGTTTGGCTCAACCAGAACAAAATGCAATATTAAATTTAGCCTCTCCTGAATCACATGTGACTAATTGAAAATAATCTGTGACTAATTTTGTTAATCTAGATTTGCAGATGTATTTAAAAATATCGAATTCGATCACCAAGCAAACTATTTTCTACGAATTTTCATGCAACTGGCGCCCGAAGCAGCTTCTCTCCTGTTAAAAAAGATATTTTGGTGTGTTGTAACCACTGGTAGTAACATTAACGCGTCACTTTTCAACACGCTCAAAACAGATGAGCCAAGAACAAATTATTTCCTGCAAGAAACGCGAATAACATCCATGAAAATAAATTATCTAGCCTAATTCGTTTTTAGACTGACAAGAATCGAATTTCACATTTTTTAATAATTATGTACGGTCTTTCACGTGCCAGGTTTCAAAAGTCAATGTAAAAATTCTGCGCTGCCTTTATTCTAGGGCTAACAGCGGATCTAGTTACATTAAATTCTTATCAAAAGTTAAAACGTGATAATAAAAAAATCATACAAAGCGTGCCACTTAAATGACAAGGTCGATGAATCAATAAAGAATTTGTTTATGTGATTTTATCTCCTTCAAATTAGAAAGACCAAATAAGTATACAATAATGAGAGTTTATGTTAATCTTTAGATTAAAAAAAGAACAAAAAAGGAAGACAAGACCATATTAAACGGTGCTAGGTAAGCAGAAAGAATTGGAGCGTAGAAATAATATCACCAATATTCAAAAAAGGAATATGTAACAAGAAATTTGAAATCTAAAGAAATATAGCGATAGTCTAAAGTTCTCCCCCCCCTGTTAATTTTGGAATCAAATAAGATAGAAAGTTCAGACAAAAACCAAATAAATGTACATAAAAAAATAGGAGTACTAATTTTTGACACTTTTTAAAATGAACCTTTCGCAATATACTTACGCCCGATTTTACAAACGTCGGATAAGCATTTTTCTTACAATAACGTGACGTAGGTGTGACGTAGATGTGGAGGAACATTAAAGGATATTCGGCGAACAGTTATTCCGTCCTTAATTCACGATTATAAAACTGGGCCTTAGTGTGCATTAAAGAGTTGCCAAGCGTCCAGCAAGACGTCGATCTAAAAGTTGTCTAAACAATAATACTTTCAATTTTGTTGAGTTAATGTGTTTTTATTATTTTTTAATAAAATATGTGTTAATTTTCCAAACAAGTAATCACTAAACACAATTACATTGTAAATAAAAGTTAAATAATGTAAAACAATTATTCCGAAATTATATATCTCTTAAGAAACGAAATCGTTTAAAACTTAACTTATTGAAATTTTCAAGCAACTTTCATATCTGCAAGCCACTACAGCTTTCTTTAATTAAATCAATAATTACAAATTAATAAAATTATTAAACCACATTCGCTGTCTAATATTAACTAATCCAAAACTTGAATCACTAGCTAGTAAAAGGTCATTTTAAATATCAACTAACGAACGCAACATGTGTCTTTACGTAATTCGCGTGCTTTAATAAGTACTAATACATTCTGCAATCATCGCATCGGTTCGAAATAATTTCCTGGAAGGTTGATTTACAAATTGACTTGCAGCGATAAATCACAAAATACACATCAAGAAATCGCAGACTTAAATATTTCAGTTTCTATTTACCAAGACTGATGTGCATCGCTCGCTATGTAGTAATAAATTATTGATGCCGAAAATAGATTTGATGTCCAGTTTCGCCTTGACTATCTGTCCCATCGATTTTAAAATTAAATTTGAGATACCGACTAAAAGCATGGCCGGATTCTAAATTATAAATATCCATGAGAAAGTTGGGTCCGTGGAAAAGTCCATTTGGAAATAATTTCTGAAATATGTTGTACATACATAAAACGGAATCAAATTCGCACTTATTAATGCAGGGATTGTACGCTGATGTAATGATTAGGTCAACAATGCAAAGCAAGCTACAAAATTACAATGGTTGTTAGTTGCTTTTCTGGTAACATGTGTTGTTTTCTTGTCTTTATCAAACTTGTTCGATTCTCTTCCAAACACCTATGAATCCTTGGTAATAATTTTCCGCATTTAATAATGATATTGTTATTGTAGCGTGTATTACCATGGCCAGCTACATTAACATTCACTGACGTGTATGTATGGCCGTTTCAATTCGACTTTTACAAATTTTGACAGTACTCCACTCAGCGCCTCTTGTGAGTTTTTAAGTAATTGCAGTTGTCATTAAGTTACTGCATGGCCCGCTACATTAACATTCACTGACGTGTATGTATGGCCGTTTCAATTCGACTTTTAAAAATTTTGACAGTACTCCACTCAGCGCCTCTTGTGAGTTTTTAAGTAATTGCAGTTGTCATTAAGTTACTGTCAGTAGTTTTGTAGTATTTTTAATAGGGAGCGCTGAGGGGAGTACTCCACGGCATGCTTTCTCGAACCGAATTTTAGGCGAATTGAGACGGCCATACATACACGTCAGTGAATGTAATGGAGCTGGCCATGGTTACTGTCAGTAGTTTTGCAGTATCTTTAATAGGGAGCGCTGAGGGGAGTACTCCACGGCATGCTTTCTAGAACCGAATTTTAGGCGAATTGAAACGGCCATACATACACGTCAGTGAATGTTAATGGAGCTGGCCATGGTATTACATATTCATTGAGGAACGATTCAAGGAACGCAATTTTAAGTGAGAATTTGAATCCGTTTTACGAGGGGAGTGTAGATTTGACCTGGTCTTTTTAAATTTCTGATTGATAGCAATGAACAAATAACCAAATTTACTTCATAATAATCAAGACACTTATAATGTATAGTTGTTAAATACCAAAGACTTTATTTTATTTCCATAAATATTGACAATAATTGTTGTATCTACAGTTGGTTCTTGTTCTGACGAAACTGTCGATCGACGGTGAAACGTAAAGTGTATAGTGCGCGATTTAGTGTCCGCTTAAAAGATTTTGTGATATAATAATTGTATCAAACTTATCTGTCGGTGATGTACTTAGTCCTGTTGCACCGCGAATTATCATTAAATTTTTATGTGCTGAGGTTGAGAAACCTGGAACAAATTATTACCGTTGATAAATCTTGAATGCACAATTAAATCCTAGAAAGCAAAAAGGGTGGTATGAAATGGCGCCATTCAAATTCATCGCCGCCAATGAAATTCAAAGCTATACCGTCAGCAAGCAATGTGATGATTGTGGTATTTTGGGATATTCACGGTCCAATTTTAATAGATTTCTTAATTGACCGAAAGACTATAAATTCAGAGTTTAGGCCTCTTAGCAGGTACTTGGGACGCAAGAAATTTATGTCGAATGAGTAGGTAATAGAAACAGTGCAAAATTGGCTTTGCAGACAACCAAAAGAATTTTTCTCTGTTGATATTTGCAAGTTGTCTGATCGTTGGGATGAGTTTATATTAAATAAAGGACAATATTTTGAAAAATAAAATTTGTTTCATTAACTTTGTGTTATTATAGTATCGCTGTGTAAGAAAGTCCAGGTCAAATCTATACTCCCCTCGTATTTTGTGTCTAATACAAAAAATTACAGATTGAAGGACTATTTTTTTAATTTTCCGGCACACGTCGTAACTCAAAATTTATACGTGGCAGAATTTTTGTACTTTCAGATTCAAATTCAGCTTGGTTCGAACATTAAAAATCACCTGTTAAAATACCAGTAGCAAAAAAAAATTCTTAATTTGTTGGCTAAAGTTATTTAATCTTTAAAGTTTGAAAATTTGAATTTTGAAATTAAAATTTGGTATGTGAAATTTTGAGAAAACTGTACAAATATTTTTAAATACCACGTATATCCCACAGAATAGAGAGTAGAAGAAAGGAAAGTATCACTACCATCACACAGAATAAAACGACCACTTATTTGTCGTTAGTTATCACCTGAGATGTTAGGGCCGCTACTAATATTATAAGAAAAACTAAAAGAATAAGAAAATAAAGAACAACTAAAACTCGCTACGAAATTAAACTCTATCAACCACAACCAAGCAAAATATGCCGTTTCAGATTTCAGAAACCATTCAGCCATGCGCAGTATTCCGCCGGTGAATATTTTAGTAAATGCCTGTCATTACAGAGGGCACCGCAGAAATTTGTTCGCAATGTTTTCTTTCTTCTACTCTCTATTCTTTGGTATATCCATTGAGAATTGCTGCTATTTAGAAATATTATTTTCTGCTTCTTCGTTGAATAAGAAGTAATTAAAAAAATTTAAATCTGGCAACCCTGTCAGCATTATTAAAACAGTTGTAATTTGGATATCACACAAGTTTTAGTTGACGGCGTTGTTACTTAAGACCCTAGCTTAAGACTTAAGTAACAAACAATGCTACCACGACTGTCAAAGTTCGTAACTTGGCCGATATTAGTTAGTATTACCTAAATTATAGTTTTTATCCTATGTATAAAACGACAACGAACAAATTTTAATCCGTTTATTACTAATTATGGAAACATTTAATAGCTCTAATACAGAAGAGTAAAGCAAAAACGTTCAATATTAAGGTTCAAGTCAACGATAAAGTTCAGCGTATCATTTTACTGCTGCAGTAACATTTCCTCGTTACTCGCCTGATAAAAGATACTTATCGTTATCGTCATATTCCGGAAAGGAGAATTCGATTTCAAATAAAATCCACAACTACAAAATATTAATAATAACCAAAATAATCAAAAATAAATCATTTTTAATAAAAACGCGAAAGATTGCAGGGAAAATCTGACAGCACTTAAAAATAATTCGTTTTTAAGGCAACGTTCTTAAACTTATGGTTATAATCTATCATGATTTATATTTACGAAACAATCAAAAAACAGTGTTGTCTGCTTGTAAATTCTGGTAAACGGCAAAGATTTTAATTCTTAAAAAAACTACATGTAGGGCAATTTTATACCCCATAAAAATTAGACTGCACTGTAAAAAATTTCATGGTAAATTTACCTGAATAATCATTGGTTATTTGTGGCCATCAATAATCATGGTAAAAATACATGTAGGTTTACCATGAAATTGTAAAAATATATGTAAATTTACCATTTCATGGTAAACCTACATGTATTTTTATAGTATTTTTACTATGATTATTGCTGGCCACAAATAACCAATGATTATTCAGGTAAATTTACCATGAAATTTTTTACAGTGTGGTATTGTTAATAATGTTAGTAACATTTTTGATCAGGCAGGTTATTTAAAGTCGTCACATTTTGCGGTAATAGGTTGCCGACTTTAACAGTCTGTAGTTTCACAACTAAAACAGAATGGACACTTTAGTTTTTCGATTTTGGCATTTTCATGAACTGGTGATCAGTGTGGTATACTTTTGGTGCCACATTTCATTTACGTCGTGTATACATAATTTTTACCAAGCAATTGTAATTACACTAGATTCTTGTTGCATGAAAATTTATAGAATAATTTTTTAGTAACTTTTCAGCTTAAAATTAATACATTTCCTCAATGTTCCGCGGTTGACATCTTCAAGAGAAAAGATATTTAAATTTTCATCGTAATTAGAACACTTTCTCAATGTTCCGCGGTTGACATCTTCAAGAGAAAAGATATATAAATTTTCATCGTAATTACAATGATATTCAACCTGTCTGAAAAATTCACACTTAATCTGTGTTAAAATTAGACATATGAAGAGGCCACGGAAAGAACGTGTTAAGTCACTGTTAATTTTACAGGAGAGCGTTATTAAGGTTTAAAGTCTCATGGAAAATCATAGAAAAATCGTATATAACTGCAATTTGGAACATTTATGGACATAGTATTTTGAAATCAACTGGTACACATTAAAAAGGTACTTTTTTAAAAGCTTTTGAGTTTTAATTTTTTTTAAACACGTTCTTTCCGGGAAGGCCCAAACTTAAACTGAAAATACCACGCGTACTAAACACGCTTTTTACTTGTGAATTGGACAGTTAGTACTACACTGACTTGGCTACCACAATGCGTCATAACTTGAAAATGTCCAAAAACTGACTTAACACGTTCTTTGCGTGGGCTCTTCATATGTAAAATATCTCTGCTAATTGTTGTTTTTCCCGCCCAGTGCGCATGTAAATGATTTACACTAAAATCTCGTGTTAATTTTCACACAAAAGTCGAGGTGGGCCCCACATAAAACTGCGATTGTGTTAGTTTTAATTCAGTTTTTTCAGCAGTGTGGGATCGTCAGGGTGTTATTATTGTTGAATATTTTGAACGAGGCACCACTATAAACAGTCAATGGTACATACTGGTGTTAAAAAAGCTTTAAGGACCCCATGACTGCACAACATTATCTTACACCATGACAGTGCAAAACTCCACACTGCGACTGCGTTTGCCACAGTTGAGACAATCCAGAAACTCGAATGCTCAGTTACGCCCTATCCAGTTTTTAGTCCAGATTCCCGTCGGACTTCCCTTTATTTGGCCCAATGAAAAAAGTTTTAAACGGATCAATTTTCGCTCATTAGAAGACATAAAACTGACTGTAAACAAGTGGGTGAAAAATACGGATGTCTAGTTTCCAAACTGGATTTTATAGGTTCAAAGATAGTTTAGAAAGGAAAGGAGATTATGTTGAAAAATAGTGTTTTATAGCTTAAGGTTTGAATAAACTTGTACAAGTTATCTTGTACTTATTTCTTCCTTTAATGGCCGATTTCTTCACCATGTTTAACCTAAGGTTAATTTATCTAACAGTTGGAATGTGACGTAGAGTTGGCCGTACACATGGCCTTCTAAATGAAAAGCGAGTTCTATCTGGCCTGGGCAAAAGTGCAGTTCAGGCGTGCTCCGCCAAGCACTGGTTACGGGGCGCTTTCTTAACCTAAAATCTTGACAGTTCTGTCACATGTGAATCGTGGATGAGTTCGTGTAAGAACAATTAATGTTACTGTTGTAAAAATTTGAGCATACTGAATATTATTTATGTTGGAATAAAGTGGAGTATTTATGTCCAATTTTGACAACTTAATTTAGCATTGAACTATAACGGTTTTAGATTAAAATCTTACCTGCATACCTATACTCAGAATTTCCGTGGTAAGTTACAACGTGTATAATAAAGCTTCTTTTCTCATTTTGCGTAATTATCAACGACCTTTTTAACACGTTTTACATTATCAAAAATCAAAACTCTTTTATTTAACTTGTTGTAATTATTCATAACACGAAAGCTTTCTCTATTGCGCAAGCGTACTTCACTCCGACGTGATCAAATGATTTGTGCATGAATCTATAAAGTTTATACCATATAAATTACGTTGTATTACGGTAATTACAATGTTAATTAATTTTGCGTGAACTAACTTTGATTGACAGAAATGACAGTGCACTTTAGTCAGTGCCCCGTAGCCAGCGCCAAAGTGTCGACTTTTGGCGTTTTCTCGAGCACAAAAATTCAATGTAAATTTTTCAAAACGCCCAGGCCAGTTAGAACTCGCTTTTCATTTAGAAGGCCATGGCCGTACACATAATGTGTCACATTCTAACTGACAGATAAATTTAACCTCAAAATAAGGCGATGAAGAAATCGAGCATAAGGGAATTTTAAACCAACAGGCCTCGTATGTACATTTTATTTGTTCATTTCTTTTTTTAATTATTTAAAAAAAAGTTTTCTGGCATACATTTTCTATTTATTCCTTTTTTTGCATTTTATATGTATAGATTTGTTCTAAATAGTACCTATATCTCAATTGTTTTAGTATCAAAACTAAATGCAAGACTAAGGGCCGGTATTATAGCAATGAATTTAAAAGTGCAGTTTAATCTAAAGGTAAAACTTAAGATCAGTATAATGATAATAATCCATTTTTCAGACTAATGATTGTGAAATTAAAGAAAAGTTAGACAATAAAATAAAGAAAACTAGGTCAAAATTAACCTCACTTATTTTAATAGGAAGTTTAATCTTCTCTTCAACCACCGATTGTCGTTTAAACTTCGAAGCTATTGTCATCGGCAGTCGGCAGGTATAAAACGAGGATATCTTAAAATTTGAAATTTAACTGCCAAATAGCAGTTCAAACTAATGCTATAATACCGGCCCTTCGGGCCAGTTTCTTAATCGAAACTTAAAGTCATTTTCAAATGTCAAAACAAATATGAAAACCCTTTCATTTACACACCTGAATGTGTCTCCTTTAAATTTCATTATGAAACTGGCCCTTTAACGTAGTAAATCCGCTTTTGCGCTTTGAATGCAGTGGAACGGTTTCAATTACGTCTTGCATCCCTAATCAAAACTAGCCGAATAAAGGCCCAAATTCAGAAACGTCACTCGAGTGGTGTGCGCACTCAACTCAAACTCAAATTGAAATTGAAATTGAAATTTGCTTTTATATTTACTCGTATAATCAAGTTTACGGTCAGCATAGGTACTTTGATCATCAGTGATTTACGATAGAAATTTTAAAAAATCATTAAAATGAAAATTAAAACTTTTGTGAATTTCAAAAAGTGTGAGTGGATTGCTCTCTCCACTCAAGTGAGCTTTATGAATTTGGGCCAAAGAATTTAAACATAAAAATTTAATTATTATACATATTTTTAAATTTTTTCCAGATGTATTTTATTGCGTTGTGATCATTAAATTAGTTTTTCTAAAAAAAAATAATAAGTATAATAAAATTTAATATGAAAACTAATCCATATAAATATAAAGTTTTAAAATTCTTTAGGTCGAGCGCAAAAAGAGGCAGTATAAAGTTTCATGTCCTCGTCTTGGCTACGCAGACCTACTTGTTATGGTATAAGTTTGCGTACGTAACGGAACTACCGTTAAAAATATCTTACTAACCCAATATTCGTAATTTATACTTATCGCTGATATTATTAAAAATTACGCGCACTAGAAATTCAGAATTAAATAAAGTCATGTCGTCATGTGCCTACATATTAAAAAAAAAGTAAATGGAAACTCACCAATTGAACAATTTTAATTATTCCTGGGACGGTTTTAAAATATTCAAGATTAATCTTAATTCCACCCAAACCACCCCGGCTATCACTGGGTTTCGCGGCGTTGTTATTTGGAGCATTTTCAACCGTTACCACCGTTTCTGTCATCATTAGACAGAATTTAATCGGGCAAAATAGCGCAAAACTAAAGAAATACAAAAGTTGTTAACACCTGCCAACACCGAGCGTTTCATGCAATCAACTAAACATTCAGTATTCCGTGCCTCCTGTTCTGCTTGCTAGAAGTTGCGCGTGAGGTGGTATCAATCCGCGGGCGCGGCATATCCGACAAAAATTTGAGGCTCCTCTAGTTTCTTAATAATAATTCTCTTATCACATGCGATGACTTCTCCGCCCTGTGACTGTTGTAATTTTTATATGCGAGTTCCAGAATGTTTTTCTGAATAATACAACCTCGTCAATGAACATGACCCATAATTGACGCTGGTTTGTATTTAATCATGTACAACTTAAAATTTATTCCAGCACACGCAGTTTTATACATATTAGAAGCACAATGAAAAAAGTATGTTTGTATGTATACAGGTTGTCCCAAGTTTAATGGCCTATTAAAAGTTTTCGGAGAAGGGGATATAAAAAAATACTGAAAATTAGTACACTGCCCTAAGGGAAAGTGATCTTTCAGATTAAAATATTTTCACTTTTATATCACTTCCAGTTATACCGGAAGTCGCCGTTAACTTTCTCGTTTTGAATGGAATGCTATACTTTTTATTGCAAATTCTGATTCTACACATTATTCTAAATAAAAAAATTTTAGGCTTCCCTACATCTAAATGTAACCGATTTTGAGATATCTTCAAATTTATTTAAAAAATTGTTTTGGTGACCTTTCATTTAAGAGAATGTATTTACGAAACTTTCAAATTTCAAGATTCAAGTGGCATGTCGTTTGAAAGCATAATGTTCAGACTTTCAAATCATATCCTAATTATCACTAAAAAAATTTAAGAGCTGGTCACAAGACGGTGTCGAAGTTCGTTATGTTTAACTGCCCAAAACTCAATTTTCGTAAAAGGAACACACTGTATATTTTTACATAATGAGATATAGAATCAAATTCTACATCGATTGATATTAGCATTCCCTATACCTATTTCTTTTAGTTTCCTTGTTATCAATAATTGTTTATTATAATGACATATTTTGTTAGAATCATCGCGATTTTTCGCAGTAAGTGTCGACAAAATAAAAACATTTATTGAGTTACACCATTAACAGATAAATACAAATAAATAAATAAGCTTCAACGAATGCTAATACAGAAATTTCATTTGCTTCATTGCCAGTTACAGCAGCAGATTCACTTTTCTTTGATCTGACAGTACCACTTCTTAAAAAAATACGTTCAAATCTTCTATATTTTTTTTCTGTCATTGGCGGTAACTGCGGATACATTTGATTAAATTTTCTGCTCGTTCTCGTACCCATTTTATTACAAAAATATACAGGGTGTTCGATTTAAAAACATTGAGTTTCAGAGAATTAAACATAATGAGATTGAACACCATCCTGTGATCAGCTTGTGCTTTTTTTAGGGATATTTATAGAATTTGCAATAAAAAGTATAGTATTCCATTTAAAATAACAAAGTTAACGGTGACTTCCGGTATAACCGGAAGTGGTCTAAAAGTGAAAATATTTTAATCTGAAAGATCCCTTTAACTTAGGGCAGTGTACTAATTTTCAAAATGTTTGTATATTCCCTTCCCCGAAAACGTTTAATAGGCCACTCAACTTGGAATATCCTGTATATGAAATTGTGACTAAACTCAATCATAATAATTACAAGACTTCATCTGTGAAGTATGAATAAAAATTGAGCAGTGTTTTTAGTTACATAGAACAGGTGATTTTTCGAAAATTAACAAAATACAGGGTGATTCTCAATATGTGCGAAAAACTTTAAGGGCTTATTCTCCGAATAATTTACTACTTTCTAACATTCTTCGTCAATGAGATATTAATTATAAAAGTCACATCTGTATTTTCCGAAAACCATAAATAAAGCCTAATATCTTAAAAACCATAAGACTTAGATGCAGGAAACCCTTATCAAACTTATCCTAAAATAACCTGATAAACTTAAATTCGTTATAAAATATAGGGTGTTCCGTACAGCCATCATACAGCCAAATTGAGACACTCTGTATATTTCAGAATGATTTTAAATTATGCGTTTATTGAAGAAACCCGATTAAATACTTCATATGAACTTATTTGATGTAAATTACTCGAAGAATAAGCCCTTAAAGTTTTTCGCACATATTGAGAATCATCCTGTATAAGATTATACACATGGTGACAAAGTTCCGCACCAAACTCATAATTTGTTTTTGCAAAATCCTAAAACAGGTAAATTTTTAATTTTTGGTGCAAAAATTTTTTCTTGATCGTCATTTGTTTAACCGCTGTGACGTCATTATTAATTTTTTTTAATGGCAACCCTAACTTTTTCATGCAGATTTTGATATTCGTTCTTGTCAGTAAAGTGGTGATCTAAAAAAATTAGTACTTTACCATAACAAGTTTAAAATTAAAAATTTACCTGTTTCAAGATTTTGCAGAAAAACAAATAAACAAATTATGAACTTGGTGCGGAACTTTATTACCACTCTGTATATACAGGGTAACTGTTAATTATACCGACATGAAGAAACCACGATTAGAAGTGATGTGCGAGAGCATAGGAAAAATGTTAAAAAATTCTTTCAAAACGACGGTGCGCCCCTGGTTAAAAAATCGAGGAGCGGATGAACGAAATAAATGCTGTCGTAAAAGCTTTTTATATTTTTATGATACTGCAGCGTGGCTTCGTGAACTTGACCTTTAACTCCGCTTTTAGGTCTGACGTGAATACGAACTCGAAAATATTTACTTGACAAATGAGGAGGAGATTTTCAAAACCAGTATTGTTCAAAACTGTTTTATCGAGATAATAACGAAAAACATGTTCGGTGTGAAGTAAGGATCCATTTTTTGAGGCGTTGCATAGTTGCTCTGTCAATAATAATCTCATTAGAAAAACCACATTTAGATATATGCCTTCTCCAAAAAATTAAAAATTCGCAACACAAAAACTGCAGTTTGAAAAAAATTAAGATTCAAACAAAAACAAACCTATCTGTTTGGCCCCCGAAAAATGTGATTTGAGATTTCAAACTTAGTTCATTAGATTCAGTTTCGTTTTGCGAACGCGCCATCATCTCTAACTTTTTTTCGAACTTTTGTTCAGTACTGCATTTTGAAGATCACCTCAAATAATGCATGCAGCAAATTACCTGAAATAGATTATTCCATCCAAGAATAACAATACTTTGAACACCTGGTATACAAATATTATTATAATTTCGTTTTGTGTGTGAGGAATTATTTGTTAATACGATTTACAACCAGAATTTGTTAAAGTTTTAATAGATTTGAACACAAATTTGTTAATAAATTCTGGTTGTAAATCGTTCCTCATTCTACCGTACACATTCTTTTCACTTTGAATTCAATTCTTAATTAATTATGAACTATTTCTTAGAATTTTTTAAACGTTTAATAAAATTTTTATAGTCGGCGATGAACTTCAGGTCTAACAAATCATTTCACATTTTCGGAGAAAACCGATTCGTTTAAGCGATACTTTGCAAATGTAATCAAGTAATCATTCTTTTGGGATAATTATGTATTACCAATTAGTATTTCGCATAATACTAGCGACAATTAAAACAACCGATTGTGTCCTAATAGTTTTATTGTCGCCGTGCGTTAACGAGATGAACATCAGCTGCCTGTCGGGCCGTGCATTCGACCCTTGCGATCACCAGATTTAAATCCTTGCGATTTTTTCCGTTCTAGTAAATAATCCGCACGAATTAAGAAACAATTGTTTACACAATTATTTGCGAATTTATTATTCGTATTTGATAAGAAGTTTTAGAAATTACTAATAATTACGTCGTTTAAAAGAAACTTGCCTTCCCCAGCTGTTAAACAAGTAATAAAATCAATTGAGATGTGTGTCGAGGTCGCATTGTGTGCAAGCGAGAACCAATAAAAAATTTATAGTTCTATTATACTGCCGCATTTATAGAACGTGACCGCCGTATTTCGTACGCAGTGCCGGAGCTTGATTTTGGGGTAATTTTTTTATTAATTATAAACTGTTCACAAGAATTTTTTAAACATTTTTCCCGTAATCTGTGACATCGATTCTCTTATGCGTTTTTTTTTGTCGGTACAATTGTCATTCACCCTGTATAGTGCCTTTTATAACGTTCGTAACGCATGAAAATTTATGCATTTATTATATTGTAAAGCGTATTTTTATACCAATAAAGCATGTTTACTGATTTATCTTCTCAGGCCCGATTTATTCACCTCCAAGCAAATTTATCTGGTCATTTATTCCCATAGTAACAATTGTGATCACAATAGCAAATTTATCTGGTCATTTATTCCCATAGTAACAATTGTGATCACAATAGTTACTATAGGAATAAATGACCAGATAAATTTACTTGGAGGTGAATAAATCGGGCCTCAGTCAACAAAGAATAAACAGAAATACATTTTGTTTACTTATTAAAAGCGTAATGTTTAATGTTTCAAAATTATGTTTTTGGAAACGAAATTTCTGTTTTTTTGTAAAGATTATATTTGAGGCAATAAATTAATATTGATTCTTTTTTTCTCAATAAATGCAATTCAAAGAATAAGACTGTGTTTGTTTTTAAGGATTTATGTTAATGCCTCAGTTTTGAAAGCACATAAGAAAAACTTTAATTAACACGTTAAAAAGCAGAAATTATAAAATATTAAATATCTCCTCAACTGTCAATAATTGGTATAGGGAACTGTATAGCCAGTTGAAAGATAATTTTATGTAACATCTAACAACGACATAAAAATAACACCGTTCCATTTATAAAACAAAAGTTATTGCTCTTCAATTGTTGTCGAAATAGAAGTAGTTTTACTGGACCCCTGTTTATTAAAAAGTAAATTTTGTTACTGCAGTAGATACCTTCCACTTAGCTTGTAACAATACAAATTTTCGTCGTTAATGAGATATTTTATAAAAGTTGCATCTGTATTTTCCGAAAACCATAAATAAAGCTTAATATCTTAAAAACCATAGGACTTAGGTGCAGGAACCCTTATCAAGCTTACTCTAAAATAACCTGACAAACTCAAACTCGTTATAAAACAGAGGTGTTCCATTTAAAATAACGAAGTTATACATCGTACAGCCAAGATACCCTGTATATTTGAAAATTTTAAATTATGCGGAGCTTGAAAAGATGAAACTTTTGTAAAAAACATTTTTTCATATATTCAGCACGAGCAGCGTTATCGAAATAACCAGGTTAAATGCCACACACTGTATACGATGGCCGATGGCACTCTAGCCGATGGCAGTGCTAAGCGCAGCCTGCGATTTTTTTACTAACTAAAAAATCGTTCTCGTTCTCTCCAGGATCAGTCCATACCAAGTGGTCCAATGTATGATATGACCATTCTTAAAAATATATATATTTTTCGTCCAGAGTCAACTTTACATGTTTACAGTTCGAAACCACTATTATTTTATTTTTACTTGCGTTTATTTCAAAATCAAGCACTTGGTTTTGTAGCTTAATTTGGTTTAGTAGTGCATAAGAGAAACCGGTTATTTTTCAGTTCTTTTTTTGTATGAATCGATACGGGTTCGGTTGGTACGAATACGTATCGAAAAGATTCGTACAGATACGGATTCGGTTGGTACGAATCCGTGGACTGGCCAAGTATCCAGTGCTGTTTACAGCTGTATGATACATCGCACATCACTAAATTGTTTGGCATGTTAAAAATCCTTACTGAGGATGGAAATCCTCCAGGTTCGACTAAATTCCGGTAGAGTTAGCAATGTGACCAAGCAGTTAAGGCTTAAGCCCGATCCAGACGACATGGCCAACGTTAGCCAGTGTTGGCTATTGGGTAGTTTGCCATGCCGTGTGGACGAAATACACGTGGCCAATGAACGCCAACCAATCGCCAATGTTGGCATTGGAATGTATTCGCTATGAGAGCGGTTTTTTCGACACACATCAAAGAGTTTAACCAATGTTGGCCTTCATATGCCATCACGTTTGCTTTTACGTCCAGACAACTTGAACAGTTTGCACACAATATTTCTAGAATATTATTTATTTTTGTATATTATGCGCGTTGAGTTGTACTAGCTTGGTGACAAAGTGGATCTTCTGCTTTCGGTTACTATTACTGAAAAATGTCATCATCAGACACCGAATGGAATAACCAGTTAATTTTGGAATTCCTCAGTCTTTATGAAAAATACCCAGTTATTTGGGATCCGAAAGAACTACATAAGCACTTGCAACAACCGTATTATATTGTTCGTTCTCCATATCTTTTTAATTTAACAAATGTTGGTAGCTATTCACTATACATTGGCCGAACTTTTTTATCTTTGAAGTTTGACGAGCAAATCCAATCATGTGGACAGGCAATATGCAAATGGTAAACTTGCCCAACGTTGCAATTGGTTAAAAATTTTGTTGCCAATGCATTCACCAACGTTGGCTGACGTTGGCCATCTCGTCTGGATGCGGCTTTACACCAGCTCCACACATTGGGGCCAATGTTGGCACCAACAGCGTTCGTCCAACGTGTGGATCGACAAAATAGCATTGGAGCCAATGCTGGAGCCAATATTGGAACTTATCCGACGCGTGTCGGTTTTTCGACGAAACATCAAAGGGATTGGCGTCAATATACGTGGTGCCGGCCACACACTGGCTATTTGTTCAGTTGGTCTCTGGTGATCGCAGAGTGAAGTACTTTCAAAATTCAAAATTATGTCGGCTCAGGAACAATGGTCAAATAAAAAAGTACTTGAGTTTTTAGAGCTGTATCAAGCACAGCCACTTTTATGGAATCCAATGATGAGAAACCACAAAAATAGAAATGCTGTTGCTGACGCATGGCAACACGTGCAAAAAAGTTTTAGTATACTATGCACAATAACCGAATAAAAAAAAAAACGAGAATCTTTGATATCGACTTATCAACTGTATCAGACATGTTTATTGTTTACGTTGGCTCTGTACGAATTCAACTGAAGTTAGCCCCAATGTGTGGGTACATGAGTCAAGACTGGAGCCAACGTTGGTCCCAATGTGTGGAGCCGGTGTTAAGCCGCATCCAGACGACATGGCCAACGTCAGCCAACGTTGATGAATGCATTGGCAACAAAATTTTTAACCAACGTTGGGCAAGTTTACCATTTGCACATTGCCTGTCCACATGATAAGATTTGCTTGTCAAACTTCAAAGATAAAAAAATTCGGCCAATGTATAGCGAATAGCTACCAACATTTGTTAAATTAAAAGATATGGAGAACGAAGAATATGATACAGTTGTTGCAAATGCTTGTGTAGTTCTTGTGTAGTACACAGTTGTTATTGGCAAGAAATAATTATAATAAATTATGATTGTTTTCTTTCGGATCCCAAATAACTGAGTATTTTTCATAAAGACTGAGAAATTCCAAAATTAACTGGTTATTCCATTCGGTCTCTAATGACGACATTTTCTGGCCAAATAAAAAAAAAATAGTAAATCGAAATTAGAAGATCCACTTTGTTACCAAGTTAATACACCTCAACGCGCATAATACACAAAAATAAATAATTTCCTAAAAATCTCGTGTGCAAACTGTTCAAATCGTCTGGATGTAAAAACAAACGTGATGGCATGTGAAGGCCAACGTTAGTTAAATTCTTTGATCTGTGTCGAAATAACCGCCCTCATAGCGAATGCATTCCAATGCCAACATTGGCATTTGGTTGGCGTTCATTGGCCATGTGTATTTCGTCCACACGACATGGCAAACTACCCAATAGCCAACACTGGCTAACGTTGGCCATGTCGTCTGGATGTGGCTTTAGAGGTACGAGGAGTATTCATTCCACAACCCGATATCTCGCCCATTAAAAGAAAAAAAAAGAAAGAAAAAATAACATTTATATTAGTATAATATGTATCTGCAAAAAAGTCTAGTAAATGCTTATTGCACCAACTTGAACAAACAAAAAATGATTATTAAAAGAATTCAAGAAAAAATTGCATGTTTATATATTTCCATTTTGTGCTTGTTCATCTTCTGAAGGTAACTCAATACCTAAGCAAGCTGCTGTTGCTTCAGAAATAGCAATACTCGAGCTCACTTCAAGAAGAGCATTTGTAATAGCTTGTCTTTGTTCCTAAAAAAAATTAATATTCATACTAAAATAAATACTATGAACAAAATTAGTTACATCTCTTTTAGCAATAGTTTGAAAAAGTGAAGTGGCGATATTTCTAAAAAATTCTTTTGACAATTCACAGTGTCTTTCCACTCTGTCTTTATGTTCGGCAAGCCTGTAAATGGGAGAAAATGAAACAAAGTTAACGATGAACTCTCAAAAAACTTACTGTGCTTCAACACCTTGCACTTTCTTTTTACATTCTTCAATTTTCTTTTCTGATTCAGCCTTTTGATCAGCAAAGTTTTTATTTAATTCATCCAAATGTATTTGTTCTTTATTAATTTCCTGCAATTCAATGTGATCCTAAAAAATTAAAAGCATCGCTTCAACTAAAAACTTACATGTTTCTTGGCACAATCTAATTTGTTCAATTGCTTTTTAAGGTCTGCAATCTTCAAGTTCTTTTTATCCAATTGAATTGTTATATCATCAATATCTGAAGTTGCCTAAAATGGTGATAGAGCACATAAAAAATTCATTTATAATAAATGACTCATACACACCTCTTTATTTTCGGTGGTTATTTTCACGTACTCTTTCTGTTTTTCCTTAAATTCTGCCTCGAATTCTTCCATCCGTTTGTTTTTCTTTTCGATGGTTTTATTCAATACCTATAAATATATCAGAGTGAAGTTGCATGCTTCAAATATTGTTTTTTTTTTAATACTTACGTCAAGAAAATTAGATTTCATAAAATCAATTTCTGGAATTTTCAATTTGTTCAGGTCGGGGTTTAAGAGACTCAACTTTGATATGTCATTGTTGTATTTATGTATTTTTTCTTCTCGCTATATTTTTAAAAAGGTTATATTTATTTAACATATTTCAAGTAACATTGTAATTGTAAGATTGATATAATAAAATGTAATAAATACAGGATATCCCAAGTTCAGTGGCCTATTAAAAGTTTTTGGAAAAGGGAATATACAAAAATTCTGAAAATTGGTACACTGCCCTAAGGGAAAGTGATCTTTCAGATTAAGATATTTTCACTTTTATATCACTTCCAGTTATACCGGAAGTCACCGTTAACTTTCTTATTTTAAATAGAATGCTATAAGTATTTTTTATTGTAAATTCTGATTCCACACGTTATTCTAAATAAAAAATGTTCAGGCTTCCCTATACCTAAATGTAATCGATTTTGAGATATCTTCAAATTTATTTAAAAAATTGTTTTGGTGACCTTTCATTTAAGAAAATGTGTTTACGCCAATTTCAAATTTAAAGATTGAAGTGACATGTCGTTTGAAAGTATAATATTTACAGTATAATGTTCAGACTTTCAAATCATATCCCAATTATCCCTGAAAAATTCACAGGCTGGTCACAATATGGTGTTGAAGCTCATTATGTTTAACTGCCCAAAACTCAATTTTAGTAAATAGAACACCCTGTAAATTTTTACATCATGAGGTAGGGTATCTAATTCTACATCGATTGATATTAGCATTCCCTATACATATTTCTTTTAGTTTCCTTGTTATCAATAATTGTTCATTATAATGGCATATTTTGCTAGAATTATCGCAATTTTTCGCAGTAAGTGTCGACAAAATAAAAATATTTACTGAGTTATACCATTAACAGATAAATACAAATAAATAAATAATCTTCAAAGAATAGTAATACAGAAATTTCATTTGCTTCATTGCCAGTTACAGGAGCAGATGAAGTTTTCTTTGGTCAGATAGTGCCACTTCATACGTTTAAATTTTCTGTATTTTTTTTTCTGTCATTGGCAGTAACTGTGGATATATTTCATTAAATTTTCTGCTCGTCCTCGTAACCATTTTATTGAACTCTCCTTGAATGTAAAATAAATTTAACAATTATTTATTAGAATAAATAAAATTATTCATTATTATTTTTACCACTTTACCAATTAAGTTTTGCTTTTGTTGTTAAATAAAAACGTCAAATTGACAAAGAAATTTGTTTTTCAAGGCATGGTTAATTTTTAAAAACGCTCGTTTATGAAAATGGTAAACTTATGGTAGGTATTTACCTACCTAATAGCTTTTTTCCATGATGTACGTCAAAATAATGGTATGTTAGCAATTATTTATTTCTTAAAAAGATAACAGTTCAATATCTGCTTCTTTTTTCAAAGCTTGCTACGAATAACTGCATTAATTCCATTAATTTACAGAATAAATTAAACAATCATTGATAACAAGAAAACTAAAAGAAATAGTATCACAAAATCTTTTAAGCGGACACTAAATCGCGCACTATACACTTAACGTTTCGCAGTCGTTCGAAGCTGTCGAACGTTAAGTGTATAGTGCGCGATTTAGTGTCCGCTTAAAAGATTTTGTGATACAAATTTCATCGGACAAGAACCAACTGTAAATAAAAGAAATAGGTATAGGGAATGCTAATACCAATCGATGTAGAATTTGATTATGTATCTCATGTTGTAAAAATATGCAGGGTGTTCCATTTACAAAAATTGAGTTTTGGGCACTTAAACATAATGAGCTTCGACACCATATGTGACCACACTGTGAATTTTTCAGGGATAATTAGGATATGATTTAAAAGCCTGAACATTATACTTTCATTATACTTTAATTTGGAACATCTGTCAGGTCAGGTGAAGAAAGTTAGTGAAAATGTATCAGGAAGAATTACCCCTTGACAAGTAACTAATGCAATTATTTTATCTGCGGTGGTTGCCCAACGGGATCCTAAGTCATGGACTTCTCAGGAGCGGGAGTGTATTTGAGTGTGTGTAAAGTGTTTCATGGCTTTGTTACTTCCAAACCTCCTCGCCGTTTAAGGGGAAGCAGTGTCGAATTTTATCCCCAACTGAAGGGTTTAAGAACTTTTATAATCGTTTAGGAAATTACATGGATAGGAAATTGCATGGAGGTAAATGAAGACATTTTTAAAAACTTCTTGTGATGTTTGATTTGAATTAAAGGATTTCTGTTTTCCTTATGTTTTTAAGTTTACTTACTTTAAACAAGAATAAACTTATCTAATGTAATTGAAAGAGTCGCTATTATTTTGTAGTACAAGTATATCGAAATCACTAATAACAGAACAGATTCATAACAGCTGTCATCGCATGTTCTATTTTAAAGAGGACAGTTTAATTTACAAATTGTAAGGCCCAGTATTTCATTTGGAGTTTAACTTTAAGCTTCGTTTTATTTCTACAGAAACAATTGTCTTTACAATTATTACTATGGGAATAAAACGAAGCTTAAAGTTAAACTCCGAATGAAATACTGGGCCTATATGTTGCTATGGATTCTCAGATTTGTACGTAACAGCCACGGTCTGTAAACTAACGGTTGCCTCATTCGTCCTGTAACCAACAGCAACACAACGTCACCAATAGACCTTACTCGCCATTTCCATGGTTACTAAAGTTAAAGTTATAAGTTGCCTGGTAAGTCAGTCAGTGATAATAATAAATACGGTAAAATGTCACTCACGATCAGATGGGCAATTTCTATCTATACACGGACCTTTTTTGTACGAATAATCGATGTTAGATTGATTTTTGCATTATTGTCACAACAGTATTAACGATGTACGATGAAAATCTTTTTGTGTTTACTATTAGTACAAGTTCAGATTGCACACCGGATTCCAGGAATTTTCTCTAACTGTCAGAAGATTTGTATTAAAACAAATTTTTAAACCATATTACTATTTATCTTTTATTAATGAGAGTAAAGACTACTCTACAATTGCCCGGGACTGAGAACGTAAACAGTAAAGATAACGATAAAATATTGTCAATTATGACTAGTTGCATCAAACATTTATGCTCAACTTAACTTTATGCGTCACTTTAGACTTAAAATATGACTTACACAATGTTGGGTAATCTCAAATTTAAGCTCAGCTTAAGAGTTTGGTGCAACTGACCATTCAAATGCTTCACCTTCAACAGGTATGATTTTTAGTGTCATTTTCCTTTTGACAACTGATCAAAACTGCATTTAACTTAACAAGCAGGCTTTGACTGGTCTATAGCTGACGTCACAAACTGCCGACATGAGGTAACCGTTATAGTTTATAGACCGTGCGTAACAGCAATGTTTCATGTTAAAACAAATTCACGGTATAGTGTCCTTAGCGGACACCCTGGGATACCCTGTATATACAAAAAATATATGCAGGCTGTCCACCGAGTGCCGCGGTCTTCTCTAACGCCTATAGTACGGTGTATTTTTTTAAAAATGCCATAAAGGTTGGCCATGAAAATTAAAACTCATGTCGTAGCTTGGCATCTAACACATGCCAAAACTTACAATTTGCTGACAATTTAAAGTACATAAATGGAGCTAAGACATGAATTTTCTTTTCCACAACCACCCCTTATGGCATTTTTAAAAAAACACATAGTATACAGGTGAGCTATTAAGCGCCCTTTCCTCCATAGTTCATTTATGGAACGAGATAGAATTTTTTTCTTTTACAAGGACATTCTACCTATTGAGCACTATAACCTAAAATTATTTTGATACGTACAGAGTGTTACATAAAATAATGGCAGCATGCAGCGGGATTTTTTTTAATGGAACACCCTGTGTATTTTCCTATAGAAAGATATAACACTTGATCCTCTAAACAGCAGCATATAAAATATTTATATTTATTTAACCAATTAAGAGTAAATTAATATTTTATTGGAAACGGTCTGATTTTCAACTTCTCTTAAAATACTAACTGTAAACGTATCGTTTGTCGTACGGAAATAAAAATAGGTACTGTTATAAAGTAAAGTATAGGGAATAACCCAGATATAAACTGACTTAGTTTCATTTGTTTTTTCAAGTGTTCAGGCCTGTGTAATTGTCAGATTTTCAAATTGCTGTTATTCAATTTTTTTAAATGCAACCCCCATCTCTTTTGACGAATAGATAGTGTTCATGTTCCTCTTCAATTCTGTTATAGGTTTTCTGCATCTAATCCTTACAGTTTTTTTGCTACAAGAAATTTTTTACATTTTTACTCTAAAATCAATATTAAAAAGTTATTTAATGTACCGTATTTTAATTTGTTTAAGACAGCGTCCTCTATTTCATAAAACAGATGGATAATATCAAGTTTACAATTGAATCGCTTTATGCAGAAAGGACTTAAGTCACTTTTAGCTGAAATTGCGTTTTCGCAGAAAATCGTATTTATATATCAAACTACACCTTTTTTATGCAGAAAGAGCATTAGTTTCGTTTAATATTCAATAAAGATTTTATGCGTTTTCTGCAGAAAGGACATATTTTTGCATAAAACTGTCGTTCGCATAATACTGTCGTTCGCATAATACTGTCGTTCGCAAGAATTTATGACTTACGTCCTTTCTGCATAAAGCGATTCAATTGGTTACAAACTCTTATTACATTATAATCATCGTATTTTTATTGTAATACAGTTCTTTCACCTTGTTGTAATTAACGTCTTAAAAGTGATTCGATGTAGTTTACAACAAAAGAAAACATCAGTATTTGCAAATAATTACCTTAATGTAAAAATTGTTATACTTCAAAAAAAATATACAAATAATAAATTAATAATCTAACAAATAAATGAAAATCGGTGAATTTCTTTTGTTCAAGTATTCAGATTTTATTAAATCAAATGTTAATGAAGACAACTGAAGCTTAGGAATTACATCGAATCAATTTTAAAGCATTCTTAATTAAAACAAAGTAAAAGAATTGTATTATAACAAAAATACGATTATTATAATGTAATAAAAGTCTGTAATCAATTGTAAACTTGATATTATCCATCTGTTTTATCACGTTGTCTTAAAGAAATTAAAATACGGTACATTAAATAACTTTTTAATATTGATTTCAGAGTAAAAATGTAAAACGTTTATTATAGCAAAAGTACTGTAAGGATTAGATACAGAACACCTATAACAAAATTGAAGAGGAACATGAACACTATCTATTCGTGAAAAGAGATAGGAGGGGTTGCATTTAAAAAAATTGAATAACGGCAGTTTGAAATTCTCACAATTACACAGGCTTGAACATTTGAAAAAACAAGTAAGACTAAAAGAATTTATATCTAGGTTATTCCTTACACTTTAATTTATAACACTACCGATTTTTATTGCCGTACGACAAACAATACGTATACAGTTAGTATTTCAAGAGAAGTTGAAAATCAGACGGTTTTCAATAAAATATTAATTTACTCTTAGTTGGTTAATTAAATATAAATATTTTATGCGCTACTGTTTAGAGGATCGAGTGTTATGTCCTCCTATAAGAAAATACACAGGGTATTCCATTTAAAAAAATCCTGCTACATGCTGCCATTACTTTACGTAACACTCTGTATGTACTAAAATAATTTTAGGATATAGTGCTCAATAGGTAGAATGTCTTTGTGAAAGAAAAAAATTCTATATCGTTCTATAAATGAACTATGGAAGAAAGGGCGCTTAATAACTCTCCCTGTATAAGATAGAAAAAAAAATTCAAACGAGCTAAGGTGTAACTCAGTCAGCTCTACTTCATAAAATTATTTTTGGCTATACAGAGTGTTCAGTAACTGAGAGCCATACCAAAGTTATATCTTTTTAAATGGAACACCCAATATATTTTTACATATTTCGAAAGTATGCATAACGAATAGGTAATGACAAAAAATTTAGGAAGTTTTACTTAAAAGTTTGTAAGATATTGATGTTTAAGTGTAAAAAATTGCCATAATATGAGTGCTTATATCTTTGTTATTTATTTACATTTCGTCTTGAATTTTTGTAGGTACTCAATACAATATCTTTTCTACAGAAATTTCAAAACAGCTTCGGTCTATCAGTTATTATGTGTACAGGATGTTGAGTTTTGCAAAAGATAATTTTTCTCAAAATTTTCAAATGAAACACCCGGTATATCTAGACTCTTGTGAAACACTGTTTTAATAAGTTTTCATAAAATGCTAAATGTATTTGTCTAAACTGAAGAAGTCGTGACATAAATATTAATAATTTTTTTTTCATTCAATATTGACGTTATTTAGCCTTTCCGACCGGTTCTTCTGTTTTGATTTGCTGATAAATCAATGAATATGTTTTATTTTTCGTTTAAAGTAATTGAATATGTTCCTGTTAAAATAATTCCTATTTTTCTTTACTTTGAAAATATCGAAATAACAATTTTAAAAAATAAAATTTAGAATCACGTTGCCGTTTGCTAGAAAATAGGAAAACAATTGCTATAAATTTTTAATTGACAGAACAATTATTCAGATTAGTAGATAACACTACTTTTACAGTTTTGTATTTTTTTATGATAACAAAATGCATTTTAATAATGAAGAGTTGCGTGACAAGACATACCTACTAGGAAAAGGCAACCAAAACTGTCTTTTGGCATCAAGATTATATTCGCAGCATTATCCTATGAGAAGACACCCGGATTATGGAGTTTTTCAAAGATTGAAAGAAAGATTCGAAACGACACGAAACATTAAATACAGTAAAAATGTTATTAAAATAACGTTATTGAAATATGTATTTTCAAAATAAAGAAAAATAGGAATTAGTTTAACAGGAATATATTCAATTACTTTGAACAAAAAATGAAACATATTCATTGATTTATCAGCAAATCAAAACAGAAGAACCTGTCGGAAAGGCTAAATAACGTCAATATTGAAAGAAAGAAAATTATTAATTTTTGTCTCACGACTTCTTCAGTTTAGACAAATACATTTGGCGTTTTATGAAAGCTTATTAAAACAGTATTTCACGAGAGTCTAGATATACTGAGTGTTCCATTTGAAAATTTTAAGAAAAATTATCTTTTGCAAAACTCAACACCCTGTACACATAATAACAGATAGACCAAAGCAATTTTGAAATTTCTGTAGAAAAGATATTGTATTGAGTACCTACAAAAATTCAAGACGAAATGTAAATAAATAACAAAGATATAAACACTCATATTACGGCAATTTTTTACACATAAACATCAATATCACAAACTCTTAAGTAAAACTTCCTAAATTTTTGGTTGTTACCTATTCGTTATGCGTACTTTCAAAATATGTAAAAATATACTGGGTGTTCCATTTAAAAAAATATAACTTTGGTATGGCTCTCAGTTACTGAACACTCTGTATAGCCAAAAATAATTTTATGAAGTAGAGCTGACAGAGTTTCACCTTAGCTCGTTTGAATTTTTTTTTGTATCTTATATACTATAGGCGCTAGAGAAGACCGCGGCACTCGGTGGACACCCTGTATAGTGTCCGCTAAAAAGTCGGCATCAAGTGAGAAAAAAAAATTATTTTTGATTTTTCAAAAATAGTTATGGCAATAATTTGTGCTTGTCTGAAAATTTGTTTAGTCCCTGTCAGATATGTATATCAAGTGATTTTTACTTACTATTAGTTAGAAAATTGCCTAAAATTAATCAAAATTTCAACGAGACCTTTTATCGTGTGTTAGTTTTAGATTATTTCAAGGCCAGAAAATAACGTTTTCTTCTTTAACTTCTGCAAAAAAATAGAATTTCTGAAGTTTTTCAAAATTTCGCATACCAAAACTTAATTTCAATATTCAAAATTCTTTGGGTGAAAACTTCAAAGATTTATAATTGGAAAAAATAATAGAAAAGATTACTCATTTTTTCGGAAATTTTATTATTTACCGAAAAGTAATACTTTTTGCATAATTTTAACGTTTTTGATGCAAGGTGCTTTTCAGGACAAATATTTTTCAATAATTAATATGTACGTATTTAAATGGCTTCTAAAAACTACAATCTATCTTTGCTAATGAATTATTTTCACAAAAATCGTATAAAAGTTCTTTTATAACTCGTGTCTAAATAAAAACCTGGTCAAGTAGGCTACATTTAGTAAATCTGCTATGCAAATTCAATGGATAAATTCTCGATCACAACCCACTTGACCAGGTTTTTATTTAGACACTTGTTATTTGTCTAAATGACAAGATTTTTCTTTGCTTACTTTTCATGTTCAAGTCAATTAAATAGGCAGAATATGAAAAATATCCTCATTTATGCAATTGTAAAATAATTTTTATGAAAGCAATTCATTAACAGGATTAGATTAGTGTTTAGAAGAGTTTTAAATACATCATTGAAAAATATTAGGTACTCGTAAGAAACAAATTAAGCAAAAATATTACTTCTCGGTAAATAATAAAATTTTCAAAAGACTGATTAATCTTTTCTAATATTTTTTCCAATTACATATAAATCTTTGAAGTTTTCATTCAAAAAAATCTGAATTTTGAAATTAAATTTTGATATGTGAAATTTTGAGAGAACTTCAAAAATTGAAAAATTCAATTTTTGCAAAAGTTAAAGTAAAAAAAAACGTTATTTTCTGGCCTTGCGATTTTTCAGTAAACTAAACCTAACACACGATAAAAAAATCTCGTTGAAATCTTGATTAATTTCTGAGAAATAACAATTTTAGGAATTTGGTAATTTCGAAAAACGCTATTTTTTAACTAATAAAAATCACTCGGTAAATCTAACAGAGGCTAAACAGGTTTTCAGACAAGCATAGATAATTGCTATAAAAGGTTTTTTTGAAAAATTTTTTTCCCATTTGATGCCGACTTTTTGGCGGTCACTATATATTTAAGACTGCCTACTCTGTTAAAATGTGAAATTTAAATTACCTTTAGTTTATTTGCTAATATATTCTCATCATAATTAGAAACGGACTTTCCTTGTGCATTTATTCGATCTTGATACAACTTTACGGAATGGTTCAATTCTTGTATTTTTTTATTTAAGTTATCTTTTTCAACATGATCATATTTCTGTGCGGCTAAAATGTTTTGAATGTCTCTTTTCTTATCTTCTTCCATTTGAATTAATTCTTTCACACAATCAATGCGTTTTAACTTTTCTTCCTTCTCTGCATTACTAGTTTCCTCAAATATTACTCTTTGTTTTAGGTATTCCAGATTTGAGGCCTTTGTTTTTTCATTGTCCTTTTGAAGTTCTTCTGTCTAATAGAAAATTTTAAGTAGATTTGTAATAAATTTGTATGAGATAAGGGAAAATTTAAAAATACCTCCTCCTTTTTTGAATTTAAATTAAGTTTTGTATCTTCAAACGAAGTAGCTTTTGCACTTAACATTTCCAGTTCTTTTCGTTTTTCTGCAAGGTTGAGAGTTTGAATATTATAACAGGCATCTATAATATAGGTAGATAAGATAAAGCATCTTTAAACAAAGAAATCTGATTTACATAATTTATCACGTAATTCTTCATCTGCCCCGGCTTCATTATTCTGATTCCATAATTTAAATTTTTGTATGTTGTAGGACAACAGCATGTGATAGAAGTCAACGTTCTCTTCTTTTGCTTTAGTAGGGCGTATAATTTTGTCCGAATTTCTTATAAGTTCAATCCGATCAATCAGCCAAGAAAATACTGCTAGAACTTTAGGGAACTCATGGGGAGCACTGATGTTTTTAATTAGCGATGGCTTGATTACACCAGGATAAGAAAAGACTTTAAGGTATTTTATTACTTCATCTTTATAGTTTTCTGTGGTGATTGTAATTCTACTGTCAAACTCCTTCAATAGCATATTCATAACAGTGATGAATATTGAGATGGACAAAGGTTTTATATTAGGCAAACAAGAATCCAGTTCACATAAGAAAGACTTCACCTAGAAAATATTGTGTAAATAACGAAAACAAATTCATTTAGATTACCCTAGTAAGTTGTAAGCGCTGCCAGTCTTTATCATTTATAGGTCGCAAGTCTTTTGTTCCTGAACTACAAGAACTCGCTGATGGTGCTGAAAATTTAAAACCAGAAATTAAATGTCAATAAATAATATGTTAAGGCCGTTTTAGACTACCCTATTTCTTGTACAGGATTTGGTTCAATTTCTACAATAAGTCTGAAGGCCCTTTTACACTTGTTAAATTTGATAACAATTTTGTTACAAAGTGAGAGAGATATACTACCACAGTGAATTCTGATTGGTTGAATTGGCACGTCTTACTCACTTCGTAACAAATTCTAAATAAAAAAATATCATAGTGAAATACAGCTCTAAAACAAGAAATTTTCGGGCTGCAGAAAAGATTTGAAGATAGAATATGTTCTAGTTTTCCAAACAGTTTTTAATTCAATTTAAATTTTGATGCCATTTACTGCACAAATTAAATTGTTTGAGAAATTGAACCAAATCTTGTACAAGAAATAGGCTAGTTTAAAAGAGCCTTTACCTATATTTAAACTTACGTCTATATTGTAAGCTGTACGGGCTGATATCTGCAAATAAAAATAATTGAAGTAAATTCACCGTTACTTAATTTTTTTTAAATGTACTATTACCTCGCCTTTCCTGCTGTGGCGTGTGCTAAAATTGAAAATAACCAAAATTATCAACCAACATCATAACAAAATTTTTAATAAAAGCTAGGAGTAAATGATTTTGTGTTTCAATAATACGAAAAAACTAAATCCCCAATAAACTTATTATGGATCGGTCTTTCCATCTTCCCATTAAAGTTATCCAACGAATAACTTGATTTTTATGAATTGCTTACATGGTAGTTATCTGTCTGTCAGTTTATCAAGAAACGGAAAGTCCAGCCCTTAATCTAAAGAAAAATATAGGTACAGGATGGATCAATTTCGATGTCTCTTATGGGTATATCTGTAGCTATACGAGATAGAAGAAAACTAGTGGCCATCTTCTTTTGTTTTCGAGTTATAAGCAAAAATTGAGATTTTCGACTTTTCGTTAATGACTCATATCTCGTTTATTTTTACAGATATTAAAAAAAACTGTTTTGACATTATTAGGACACTTTTTCGAATACAATTCAGTGGTGTAGTTGGTTTCTTGATGTTCAGTTAAATTTTCGAGTTAAAAATAAACCCAACAAAGTACATACATATTTTTAAAAACTGAAAAAAATCTCTATTTAATGATCACATTGCCTACTACGATATCCATTTAAAAAAATACAACTTTATGTTATAACTCGATAGTTTAACTAAATATCAAAAAACCAACTACACCACTGAATTGTATTAAAAAAATGTCCCAATAATGTCAAAACAGTTTTTGAATATTTGTAAAATTAGACGAGATATGCACGATTGATGAAAAGTCGAAAATGTCAATTTTTGCTTATAACTCGAAAACAAAAGAAAACAGTTAATTTCTGTTTACATTATTGACTTTAGTTAATAATAATAATGGTAATTTATTTGCACTCAGCCACTACAATATGGGTGTACACGTCATCTTATTAACTAGCGCAAATATACATAGGTAGAGTAAAATACAGGTTAAAGTACAGTACAATACCATGTGAGACAATACGATACAATACCCAAAAGTGTAGGTAACATTACCGTAAAAATCACAGCGAGCCAGTGATTAGAAATATGACAGCATAATTACAAATTAAGAGTGATTAAAATAATCACTTAAGGAATATAAAGATTTATTCATTAAATATGACTTCAGTCTTTTTCTGAAAATTGAATAGCCATCAATAAGTTTTCGTTTGGCAAATGCTTAAATATTTTTAGCCCTAGGTAATTGGGTGAATTTTTTGTAATATTAGTAGATGCAAATGGTACATAAAAATCAGATTTGCTTCTAATGTTTTTATTATGGACAGTATCATTACGGATAAATTTTGTTTTGTTGATAAAAACATACTTACACATTTCAAACACGTATACACTTGGTAGAGTTAAAATTTGATAGGTTTTGAACAACTCTCTACAAGTGTGAGTGTTTGAAACTCCTGCAATTACTCTCAGAATCTTTTTCTGATATATAAAGATTTTTCCAGTTGAACAAGAAGCACCCCAAAATATAATACCATATCTTAGTCTACTACTCATTTGAGCATGATACAGATTCAGTATCTGGTGTAATGTAAGTAAAGGTTTAAGTTTTACTAAACATATAAGTAATTGAATTAAATTTACTACATAAAGCTGCACAATGGCTATTCCATGATAGAATGTTGTCAAATAGAATTCCCAGAAATTTCGCTTTTTCTTTTTCAACGATAAATGAACCATTTATATCTACATTCAACTTAGAAATCCATTTTTGACGATTGTGAAAATTCATTACGTATGTTTTATTCGTATTAAAACTCAAATTGTTTTTATCAAACCAGACGTTAAGTTCTTTTAAAATTTGAATACATTTCTGCTGAACTTCAGTGTGAGATTTATCTGACAGTAAAAGTGACACATCATCTGCGTACATAGGGTTACAATAGGGTGGGTTCCAATAATCTTTGGTTCCAATTAACGATCAAAATGATCAAAGTAGCGGTGGCATTGTTCCACATAACGCTCACAACGATCAGAACAATAATAATAGACACCTGATGCGAGGCTAGGAAAGCGATCACATCGCCCACAAAATGAACCTGGGTAGGCGTAAGACATCACACCGTTCCACTTCTCCAGTCCAAATAATACAAGTGGAACGACGCTACATACTCTATAGAACATAAACATTGTGATCCTTAAGTGGAACCTACCCATAGTGCAGTGTAGGTTTTGGGTCAGATTAACAAAATCGTTTATGTACATTAGAAATAAAATGGGTCCGAGCACAGAGCCCTGAGGAACACCTAAGTTAATGTTTAATTTATCTGATACTACTTCTTTTCTCTTGGTAGCAAATTTATTATACAAAACAACATAGTTCTTAAGGTTTACGAGAAAAGTTTTTAACCAGTCCAGAATTACACCTCTGATACCATAGTTAAAAAGTTTATTGTACAAGATTTTATGATTAACAGTCAAAAGCATGGGTTAAGTCGCAGAAAATTCCGACAGGACATTTTCCTGCTTCAATACTGTTTAGAACCTGTTGATAGAAAGAATTAATAGCTATCTCAGTTGATTTAGATGGCATGAAACCATGTTGATTACTAATTATAATTTCGTATTTAGTCAAATATTTAAGTAATGTACTTAGGAAAGCGTATTCGTCATTTTTTGAAAATATAGAAGTAATTACAATTGGTCGATAATTTTCAAGAAGTTTGAGATCGCCCGATTTATGTACAGGTTTTATTTTTCCTGTTTTCAATGTTTCAGGAAAATGACTCATTTCAAAAGATATATTTATAAGATAAGTTATAGGTTTCACTACCTCAGTACAAACTTTTTTTAATAACAACATTGGGATTTCATCGGGACCGGAAGTGAGTTTAGATTTAAATTTATTATTTATTATATTTCGAACTTCATCCTCCAGGATTGGGGTTAAAAACATTGAAGGATTATGTAACATCGGTAAGTCATCGGATGTGACTTTGGAATCACTATTTATGTTATTTACAATATTTTCCGGAGTTTCCTTAAAATATAGATTGAAAAAATCAGGGATTTTAACAGGATCTTCTATATTCATATTTTAAAAGTTCAAGACAATATTTTTATGAACTGTTTTCTTTTCCGACAAGTCAGCAATTACTTGCCAGGCCGTACTAGATGGATTATCACTTGTAAAAATCTTATTTTGAAAATAAAACTTTTTTGTTTGTTCAATTAATTTTTGATGATTACTTTTGCGAGTTTGTAAAAATCCCTTAATTGTGGGTGTTTACAGTGAAAGCTCTCATAAACGGACATCTCATGACCGGACAATTTTTCTGGAACCAAAATTTAATTTTATCACGCTTAAAGCTTTTTTATAAGCGGACAGTTCCCATAAGCGGACAAAAAAGTTGGAACCGTCGATGTCCGCTTATGAGAGCTCTCACTGTACATTTCAAATAATACATATCCTGAAATTTTAAACTTGATATTTTGATCTCATTACTATACCATGGAACTTTATTTAAATTTTTATTGATTCTACAATCCTTCAAAGGAAAAAGATGCGAAAAGTGAAATTTAAATGTTGATAAAAAATAATTGAAAGCGTGATCACTGATTAGGATCTTTTATATTGGTATAAGGTATCCTAATTTTGATTTGCTAGTATTTGTTTAAAACTAATCACTGCCTCGCTGCGAAATTGTCTTTTTCTTACTACAAAATATTTCGGAGTTATATTTGAAAAGTTATGTACTTCAAAGAATATTGTTTTATAATCAGAAATGATGTTGTTTGCAACATAACAATTTCCACAATGTACTATACTGTATTTGTAAAAATATTATCAAGGAAACTTGAAGTAGTTTTTGAGATTCTCGTAGGTTCATTACATTGGACACACAATTAGACGAACACAAAGTACTACAGAACATATTGAAACTGCTGGCCTTATTATTACGGTCAATATTAAAATCCCCGCATAGTATTATATTACAGTCGTCAGTGTACAAATATTCAATTGCATAATAAATTAAGTCAATAAACATTTTAATATCACCTGCTGCTTTCTTTCACTGGAAAGATTAAATTGTCATTCAAATATTTTGAATCGTAATTTGAATAGTTTTTTAGTTGCTCGCTCTGGATCTGGATTGTTGCAACAGAACACATCGGATCCGAATGCATTTGAATTCAAACGAATCGTGAAAATAGGAAGACTGAAAGGGGATTACCGATCCGGATTGAAATTTCATGAACAGTGGGGATTGATCCACTTGCAAAGGAACATCCATCCTTGAATCTAAACGCGTAATGTTGCAGCTATCAGCTGCTTTCTTTCGTTTGATCCAAACGCAACATTACGCGTTTAGATTCAAAGATGGATGTTATCTTGCAAATGGATCAATCTCCACTCTTCGTGAAATTTCAATCCATATCGGTAATCTCCTTTCCTCTTTCAATCTTCCTATTTTCACGATTCGTTTGGATTCAAATGAATTCGGATCTGGTGTGTTCTGTCGCAATAATCCAGATCCAGAGTGGGCAATCAAAAAACTATTCGAATCAAGATTCAAACTATTCGAATCTCGATTCAAACTTTTTGGCGAAAAAAAGCAGCTATTATCTCTAAAAATGAAATCGAGACTTGGTCACTAGTTTTTTCTTATCTCTTATAGCTGCAGAGATGGATATAAGAGACATTGAAATTGATCCGGCCTGTACATAAGACATCAACTTTCCTTAAGAGCGTGTTCGTAAACTCTCTTGGATACTCCTGAGTAATATTCTTTCTTTCTCATATAAATGATTTTGTACATCTTCTTTTCATTTTATTCACTCCCAGTGTTACCCATGGAGACTTTACGAACCCAGCCTAAAGATTAACACAGTTTTTGTTGTACATGATACACCAACTACTACTATGTTTGAGACACGAGTGAGTTGACGGAGATACTTGCTTATAGGATTTTGTATGAGGTATCGAATTACTGGCCATACAGCACGATATTAATTTTTATGTACCATTTGTTACAAAGTGAGAGATATAGGCTACCACAGTGTAACTTGATTTGTTCACTTGGTGCTTCTCTCTCATTTTGTGAAATATTTTTTGGCCATTCCAGTTTACATTTAAACTTTTTCACTGAAGTACTTTGTAACCGTTTGAAACTGTACGAGGATGCGCAGTCGGTAAATTCAAAAGCACATATATATTTCAACTGCTCCGTGCAGATTGTAACAGTTACAAACCGCTGTAAGAAGAAACCTAATGATCGAAAAATGTATATCACAAATGATACACATGGCATATTCCACTAGTGACAGCACCAGGCCGAGTGTATCATTAATGATACACCGTTCAAAATGTGAAATAACAAAAAAAAACTATCACACCAAAACTGAAAGTAATGCAACGAATTGTCTTTTAAATAGGTTCTTTAGCTTAAACATATTTGGCCTGGGGCAACAAAATTTTTTCTTTCGGCTTGGCAGCGAGACTGTTAATAGTAAGTTATGGATCTAAAATACTTACAAATCTCACATTTGAAGTACTGCGAGTCCGGATTAATCCTGAACCGTAATTAGCAACTTGTAAATTTGAGCAGATCAACGGGGATTTGACTGCTAAACTTCTAGTACGCAACCCTCCTTGACTTGGGCCCCTAAAAGTACGTTGTAATACATCTTCGAAAAGTTAATACTTGTAGGTATATGTTTCATACTTACCTTACAGAACTTCGTGATTGCCTCAGCTGTATTGAGCTTTGTGAATTGCTGCGTCTTAAAACTGGTATCGATGTCTGGGAATTGTTTCGCTTTAAGGCCGGTACTGACGGTGGTGCAATACTTTTCTTGACAGGTATTTTAGAAGACATGTTTTACTACAACACAGTTTTAAAGACCTTAAAAAACTGCCATTCTGTATCAAGGTTGTGATATTTGCGCATGCGAACGATATTTGAAAATAGCCGAAATGCCCGAACCCGAAACTAACCGAACAATTAATAACAAAACATCATGGATACGTTCCGATTTATCATCAGGTGTTTAATAATAATTGTATTACCACAAACGTTCTAAAATTCGAAAATTGTTCAAAACGTTTAACTCGATTTTTTAAAGTTGTTCCCACACATGTGCGTAGTGTTGTAAATTGGATTATTAATCATTTATTCACTGGTTAATTATCCGATTAATAACACCCGGTAAATTAAGGTGTGGACCGGTGTGGTTATTTATTTTGAATTAGCCGCCAATAGTTTGGAGATGTTTGCAATTAAACTTTTTAAGTATTAGTTTTGAATATTTAGGATTAATAACAAACAAAGAAATAGTAATTGTGATCCAATAAATTTTAATAAATAAAGTTTTAATTATTTATCGAGGATTAACGGCTAATTACAATAAAGGCTTCTTTTAACACTTTTAACAACACTTTTCTGTAACTTTTACAAAAATAGTCGTTCGAGATTACTATTTGGCGCATCAAAAGTAGAGCAGTAAAGCGTTTGAAAACTTCGAAAGTATCGCTTTGAAAGTAACAAAAATCGCCGCACTCCAGACTGCGGTGAAAATCACTTGACATGCGTACTAGATGCGTGCTGGCTTATTGTTATTTTTTTTGCATACTTGTTGCTAGTATGTACGAAGATCGACGGCAAATTGGAGACAAAATGGAGACTCACCGTAACAAAATTTGGAACAACTGGATGTAACGAATTCTGTGCGATCATCTAATAATAATAATAACAATTGTTTTCTTTTATTTTGTCTTTGATAGAAAGCCCTGCTTTTTAGAGATTAGTGGAATTAAATGATTACAGTTAGTACATTTAGGAAATAAAAGTACAATACAAAAAAAAGTAGAAAACGTTTTTTGCAGCCGCCTATAGTTTGTTATTATAGATTTTGGTTATAATCGTTATAACTGAAACTGCTGACATGTGACATATGCAAACAACAGACGTTCGAAAAGTAAAAGTAACTTTGCCTTACTTTATAACCCCCACTCTCATATGTAAAATTTACTTTCAAGTAAAGTTCTCGAACGCAGCCCAGGACCATATGAAGGTGAAATATAAAATCCTTTTTTATTTTAATTTGAATAAGACGGATTGGAAATTTTGATGTTGAAATTTATATAACAATTTTTTTTATTTATAAATAACCATATTGCTATGTATAACACAGTTATAAAAGTTATTCGGGCAATTTCAAATGTGTGATAAAGTAAAATAATACTTTTAAGGAGAAAACTTTTATATATTTTTTCTGTCAAAAATTACATAACATCTCATAAACAAACTTACTTTTTTTTAATAATAATATAAACAGCCACCTTCGTCGATAGAACTACTCATCGCGCTACAGTTCTCCCCCTTTAGTATACGATGATGTCTCATTTTCGTATACTAAACATTTTCTTAAGGCGTCCTGTTTTGCTAATTGGTATCGTCGGATTGGATTTCGTGAGATCTGGTCCATGATAGGGTGTAATTGCTGATACATGCTGCTTTCCCAGTATCACATTAGGTGTTGCTATTTCTGCAATTCCATAACTGGTTGGAGAGAATACCTTCGCAATTAAGTATGGTCCATCGCGTCTAGGATCAAATTTAGATAGTCTCATAGTTCCATCACTTTTAGTATGCGTCGCTACCCATACAAATTCTCCTACATGATAGGTTCCTGGATCTCTTCGCTTCTTATCCGCGAAACTCTTCTTTCTGGTTTGTTCCTTCTCTACTGTGTCTCGAACATCTCGCATTGTATTTACCATGCGGAGTAGATACGGAGTTATTTCTGGAGCGAAACTTTTTGTTTCAATGATGGCCCTCATATCCCGACTCATATCATCTGGTGCCCGAAGTTCTCTTCTACACATTTTATTTAATTTGCGGTGTAGAAGATCTTTCTTCGTCTGAGACACTCGATACGGTGCAGTAGTTAAGGGATGATGATTACCCGTATCGATATGATGTTCAGCAAACGGAGTAGGTTCTCCCCCTGCTTCAAAGGTATCACTATTATTTTCAAGTAGCTCATTGGATAATTGTCGTTCACTTTGTTTCAGATGTGCTACTTCACCATCTCTTAGTTTGACATCCATCGTGGATAGTGCCATAGTTGCCTCTACAATCGGTTCTGATTCAAACATGTACGAAATGTTTGTTTCATCATCTTCGAACCACCACTTTTGTTTTCGTAAATTCATAATAATACCAGCAGCGATTAGAAAATCATTTCCCAAAAGCGTTTTGGTATTTTCAAATCCCAATAACACCATAAATGTTGTGGGTATGAATCGATCACAGATATTTACCTCTACATCTGTAATTAGCACTTCACGTTGATGTTTTTGACCGTCAGCAAGTGTCAACCAAATGTTTTGTTTGGTGAACTTTGCACCTGTTACCAATAGTTTCTGATACAGTTTGTATCCTGCAATGCAGTGTTTCGCTCCTGTGTCGATGCAAGCCAAACCAACTAAATTTCCGATTTGTATTTTCACGTGTGGTCTAAATCTTTTTGGAGTTATCGATTTCGTGTAAATACTGTAAAAATCAAGACTGTCCGCTTGGGCAGTTTTCTTGACGTCGCTCTTTGTCCTACAATCCGGGCAATTACTGCGAATGTAGCCGGGCTTTCCACAGCCGTAACAACTAACAGTTTTACTGCCCTGGATTTGCGGTGAATCCAGCTTCTCCTTTTTCTTGCGACATTCACTTTCCATATGTCCTTTACGACGACAGAATTTACATCTTATCACGTTCTCTATATGTGTAGAAATATTTTTCCCTTTATCTTCATCTGTCTCTCTCAGAGATTCTTCAGCAATTCTTGTCTTATCCAACAATTCTTTAAATGTGGTTACCTCATTTCGTGAAACGCGTTGTCTGATTCGTCGATGTAACAATCCATACACCATATCTAGCTGTATCTCCTCATCAGGAGGTTTACTCAATTTAGCAAACAAAGACCTTTTATTGCAAACAAATATATCTGCTTGGATGTCTTCTTTTTGCTCTTCGTTAAAAATCTCTCGGTATATTCGGAAAGCGGGCTTCTTTGGACCATACATGTGTCTCATTAAGTTAATAGCTGCATCCCAATTGTCAATTGTCGCTTTAACACCTTGCCACCATGTCGCAGCAATGCCTTCCAATAACATTGGTAAACCGCGTAATGCATTTTCATCATTGACGTTTGCGCAATCTTTATAAATTTCCACCGCTGATGTAAACGCTTCAATATCCGTCTCTGGTAGACCATCAAACCTCGTCGTACATTTAACAAAATTGCCTGAAGAGGGCATGGGAATAATTTGTTTTGTACTCTCTTGGTCTTGCCATATTGCTTTCATGGATATTATCAACATTTGTAACTGTTCTTGCGTCATTTGAATTGGAGCCGCCATTTTTTCTCGTACGCGTTCACTGCGTCGCGGAAATTTTTTCTCTTTTGACAACGACGTTATAACTATTTTTTTTTACACTTTATCACACGCACTGGCCCTTAAGTTGGGCGCCAATTTATAACACAGTTATAAAAGTTATTCGGGCAATTTCAAATGTGTGATAAAGTAAAATAATACTTTTAAGGAGAAAACTTCTATATATTTTTTCTGTCAAAAATTACATAACATCTCATAAACAAACTTACTTTTTTTTAATAATAATATAAACAGCCACCTTCGTCGATAGAACTACTCATCGCGCTACATATGTTATTTTAGTTTTGAGGTTTGAAAATGGTTGTACGTAACAATATTAATTGTATTTATGATTTGATGTATTAATTGTAATTTAGTTCGTGATTCTTCATACATCAATTAAATTTTGCACATTAAAGAAAATTATGATCCCAAGGTATTTCAACAAAAATGTTCTATTACTGCAAAACAAATTTTTGTTAAGAAAAACAAATGGGAAATGATTAAAAGATGCAATCGCCAACACCAGACTGACACACACACACCAGTCTAAAAGCAGTTCCGATGGGTGTACACCATCGTGGAGGATTTGCAGTTCTTTGAAGGCACCTCCGAAGCCAGACTTCTCAGACCTGGAGCAAGTCCAATATAGCCGATTTTATAACGTGTACGGTTTCATTTGTTTGATAACTAAAATCAGAATTACATGGCGATTCATTTAAAATCAAGCGCGAATATCTGGGACAAATAATTAGGAAGCTATTTTTTATATCAAGTTTGATGGTTTCACGTTTTCACAAAAAAAATATTGATCTATATTCAACATTGCATTTTTTTTAAATACAAGTCTCGAAATAGGACTGAACTAAAATTGGGGAAGAGTCGAATAAAACCTGCGAGGTTGAATGTATCGAGTTTAGCAAGGTACACGGGTTTGAACGTATCAATTGACACTACAATTTAATGAACGCGAATCAATTAAATAACACAAAGTAAGTGAGAATAAACGTTAGTTGATGTACATATAAAACCGTAAGATTGAACAGATTATTAATAAAATTGTTTGCAAGGTACGTGAGCCAAATAACGCCACGTCCTCAATTACGCCAGGCGCCATTATTTTGAATACTAGGAAAGCTACATAAAATTTGCTCATTGCAGCCTTTTAGGCTTTTAACATTTTTGTACTCAGAAAAATGGGTGCTTCCAAATGACATTTTCAAAAAAAAATAGGTTGTCATTAAAAAAAAATGTCGATGACGTCACGGCGCAAAAGTGGTAACTGACATAAAATTAAAATTGGTTGTAAAAGATGTCTTTTTTAAAAATAAAATCGACCTGTTCGAGAATTTTTCGAAAAAGCATAAAGTTTTGTAAAATAACATGGCATTCTATAATTTACTTGCAATCATTTTTATCCGTGCCCATTCCGTGCCACATTTTCTACTAGTGACATCTAGTAGCAATAAAATTAAGGCCCGACAATGACGGTCATATTTGGATGTGAAAAGGAAACCGGTACCACAGCCGGTAGTATGAACATTTTGATGAACATCGAAGTCGATGTGGCGAGGACACGAGTTGTCCTTCTCCTTACTGATTGTTTTGTATACTGTACCATGGCCAGCTCCGTTAACATTCACTGACGTGTATGTATGGCCGTTTCAATTCGACTTTTAAAAATTTTGACGTGTACTCCACTCAGCGGCTCTTGTGAGTTTTGAGGTAATTGCAGTTGTCATTAAGACCAGGGCGCCAGCGGATGTTCTGCCTAGATATGGCAGTACTTGTGAAAGCATTCAATGATTTTTGTGGATATAAATCTCATGCAGGAATTATTTTTTTTTTAAGTTTTAAAAATATTATGTTCCTTCATAATTCAATAAAGGTTTTCTGAAAATAGCATTCAATTTTATTGATATTTAATATGATTAAAATATGATTAATTCAATAATAAAATTGTCATTATGTAACTTTTTGTTTCAACAAAATTCGAAAAAGAATTATCACAGAACGTCAATAAATGCATTTGAAACCATTATCTGCAATATGAGGACGTTATCTCCTGTAATTACGACAGTAATTAGATTTAAATGTCCTTTGTAGTGGTTCTGAGACGCACTAAAGCTATTTTCTCCGGATTAGTTCAGACCTTCTCCAAATGAGGGCGCTCTCGTAACTGCCTTTATAAAGTCCCTAGATTACTAAAGTACGGCAATACACAGTTTAGGACCAAATTTTAAAAACTAGCCAGAACATGGCGTCTGTGTCACGTGACACAAACAGACTTGTGTATTTGAGTTGAATAAACAAATATTTGTCATGGAAACGAAGAAGTTTTACATTTTTTGGCAGTTGATAAATGTCAGCTCCCAAAAGGAATTAGAAATACGAAATAAATCATATTAAAAACACCATAATAAATAAGCCGTATTAATCTAAAGACGTTGAAGATATGATTATTAAAACCCTTTTGCTTAAAATTTTCAATTTTGATAGAAAAAACATGGAGTAGTTTTTGCAGGTAACGGAAATATTGCAGTTTTGAGTTATGTGTAAAATATTTGTGCTTGCTCGAAACTCGAAGATGCTCGTCCGTGCCCCATGGTGCTCCTGGTTTGTTCATTTGCGGTTATTGGATTTTGTTTATTTTTATCGATTTACAATGGTTAATCATGATAAAGGGTTGTAAGGACGTTATTACAGTTTATTATGGGACAATTTTACTAGTCGACAAACAGTACAGTTTACATGCTCAGATTTGCGCAGTAAGGCTCTAAAAAATTGACATTTACGTTCATTTTCCGTTGACATGAAAATCAACCAAAATTTTCATTTTAAAATTCCCGCGCATAATGGGCCAGAAAATGGCTTCCCTATTGCCGTACTTTATACTATCTAGGGACTTTATGCCTTTATTTTATAACTTTACCCAAATTTAAAATTACTAGGTTCAAAAAAAAGTGCCATATTCCACATTGGCATAACCTAGCAAGTTTACTCTAAATTAGAGTGTTTTGATTTGCTAGTTATTTTGTTCTAAATGAAATAAAATTATAAAGTCAGGGAAAAACTTCATCACTATAATTACTGGAACACTTATAGCGTTTTCGTTTCACTTGCACCAGAAAAGTTCGGGTCACACTGATATTACGTCATGCACTCAGTTTTGCCAGAAAACGAAACTAGTGCGTGTTTCAATCGAATACAAACGTGATCTGGGAGCATAATTGCTGCGTTTTATTGTGCATTACCGGTGGCAAAAGTATACGCCAGTAGATGCGTTACAATAAAACGGTAATAGTTAAGGCCCGCACAGAACATACGCGCATTAGACGCGAAGGAAGCTTCTCGACGACAAATAGAAGGTGATCCAACGCCAAGTAGGTATGCATTTATGCAGTATGCACAGAATAAACGCTCGCTTGACGCGAAAAAGTTGCAACAGTTTCTACTTTTACGTCGGTGACGCGCTGGAGGACTTCGTTCGCGTCTAACGCGCGTATGTTCTGTGCGGGCCTTAACGCTTTAACCTTCAGCTGTCAAAGTTGTACTATTTCGTCTTGATTTAACGGAATAATGGAAAACGGTGAAATACCGTTTCCGATAATAGCTCGACTTTTACAACAGCAAAGAGTCATTGAAGACGAATTGATGGATTCAAATTGAAATGACATATCCCCACCCTCTCTACCGTGTTCTACCGTCTTGAACGACGGTAGAGAAAGTTGCCACCAGTGGACACCAGCAGCACAATAAAACGACGTTTTACTTCTACCGGCTGACGCGAACGTTGCAATAAAACGCACCTAATGATTAAGCGGGAAATATACTGAACCGTAACCTCAAAATTATCATTTGTTGCCAGAAATATGAAAATGCAATATTTATTTGTTATAATAAATTAAAAATCCTAAATACACTAATTATTCATATTCGCTTCTTAATAAATTCACCCCGGACGAAGATTTTATGCACTAGACAAACTGTGTTTAGCAAATAACTTAATTATTAACAATTTCTTGATACAATACGTTATTTTTGTTATCTGTCAATAAATCATCCGTAATATGCTTCTCCTGAAATGACAGAAAAGTTGCACTGAAACGCTTGCACTACCTTCGAAGTCAGTTCCAAAATTCTTGCACTGAGTGCAAAACTGGTGCGCACTGACATTTCAATCGAACATAAAACACGAAGAAAGTTTGAACTGAAATTGCCAATCGAATACAAAATCTGGAATCAGTGCGCACTGAGTGCTATCAGTGCAGCTCATTCGAAAACGCTATTATTTTGTTTAATGAAGAATATCATAACGTGTTTGTTTTCAATATCGCTTGGTGACCACATGCACATGGCGTGCCAATGTTACGTCAACGAAATGTGCATTCGTTTTAGATTTTCGGTCTGCCGGATTTGACATTGACATATTCGTTTTAGTTGCCACTACGGCAACGCTGGTGTTGACGTAATGCGCACCTACTCGAGAGTAGAGTCTAGTTGCGTCAGCTTCAGGTTAACCTTAATTTTTAGTTTTATTTCAGTTGTTTGTTACTACTTAAATTAGTGAGGTTACGTAGTTATTAATATCTTATCAACACAAAATCTATTCGTTTTAGATCAATTTCTGGTATAAGCACAACTTGACCTATATGTGCACTAATTACTTGACGATGACGTTATTGTTGCAAACCCAGGATTTCTAAAACGAATATACTTAATGACGTGCATAAACAGATCCATTTAACAAACTGTATATTAACGTAACATTGGCTCGCCATGTGCAAGTAAATCAATTTAGGACTCAATTCTCGCAAAAAGTCTAAAGGCCGCTTTACAGTTCGCAATTATTTATTGCCGGCAATGAAAATTGCAGCGATTTGTATTGCACGCATGCGCAGTGTTGTATTTTCATACAAAATGCAAATACCGCGCATGCGTGCAATACAAATCGCTGCAATTTTCATTGTCGGCAATAAATAATTGCGAACTGTAAAGCGGCCTTAAAGACTTTTTTGATTTAGCAAATACGTTGCTTGGAAATGATACTGCTCATTAAAAACTAAGGGCCGGTATTATAAAGGCAAGTTAGATTTAACTATCGATTTATTCCCATGGTAACAATTGTGAACACAATTGTTGTTATGGCAATAAACTGGGAGTTAAAGTTAACATGCTTTTATAATACTGGGCCTAAAACATTTTTATTTACAGTTAGAAGCAATCATTTTTTTAAGTTCATGTGCTATTATGGCTTCTTGAATGTACGGAGGATCCACACATTTTTTTTTCCAAATTTCCTCTTATTACTTCTGGGGCTACGCATTCTGTATAGAATTTTGTGTGTTGGTAGCATTTTATCATTCCACAGATTTTCATCTTTTATTTTTTTTCGGCCGTTTTGCGTACGTTCTGGCCGTTGTAAAAGCACAATAACACAACACCACCAAAACTATTGGAAAAAAACAAACAGCTAAACACAGAGTCGACCACAATAAACAAAAATAGTCGAAACGACGCTCCATGGACGGCGCATTTACTATTAAGGCCGCTTTACAGTTCGCAATTATTTATTGCCGGCAATGAAAATTGCAGCGATTTGTATTGCACGCATGCGCGGTATTTGCATTTTGTTTGAAAATACAACAATGCGCATGCGTGCAATACAAATTGTACATTTTCAAATTATTAAAAAGAGAGAAGGACATATAATGCAGTAATACCGGCGCATTTAAGGTACTAAATCAACACTCCGTACAGGTGACGCAATCCCATTCCTCTCGTGAGAGGATTGAGAAACAAAGATAACAAATATAATTGTCGCAAGTGCAATAAGGAAGACAACAGTTTTAGGGAATTCTGTTTACCGCAATGTCACTGGTTTCAATTTAAAAGTGTATTAGGTTATGTCTAGGTAAGTTATTTACCAATCAAAAAGTTGTTATTTTAAGAAGTGGAGAATTTTTCTTTTACGAGAAAGGCGGAATCATTAAATGTCATGCGATAAAAGTTTGGGATGCGATATTTAAACTCAATTTTCTTAACCACTGACAGTAACTTTGACAAACGTCACTTCAAATAATATTTCCAACTGTTTTTTTTATCCCTAGATGAGAAGAATATGCGACAAGGATAGATATAAAAAATCACTAAATGCGTTACCTCTATACGAAGTATGTTGATTTAGTACCTTAGGCGCATTTCAATTTCGGCGCTCTCTGTTGTACATATAGAGAACTTCTTCTCGACAAGCTGTTTTAACACGCTTACAACCATAGATAATACATAAATAGATGGGACACTCAATAGAAAGTTTGAGTACCTTGTAAAGCGGCCTCTACAATTAGGGGAAAAAGTAACCGTGGTTCCAAACCCAAATATAACCTTTGGTATTTCAATATTTAATTTTCATTTATCATTTATCAACACTAAATAAATATAATCATACGTTAAAAATAAATATTGTTATGATTTTACCATGTGTAACCATAGCAATATTTACTTTTAGTCGATGATTACATGTATTTAGTGTTGGTGAAACTCAGCAATAACTTGTAAAACCGAAAATAAAACACAGTTTCATAAAACAAATTATATTTAAGTATGTACATTTAAAATAAGTACAGTGCATTATAATACATACAACCTCTGTAGAATTAACGTCAGAGTAATATACGAAATTATAATTTTTATGTAGTCTACAATTGGACCGTATAATTCCAAAAGGACAAACAGACCAGTAAAATTCACGATCATCCTAAAACTACAAACTGTGATTTCTCAAAATATGGTTCATTGGTCTGTTTGTCGTTTTGAAATAACAGGGTCGACTTAGTCTGCTTAGTTTTAATAAAAATAAAAAATGCTCATCAGTTCATCATCTAAATGTGAAAACGTTCAGGTTAACAGTTGTCAGAGAATCAGCTGTTGGTACCTCACACTTCAACATTCAAATCGATTTATGCTAATAAAAGATTCTTTGTTTTCAAATTTTCATATCAAATTATAACCTCCACAATCAAACAGCTAGTGGCCAAACAAAACAAAAAATTACTACGGACTAAACAATATCGACAGCACTGACCATAAACTAAATGCAAGGCAACGAACCCAAAAATATTCTCACCTTCTGGAACAGGTATACTCTTACCTTCCGGAACAGTTCATCTAATTGCTGGTTCTCTTCATTTATCGTCTCTATTTGCAGGGGCTCTAAATAACATAATTGAAATTAATAATAATGGTTATCTATCAAAATTTAAGACATATTACTACCTGGTAAATGTTCAGTGAGAACAGCTGTATGAAGTAAAATATTATTTCTGCCGAAACAGTTTTCCATAAAATGTTTAAACGATAAAACTTTAAAAATAAACGATAACTTTAAAATAACACAAACCACAACGCCATGCCACAAAGAGCATAATCGCATAACGCCATCATAACGCTTGTAACTTGCATTCGATTGGTTGGACAGGTCGGTGGTGTTACGGAAGTAAGGCGCCAAATTTAAATTTATGCACTGCTGCGACCTCTACAATTAGGGGAAATACTACTACCTCATTTTGCTAGGTACCAAGTTCTCCAATATAAGTGTCCACCCCGTGCTTACAACTAAAATTGGCAATGGGCCCGTTCAGACGACCACAGCAGGAGTGCGTTCATAAACAACCGATTGTGTTGGAGTGTTTGACGTCAGAGTAATGCGAGCGGTCTGCCGGAACGTCACCTGAGCGTTACGAATATATGAACGGTTTAGAACGTTTTCAATTTTAAAGTTGTAGGGTGACATTTAACTCTAAACGTAAGTGGATTACATCCATACATATCCCAGTCTTCAGACATGAACATGGATAATGCAATAGCATTAACTTATGCGCTGGCAGCTCAGACGTTATTCGGTATTCCTGCATCTCTATCGGAAGATGAAGACACAAGCAGTGACGAGGAAAACATAGAAATTATGTTAATATCCAAAAAACGGAAGTTAGCAACACCAACACGTATTACAAATTATGTAGAAAGAACGATACGTGGTTTTACTGCTAAAGAATTTCAACAACACTTTCGGATAAATATAGAAGCATATGAATATATGCTAAGTATTATTGGACCCCAATTAATAAGACATGCTCCTGTTGGAAGATTCACAGTGGATGTGGACAAGCAGCTTTTGTCGGCTATATGGATTTTAGCAACTCCAGAATCGTTTAGGTATGAAATATAGTAATTAAAGGCGTTTTATTCATTTTTATTGTTCTAGATCAATTGGAGCGATTTGATTTAGCCAAATCAACTCTTTCAAAATGTTTCTTTAGAGTAGTAAAAGTTTGAATTCACTTGCTCCAAGGATCATCCACTGGCCCGAAGGACAACAAGTTATAGATGTTAAAAGAAAATTTTACAATATTTCACATTTACCGAACGTTATTGGGGCAGTAGACGGTACATATGTACCAATTAAAGCTCCTAAACAAGACCCACAGTCGTATGTAACACGTAAATGCAACTATGCTTTTACTCTTCAAACAATAGCAGATCCGTCCCTCAGATTTATAGATGTGTTCATGGGGTTTCCAGGATCTGTTAGTGATACTCGTATTTTTAGGAATTCTGATATTTATCGTGCAATACGAGGCAATGTTATTGGATATTTTCCTGATCATGAATTCATAATTGGCGATAAAGCCTATCCTTTGCTATCTTGGTGTATCCCACCCTATATTAATAGGGGACAACTAACTCGTGCCCAGGTTTATTTCAACACGATCCATGCAAAAACACGACAAGTGGTGGAACGATCTTTTGCATTATTATTTGGCAGATTTCGTCGCTTGAAATTCCTTGACATGAATTGTACTGATCGTATTCCGGCAACTGTCTTGGCTGCATGTGTACTGCATAATGCTTGTCTAAATTTTGAAGATTTGATGATTGAAGATTTCATCCAAGAAGGACGCAATCATGTACTACCAAGCGAAAATGATGAAAATATTGCGTACCGTGTTGAAGAAGAAGGGAGAAATCAAAGAAATGAAATATGTAGACAACTTTATACAAATAGAAATTTATAATATACATTTTTTATATTTATAATTGTATTATTTATAGCAGTAAATATTTCGCTGTAACATTTAACAAAAAATAAAGAAATTATTTTTAATAGTTCTAAGACATACAAAAAGAAATAACAAATTATGATTTAAAGGAAACAACTTATAATTCAACTTAAACTATATTGCAAACATTAAAAAACTAACCAACTTAACACAGCTCATGTATATCTAATTTGGTATTGACTAAAATAATCTCGGGACACTAAAGAAATAATACTTCCTGAGGGTTTCGTAATTATAAATATGCAAGGAAGGACAAAAGGATGGAACCGGCTTAATATTTCAGAAACTGTTTGACGTATCCGAATGATATTTGGCATGTGCTTTAAAATCATTAAGATGTACATTATTAATGTATATCATTTGTTTATCTCCTTTTATTTTTGAGATCCAAGGCCAACTTGTGTTTGGCCTTGGATCTCAAAAATAAAAGGAGATAAACAAATGATATAAATTAATAATGTAGGTCTAAGGCTGTTTCTCAATCCTAGTTTAACTTTAAACTCCTGTTTATTTCCATAGGAACAATAGTTTTTATAATTGCTACCATGAGAATAAACAGGAGAGAAGTTAAACTAGGACTGAGAAACGCGGCCTTATTGATTTTAAAGCACATACCAAATATCATTCGGATATGTCAAACAGTTTCCGAAATATTAAGCCGGTTCCATACTTTTGCCTTCCCTGTATGTGCCAAACTCATACTGAACTAAAATAAAGAAACAGATTCTAAAAAAAAAAGGGACAATTTTAACCGATAAGTAAATTTTCTCTTCATTGAAAGAACAGAAGGAATAATATATTAAAGAGATCGTTGATTTCACAAAAATCGTGTACAAAATCTTACAATTGTTGGACATATATATCTGTCTCTGTTGGATTCCGAAAGTCTCATTGTTCAAGGTTATATTTAGCAATAAAATAGCTGTCACGTTGACATCAAAAGTAACACTGACGGGACCGAATTAAATCAGAGAAAATTAAGTGTACTCGATTTTTCTGAAATCAACTGTACATAATTTATGAAACGTCTAGGACACGTTATTTCTTTAATGTATCTATTAGAGAATCCATTTTTTCACTGAACACGTTAATGGCTTTATCACGTGACATTAAATTTTCTTGATGACGACGTTCTCGAGATTGCTCTCGTTCCGTGCTTGACTGTTTTATTTGCTCCATTACAACATGCAAACTCGATTTGTTGTTTCTTATATGTTTTGTCACATTACTTATTTTCTTTTTTCTAGGTGGCTCTCCACCATCTGTATCGTTACTGTCATCTCCCTCTGTTTCAGTTTCTCGCACTACAAATAAAACAAATAAATTAAACCAAAAACTCAAGAAACCGAGCATATGTGCACTTCATATTTGTCTAACAAATAATAATGCAATAACTCCAATTTTGCAAAAAAGTGGACATATGCAGTTTCTCTTAGGAGTTTGTCAATTGTGTCTATTTTGTATTTACTTGTATTACCTTGAATGGATGATGCAATGGCAATTGGTTTAATATTGTGTTTTTGTCCAAGAAAACTGTCCATTTCATCAAAATAAGGAAAATCAATGGGTTGTTCACCAGTACCCTTATCTCCCATGTTGTCTTTCTTAGCTGTGTAACGCGCCTTTAAGTAGCGCCATTTATCATTGCATTGAGTGGATGTTATATTGTAACCTTTACCTTTTAAATCTTGGGCTACTTTTTTCCAAGTTACCTCATTTTTGCTGGTTGTGGATCTAAATTCTCTATCATACTGAATTCGTAATTGAATTAAAGTTAATATGGCATCTTTTGACCATTTTGTTCGTTTTTGTTCATCACATTCGGAATTATTATTCTTAGTGACCCGTACACTACTTGTTGAAGTGCTTGGCTCCTGTTCTATCCAAGCCAGTATTTCTGTAGAAGGTGGCACAAAATACAGTTTTCCATCTAAAATTTTCATAACTGAAACTGAATTATAGTCCACAAACGTTAAGAATTGATTTACTACCTTCTTTGTTTTGCAGACAAATTCCATCTTCTGTTTGTAATATCCCGTCAGTGGTTCGCACTACTGTAAAATTATTATAGTTTTCTTCCATTTTGTAATACTATTTATTAATCTTCACCGGTGATACGTATTAAATTAAACGCATCAAGCGGATATCACACAACATAAACTAATCATAACCATAACCTATTTAATCTCTTCGCGCTCGTTATTAATGCGCATGCCGAGTGTTTAATCGCCGGTCTCAAGAGGCCGGCGATTTTGGTGCACTCCGAGTGTTCCGGGAGTGTAATTTATGAACGTTAGAACAAATAACGCTCTAGCCAGAATGTGTATTTATGAACGACTTTTGTGTGAATATTCGCTCAGAGTGTAGCTCGAGCGTCATTTATGAACGCACTCCAGCTGAGTTGCTGGGTCAGCAAATTTCCTGAACCGACATGCTAAGTTCCAGCAGCTGTCATTTCTACACAGCGGAATTTATTTACGCTGACTTGCTCAGCGCTGAGCGTTCATTGGTGGAGGTAAGTATAAACAAACATAACCTTAGCAAGATCTTGTATTACGGGCCGCAGACCATTCAAATCTAGCCCATCGTCGCATAATAATTCACACAACAAAATATTTTCTGCCATTGCATTTAAATTAATAAATTTCAATTCATAAAACGTTCAGAAACGAGGTTCAATAAATTTTAAACTTTTGAAATGACACAAAAAATTGCTGAGAAGTAGCAGTCCGTTCAGAGATACGTGACCGCTGACTTTCATCATGCTGAGCGCTGACTTGCAGCAGCTGTGTCACCTGAACGGGCCCAATATTACCAAATATTACTGTGTCTGCTCCATCTCTTGTTTATTTGTTTTATTACTACAAAAAATACTCCCATCCCCACCCTGCAAGCCGTGGTCTTAAGTTACTGTGAGTCGTTTTGTAGTATCTTTTATAGGGAGCGCTGAGGGGAGTACTCCACTAAGGTTACTGTTTTGAGAAGGTAGCGCCAACTTTCTATCTCTTTTAATTTGGGGTTAATCAATTTCATTCATAAACTCCCTAGCAACCGTAACTTGTTATGTATCTATCCTCTTTCTTCTTACTGTTTCATGGCATCTTCATCGCGTCCTTTTTAATTTGGGGGACGACAGCCGCGGAAATGAATGGCGGTACCTTCTAAATACAGTAACCTTATACTCCACGGCATGCTTTCTCGGAACAGAATTTTAGGCGAATTGCAACGGCCATACATACACGTCAGTTTACATTAGTTAAGTAACTCGGTCTAGTGAACTGAGCCCAGTGCTCGATCCAGTACTCGACTCGCTCTCGACTGTCGTGTAGGTATTTACATGATACTAGTTTATTATGACAGTAGAAGAACTTCATTTTAAGTGAACAATGCAGCAATACTAGCATATCATACAATATTGTTTGTTTACACAAGGCAAGTGACTAGTCGAGTTAACAGTAGAGGGTGGTGGGGGAAGGCGAGTGGGCGAGTTACTATGCTGCCCGCTCTACCACTCGACTCGACTGATACTCGCCCGATTACTCGATTTTTTACAGGACCAACTGTTTACACGAGTCGAGTTACACAAGCTTTTTCATACTCGCCTCTCTACTATACCGTTTACTTGACTAATGTAAACTAGCCTTGAATGTTAATGGAGCTGGCCATGCAGTAACGTAATGACAACTGCAATTACTTAAAAACTCACAAGAGGCGCTGAATGTCAATGTTAACGTCAGTCATAATGTCAGTGAATGTTAATGTAGCTGGCCATGACTGTAAACTCATACGCAGCTTAAGTGCTCCAATTTGACAGTTCTGTGAGCCTTGTATCACGAGGTTTTAAGGGTGAGGTTCGCGTGCGGGAGGTGCATTTAAGGTGCGTATGAGTGTACCTATTGGCGTTTTTCATCTCCGCTAGATGCCGCTGTATATGACCATTTCGTAAGGTTACTGTATTAAGAACCCAGCGAAAACACGTACGTGTAAAAAACGTTGTAAAATAACATGTAACCAAACGTTGAATTCGTGTGGTATTGTTACGTTGAAACAACGAAAAAATGTCGCGGCAATCAATTTCTTTTAAACGTCTCTGTCCACGTGTAAGAAACGTTGTAGAATAACAATTAATCAACGTTGAATTCGTGTGTTATTAATACGTTTTAACAACGCTCGAATCAACTTCTTTTAAACGTCTTTGTCCACGGTATTTCTACGTTAAATCCCAGTGCATACATACGTATAAAAAACGTTGTGGAATAACATGTAACAAACGTTGAATTCGTGTGTTATGGTTACGTTAAAACAACGAAAAAATGTCGCGGCAATGTCCACGAGTAGCGTTGAATCAGACAATTACGACGTGTATTAAAGCTGGGTCTAAATCATTAGACTGAACAAACATACATGGCTAATGGTGGAATTCGAACCCACGCCGCCGAGTGACACGACTTTCCAAGTCGGCTAGAATAGACCGCTAAGCCATTTGGAGATCCCAGTGCCGTATCGCTTCCGTGACTGATTCGTAAAGCGGAAGGAGGCAGTAGTAATAAAGCCGAACCGGGGACTTTAACTTACAATAGCTACGCGCCGCCCTCACTCGTTCAATTTCCGAACTCTTTACTACCTACAGTTTCCTTCTAACATCCATATTATCATAACATCATTAAATCAATTTTTCTAACTATTACAATCCTAAGCTTATTTTCTTTGTATATACATTTCAAAAATTCTAAATTATTTATTTATAATACACATGTAATTCTAAATCGCCTATTTCTAAAAATATTTACACTAACATAAAATATTCGACAAAACACATTTAATACAGTACTCTCAATTTACTTTATTATTTACAAAATTATTTCTTTATGAAAATTTAAAAAAAATTACATGCTGCTCATGAACACCGCAGTGGAGTGGAAAGATTAATTGGAATAAATTCTGTAACTTAGAAAATTGCCATTTGTAGCAAAATTCTTGGAACAGGTCAATTTTTATTTTTATGGCGCATATTATAAATGGATTTCTTTAACTTTTCAATTATTTGGAAGGATGAAACAACCCCTAACTATTTTTTTTTAATGGAAGGGTATGTTGAGTAATTTTTTTAAAAGCTTGTTCAATTGGAAATACAGCTACGTTTTTATTTTTAATTTTTCTTAAACAGTAAAGGCGAAAAATAAAAATAAATTTTTGACTAGAACGATTTTAACGCATCAGATGTTCAAAATGCTCGCCACCTCTCACTTGACAATACCCTAATCGATTATAAATTCCATCCCTAACAGTTTGTAACATTTCCGGCGTTACTCTCCTAATTTCATGCAGAATTTGAAGTTCTGAAGTTCTGCTATGTCGTTTGGTTTAGTCACATAAACTTTACTTTTAAATACCCCATAAAAAAGTCTAAAGGGTGAGATCTGGAGGTCTTGTTGACCACTCAATCGGTCATCGGTCATCTTCTTCCTATCCACCTATTGGGAAAAACTTCAGTGAGGTAATTACGTACAATTAAAAATTTAGCGCATTGGCAGCGCCATCTATTGGCTGCACGCAACAATACGATACCATATGGAATGCTTATTTCTTCTCATCAAATAATAAAAATGGAATTCCTGAATTTTGGCATTAAAAACGGTTTTAGTAAAAATTCTTTTTTGTTTTAGCTTTTACTGCTAAAGAAAAATAAAAAAATAAAACGTAGCTGTATTCCTAATTTTTTCAACATATCATTCCATTAAAAAAAACATAGTTAGGGGTCATTTCACCCCTCCAAATAATTGAAAAGTTAAAAAAGTCCCTTTGTAATATGCGCCATTAAAAATAAAAATTGACCTGTTCCAAGAATTTTTTTACAAATCGTAATCTTCTAAGTTACAGAATTTATTCCAGTTAAACTTTCCACTCTTATACAGCTGTCCCCAATGAGTATTCGTGACAATATGTATGTATAATTGATTGACTATTGCGTTCTTTAGTATTTTTAATCACAGATTTTGGGCATCAAATTCAAACTAACTTAAAAAAATTTGACAGATTACGTCAATTTATAAAGGGGTTGTGGTTGACTCGTATGTCCAAATTAGCAGTACTTTTCATACCTGTTTCGTTTCATTTCAAAGCTGCCAAGCATGGAGAAGAACCTCATATTTCATAGATTTTTAGTAAAATTAGAATTCAAAGGTGTGAAACACGATAGACAATCACTGTAAAATTAAGTGTTTTCTAACGTCAACATCACGTTTTGTAAGGCATATTTATTCGGTATACGTTAAAATAACGTTATAAAACGTGGGTTAAAAATTTAGTTGTAAATTATGATTTATCTAACGTATTAGTTTCGTTAATTTTTTTCTCATTTATTACGTAGAATAGTAGATGTTGAATTAACGTTGAAATGATGTGGTAATCAACGTATGGTAGATACATCGCATTTACTCATAGTATAAATCACGTCGTAAAAAGACAAAATTGTTACGTATTTATTTCACGTTATAATTACGTCCATATTAAACTGATCGTTAAAAAACACGTCATACAAACGTGATATAATTATGGTTGCTAATTCAACCAAAAAACAACGTTGCATTTTTCAACGAATAACGTTATTTCCACCATTACAACGTGAAATTAACGTTGAATAAACGTACATGTTTTCGCTGGGAAGGTAGCGCCAACTTTCTATCTCTCTTAATTTGGGGTTAACCAAATTCATTCATAAACTCCTTAGCAACAGTAACTTGTTATATATCTATCCTTTTTCTTCTTTAGCGTTTCATCGCGTCCTTTGTAATTTGGGGGACGAAGCCGTGGAAATGAATGGCGTTACCTTCTAAATACAGTAACCTTACCATTTCGCCGTCATTTTTGTGTTAAAAAAGTAGGGATACATAGTTTTTTGCGATTTTTACACTGCGGTACGAAACACTTACAATTTATACGAAGCAATAAGCGTAAATAAAACACATTTTTACTGATTTGACTCCCTTCTTAACAGCTCGCAGCTACAACTGCCACGACATAGGAGTTTTTTTCATGACCATCTCGTAGTTTCCGCATAATTCCACCCGCGACGACTCTTTCGTTCAAAGACGCGAATACCACAGAATAAGAAATAAATCAGAAGGCAAACTCGTCGATGCCGCCTTTGATCTCTGTCAGCCAGCGGCAGTCATATGGGCAGCCATGTTTTGAAAGGAGCAGAACATCAGGCCCGTATTTATAAAATATGGGACCGAAGTCTGGACTTCCATAAGTTGTAATTTAATAATAATTTAATACTTCCTTACATTGCTCCTTCATTTGGAAAAGTAAAGAAAACCAAATAACCATTGTAGGCCTTGTTTTCACATTTTTTTGTCGCACAAACCATTCTACTCTTACGCTTACTCATGGTAATATTAATGTCTATAAATGTTTCATTAAAGAAATAAAAAAACACAAATTACCGCAAACAAAAGACGGCCACTGAAATACTATAATATACAAGTATTTATTATAGCAACAAACGCTAATATGTCGATTACGACACTGTAATCTACTCTGAAAACATGGCCGATCCATCTGCGCCATTTGGATGCGCAAACTTTACCTCTACTTGAGAGTTTTTCTTTTGTGTATTCTGTGCGAATACTATGATCAGTGCAGGGGGTGCGCACTCAAATTATAAAAGATGAAACACGTTGAATACTTTTCCCCAAGCCGCTAGAGGTGGAAAAAGCGCTAGTGTGGTGTATATCATCACCCCTCTAACGGTAACGCAGGATGCACGGCGTAAACCATAAACATAACCCTATAAATTACCACGCCACCGCGCCATATCTACGCTTGCATATCGTAGGGATGTGGGTTCAGAAATTTTCCAATTTGGAAAGTTTCTAAAATGGAAATTTTCCAGAAACTTTCCAACCAATTTTTCGGGAAAATTTCCGACGAAAATTTAACGAAGTTATTACTTGTCCTGCTTGCGCAGTTTAACATAAAATAATTTATTAAAATGTAATGCCTAACCTAACTTCAAAAGATTATGCGCCCAAAATACGGAAAAATACCTATACGTACAATTTATGAATTATAAGCGAACGCCAGAGCGTAAGTTTGATTTGTGAATACACATTATTTTGTAATTTCTGTCATTTTTTATATTACCATTGTAGGTACATTAGTATTTGGTACTATTTCAACTATCGTTTGCTCCTGAGTTTATAAAAATATATTTTTTTAAAGAAATGCGTTACTATAATTGATTTGGAAATTTTCTGGTAAATTACCGGAAAAGGTCATCGGAAAATTTTCATCTTTTTTATTTTTCCGGAAAAATTACATCTCTAGCATATCGTATCGTTTGTTTGTTCGCCGATTTGTAAGCGAAAATTGTGCAGCTGAATGCTGAAAGAGTTTGTTTGTGGTATTAGTTCGGTGTAGTGTGTTGTATTGTATATGGTGTTGTAGTAATGTAATAAAGTGATTTTTTTTTCTCTTCAATATGACTTGTTTTTGCACATCCTATTTTACCTTTCACTTTCATGCGATTTGGTTTCGTTCATTGTTATGTTTAGCAATTTCAGCTGTTACTATTTTTCAGAATCAAACAGAAACTATAATAAATAATGATAATTGGATTACAAGGTGTTCTATAGCGCTTAAATCTCCCGCGCTTTGTGTCGCTGCTTTTCCCCAAGCCTATAGATAGTACCACTCACTCGTATTACTATTTTTTATTAAAACTTTCCTTTCTATCTTATTATATTTATCTATGGATCAGTGTGATCCTGTGATGTGGGAATGTTCTTGCTACCAACTCCGGACCCGTGAGATTGATCACCTTGTACAGATTTCAAAAAATTTTCAACCTACAGCTGATATGTTAACTAAGTTTAATGTTCCGATGTATGACCACAAAAATGATTAAAATAAAGAAATAGTAAATATAATAATTCAAGCAGGGTTCTTGTTCGAAGAAAATTGTAAGTTGTTCGACGGCGAAACGTTAAGTGTTAGTGCGCATATTCAGTGTCCTTTTCAAAGAAGTTGTGATAGTAAATTAATATGTAGATACACCACAGTATAAGTAATTACCCAGTAGCGTCACTTAAACGTCAGTGTCAAAAAAGCGGCTATTCTATTTGATACCCTTATGGAAATGCAATGTAATTTACAGCTGGGTAGGTATCAAACAAAAGAACAAATGTGACAGTTATACTCGAGTGACGCTACTGTGTGATTCTTATACTGTGGATACACTTTCAGACTTGTAAATAAAAATGAATTATAGGGGAATATGTCTTTCATTTGGGGGATTTTTAAACATCAGATGGGGGAAATCGTTGTCAATGGGTTGGCTGCACTGGCTGCAACTTCAATTGCATAGTGCTTTTGTTTTCGATTTGTGTGTCAAATTGTTTGACCTCGGTGTTTTTACGACATGTGAGCGGTTTACTTGAATCTTGTTGTAATTAATTAATGAAGTGCAATAAATAATCACTGAAATTGGTACCTATGGAAAAAGGTTAAGTAAGTAATTTTCACATTCGGAATTAATATGTTTAAATTTACATAGATATAGGTCAGAGAGTTTGTTTGCTCTCTGTATCATTAACTTTTCAATGTTAAACCTTTCACATTTTTTTCCTTTGAATCCTGTTTAATTTTAAAATAGCCTTATAAAATTATTGCTTCTTTTGAAGTTACCTATTATTGTTTCATAATTCTCATATGTTGCTAATTTAAAATCTACTTTCACCTACCTAACTAACTACCTACTACATATTACATGTTCATTATTATGAAGATGCTTGCAAGTTACATAGTAATTATCTCGGGAAAATGTAATCTTAAGTAACGTATACTCTTTATTGTTTAAATAAATGGTTAATAGTATAACTTTATAAGTGTACTTCTTAAAGTGTTGTAATATTAATAAGGAATGTTGGTTTTTAATGTAATGTTTTAATTAATTATGAATACAGTTACTTATAACACACCTTGAGATTATGCAATTAAAAATATCTACAGCCGACAGTAAATTACAGTTATGTTTAACATTTCATTATTTGAAATAACTATTTAAATCAGTGGATGGTGTTTTTTCCAGTTGTTTCCTGATAACTGCAAGTTAGTGAGTTGATTCAAATTACAAGAGGTCAGTTTTAAATATTACATATTTAAATTGCTACATTTTAAGTTTCATGCTTCATCATGCGTTACTTATCTTTAAGAAAATCTAACTTGGTTCTTTCTCCAAAAATTGTTTTACTTTTTAAAACTAGTATGAAATCAGTAATTTTTGTGGATGAAACAGATGAAAAAAGCTAAAATAATATAAAATTTATAACGAATATTCCTTTGACAATATTTAATTTCTCAAGATATACAGGGTGATTGAAATTCGAAGGCCAGCATGGGGAATCTCGCTTATTATAAGAGATAGAGAATCAGTTAAATGGAGACAAAGTTGCCAAATTTCATGGTGATTAATAAATAATCTGTTAAGAAATTTCTCGAACGGTTTCTTCACAATCGGAGAAAAACGAAAAATTGCGATTTTCGAAAATCGGACAACTTTTTTAGTTATGATTTTTTTCAAAATCTGTGTAAACATTCGTGAAGCAACTTTTTACGCTTGATTAAATTCCGAACGTACTTTATTTCTAGAGCGATTCATTTTTGTTTTTCGAGAGTCAACTTCATTTTTTCTTAAGGGCGCTATTTTCGTTGTTTAGACAGGTAGATAGCACATTTCTTTCTGAATTTATTGGTATGCCACACTTGCTATTTTGTTTTAATTTTCATTGAGAAATTTTGAAAAAACTGAAATTAAATTATGTGCACACATTAAGTTAGTTTAGTTTCACACATTAAGTTAGCTTAGATTCAATTGTATGCTGTGTAGCCAACCTTCGTTTAATTGGTCTGTCATTAATAGGGATCGGAAAAATTTAAGTCGGCGTCATTTCATCACCTGGTTATCGCAAGCTCGTAACTCGATGCGTTACTTTAAATGAATAAGTTATAATTTTTTCTTCGTAATTTTGCCAGGAAGTTTTATTCTTCTACGCCTACATGGTTCTGACGCACTTATACGGCAAATCCAAAGGTCAGGGTACAATTGATCAGCACAGTGAGTTACGGAATAACTCCACTTTGTAAAAACTAAATTTTACTGTGCAACTGTAATTGTTTTATGATGCTTTACGAGCCATATTTATGACTTAGTTCGCATCATTATTTTTTCGCGGCAATAGTCAATTAACACGCTAGGAGTGTCTGCGGGACTTGTCCGCTGCAGCATAATAACTTTGCCGTTGCATTAAAATTTGAACCGCGCAAAATATATGACACCTATCCGTAGTCATTAAATACAGAATGGCGTATCCAAATGAAGAAAAACGTGATATGTTGCGTATGTTTTATTGTCACAACGAAATTCCATTACAAGTACTCAAACTTATCCGGAAAGAAATCAACCAAGTATCAAATATGTATTTTTCCAAGTTGGATAACAATTTGATAAAAAATGATACAACGGCTAAGTATTGCGGAAAATGGAAATGTCTTCGAACAAATGCTGTGATTTTTTTTCTCTATTCTATTTCTGTACATTCTCTTCGAGATTCAAATGTACCATTTTGAAATGAAATTGTTATCCAACTTGGAAAAATATCTAATATGGACTTGGTTGAATTATCTTCGAATTGATTTCTAATAACGTTTTCGACTGATCGCTCTAGTGCGCACTCAAAGTATCTTCATCTCATGTTATTGCATGGGGTTAAAAGAAGATGCAAGTACACTGAGTGCAACCGGTGCAGGTGAATCGAAAACGTTATAAATATCACTGAGCACTTGTAGTGGAATTTTTGTGGCAAATAAAAAATGCGCAACATGTATCACGTTTTTCTTCATTTGAACACGCGATTCTGTATTTATTGGCAGACCAATTAAACAAAGGTATACGTATCCTTGCCTACGCAGCATACAATTGAACCTAAGCTAATTGTAAGTTAATGTATGCACATGAATCTAATTTCAGTTTTTTCAAAATTTCTCAATGAAAATTAAAACAAAATAGCAAGTGTGGCATACCAGTGAATTCAGAAGGAAATGTGCTATCTATCTGTCTAAACAACAAAAATCGCGTTGAAAAAAAAATGAAGTTGGCTCTGGAAAAACAAAAACGAATCGCTCTAGAAATAAAGTACGTTCGGCATTCAATCAAGCGTAAAAAGATGCTTCAGGAATATTTTTACAGATTTTGGAAAAAATCATAAATAAAGAGAAAAATATTCGATTTTCGAAAATCGCAATTTTTAGTTTTTCTCCGATTGTGAAGAAACGTTTGAGATATGTATTTCAAATATCTTAACAGATTATTAATCACCATGAAATTTGGCAACTTTGCCTCCATTTAACCGATTTTCTATCTCTTATAATAAGCGAGATCCCCATGCTGGCCCTCGAATTTCAATCACCCTGAATAACATTATGATGTACAGCATATTGTAGGTTTGTTCTAGCAGCAGTACATAACTGTTGGAAATTGTACTGAACATGCGCAGTGACAGTTTAGCGTCACTAAATCGTCACTGCGCATGTTCAGTACAATTTCTAACAGTTATCTACTGCCGCTAGAATAGACCCTATATGTCATATGTCAACTTAGGTTTAAATTTAATTTTGGCTTAAAACTGGTTAATTAAAACTGGTTAGTTAAAAGTATGGAGACGGCCATTTATTGCGATTTGTAACGAGTGTTCAATTAAAAAACGGTCTAGATAGCTGTGAAATTATTCTGAACGTATAGCGTAGGGTTCTTCATACGACTAGTGTCACCTGCATTTCTAACCTCACTTTACCTCAAAGAAAACTAGAGATGTAATTTTTCCGGAAAAATAAAAAAGATGGAAATTTTCCGATGACCTTTTCCGGTAATTTACCAGAAAATTTCCGAATCAATTATAGTAACGTATTTCTTAAAAATATATATTTTTTATAAACTCAGGAGCAAACGCTAATTAAAATAGTACCAAATACTCGTGTACAACGGTAATATAAAAAATGACAGAAATTACAAAATAATGTGCATTCACAAACCAAACTTACGCTCTGGCGTTCGCTTATAATTTATACACTGTGAACGTTTAGAGTGGAATAATCCATGTAAATGAGTGCCAGATCATCTGCGACCAAAATCCTCGGACAGGTAAACCTATTTTCTTTAGCGCGAATATTTTTTTGAAGTCATCTTTTCTTTGCACCCCCACCCCTTTCCGCAATGACGTCATCGTCATTTTTTTTAAGGGCACGCCCCCAATTTTCTAGCAGTTTTGGATAGATTTGAGAATTCTGATTTCATCAATATGCATATTTTGACATTCGCACTGACAGTACCCGAGATATTAATTACGAAAGATAAAAATAAAAAATGGAAATTGCAAGGAAGAACAATAATCAAGAACTGTCAAATTTACTTGATGAAACTTTTTATCATTTATTTCAACCACGACCTACTAGATTTCATGGCTCAGTGTGGCTTTATCCGGCCTGCGCAGTTTACTAGTTCAAGTGTTTCTCCGCTGGCGCCACTTACCCAAAAAATCGGAAGCAGATTATATCCGGAACGTCATTTTTAAGTAATGTCAAGTTCACGCGGTTTATATCAAGTACAGTTGCAGTTTCTTTCTCAAATAGTTTCCTTTTGATTTTCTCTTTCGTTACTTATGGTAATTCTTGTTTTGGTAACTAGCCTATTATTTGTCGGTTCGTGCATTAGTTGACAGTTATTCATTTGTCTCACATAAATCGCAGAAAATTTTCCGTTTTTTGTTTTTATCTTTCGTAATTAATATCTCGGGTACTGTCAGTGCGAATGTCAAAATATGCATATTGATGAAATCAGAATTCTTAAATCTATCCAAAACTGCTAGAAAATTGGGGGCGTGCCATTAAAAAAAATGACGATGACGTCATTGCGGAAAGGGGTGGGGGTGCAAAGAAAAGATGACTTCAAAAAAATATTCGCGCTAAAGAAAATAGGTTTACCTGTCCGAGGATTTTGGTCGCAGATGATCTGGCACTCATTTACATGGATTATTCCACTCTAAACGTTCACAGTGTATAATTATACGTATAGGTATTTTTCCGCATTTTGGGCGCATAATCTTTTGAAGTTAGGTTAGGCATCACATTTCATATGTTAAACTGCGCAAGCGCAACAAATAATAATTCCGTTAAATTTTCGTCGGAAATTTTCCGGAAAAATTGGTTGGAAAGTTTCTGGAAAATTTCCACTTTAGAAAGTTTCCAAATTGGAAAATTTCTGAACCCACATCTCTAAAGAAAACATTTCAAAAATAAACATTTATTACTGTAACTTATAAAACTTTTTACAACAATTATAATAAATGCTGAAAGTGTCTACCTTCTTCTTGAAAACATTTCAAGTAAGCGATAAACAAACTCGAGCAAGTAACTTTATCAGTCATTATTGTTTACTTCAAATTCAACTATGTAATTTACTTCTGTTAATATTAGCATTGGCGACTTTAAATAAACATGGAAGAACTGAAATACTTATGATGCTGGGTTATGGGAGATAGATGTAGAAGTTTACAAGTCGTTTGTAATTTATTTAATAATACGCATCCTGACAATTTGAACACTTAATTTAATTTACTTAGTTATTTATTAGTTTTTTTTGCTTTTATTTTTAATGATAAGATTGTGACCGATAACTTCAATTTTATCTTTGAGATACTTAACTAAAATAAATATTTGAACCAGGTTTTCAATTTCACAAAAAAAACAAATGTTTTTTTTCAGAAACTCCATAATTCTAAAAAGATAACAAGAATACTATTGTAAAGAGAAAAAAATACTCTACCGAATGGTAGAGTACAATTAACAAGTTTCCATTTAAAAAAATTACGAAGATAGGCGTAACTCAAAAACAATTGAAGAAAAAAAAATTCAAGTAATTCTCAATTGCAGATAAAAATTTCCTAAAAAAGTTTCATACAGGACATAATTTCCTAAAATGAATATTAACGGCAATAAATGGCCATCTCCATACTTTTAACTAACGCTGTATATGTAGTTTAGGCTTAAATTTAATCCATAATGAAATAAGACAAGATATAAAAAAATATTTTGTAGGTTCTTTTGACATAGTTCTAAACAACGTTTTCGATTGACCGCACTAGTGCACACTCACATCTTCATCTCGTGTTATTACATGAAGTTAAAAGAAGATGCAAATACACTGAGTGCAACCGGTGAAGGTGAATCAAAAAGCTATTAGTGTTAGAACATCTAATGTTTTTTCATTATAATACATATTCATTGCACTGTACAAATATATAAAAGTGTGGGACATTTAAATATTTGCTTAAATAGAAAATTGTTTTGGTTTCAGGTATTTTACAGAGAAGAAAGACTTTGCCATAATTATGCCAAAAATTAAAGAATTATGCTTAACAGAATCACCTACAAATACACACCAGGCAACTCATCTTTTGGATGGTCTGAACAAACTGAGACAAAATGGGGAACTCATAGACATCACACTCATTGTAAATGGATGTGAATACAATGCACATAAAGCTGTCTTATCGGCATGCAGCGATTACTTCAAGGCAATGTTCAATGATACAATGGCTGAATCAGGCAAGAGATCTGTAACTTTGTATGGCATTTCTCACACTGGGTTTGAAATAATTATCAATTATATATATACATCACAGTTGGAATTATCTGCAAGTAATGTACAAGACGTATTAGCTGCTGCAACGTACTTACAAATGTTACCTGTAATTCCCAAGTGTTCATGTTATTTAGCAACACATTTAGATATAGAAAATTGTGTTGATATTGTGACTATTGCTGAAAATTATTATTTAACAGGCTTGAGAAAAACTGTTTATAAATTTATATGTGAGCACTTCTCAGAAATAGCAGGCACTAGTAACTTTTATCGATTTACACCAGATCACATAGAAAATATTTTAAAATTTAATTTGCCCGTTGATTGTACAGAAAATGAAATGTTGCGCTTCATTCTGTTGTGGTTCTTACATGGAAAAGAGAACGAGTAAGAAGTTAAAGCATATTATATTCAATTGTTATTTATTTCATCTTTATTTTTTAGAGTAAAGAGCCGTTTACCATCTGCTCAAAGGATTCTAAAGCATGTACACTATAAACAGATGACTTTAAAATCTCTGGACTGCATTCTAGATCAAGTATTCAATCATTTAAAAATTAACAAACTAGGTCATCCTTTATACAAGATTATCATAGAAGAAGCAAGGCAACCCGAGAATTCTTTGGATCTGAATCTTTGTTTCACTTCATTTAATTCCAGAGGGATGGAATTGGCACTTGTTAAAGTTGGTGGATTTGGTAAATGTGGAATAACAAATGAAATTACTTATTGCCTTACAAGCGAACAAAAATGGAAACATCTTACCGTAATTCCTCATGTGGACCAGTGTAATTTTGGAACTGCCGTGTTAAAAAATAATTTGTATGTGGTAGGGGGTTGTTTTAATCAATCACTGCAGGAGGTGATACATCCCTTCGGCTTCAAGTATAATCCGAGAATCGATCAGTGGACTAAAATAGCCCCGTTAAATGTTGAGAGATGTCGGTTTACATTGAATGTAAGTGGTGACAAATTATATGCAGTTGGAGGAGCCACTGAAGTAGAAATATTCGATGGGTTTGAAAGTACTAATACCTGTGAATGCTACAATTCTGCTGAAGATTCGTGGCAATTAATCCAGCCATTACCAGAATATCGTACGCAGCATGCTGGCGCAACTCTTTGTGTAAATGGAAGAGAAAAAATTTATATTAGTGGTGGTATTTACAGGGGAAATGTAGTGGCTACATTGTACTGTTATGATGTTGATTCACAAACTTGGATGACATGTGCTCCTATGTTAACACCACGAGCAGATCATTTCATGGTGTCTTATGGTCATAAGCTGTATGTTTGTGGGGGTTGGAGAGATAATCCCCCAGAAATGAACAGAGTTCGAACACAAGGTGTTACAATAGATTCCTACAATCCGTTAACTGATACTTGGGAAGTAGTCACTCAAGTTCCTACTCCGAAATACCATGCAGGTGTTGTTGTTGACGGTAGCAAAATATACATAATCGGAGGCTTCCATTCAGATGGCATTTTTTTCAAAGACACTGCTGCAGTGGAATGTTATGATATTTCTACTGATAAATGGTCTTTCGGTGATAAAAGTTCTCAGGATTATTGGGAACATTGTTGTGTTACTTTACATATTCCTAAAAACGAAGACAGTATTAATAATTCAAGGTCAAATCCATATCATTTAAATTTTTAATGTTGTTTTTTTTTTAATAACTTTATAAAATGCATTTGTTATACCTATATGGTCACGTTATTTTGTAAAATCAAAAATATTATGTTTAACTCAAATGGTTGCTACTTAAAAAATGTATGCATGGTTTTGCCAATTTTAAATTATTTGAGAAATAAATCTTTTTATTGTATATTAAAATTTCTTACTGAATATTTATCTTAAACAGAGATGGGTACAAAGAAAATTTGCTAACTTCATTATACCGTGTGTCCCAGAAATGCATATAAAGCTTCAGGTAAACATTCCTCTATATTTCCTCATTCTAAAACCGCAAAAAACGTTTCCTGGGGTAGTGTACTTTTCGTATACGAACCCTCCAAATATAACAGAAAATTGTGAAGTAAATGGCTGAAAATGGAACAGAAAATGTTATTAAACCGATAAGCAAGTCTCCATCATGAACAGAACATAATTAAAACACACTTCACCATCCCACGATTGCTTTCTAGGTTATTGTTAAAACAGCAAAACAGTACAGTAAAATAAATATTTAATTAAGGCGTTGCATTTGTAAGTAGATATTTGAAATTTATCTAGTCCAAAGTCCTTCTATAAATCAATTTAATTGCAAACGTAAGCAACGTTGCCAAATTTACTATTTTTTTGTCTCATGTACTGAAATTGTCAAACTTGGATAAATAATTAATTTTTACATTTTTGGGACCTTTATGACATGGAAAAAACAAATATCTGAAGCTTTATATGCATTTTTGGGACACCCTGCATAAGTCTAGTTTTCGTAAGTGATCTATTTTATTTTACAAATATTTCTAGTTTAATAAAATGAAAAACTAAATCGCTGCCTTATAATTTCGCACGATTCGATTTTCCGCTGTGGTTTTCTTTGACGGTTTGTCAAAAATAATCATTTTAAACGTCAAATTTCAAATGTAATGCTAAAGTTGTAGCAACACAATGGCAAATCACGAGTTCCTGAAGGAGAGAAGGGTTTTGCAATCGCAAAATTAGGAGATGGTTGGTCGCTATTTTTATTCTGTTATTTCAGTTCTAATACTTTATACGTATTATCGTGCTGTTCTTAAAATATAACCAAACAATCAGACTTTTGGTTAAATGTCTTTAGTGTCAAAATTGAGGAAAGAGCCTGTTCTACAAAACTATAATTTAGAGAAATTCCGGCTACTTGATAAAAAATCGTGCGAAATTTTAAGGCCGCGATAGTACATGTACAGGGTGGATCAATTTCGATGTCTCTTATGGACATCTCTGTAACTATAAGAGATAGAAAGAAACTAGTGGCCAAGTCTCGATCTCTTTTTTAGAGATAAAGTCAATAGAGTAAACAAAAATTGGCTATCTTCTTTTGTTTTCGAGTTACAAGCCAAAGTTGACATTTTTGAGTTTTCGTCAATCGCGCATATCTCGTTTGTTTTTACAGATATTAAAAAACTGTTTTGACATTATTAGGACACTTTTTTAAATACAATTCAGTGGTGTAGTTGGTTTTTTGATATTTACTTAAATTTTCGAGTTATAACATAAAGTTATATTTTTTTAATGAAAATCACAGTAGGCAATGTCACCATTAAATAGAGATTTTTTTCTGTTTTCAAAAATATACAGGGTGAGTTATTAAGCGCCCTTTCTTCCATAGCTCACTTATAGAATGAGATAGAATTTTTTTCTTTTACAAGGATATTCTAGCTATTGAGCACTATAACCTAAAATTATTTTGATACATACAGAGTGTTACATAAAATAATGGCAGCATGCAGCGGGATGTTTTTTAATGGAACACCCAGTGTATTTTCTTATAGAAAGATATAACACTCGATCCTCTAAACAGTAGCACATAGAATATTTATATTTATTTAATCAATTAAGAGTAAATTAATATTTTATTGAAAACGGTCTAATTTTCAACTTCTCTGAAAATACTAACTGTGAACGTATCGTTTATCGTACGTGAATAAAAATAGGTAGTGTTATAAACTAAAGTATAGGGAATAACCCAGGTATAAATTCATTTAGTTTCATTTGTTTTTTCAAGTATTCAAGCCTGTGTAATTGTCAGATTTTCAAATTGCCGTTATTCAATTTTTTTAAATGCAACCCCCACTATCTCTTTTCACGAATAGATAGTGTTCATCACCGAACAAGTGTTCATGTTCCTCTTCAATTCTGTTATAGGTTTTGTGCATCTAATCCTTACAGTTTTTTTGCTATAATAAACTTTTTACATTTTTACTCTAAAATCAATATTAAAAAGTTATTTAACGTACCGTATTTTAATTTCTTTAAGAGAGCGCCCTCTATTTCATAGAACAGATGGATAATATCAAGTTTACAATTGGTTACAGACTCTTATTACATTATAATCATCGTATTTTTATTGTAATACAGTTCTTTCACTTTGTTGTAATTAACATCTTAAAATTGATTGGATGTGGTTTACAACAAAAGAAAACATCAGGGTTTGCAAATATTTAGCGTAATGTAAAAATTGTTGTACTTCAAAAAAAATATACAAATATTAATAATAATACAAATATTAATAATCTAACAAATAAATGAAAATCGGTGAATTTCTTTTGTTCAAGTATTCAGATTTTATTAAATCAAATGTTAATGAAGACAACTGAAGCTTAGGAACTGCATCGAATCAATTTTAAAGCATTCTTATTTAAAACAAAGTAAAAGAACTGTATTATAACAAAAATACGATTATTGTAATGTAATAAGAGTCTGTAATCAATTGTAAACTTGATATTATCCATCTGTTTTATGGCGTTGGCTTAAAGAAATTAAAATACGGTTCATTAAATAACTTTTTATTATTGATTTCAGAGTAAAAATGTAAAATGTTTATTAGCAAAAAAACTATAAAGATTAGATACAGAAAACCTATAACAAAATTGAAGAGGAATATGAACACTATCTATTCGTGACAAGAGATAGTGGAGGTTGCATTTAAAAAAATTGAATAACGGCAGTTTGAAATTCTGACAATTACACAGACTTGAACATTTAAAAAAACAAGTAAGACTAAAAGAATTTATATCTAGGTTATTCCTTACACTTTAGTTTATAACAATACCGATTTTTATTGCCATACGACAAACAATACGTTTACAGTTAGTATTTCAAGAGAAGTTGAAAATCAGACTGTTTTCAATAAAATATTAGTTTACTCTTAGTTGGTTAATTAAATATAAATATTTTATACGCTACTGTTTAGAGAATCGAGTGTTATGTCTTTCTATAAGAAAATATGCAGGGTGTTCCATTAAAAAAAATCCTGCTACATGCTGCCATTACTTTACGTAACACTCTGTATGTACCAAAATAATTTTAGGTTATAGTGCTCAATAGGTAGAATGTCCTTGTGAAAGAAAAGAAATTCTATCTCGTTCTATAAATGAGCTATGGAAGAAAGGGCGCTTAATAACTCACCTTGTATACTTTGTTGGGTTTATTTCTTACAATTAATAGAATAAAACGCCTTTTTTATTATTCTTCGGTGCATTATATTCTTAGTAGGCTGGATTCAACAAAGGCCGACAATTTTTTTGTTTCTTTTTATTAAATGTCAACTCTTGTTCAAATATTTTGACAGTTGCAGCCGCGTAAAGAGAAAGAAAGATAGAACGAGCATCCTCCAAGAGTCACAAAGATTACGACAATACCGATACCATGTGGTTTGGGTCAAATTCGAAATTATGTAACTTCATTTAATATTTAAGTTTAAAACTCATTTTTTTCGATCAAATATGCATTTCATGGGATAATGAACTAAATTATATGTATGAATTAAAAACATCTTAAAAATAAGAGGGAATGGGACGATTTGCCATCGCCAATTCGCCGTCGGACCAATTCGCCGTCGAACCAATTGGCTGTCAGGCCAATTCGCCGTCGGGCCAATTCGCCGTCGGACTAATTCGCCATCGGACCAATTCGCCGTCGCGTTCACAATTTCAACTTACTGATGTCTTTTAGTCAACATATAATTATTTAGCTCTCAAATAAATTAAATGGACTGTAATCTTATACCGGGGGTTCTGTGAGGAACGTCCAATATTTGGAGAATGTATTTCAGGAGACTATTATAAACAAAAACTGCCTTATGAAAATAGGGTTAGTTTTCTCTCTGAAAACCCCCCTGAACATATTCTCCAAATATTTGGGGACGCATGTGAAGCTGACATTCTTGCAAATTTTATTTAATTAATTAAATTTTTCTTTATATATTTCTGAATTCTCTGTACAACCGAAACTCGAAACTAATTTCTACCACATTTCTGGAATTACCGATTATATTTAATTGGAATTATGAAACTTAATAATCGAATTATACAGGTTATTTGTATAATCGAATGACCAGTAATTTTTAATTCGAATTATCCCGTCACTAGTAGATACTGCAGAGCTATTTTGTCTCTCAAAAGTTATTTCGTTCTTAAATTAAGTTTTTTTTAAATTGTATTATTAGTTTTCATTACGAAATTGTCTGTTTTTATTTTTGCTTCACGTTCCTTTATTCCTTGTTATTCGCTTTCCTTTTTGAAATCGATCGCATCTTTCAACACCGTATTCAAAAAATTATATCTTCTTTTAATTATGAAATGTAAATATATAATATATACATTTATCATTAATCATAAATGATTTATTTATTTTAAAACTACCGACGGTGAATTAACCGCTGGCGAATTTATCGACGGCGAATCTGCGACGGCGAATTTTCCGCCGGCGAATTGTACCTACGGCGAATTGTACCTACGGCGAATCGACGACGGCGAATTGTCCTAGACCCAAAATAAGAAATTTATTGGAGAAAAAGTTAAAGAATATTGAAATGTAAGTAGATCATAAACTCAACTCTTGATATATCACAATAAATAAATTAAAATCTAGAAAGTAATATCAAAATAAAATTACAATTTAAACACTGCCGCGCTAAAATACGCAGACAACTCATGTTGTAATCCAACCCAGCTCTATCGTGCTAGCTTTATATTTCTTATTTTCATCGCAATACCTCTCACTCTTGTGCTACCCAATCATCAAATCTTTGTTAATATTTAATAGAAACAAGAGAAAATTGTCGACTTTTGTTGAAACTAGCCTACTAAGAAAATAATGCACCAAAAGTAATAAAAAATGCGTTCTATTGTATTAAATGTAAGAAATAAATCCAACAAAGTATATATTTTTGAAAACAGAAAAAACAACCTCTATTTAATAATAACATTGCCTACTATGATTTCTATTTAAAAAAATATAATTTTATGTTATAACTCGGAAATTTAAGTAAATATCAAAAAACCAACTACACCACCGAATTGTATTCAAAAAAGTGTCCCAATAATGTCAAAGCAGTTTTTTAATATCTGTAAAAACAAACGAGATATGCGCGATTGACGTAAACTCAAAAATGTCAACTTTGGCTTATAACTCGAAAACAAAAGAAGATAGCCAATTTTTGTTTAGTCTATTGACTTTATCTCTAAAAAGAGATCGAGACTTGGCCACTAGATTTTTTTCTATCTCTTATAGTTACAGAGATGCCCATAAGAGACATCGAAATTGATCCACCCTGTACATACAGGGTTTTTGTTTATATTTTGAACGGTACCTACACATTTTATTATTAGACATACAAGAAAATGTTAAATACAAAAGTTTTATCATTTACCTGAACCGCCAGAATTTATTAAAAGAAGAAACAATGACGATTTGGACACATAACAAATGAGTATCAACTTTGTTATTTTTAATGGAACAGTAAGTATATTTTCTCTTTCTAAGAAAGACGTTTTTTTCCTAATTCAAAAAATATGTAGTTTGTATATTTTTGGTTTCATACTTTTTGCGATATTTAAGTTTAAAATTAAAAAAAAGCATTTGCTTTGAATAATAAGAATTTTATTATGTGCGACAAGTGTTCAATTAATTAAAAGACATTTTATAAGTCAAAACGCTAACATATAAGACAAATTAACTTACATATTATTTGAAATAAATTAATAAAAATATACTAAAACTATAATAATTTCAAACTTAAATATTGCGAAAAGTATGAGATCAAATACAGGCTGTTACAAATTCGAGGCTCACCATTGGGATCTCGAAAACGGTAAGAGACCCGAAGTCGGTTAAATTAGGACAATGTTGCGTATTTTGGTGCTGAGCAATAATCCGTTTTGATAAATCTACGATTTGTAGTTTTTGAAATATTTCCAAAAAGCTGAAAAACGTAATTTTCTTTTCTTATTTTTTTCTGAAGTTATTATTGTAGGGATCACAACACTTTTTTGAGCTCTTTGCGATGATATCATTACATTTTACTTAGAACGTTTCGTTTCGTTCTGACCATCATCAACTTCATTTTTTCTTATGGGCGTCATATTGGATTAAATAGATCTATTTTTTTCTGATGCTTTTCCATATATCACACATCCAGATAAAGTGAAATAGCTATAAATGAAGAAATTGTTGAAAATAATAGTGCAAAGAAAAATATGGTATGCTGTGAAAACAAAAACAGAAAAGCTTTGATATACCTTCGGAGTTTTATTTTATATCATAAAAGCTGATTTTTGTAAAATTTTTAGATGTAAAAGTGAACTATGTGAATCCAAGAAAGGCGTAAATTTTTAAAATTTATTCTGCTGAGAACAACAGTTTAGTAAAATAGCAAGAGAAATTTACTTCCAACAATATCCAGAAAGACGACGATAAAGCAGTAGCCCAGCGAAAACATGTACGTTTATTCAACGTTAATTTCACGTTGTGACGGTGGAAATAACGTTATTCGTTGAAAAATGCAACGTTGTTTTTTGGTTGAATTAGCAACCATAATTATATCACGTTTGTATGACGTGTTTTTTAACGATCAGTTTAATATGGACGTAATTATAACGTGAAATAAATACGTAACAATTTTGTCTTTTTACGACGTGATTTATACTATGAGTAAATGCGATGTATCTACCGTACGTTGATTACCACATCATTTCAACGTTAATTCAACATCTACTATTCTACGTAATAAATGAGAAAAAAATTAACGAAACTAATACGTTAGATATATCATAATTTACAACTAAATTTTTAACCCACGTTTTATAACGTTATTTTAACGTATACCGAATAAATATGCGTTACAAAACGTGATGTTGACGTTAGAAACACTTAATTTTACAGTGATTGTCTATCGTGTTTCACACCTTTGAATTCTAATTTTACTAAAAATCTATGAAATATGAGGTTCTTCTCCATGCTTGGCAGCTTTGAAATGAAACGAAACAGGTATGAAAAGTACTGCTAATTTGGACATACGAGTCAACCATAACCCCTTTTTAAGTTGACGTAATCTGTCAAAATTTTTTAAGTTAGTTTGAATTTGATGCCCAAAATCTGTGATTAAAAATACTAAAGAACGCAATAGTCAATCAATTATACATACATATTGTCACCAATACTCATTGGGGACAGCTGTATACAGAGTGGAAAGTTTAACTGGAATAAATTCTGTAACTTACAAGATTACGGTTTGTAAAAAAATTCTTGGAACAGGTCAATTTTTATTTTTAATGGCGCATATTACAAAGGGACTTTTTTAACTTTTCAATTATTTGGAGGGGTGAAACGACCCTAACTATGTTTTTAATGGAAGGATATGTTGAAAAAATTGGGAATACAGCTACGTTTTATTTTTATTTTTCTTTAGCAGTAAAAGGTAAAAAACAAAAAAAAGAATTTTTTTACTAAAACCGTTTTTAATGCCAAAAATTCAGGAACTCCATTTTTTATTATTTGATAAGAAGAAATAAGCATTCCATATGGTATCGTATTGTTGCGTGCAGCCAATAGATGGCGCTGCAAATGCGCTAAATTTTTAATTGTACGTAATTACCTCACTGAAGTTTTTCCCAATAGGTGGATAGGAAGAAGATGACCGATTGAGTGGCCAACAAGATCTCCAGATCTTACCCATTTAGGCTTTTTTATGGGGTATTTAAAAAGTAAAGTTTATGTGACTAAACCAAACGACATAGCAGAACTTCAGAACTTCAAATTCTGCATGAAATTAGGAGAGTAACGCCGGAAATGTTACAAACTGTTAGGGATGGAATTTATAATCGATTAGGGTATTGTCAAGTGAGAGGTGGCGAGCATTTTGAACATCTGATGCGTTAAAATCGTTCTAGTCAAAAATTTATTTTTTCGCCTTTTACTGTTTAAGAAAAATTAAAAATAAAAACGTAGCTGTATTCCCAATTGAACAAGCTTTAAGAAAAAATTACTCAACATACCCCTTCCATTAAAAAGAAATAGTTAGGGTTGTTTCATCCTTCCAAATAATTGAAAAGTTAAAGAAATCCATTTATAATATGCGCCATAAAAATAAAAATTGACCTGTTCCAAGAATTTTGCTACAAATGGCAATTTTCTAAGTTACAGAATTTATTCAGTTAAACTTTCCACTTCACTGCGGTGTTTATGAGCAGCATGTAATTTTTTTAAATTTTCATAAAAAGAAATAATTTTGTAAATAATAAAGTAAATTGAGAGTACTGTATTAAATGTGTTTTGTCGAATATTTTATGTTAGTGTAAATATTTTTAGAAATAGGCGATTTAGAATTACATGTTTATTATAAATAAATAATTTAGAATTTTTGAAATGTATATACAAAGAAAATAAGCTTAGGATTGTAATAATTAGAAAAATTGATTTAATGATGTTATGATAATATGGATGTTAGAAGGAAACTGTAGGTAGTAAAGAGTTCGGAAATTGAACGAGTGAGGGCGGCACGTAGCTATTGTAAGTTAAAGTCCCCGGTTCGGCTTTATTACTACTGCCTCATTCCGCTTTACGAAACAGTCACGCAGTCACGGAAGCGATACGGAACTGGGATCTCCAAATGGCTAAGCGGTCTAGTCTAGCCGACTTGGAAAGTCGTGTCACTCGGCGGCGTGGGTTCGAATTCCACCATTAGACATGTATGTTTGATCAGTCTAACGATTTAGACCCAGCTTTTAATACACGTCGTAATTGTCTGATTCAACGTTACACGTGGACATTGCCGCGACATTTTTTCGTTGTTTCAACGTAACCATAACACACGAATTCAACGTTTGTTACATGTTATTCCACAACGTTTTTTATACGTATGTATGCACTGGGATTTAACGTAGAAATACCGTGGACAAAGACGTTTAAAAGAAGTTGATTCGAGCGTTGTTAAAACGTATTAATAACACACGAATTCAACTCAACGTTGATTAATTGTTATTCTACAACGTTTCTTACACGTGGCCAGAGACGTTTAAAAGAAATTGATTGCCGCGACATTTTTTCGTTGTTTCAACGTAACAATACCACACGAATTCAACGTTTGGTTACATGTTATTTTACAACGTTTTTTACACGTACGTGTTTTCGCTGGGAGTTGATTAGATTTGTAATTAAATTATACATTTTTATCATTAAAGCACGAAAGTATTAAATTAAATTATGTATGTACTTAGAAAACTTGAATCTTAAAAGATATTACTTAGCAGAATAAATTTTAAAAATTTACGTATTTCTTGGATTCACATCGTTCATTTTACATCAAAAAATTTTACAAAAAGCAGCTTTTATGATATACGAAATAAAACTCCGAAGGTATATGAAAGCTTTTCTGTTTTTGTTTTCACAGCATACCATATTTTTCTTTGCACTATTATTTTCAACAATTTCTTCTTTTGTAGAAATCATCATAGAAATTAGAATCATATAAAAATCGTATACATATAGATAAATTTAAATCGCAATATGTCCTCTATACGTAGTATAATTATTGCCACCTTAATTGATAACATCCTGTATATTGAACTATAATAAATTAACTACTAGACTCCGCATGAGTATTAATTAAATAATTTTTTGAAAATTATCGGGCTAGCGGTCAATAAATAAATAATTTTTATGCTGAGCTTTCGGCAAGCTTTATTGCTTTCATCAGAGCAAAAATTACAAGAGGAAGGTTACAATGATTGAATTAATTCAAATTAAATAACTTACATATTCTTTTAGTTTAAATTACATTCCAAATTAAATTGTTCAAGATTTCAAAGTATATGTCGAAAAACGAAGTTTATTTATTTTCAAGGATAGTCTAGATCATAGGTTCTCAAACTAATTTCGTCTACCGCCCACTTTGAGAATCAATTATTTTCTAGCGCCCCCTAAAATTTTAAAATCATTACTTTAATAACTTTAATTAAATTATAGCCTGCCATATATGAGTCTTATCTTGTTTCCCCCAATTTATCTGTGCCCTTTACCGCCCCCCTGTAGGCCTCTAGCGCCCACAAGGGGGCGTTATCGCCCACTTTGAGAAAGACTGGTCTAGATTTAGAAAATTGTTTGAAAATATCATTACCTTTGGAGTTTGTTATTCCAAATTACGATTGAAATCAAATTTTAATAAATATTCATAAGCTAAATTAAAATTTTGAATATCCGATCGAAAATTCATAGAATTACTGTTTTTGTTAATATGAAATAATTCTAAGAATAATTTTGCACGATAGTTGGTTTCTTTTTCTAAAATTCTAGTGTTATTGAAATCTAATAAATGATTTTTCTCCTTAAAATGTTGTGCTAAAGCACTAGAATTTTTTTCTTTTTTAATTATCAATCTATAATCAGATTTATATTGTGATAGTCGTTATTTAAGTCAATTGGAAGTTTGTCCTATATAAACCTGATCACATTCTGTACAAGGAATACAATAAACAATACCGTATTGATTAGAAGGCGGAATTTTATCTTTAGTTTTACTAAAAAGATTATTAATAGTTTTTAAAATATATTAATGCTAAAATTGCAAAATATCGTCGTTGTGCATGCAAAATGCGCTATGTGCACTTTCAAAATGAGTAACAAAATTATATTTTTGGCCCTTAAATAATTTATTGAAGACATTTCTATTTAATTGGGTATTTTTAATAATTGGATAATATCTTAAAAAAGTAGAGGACAGTCCTTTTTACCACAAAAAGATATGATTTAATATTTCATACAGTTTTTTGTTCATACTGTAAAATTTAAATGTTAGCACTTAGCGCAATTTGCATGCACAACGACGATATATTTTATATAATCTTGTATAATATAATTTTCAAAAATAGTTTAATTCCCAACGGTCAAAAAACTCCTTGGTGCATTAATTAAATAAAATAATTTTTAAGAGTATTATAACTAAAAATACTACTTGGTAAGTAACAAATGTTTGTGTGCCTTATATTTGAGATCACCGGAAATGAGTGATAAAGTCATAGAAATATGTTTCTTAAAAATACAATGAATAAAATAGTTCGAAAAAACCGGAATACTATTAAATCATTATCAGATTTTTTATGTACGAAAAATAATGTTTCCCGTGAGCGTTAAATTCAAACTTTCTCCAGCGACAAAGTGGCTGCGGCAGGCTTCACTCCGAGCCGCTACTTGGGTATCTTGGTATCTAGTTATATGTATATTAAAATCTCTGCCTAGCAAGATCTTGTCTAGTATGGGCAGCAGACTATTCAAACCTAGCCCACCGGCACATAATAATTCACACAAGAAAATAATCTCTGCCATTGTGTTTAAATTCATAAATTTCAATTCATAAAACGTCCAGAAACGACTACTTAATGAGGTTCAATAAATTTCAAACTTTTGAAATGACACAAAAAATTGCTGAGAAGTAGCAGTCCATTCAGAGACAAGACTGTTCAGAAGTAGTTCAGACATACATGACTGTATATTCTGTGATGACTGCTGACTTTCATCATGCTGAGCTCTGACTTCCAGCAGCTGTGTTACCTGAACGGACCCAATCCCCCCTATTCTGTAACTCAAATCGAATCGAAATCAGTGAATTTGACAGATCAGATCGTAATGTTGAATTAGTATGCCGTAATTCTGCTCAATTTCTATATTACAATGTTTTACAGAATGTTAAATAGCTGATGTGTTCTACCTCCTTTACAGAATATCATAGACCATACCCAAAAAATATAATAGAGACTGAATATTTTGATTTGAAAACATTCCGACTCCTGTTATACATTTCGATTCGATCCAAAAAAAGTTACAGAATAGGCCTGAATGTTGTAATTAGGCAGAAGCAGAATGCTTTATGATTCACGCTATGGTTAATTGATATTCCTACCAATAGATGTCTGGACGGATTACAATATTGTATTATACTGATTTCTAATGATGGCTAATGTAGAAAACTTTAGCCATGTTTTTGAAAGTACATCTACAGCAGATTGTAATTCTTCAGATTATTTCAACTGTAGATATATGTGTACATTTTGTTAAATTTTAGGGATTTGAGTAGTTTAAGTGTTTCGAGTTTTATTGTATTGGCGACCCTGGCTGATATATTTGTTTCGGTTTGACAGTGAAAATGACAGCGCAGCGGCTGAGCGCACGCTCAAACAAGGGAAACAAGGTTCGTATTCATTCGGATGGTTTTTGCTGTAGTATATATATCCGCTAGAGTTCTTATTGTGAGTTACGGCGTTTTTAAGTTTGTGTGCAGATGAGAGGCGATTTCATTTATTTACGGACATTGAAACAGTCGTGCATTGTAAATCCGGTTCGATAACATTCTACGAGTTCTTTGTGAATCGTTTAGTGCCATTAAACTGCCTTCTGTGATGGTGCATTTTACATTATAATACTCACGTTGCAGTGTATAATGTCACTTAATTAAATACGCGGTTTTTAGTAAATTTGCACGTTTGTTGTATGTAAATAAAAACAGTGAGGCGATCTTTGGTGGATGTTGACGAATATAATGAATTAATTAATCTCTCATGGAATACGTTTGTGAAGTGGCAAGTTGTGTGTTTATAAACGCACATTTTGTGCGGTTTAGGGATTCTGAGTCGTATCAATTATAACATCTGTAATGTCCGGAAATCATATGAACGAACAGGAGCATAAATCGCCAAGGGAAAGTGGCGAGGATTCCGAAGATGAAAGCGAAATTTTGGAGGAAAGTCCCTGCGGAAGATGGTTAAAACGTCGTGAAGAGGTACAGTTTTTTTTTGACCTATCTTAATCATCAACGTAGTTAGATTGATAACTAGGGGATGATGTTACCCAACCTAACCTAACACCCTACCGGCATCCATTTTGCAAGTTCATTCCGCATGCGTTTGCTTTTATTACGTCACAGGATCGATGGCTAGTACTGCACTTCATAATCCAATCGAATTGCGGATGTAGAGTTTTCCAATAAGAAAAAAATAATATAAATCGAAAACCATGTGTGGTTCATTATCTCATCGTAGCGCCGGATCATTCATAATTGCTCGATTCCTATCACTGTCTATTTTTAGATCCACAGAAGAACTATGACCTCGGAACATAACCGGTTTACCAGCTTTTTTTTGCAAAAGTATATTTGCTGGACATTCCTCGCTTTTTTGCCTCGAATTTGCACGCAAAATAAGTCCATAAAAATTAACGCATCACGCTTGTTTGTAATAATCAGAATTTTTCATTCTCATTACATTGCATTAAATATGTTTAAAAACAAATCTCATTAGAGGAATTATTCATGTTTTGAATAAAAACGCACTCGGCAATAAATCCGATGAAAGCGCGTTCTTTTAATCTTTTTTATCCACCGCAACGAGAATAGAAAAGTGAGTTTCACTTGCAAGGGTAAAAATGAATTTCTGCAATCTGTATCTCCCGGTTAATTTGCATTGACGATAGGTAAGTGGCAAGGAACTATTGTAATTGAAGAGTGGAAATTCACAAGGGTCTAAGTGCCAAAAAATGAAACTGAGATACTACATACAATATGTCTAGAACATAAATAAAATTAAAATCTTTCTTGAAAAAGTTTTATAGGTAAAGAAAACAAGAATAAATGAACTAAACACATTGTTACACATTAAAAAAAAATTAACACATAGACCCCCAAACAGGCGTTGCCTGAAATTTTCTGGAAATGGCACTTAGACCCTTTTGAATTTCCACTCTTCAATTAATAGCTATTTTCTGTAACGAAGTTCACACGACGAGGTTAAAATATGTATGTAGTGCACGCAAGAAAATTTACAATATTTTTTTTAATTTTAACAGTCGACTATTTAATATTAGATTCTGTACCATTTTGGCTGAATATAACTTTCACAATGATGATGATGCAGGCACCATACGTCTAAATAAATTTTTGATGAGAATAAGCCGTGAAAAAGAAAACATTTGTCTGAGATTACTGCAATTTATTTAAGTATTCATTACTTAACCTACCTATTTAATTTTATATACAGCGTATCGCTAAATTCCGTGGACACGGCTTAATCACAGATTCCTGAACTCAGAATAAGATGATTTAATCCAACTTATCTCTACCCAAAAGTGCTTCGTTAAGTCAGTATTCTGCTTCAAAGTTGTTAAAAAAAGTAAATTTTTCTTATAACAAAAGAACGCTTGAATTAATTTGGATGATATTTGGTAAGACGATCTATAGTAAAGTCATATTTTCAGATGGTTTGAGTAATTTACATTGGATCGCTAGTGTGAGAAGCAGGGTTGCCATCGTACAAATATTACAATAACCAATAATTTTTTTGAGGTTAGGAAGATAACATTAATTACTCAATTTTTAGAAAGAAGCATTCATTAGGAAACTTTTTTAATTTTTGTAATTTTTTATATTTCTTGCGATTTAGTCACAAAATAGAAAAATCTATTATTTGTTATTGAAAACGGGTACACTATAACAGGCTGTATAGAAAAACAAATACCTGTTACATGCATAATTTTTTTTTTCAAATAGAGGTATTCATTAGTGAACTTTTTTGCGTCTTTGCAACTTTTGAAACGTGTTACAATTTTGGTCACAAAATAGGAAATCTTTTTTGAAAAAAGATATAACTTAGTATAATTGTACTCGACAAACAGATGCTTAGTACGTGCATAACTAACTTACATATGTATTTTCAGAAAGAGATGTTCTTTAATAATCGTTTTTATATCTTTGCCACCTGATATTTGTTACAGTTTAGTTACAAAATAGAAAAACCAAAGACGCAATAGCGCACTTTTTTAAAAACGTGCTCTTTCCGAAGAAGCAGTAGGCCAGTTCGATAGCTCTGCACTTTTCTACACTTTTTGTACCAACCGCTCCTGAGAGAGTGCGATGTATATAAAATAACATAAGCAGGAGTGAGAAAAATAGAGTAAAGGTGTTAAAAGTGTAAAAAGTGCAAAGCTATCGAACAGACCTAGTGATGAAAAGTTAACTTTATTCTTGAAAAGTAAAAACCTTAATAGATTTACAAGAAATGTTCAAAATGGTCACAATTTTCCCGAATATAAAGGTTCAACGTAAAAATTTGAATTGCATTCTAACCCTTAAACTTTTCTGCATTGTTTCTAATTTATTTGAGCAGTATCTTGTTTCCTGATCCAAAGAGTTGCTATCGCATTTAAAACACTAGAATACACTTTGCACTTTAATATGCATGATGTAACACTGTTTGCTTTCTTGGTACAGCCTAGTAAATTAAAATTCTAAATTAAAACTGTTTGCAAGAGAGCATGCTGCAGCCATTTGGATTTTTCTATTTTTTGACTAAACCCTAACAAGTGTCAAAATTTGCAGACACAAAAACATTCACTAATGAATGACTCTTTCTAAAAATAAATTAGTTATCCATATAAAAGACATTTGTTCTTCGTGTACGGGCTACTTTTTTTCAATAAGAGGTGTTTGCAGCCATTCAGATTTTTCTGTTTTGTGATCAAACCGTAAGAAGTATCAAAAATTAAAAAGACAGGAAAAAGTTTCCTGATGAATGCTTCCTTCTAAAAATTTATAATTAAAGTTATCTTCTTAACTTTAGAAAAGTTATTGCGAAATCTGTGTTGTGGTAACCCTGTTTTTCACACTAGCTGTCTACTCCAAATTACTAAAACCATCTGAAAATGTGACTTATCTTCCAATGGTCACTCATGCCAAATATCATACAAATTGGTTCAAGCGTTCTTTTGTTATAAGAATAATTAACTTTTTTTTCAACAACTTTGAAGCAGAATACTGACTTAACGAAGCAATTTTGGATATAGATAAGTTGGGTTAAATCATCTTATTTTAAGCCCAAGAGTCTGTGGTGAAGCCGTGTCCACGGAATTTAGCGACACGCTGTATAGTAACCGTTTCCACTTTCAAACAAAAAGTTTTTGCCATAGAATCTTACTTCTGCAAAGCAGAAAAAATAAATGTTCAAAGGACATTTCAATCAATACTTACCCCTTGTGTGAAAAAATTCCCTGACCTTGTATTTCCTTTTGAAGCAGATTTTATAAACAAGGTACGTGATTCTGTAAATTTGCTTCTATGCAACTACAAATTATTATTCATTTACAGTGGCGGTCAAAAAAAAAAACGGGACACTTTTAAAGGTCAATTTTTTAATACTAAAACTCTTGCTGGGTGGTTGTAATTATGAACTGATTCTTACGGATGACAAACAATAAATATGTATTACTGTATGTCATCCGTAAGTATCAGTTCATAATTACAACCACGCAGCAAAAGTTTTAGTATCAGAAAATTGACGTTTAAAAAAGTGTCCCGTTTTTTTTTGGCCACGACTGTAAATTAAAATATTGTCTAATTGTTGAGTAAACTGAGGTTTAATTTGCCACATTTTACACTTTGACACATCACTAACCACGAAAACTGCTTGAGTGTTGTTGGTTACGACACAACTTCTACAACATAAAGCCGGTTCAGATATTAGCTTTTTCGCCTAGCATATGCGAAAGTAACTCATATTAACCCTAAAAATGTGATGGAAAGTAATGTTTATCTGCATAAGGGCTGCTAGGCTGCTACACGATTTATAGTTCGTAACCTAGCGCGACACATTGACTTTCATTTGCGCGCTATGACATTTCACAGAATTTTTCATTAAACGTCACTTTTAAACAAAGTTTGAATTTGATTTAGGGCTAGGCGAAAAACAGTTGTGTGTCACACATGCAGAAACGCATTAGCAGCCCTTAGCCGCGGGCTGCTAATGCTCACTTTCTGCCCTTGTGACACAACATACTATTGTACCTACACAGTTCCGGACAGTTCGAAACTGTCAAATATATTCGCCCGTCGAATTAATCACCGCTTTCAAGAGCTGCGTTAAATGTGAAACTGATCGGCGCGGGCGTAAGTATGCTTCTGACAGTTTTGGACTACACCATTTCCAAGTGTAATTCAGAAAAGATCAAATTTATTTCAGAAATTGTCAAATGTAATTCAGAATTGTTAATTTAATTTCAGAATGTATCATTTGTAATTCAGTTTCAGATTGCATCAACTGTAATTCAGATAAATCAATATAATTTCAGAATTCGTTATTTGTAATTCAGATTAGTCAGTTTAATTTCAGAAAACATCAATTGTAATTCAGAAAGCATTCTCTCAATTAAAAGTTACGATTTTTGAATTACAATTGATATAATCCGAAATTCATTTAATGCTTTCTGAAATTAAACTGATTAATCTGAATTACATTTGACGAATTCTGAAATTAAACTGATTCACCTGAATTATATTTGACGAATTCTGAAATTAAACTGATTCACCTGAATTATATTTGACGAATTCTGAAATTAAATTGATAAATCTAAATTACAATTGATGCAATCTGAAATTGAATTAACAAATCTGAATTACAACTGACGAATTCTGAATTACAATTGGAAATGGTGTAGTCAGATGCTGTTGTGGGAACAGACCTAATAATAATGCATTTATTTTTTTTTCTTTCAAAAATGATTTTACAAAGTGGTCAACAATCACTGTTTGAATTGACAGTGCTGAATTTTATTTTTAAATGGTCCAACTGGAGTAACTTCCGGTTGCGATGTTTGTAATTAAATAAAAAGTCAATAAATTCGACAGTCCATGAATGTATTACATATATTAATTAATTCTTATCTTAAGCATATGTACATGCCTATACGAATGCCTTCCCACACTTGTGAGTTTGCAAATTTGCGCACGTATGGAAGACGCATAATGCTAACCTATTCTGCAATCACAACGGAAAAGAGTGAAGATGTTTTAATTGTTATTAACTAAATTAAATAAACAGAAATTAATTACTACAAGACATATGAATCAACTAAACGGCGATCTAATGAAAATAATGATTACTGATTGGTGAAAAGACTTGCGAACTGCACCCCTAGATGAGGTAAGATTTAAATTTTTTAGATCGATAATTAAATTGATGTATATCTAATAGATAGTTCACTATATCGCGATGCAATAATAAAATTCGGATATTCACTTGAAGTGGTATTCAGTATATCGTTGACTCTTTTGTATTCAGAATCTACTTCGATAGTTCTATCCAGTGATATAATTTTCTTTTGCAAATCAAAAATATAATTTTTTTCCTTGTGCTTCCTTTGCGTAAGCATTTAAATATGTAGAAGTAAAACAAGTTGAAATGTTTCATTTTTAGTGCGTGGATTAAAAATTATTGAACGAATTGTTTGTGTTTTGCTTGATTTATTTTTCAAGTTTAAACTGTTTTCAACTCGCGAATCGAACAAAACCAAATTCCTGCTCTAATTGTTCTGAATATCTAATATCCACCCTGTTCCAAAAAGCAGAGTTGTAGTATACAGACAGTACACCGTTACCTTATAAAATACATTCCGTCAATCAATACAAAGTAATATTTATTCAAATATTTCTATTATTAACTGAGTTATCGACTGGCTATCGTTCTGCAAATACACGATATAGTAATATACTTCCCCATTATCTTTCTAAATTTTTCTGAGTGACGCAAACAAGGTATATTTTAATTTTTTTTTAATATTAATTTTACAATAAAATGAAGTTGTAATTCATGACTTGTACTTATGTACTATGTACTGACAATTCGCGCATTTGCTAGAATACCGGCACAACTAAAAAATTGTCAATTTTTAGATTATTTATCAACATACGTTTTATTACACAAACAACGGCATTTCCGTAGTTATAGTGGTTTCGGGAGATAGCTCCATTTGATAGTTATATCCAGGTTACATTCTTAAAATATGGGCCCAAGACGCTATAATAAAACTAAACTTAATTAACGCAAATCTATTGTTTTGAGTTGTGCCAGTCTTCTCCTATATGAAAATGAATCGAGCTTTATTAAAGTACAGAACATAGTACAGGGTCCATGAATGATAACTAAAAGCATGTTCTAAATATCGTTAAAACAATTTTTTATCACGTTTAAACATTTCTAGTTTAACATATTTAAACGTTTTCTTATTCTTATTTGAATGAATTACAAAAAGTGTACCGAGAAATCTGCGCATTGTATTTGCAAAATTAATACATACATAGTAAATTTAAGAATAGTAATTTTATGAACAATTTAAGTAGCGGCATCTTTCGAACGCTATTTGACCTGACGAAGGCCCAATTAGACCTGAAACAGCTGTACAGAACATGCTCGAGGAATCCGCTGTAATCAAAACCGATTTGCACAAAATTTTTTTAGTAATTTTATGTTAAAAGTTAAATATTAATATTCTTGTGTTGCTTTTTCAGAATAATGATCACTAAATAAGTTAGTGGGATATTTTTTCCTTTTAAATTTTTTTTTGACAATATGGCTTCTAATATTTTACTGTAAGTCAGAAATCAACAATTGTGGATTCCCTGTTATTTGAATTGACTCTATGTATGTATATCATATGATGAATCAAATTAGAAACGGAAAAAAATTGTGTAAATAAAGAATATAAATCATCATACCTATACGAAGCAGAATTCTGTCATCTTTTTTTTATAAAAAGGACACGACTATTTTTTTAAATAAAAATATATTTAATGAAGTTTCCTTTTCCAAGAATACATTTTTTAAAATATACATTTTGTAATCCATTACTTCTCTTGAGCATAATACAACGTGTCCCAGTTAAGACTTCCACCGCTAATATTTTTGTTATTTATTGATGCATTTTGCTAAAATTTGATAGGTACCTTTATTAAAAATTAAACATTCATTCAGCTTCATCAGACATCATTACAATAAAAGTTTACTGGACGTCCCAGCCAACTTTCACCCGTTATATCTTCATTATTTATGGATAGAAAAAGAAACAAGAAAAAGAGAACAACAAATTGTGCACAAATAGTGCAGTGAGAATGATTTGTCGATAACACAGTTAGCAAAATCAATGAGTGTGTCTGTAAATGGTGCCAAGAAGCGTTAAAGACTGTTAGGGAACATCATGCTCTCGATTTACCAAAATCTAGAAGGAAAAAGGGTTATCCAAAAAATCAACAAAAAAATTGAGGAAGAATAATTGCGTTCAATGTCTACAAGTATTATAGTTAAAAGAGTAAACAGTTAGTGTTTAAACTGTACAAAAAACAAAAGAAAGGTGAAGACCTACTAGAAAACAAAGCCCAAAAAGGAGTAAGGTGCTTGAATATTTGAAAGATGTCCTGAAAGTATGTAAAAATGAATTTTCGTACACCACAAAGTTCTCAGTTTTACACTGTTGTTAAGGGAATGATGTTGACGATGCACCTAATTTCTGTTGGAGAATTGTATGAGAAAGTACTTGTCTGGCAGGCAATTTGTCCTTGTGGGAAGAAATCATCTACGCTTTTCACTCAGGAGACAATATAAGCACCAGTATTTTCGTTATGAATGACCTAAAGAGACCACCAAGTAGGATTTACCAATATTTTAGCCCGGCAAATTTCTCCGTCTACAAAAAGTTCAAACCTCAGGATAAATAACATGTTTTTTGTTAACAAAGAAATGAATTCACCTAATTGCTCAGAACTTCGTCCAATAGAAAAGTGAAACTGAAGCCAAAATGCTTAACGAAGACTGTAGGGATAAAAAAGGTACAGCAGTTGTCAAAAGGTAACGCAGATATTGGTGTTTGTTTTCAAATAACTATGTATATGAAAAGATGAAGTTCAGAGAATTGCTATACTTCATCGCTCTGAGTACATACTTGATTCAAGATTCTTGGAAAGTCGAAGGGTTGGATTTAGTTTTCGTTAAATATAGGATCGTGACTAACGCGCATGGTAGGTTAAAGGCATTTATAGTTGTACGCATAAACTGTTTCTGGAAACCGCTGGCTACAAGAATAGAAGCGTGTAAGTTGAATCGGTGACAGTTTACTAATAAATTTGGTCGCAAATACAGCGTATCTGTCTGGCATCTCATAATATTTATAGTCAACAGCTTAGGGTCGTGCCATCAATCTCTTGCGGTCGCTCGCTTGCGCACATATTCGCGGCTGCATCTTTTCTAAAAATACGAATAGGTGCAGCGCCCCAGCTTCCAACGAACAAACGGACGAACGCTTTTCAAAATAAAGTAACATGTAGAATCTTCACCAATTAAATTTATTTTCCAACTTTATTTTATTGGAAGGGTTTCGAAAATGATTCAAATTGTTCATTGTATTTTCTAATATTTGACTTCTTTAGATTTTATTACCGTCCATCCATCACAGAGTCTTTAAACGTCTTTGCTTTGAGACACTTAATTTGATTAAGGCTGTACAGTTAGACCACACTACCGCTGTTGCTCTAGCTATATTCCTCCTCTCTAATAGCTTTTACTGTATCACGGTGACAGTTTACGCTTCACTCGGATGAAGTGACTTTGGAATTTACGCCCGCCATATTATTCATGCGGATAATTTAAGATACACATCCGTCTAGATGTGTACGTAATTTATTTATGCCTCGTGTACGTATGAATTGCATTAATAAGCCCCTAAATTATGTAAACAAATGTGTCGGATGTGTTAAATCCATAAATAATAACCTGGATCCAATTACGTGCCAAAATGAGAATTTATGGAGCTCTTTTTTTGGCTAGAAGTAAAATAACGTTATAAATATTGGTAGATCTAAAACTTTGCCTTTGCTGAGGACAACGACCTCATTTGCGAAAAGGTGACATTGATGAAGACTTAATTTAAAAATGAAATTACTACAACCGGATACCATATGCTAATATAGTTTAGAATAGTTTTCAAATTACCTTTTAATAATTATTTTGGAATATCGATTTAATTCAGTGATCCTCAAACTGTTTCAATTACTAGTTCAGCAGTATATCGTATATCGTACAATCGTATATCGTATAATCAGATCGGTGATATGAAAGCTTTAGGCCCAATCTTTCCACCTCCTAATAAAGTTCCCGATAACGTTATTTGGCAAATAACTTGATTTTTATGAATGGTTTCCATGGTTATTTGTAAAGTTATTCGTAGAATAAATTTATTAGGAGGTGGAAAGATCAGGCCTTAGTTAAAGAAAGAAACAAGAAACTTGCCGGATAATGCAAAAATAATCCAACAAGTATAAATACGTCTACTCTACGCTAAAGCAATATAATCAGAGAAACATTTAGATTTTGTTTCTGTTGCAAGTCTATATACAGGTTGAATGACAATTGTACCGACAAAAAAACGCATAAGAGAAACAACACAGATTACGAAAAAAACGTTTAAAAAATTCTTGTGAACAGATTAGAATTAATTAAAAAATTACCCCAAAATCGTACACTGCGTACGAAATACGGCGCCACGTTCTATAAATACGGCAGTATAATAGGACTATAAAGTTTTTATTGATTACTCGCTTGCACACAGTGCCATCTTGACACACATCTCAATTGGTTTTATTACACGTTTAACAGCTTGGGGATGGAAGTTTCTTATATGCAACGTAATTATCAGTAATTTCTAAAATAACTGGAATTGCGTATAAAATACGAATAATAAATTCGCAAATAATTCTGTAAATAACTGTTTGTGAATTCGTGCGGACTATTTACTTGAGCAAAATGTACCAGCTGCTTTGCCCACAAAAAAAAATCGCAAGGATTTAAATCTGGAGATTGCAAGAGTCAAATGCACGGCCCGACATGCAGCTGATAGTAAAGTGTTCGTTTGGTTATCGCACGGAGATAATAAAACTGTTAGGATACAATCTGTTGTTTTAAACGTCGCTAGTATTATGCGTAATACTAATTGGTAATAAATAATTATCGCCACCAAAGAATGTTTACTTGATTACATTTGCAAGGAATCGCTTAAACGAATCGCTTTTCTCCGAAAATGTGAAACGATTTATTAGACCTGAAGTTCATCGCCGACGAGTTTTTTTTTGTTTATTAGACTATAAAACCCTTATTATGTAGAGCTGTTTTAAACGTCGTTGGTGATATGCGTACAGTTTCTAATTAAATCACGTACGTGAAAGAATGTAATAAATTACGGGATCATGTTTAAAAAAAATTCTACAATGTGACAAATTGTAGAATTTTTTACTTGCTTCTAGCATTACAGCATTTCTTGTTACCGGTGCTAAAAGAAAGACAAAACGAAAAGTGATGGCTCGACCTAGTCTTCAAAAGCGTCAGAAATTTTGGAGCATACAACTTATAAATGTTTTGAAGCTAGACTACTTGCTAACCATTGGATGACATCTGCAAAATTTTTCGCATTTGTCTAAATGCCGTTTTACACTATCCTATTTTTATACAAGATTTGGTTCCTTAAAAAATGTTCACAACTTACAATAGTAATTTGTGTCAAAATTTTAATTACTTTAAAAATTATCTGGAAAAATAGAACTGTTCTATGTTCAAACCGTATTTGCAAACCAAAAATTTCTTGTTCTAAATTTCTATTGTGGAAATGAGATCAAAAGAAAAGCCGAAATTTTGATTATCAAATAACATAGGCAAAATCACAAAGTGAAGATGATTAATGGGTGAAAATGGGTGTGTGTAAATAGGAAATGAGGAAAACTTGTACCTAGAAAGTATGATATAGGCATAAGAAGTCAAAATTTATTGATTAAAAGAAATGAAACCACGATAACATATTATGAATTAAATGTGTTTAAAAATAATTTCACGAATATTGAAAATGGAAAAGAAAGAAATAATTTAATCGATGCCCAAAAGACGTGTGTAAACATTTTTCTGAATTGAATCTTGAACATGGTGTAGGAAAGTAATAAACGGTCTTGTGTGTGTAGTACAGGTGTCTGCAAGATAATGTGGACATGGTTTAAATACAGATTTCTGAGCTCGAAACAAGACGACTTAACACAATTTATTTACATCCAAAAGTGCTTCGTTAAACCAGTGTTTTGCTTCAAAGATCTCGAAAAAAAAAAATACATTTTCTTTGTTTATAATAAAAGCAGGCGGCGATCAATTTGAACGGTGTTTGGTAAGGTAAGTTATGTTTTCAGATAATTTTTAGTAGGTATTCATAAGTTGTGAACACTAATAACTTTCAAAAGAAAACAACTTTAGATCGAGCAAAAGTGTATTAAAGTATGTAGTTACTTGACGTTTCGCGAACTGGTTTGTTCGCTTCATCTCGATTTATCTAAAAGCCGTTTTCTTTTCCATATTATAATATCATCAGCAAGAACCGCATTAAAGTTATTACAAATTTTGTTAATGAGAAGAGAAAGATTGGTACTTACTAAAAGTAAAAAGGTAAGTTTCATACATATTTTAAGGTTAAAATACCAACAAACATTTGAAACAAGTGCAAATTGAATTCCAAATTCCTGCAGCAAGAATGTATATGAATATAAATTGTTCAAATTCAGTTCCTTTACATGATCTAAATTTTTTGTTTTGTAAGATAATCACAGCACAGAGATTGGAAGAAATTAAACGATAGGCGTTTATTGCACAATAGTTTGATTAACGGACGAAGACAGCTGTAATATTGATAATAGTTATTAATTTTATTTGTTTTTTCTTGCTTTACATTACAATATATCATGTATGCGATATGTGGAGACCATCTACCATTCTTTTTGCGTCATCTCTCATTACCAAATCGTATCCTTAGCCGCTTTTAACGTATAGAAAGATACACGTATATACAAACTATATACTGTGCGATCCGAAATTAGTATTTAGATAAGGGGAGGGCTATGAAAAATAAAATCAGAGTCTTAGCTTAATTGATACGATTAATCTATTAACCATCGGTCAACGCTGAAACGTCAAGGTACATTTGATGGCAGTAGAAAAATCTCCTAAGGGCCGGTACTTTCATCACCGATTAACTTTAACCTTTGATTTATTCCCATGCCTACAATTGTAGAGATAATTGTTTCTATAGGAACAAGCCAAAGATTAAAGTTAATCAGAGATGAAAGTACCGGCCCTAAATTTTCTAATTGAATACAAAAGGGTTTGTTAAAACAATTTAATATGATAACGACCATTTTCTAATGTCGCAAGAATGCTTGTTGACCAATGGCAATGACTGACAGTGTTCGAGAGCGTTTAAACAACTAACAGATTTGACAGGAGTCAGAAAACAAATGGCAAATTAAAACTGTTGAATCAAGCTAAGACTCTGAGTTTATTTTTCACAACCTCCCTTTATCTAAATAATTTTGGATCGCACTGTATTTGCTGTTGTTATTGACTTTTTTGTACTAATACATACACTTCTGTGCAATAAAATTAATCACACTGAAATAATAGAGTTTAAAGTGGATGTAAAGAACAAATATACGAGGCAGTACGTGAGGGAACCTTGCCGTACAAGTTGGCAGAAATGTTATTTTTGAGATGTATAAACTATTATACAGTGTGGTGATAAAGTAACGCACCAAGCGAAAAAACATCCTTAGCGTTGATTTTTTCGAAAAATGCTCGGACAGGTCGATTTTATTTTTAAAAAAGACAACCAATTTTAATTTTATGTTAGTTACCACTTTTGCGCCGGCACAGATTTTGTCGAGCAACTCCTCCATCTTTATCAAAAATTCGCCGAAACTACCGTCCGGTGAGCGATACATATACAATATCAGACATTCTTTTCCTTTGTACGTGCACTCAATAGCCGTTATTTCAAAATTTTTTCAATGATTTCAACTGCAAAATTATGAGCTCTGCAATCATTTACATATTTATTTAAAACAAAAATAGAGACACCTCCACCTCTATAATTACTTCTACTAAAAGAATTAACTAATGTATAATTGTTAATGGTAACATTTAAAATTTCTTCAGGTGTCAGCCAAAGCTCACTCAGACATAAAAATGTAGGTAACGATTCATGTAGGACCGTTTCCAATTCACATATTTTATGTCTGAGACTTTGGATGTTTAAGTGCATAATTCTTAAAATCGAATGGTAGTTCCGAGCATTTTTTTATTTCACAGAAAAAACTTATCACTACAGTTAAAATTATCACAGTTTAAAATATCCTTGGTTTTACAGTAATGGTTTTGTACTGAAATTTTAGGACCTCGGAGACGTAGTACATCTGTGGATAAAATGTTGTTAAATTCAGGAACTTTTTTCACCAAAGGGTCGTCATTATCAGTTTTTTTTTGCAATATTTGTGTTTATTACAATATTTGCAATGTTTTTAAATAAATGCTGCTTCCCAAAGTTATTGAGGTGCAGACCGTGCTTAGTAAAATGATACCTCTGCAACACCGAGTTTGAGTCCACAAGAAGACAGTTTTTAAAATGTAGGTGCACCATGCTATCCAAATTAATGTTAACCCTGTATACAAAGTCATTGTACCTATGTCTTGTATCCCAATAAGGAACACTAACAAATATAGAATTTGTGTTTTTTAGTTCGCTAGACAATTGCAGTATTACTTTATTATTAATTAGTTTGTTTTTAATAGAATTGTTTGTACCCGCAAATATTATTAAGAAATCGTTCTGACTATAACCTCTCACCAAGTCACTCACCCCACAAACTACATCTTCGAACGTGGCGTTTGGTTTGACTATGCTCATTATATCGTAGCTTTCTTCAGGCAGTATTTTTTTTAATATTTTTGCACAACCACGTCCCTGGCTGCAAGAGAGTATTAGAACTTTTTTCCTTTCTTCATTGGTGTTGCCAATTTTGACAGTTTCAAGCTGGTCTTGAGTGTCATATCTATTTATATTTTCTTTTGAGCGGCCATTTTGGTTGAGCTGCTTCTGTGGCATAAATTCTGTTGGGATTAGTTTTGAAGACGATTTGAATTTCAGGTTGTCCTGTTTCTTTATGCTGTCTGTAGCTTCTGTATTTTGTTTGCACATTTTGTAGAGAGTTCGTTGTAAGGTATCGATTTTCTTCTCTAATGTTTTAATATAATTTAACAAATGGAAATAATTTTTGTTATTATTTCTCCTTTTTTATGATTCTCATTTCAAATTAGGGAGATATACCAAATTCCAACATGTCTTAACACATGTACGCGCGTACATGTTCGCCGAACATCAACGTCATAAAGTAACATACTACACACGATCGAACATGTCTTAAGACATCATAGTCCAGTTAGCAACCAAGACGATGTCTGAAGGATTATGTATGACGGCAGTGGCGTGAGCTATTGTAGTGAAACAAAAATACAAAAAAAGAGTGAAAGTGATAAAGCTGTGATAAGTCCCCAGTTTAATAGTTCCAATTGCAAAATCTGCCACCACATATTGCCGGAAAGTTACTTATTAAAGATCATAAATTGGCTGTTTTGAGGTCCTGTGGAAAAGCTTATAAACGACGCCGACGTACTGCATTGAATAAATCCGTGGCGAACATGTGCGTTTGGCAACCACACGGTCGAACATGTACGTGCAAACATCAACGCACGCACTTGTTTTCAAGAAAACCAGAAAACAAGTTCGACGGACTTTTTGTATGTGCGTACATGTTCGAAGCATTTTTTGGGCCAACACACGCACGTTGATGTTCGGCGAACATGTGCGCACGTACATGTGTTAAGACATGTGGGATCGTGTATTCTCTGCTTAAACGACATTTTTACGTCAAGTTCTGTTTTTAAATTAAAAGTCAATGATGTTTACATACACACAAACAGCCGGTTTTTATCGATACCGCTTTTCCGTAGTAATCGGTTTTGTTTTTACAGCCGTCCTTTCCAGTCGAGAGAGTTAAAATTTTTACCTTCTTATTTCACTTATTTACAAACACTGTAATCACATACATAGTTTTTGTGTACACTATATTTTAGGGTGTGGTGTAAGTTACATTATGATACAAAATTTAAGTAATATTGCTCACTTTTTACCAAGGAAATAAGTAAATAACAGCGGATGTAAAATAGACGTGTACATTATTTTAAGAGATAGAGAAAAACTTTAAATACAATAGTTGTGGGATTTTGTATGTAATATCTTTTACAGCTCTCACAAAAAAAACAAGCGAATAGCAAAGTGGAGAAAAAATTATAATTTTTATTTTTTTAAGCAGAACACTTTATACATTGTTCAATACAATGAAATATCATTGTTTGTTGATTTCAAAAATATATAATATTTTGATACTTGGATGAGCGGTTTGTGAGATATTTGATTCTAAAATATCAATAAATTAATATTTAAAAAATCAGGGCTTGGAAAAATGTTTTTATTGTTAATTAATTTTGTATCGTTTCAAATATTCGAATTTATGTTCTCATTTGCTAACTAAAACGGTGATTTAGAAGTTTTTAAGTATTTTTTCCTTAAATGTTTATATGTTAATATGTATATTGATTTTTTAAACAAATGTGTCACAAACAGCTGATCCAAATATCAACATATTATATGTTTTTGAAATCAGCAAACTATGATATTTCATTATATTGAATAATATATAGGGTGTTCCATTTAAAAAAATAAAAATTGTAATTTTTCTCGCCAAATTTGACGCATACTGTATATGTTTGTTATCAGGGTGACTCAAGGATTAAAAAATTGTAAAAATATACAGGGTGTTCCATTTAAAAAAATTATATTTCTTTGTCCACCCAGTATATGTAAAACGCTACCGCAAAACTGATAGTATAAGTAAAATCTACATAAGAATCCATTTAGACCAATTTTTAAATTTTTTGAATCGGTTAATAATTAAAAAAATAAAGAGGGGTTAACATTAATAAAACTAACCCTGACTGAATTTTTAAATATTTTTATCATTTCTTGTCATGAAATTTGGATGGCATATCTTACAATTAGTTTAACTGAACAATATGCTCAAGAAATGCAATGAATTATTTTTCAGTTAAGCTAAGACATGCCTTCAGATTTCATGGCAAGAGTTGATAAAAAAAATTAAGAAATCACTCGGTAATCACTCAAAGCAAATAAAAAGATATTAATGCTATGGATTAAAGAAATACATAACGGGTAATTACTTTTTTCATCTAACTTATATTTTACTAAAATTTTCCAATTAATCTTTTTTTTTATATAATGATTGTAAATCGAAACTTACTTGCAAAGTATGTGTTAGAAACTTTCCGTTTATTTTTGGGCACATTAAATCATAAAACTAGTTACGGGCGAATGCTTTTGAATTATTGACAACTTGAATATTTCATATCTCGTATTGACTGAAATAACAACGTTTATCACAGTTAATACGACCCAGGTATTTGGATTTGATGTAAATATCTGCTGGTCAGAAAATTTTGAATCTGGCGTTCTCTTTTCTCGTTTTTTTTTACTTAAACAAAATCCTATTTTCAGAAATTCTTCAAGATTACAGGAAATATTTATTTTCTTGTTGCGAAGGATATATACCTATTGATTTTTTTGTATGTAGTAGCTTTGCATGTTTTACTCTAATAAATATAAATCTCCTAGCAAATAAAAGGCATTAACACTTTTAATTTATGAGATACGCGACAGTAATTTCAACCAATTTTCTATTTTCATGCGGGTTTTAGATAATTAAAATCAAAAACTATCGGCGTTTTCACTTTCATTTCGCTTTTTCTGTTATTAGTCGCGTTTGAAAAAGAACGAACCAGGAAATATTTCATAGGAAGTCTTTGTAACTAATAGAATTTTTGTTTGTAACTTAGCATGTCTTAGTATAATAAATACCATGTAATAAATAATAAATGTAATACCACTTCTAATTTATGAGAAACCTCTGTTTGTTTATTTGTAATTACTACAGGAACATCCACACGCTTATACAAGTTCACGAGCGTGTATGAAGCCACATCCGCAGCGATACTTGTGGTGTTATATAAAACAAAATAAAATTGTTTCGTTTTTATTTCTTGTTTATTTTTGTACACGAAACAGAAAGATATGCGATTTGTTTATGATGAAAAGTCGAGACCGAAGATATGAACATTAGAGTTAAGGAATTGACGCCAGCGTTCAAACTGCTCTCTAAACGGTGATTCCTCGCACAAAATCGTGTTTGAAAACTTTTGCCGTTTCAAATTATTTGAAACTCATAATGTCTTACAGATTAAGGTTTTCATAACTCGCAATAATCTTAGGGCCGATTTCACCAAACTAGGTTAAATTTTTTCTAACACAGGATTAAGAAAACGCGATTAAGACTTATTCATACATTTTAAACGAGTTTAATGCGCTCGTGTTTCACCAGTGCTATTACTGGTGACACTAATCGAGATTAGTTAAGCGAGTTTTAGTTTCACGATCTCGTCGAAATCGCACGAAAACAATCGAAATGTGTACAGTGTACCTGTTGTCGTTTTGAAAAGAGTTGTCAATGGAAAAGGTGCCTATTATTTTTTATAGATAATTTTGTAATTATGGCAAGTACATCTGTTGTTGGAATGGAAAAGTTTTGCAAAAGAACCCACCTGTTAGAGGAAAACTCCAACTGCTGCCAATTTGTTCAAGAACTACAAGGGCAGATTGTTTGGACAGCCTGAAACGAATTTGAAAATCCACATCGTCGTAGTCATCAAAATAATTGTTTCTTTCACGAATCAATCTTGGCCGACGTCTAAGAATAAATTCTCCTTCATCGCTATCATCAAAAACCAGATCATACAAACTCTTGAGCCATTTTTACTATTTTCGCAATGAAAAGTTGACGTTACTAATCGCGATTAAGTACTTGACTTTAACGCTAAACTCGATTAATCAAAATTAAACGCGATTTAATGTATGATGAAACGCATCAAATAGTTAACCCAGATTAACTGCACTCATAATCGAGTTTAAAATAGTAAACTAGATTGGTGAAACCGGCCCTTAATAACCTTACAATCGTATTTAAGAGTTTTAAAAAATTATCGGCCATATTTATTGCTTCCGAAAATGAACTAAATGCACACATGATACAACAGTAGGGGTACTTGCAGTGGTTAATGAATCATGCAAGTTTTATAATTTCGGGATAATATTTCGATCATGTTTGACACAAGTGAAAAAAATTTTCAAAAAGTTGTAATTTGAACAAGATATTACAACATGTTTCTTCATTGGAATAGTTTCATTAATAAAAATATCGCAGGTGCTTACTATGGAGTCCTTGAAATAGTGTCAAGTGCAATTATCTCGAAATTGCCTTGAAGCACTTTCACTTTTGAATATATTCCGTTTGAATGGGAAGCAACACAGTTAGATTTTGACAAGTCATACCGCACACATACTCCAGGTGAAAGACGCAAGCTATTTTTCGCTAGTCCAAGGCTTTTAGGTCAAGGTTCGCAGTTGTTACGTTTTTCTGTGACGGACGCAACGTAAGCGAGCGTTTACGCGTGGCCCGCAAGTGACTTTGCCAAAATTGCTTTTCCGAAGTCACATCTATTTTCACCAATTGACGCTCAGAACCGACTTTCGATATGTTTTATTTATAATTTTATGTTCGTGTTTGTTTCTGGCAAATGTAGTGTGCGTCTGATAAAATCGATTTTAAAAAGAAGACCACAACATATTTTTGCCGAAACGTAACCGCACTAAAAATACTGCCGTTGCACGCGCAGAGATTTTCTGCCAGAGACGTCTGTATCTGCCGCTATTTATTGATACTTGTAAACGCTTACGTTTTTTTTTTATCTTTTTTGAAATTCCCCCTCCCCCAAAAAAGAAAAAAAAGGAGATACTTTCGAGTTAGTGGGGAAAGTGGTAATGTCTGTTATGGTGCGGATCTATGTGATTCTAAATTTGTTCTTTCGTTTTTACATAATCGTATTATTTGTATTGTTTGGTTGTAAATATGTGCTGATGGCTTGATGTGCTTGGCACGACTTCAACCGGTACGAAGTTGGATTATAGCGATTTGAATGGCACGGATGATGACAGATCCAGATTTAATTTAACGACGACGGATAAAAACGTCAGTGTCGAGCTTTACTACCTTCAGAATAGATTTCTGCTTGTAAACATTGAATTATGACATAGCATGGATTTCTAAGAATTTCGACTTTCTTCCGCGTTGACCGATACTCCTCCACTGTTTAAACAACACCAAATGTGATTTGATCATGATTATTTTTTGAACTAATTTATTTCTACGGCATGAATTTGTATCTTTATTTTCAATTTTATTCTCATGAAACTTAAGGCCGTTCAACACTGTCTTATTTTTGTGCAAGACCTAGTTTCATTACTACAATAATATTTAAAAGAAGAAATTTTCTGGCCTACTATACGATTTGGAGATAGAACATATTCAATTTTTTGAGATAATTTTTGATTCAGTTTAACTTTTATTACACTCTATTGCACAATTTAAATTGTTCAAGAAATTGAACCAAATCTTGTACAAGAAATAGAGTGGTCTAAAATAGTTTTTAGATGTTGAAAGTTTTCATTAGAGTTTTGTAGGTACATATTTACAAACCAATTAGGGAAAAATGGGGTAAGTGTGCGCACGGGGTATTTGTACGCACCCATTCATCTCAAAAAGTAATAGACTTACAAGAAATTACTGCTCATGAAATCTATGTTATCCACCCACAACTCTAATTTTTGAAAGCCCTAATAGTATCTGCTTTACCAATCAAGTTCGTATGACGTCATAGCAGCAATGAGTTTTCAATGTATGTTTGGATTCCGAAAACTTAAGCCGTAAATAAATTAATTATAAATATTTTAATTTCAGTTTTGTGTTACGATATTCAGTAACATTTAAAGAATGCAATGCGCATTTGGTATTTATTGAAATTCTTTTTTTTACCACTGTGTGATAATAACAATAAAAGAATGTAGGTACGGGGAAACTGTGCGCATTGTGAAGGGGAAACTGTGCGCGCGAAAAATTTATATTTATGCAAACGTAACTGAAATCCAGAAGACACATACCTGGATATCGCCGAAATACTTTGCTTGCTGACAATTTTTACTTTCTTGCGAATTACTTCACCATCTGAAGAATTATCAGAACCATCGGGAACAAATTCATCGCCCGAATGTCTTCGAAAGACATTCTTGCCACAGACGTTTTAACTGTTCTTGTTCTTCTTCGTAATTCTTTTTTGTCAACACCTATTGACCAAACACGAAGAACTATGGAGAATGCGGAATGCGTAAAAATGAAAACACTTATTATGACACGTTGCACTTGCGCAAGTACCATCGTAATCATAAAAATCGACTACAGCGAAGTGAAATCGACACTTCAATTTTTCTAAAAATTTAGTTGTGTAGCATTAGGTTTGACACCATTTGTCATGTATTTGTCAACCTATAAAATCTCATCCATCTCATTCGATTCCAAAGAAATAAATATTCTCAATGATTACTAACATTAACAGCAAATTCATTTGCAATTGCTCGAATACTGATTCCGTCTTGCAATCGCGTTTGAATTATTGCCTTCTGAATTGCTTTTAATTGGGGTATTTTTATTTAATTTGTTAAAATAATATTAATGTCAAAATGACAGAAGTTCATTTTAAAGCACGCTTCAATTAACTAAAATTTCGAGTGTAGTCGGTTTTTCTGATTACGATGGTACATGAATCAGCGTATGATTCTTACGGCCTTTAGTACAAACTTTAGCTATATCAGCCGCTTCTTGGTGCTTCTCGGCTCAAAAATAGTAAAAAATATGTTTTTGGGAAAAATAAAATTATTTACAATCTCTCATTGCTATCATATTCAAGGATAAAATAGTTTTGGCCAGAAGGGACAAGATATTTCTGACTATTACGGCAGTCAACGTGTTAACAGTGTTCAAGTGATTAGTGTTTTATTAACTGCTGAATTAATCACAGAAATATTTTTTGTTTGTCATTGCCTATGCTAATTGGACAACTCGTTAATAAATCATTATAAGAAATCACGATTTAGGCTAGATATTATGAAAATGTTTGTGATGGATTGTACCATGCCCGGCATTAAGAACGAAACGCTGTACTAAAGTCGTAGCCGTAAGTAGTACCTACTTCTAATCAAGTTTAGTGAAAGTTGGTTTTAGCAATTCATATACATCATATTTGCTGTGTGTCAATAAGGATTACTATAAAACATCTTTGACAAATATCTTTTATAAAATGTTTTACAGGATATCGCATTTAATTTAATTCATATATTTTTATAGGATATAATAAACAATTTCGTTGCAGAAACGCACTACAGAAACTTACAAAGCGCTATATTATTTTAGAAGTGTCAACCTTTTTATAAAAAAATATATTTTATAAAAGATGGCACATTTTTTTATAAAATATCTTTTATGAAAGTTCTTTATCGAAGATCTTTTATAGTAACAAGCGTCTAAATAAAAACCTGGTCAAGTGGGTTGTGATCGAGAATTTATCCATTGCATTTATATAGCAGAATTACTAAATGTAGCCTACTTGACCAGGTTTTTATTTAGACACGAGTTATAATACCATAATACCGACATAAGGTTCATTTTCGAACTAGTTTTTGACTTTTTGTTTCGTTTTTAGTGCCGGGCATCATACACGAGTGGATTATATTAAAAATACATTTTGTTAACAGTTTTTAACAATATAAAAGGAATCTCTAGAGTTTATAGGAATATTTAGATTTCAGAAATTAAAACGATTTGTTTCAGTGATTTTTATTTCTCTGTGCAATAGTAAATTAATAACAAATTAAATATTATAGACCGTCCTAGATCTAACTTATGGTCATTAAAAGTGTTCTTAAAATAATGTTACTCTAAACTTGACGTATGATATACATACAGTGTGTCCACCGATGATAGGCGATACAAGAGGAAAAGCTTTTTTATTATTGATTTCTCAGAAAATTTTATTCTTTATAATAATTTTTGACGTATTTGAAAATCTTAATTCTCATCTTACTTTTCCTGCAGGTAGACATGTAACACTTACATTAACAAATTTCCACAGTTTTGGATTTTGAAAAAGTTTCTGATATTTTTTTAATCGGATCAAGTGGACACAAAAACAGATCTGACGTATTTGTTATTTCCATTTCATGTTAAACTTTCGAATCTTGTTTTCCATCATCAATGATACAAACATGTTAACCCTTCCTCAGTTCCCCTAGTTCAGTGTTACGGTGTGGGAGATGTTTCTTTGCGATATGCTATTGAAAAGTTTAATGACAAACACCCTGACGTAAATGTTACAAGAACTGCACTACAAAGATTAGTTAATCGCTTTGAAACTACAGGAAGTGTACTACCACGCAAGAAAACTAAGAAGAAGTATGATGAAGAAGATGCAGGGTCTATTTTAACTTTAGAATCGGTGAGAAACCATCCTAGAGAACTTCTCTTAGAAAACGAACAGAGGAACTGGGACTAAGTAAATCATTTCTTGGTCTAGTTTATAAAGAAAATAAAATTAAGGCATTCAAGCCTATGTTTAGGCATTCATTAGAAGTCGGTAATGATGCAAAACGGTTAGATTTTTGTCTCTGGATGGGAGCCAAAATTGTTCAAGACAGATCTTTTCACAAAAATGTGATATTTTCAGATGAGTGCACATTTTCCACTAACGGAAACGTGTCTTCTCAGAACAGTCGCTATTGGAGTGATGCTAACCCTAAATTTACAATTAACACAGGCAGTATGCAACAAAAGTAAATGTATGGTGTGCTGTCACACACGATACAGTCATTGGCCCATATTTTTTTGACAATAATGTGAATCACTTTACTTACCTGGAAATGCTAGATAATTTTTTCTTAGTTCAACTGCAGGAGCTACCAAGATTAGAAGAGTTTTACTTTCAACAAGATGGTTGCTCTGCACATTCAACTAATACTGTAAGATATTGGCTAAGTATCCATTTTAATAATAGTTGGTTAGGAAGATATAGCATACACCCGTGGCCACCTCGTTCGCCTAATTTAACAGCTATGGACTTCTTTGTGTGGGGGTACTTAAAGCAAATAGTGTACAGACATCTCTTCCAAACGATCGAGAATTTTTAAAAGCGCTGATTAGGCAAGCAATTAACAACATCATCCCTGAAATGTTACATGCCACCTACCCTAATTTTCGTGGAAGATTAGAGAAATGTGTAGAAATGGGAAGCTCTAGTTTCGAATAATTTTGCTATTTGTGTTTTCTCTATTATTTAAACTTTAAATTTAAAATAAAGTTTTTGGAACATCATAATTTGGTGTTTTTGAAGCATTTATGGGCACAACAGAAGCCGTAAACCAACAAAAAATTAAGTAAGTAAGTAACTTCAAATTTTGCATACAAGCGAAATTTTGTGTTCTGAACAACTTTTCTTTACACAATTTTGCGATATTTTTTAAAATACTAGGAGGTACTTTACTTAGAGATCACTCTCATTTTTACAGTGGCAACACCGATGCGATGCCTTGATTTAAAAAATCAAAAGTGTGATTAAAATAATTTCAAGAACAAACAGGGATTAACTGCTAAACGGTGTTTTAATATCTAAAAATTTCTGGATATTTATACCTCTTGTATCACCTATCCGTGGACACACTGTTTTTGTGATTTGTTTTGTAAAATATCAAATATCAAACTTTTTCTTAAAATGTGGTCTTCAAAAAAGGATTAAATTATTAAAAAAAGTAAATTTTATTGCCTTGCACTTTTCCTAACAATTTAAAATGCTTCCATATTTTTCACGGACATTAACCTTTTAATCTAAACTTTTATCATTGCTTAGTACTGTGTTATCGGGAGAGAAAGATTGCTTAAATACTACATACATTAACTTTTGAAACTAGGCTGATAATTCTTGCAATATCAGAGTAATATTACCTACCCAATAAAAATTGATAGTTTATGAAGATAATATTCGGCTTCAAAACTATAATAATTTAAACTTCACGATTTTATATGTATTTTATGAATCATATGGAAATACGATGTAAGGAAGGTTTAATTCTGTATCTGGATATCATTTACCCACGTTTGCTTGTTTTATCCGACTTACTCACAGGGCTCAATTTATTTTATTTAACTTACTCATAGGCAGAATTATCCTCTCAGATTTTAGCGTTAAATATTGGAAATTTTCTTGACTCGAACAAGGATGACTACACACATAACTGGCTAAATAAAGTTATTCTCGGCATTCTTTGATGTTTATTAATATTTATGCATTACAAATTATTGGTGAAGTAAATGCGATTAGCTTGTACATATGTTTGAATAGCGAAACTTGCTTTAATCTTCCGGCTTTCGTATGTAGATACAAATTAAATCGGGTGCAATAAAATCAGAAATGTAAGTGCGCAACCAGCAACCGTGTCGTAAGGTGGCGCCAGCTTGCTGTAAGCGTCACGACGCGCTGTGGGCGTTGAGCGCTGGCGGTGCGGAGGAGGCGTCGTCTCCGGCTACGGCTGGTGTGCGTCTAGTCGAACACTTGTTGAAGACGTCGGACGTTGTTCGCATCTACCACCATCGGTCGACGCGTCCGTTTTATGGCGAAAGCGCGCGCATACCAAGGTGGAGATCACCTGTCGCCATAAACCTATTACACCTTAGTTACGGTCAGCCTTAATGAAATTCTAATGGAACCTAATGAGCACGCTTCGAGTCGGTGGAAAAATTCCATCTTTACGAGTACCACGCCAGCGTCTGAGTTTATTGATGAAAGACACTAATGTAATTAACTGTTGGGCGGTCCCTTTTTCGCAGACAGCTAATGGAATGAATTTTATATTGAATTAACACCCATTCAATATTTTATTTATGACATTGCTAATTAGCACTAACTATAATTTTCTTTAAAATAAAGATTTCCTTAGTTAATTCATTCAGTTAATCTGGGGCAACTTTTTGAACCACCAGCTGATAAGCTCATTTCAAGACAACTATAGTTTTCGATTTTTAAATCGGTTTTTATGACAAGGCAAAAGTGCAACTATTAGGAGACTCAGTGAATACAAAGTTATACCTCTACCAAAAATATTTTTCTTAGAGTTAAAAATAAATAAAATATGGCTGCAAATGACAGTTTTCAGATAAAATGTACAATATCCCAAAAACGGTTAGGTTTAGGTATAGACAGTGTATAGAGAAAATGTGTAGGATTTTATGAGCGATCCAAATTTAACATCATATAATATAGGGTGTGTCATTTGATATAAAGAAATTGTATCCGGCAATATTATCTCTGCCTAGATGAAAATAATTTACCTCTGTGAAGTTGGCACCTGGCAGTTGAAAAACGTAATTTTTTATTGGAGTTCTGATGGCACCCCGAAGAGTTCTGAAGTTCTCTGTAAAAGTTAAAAATAGTTCTGACGAATTAATTATAAAAAAATGACTTTGAAAATTTGGGGTGCCAAGTTCACAAAACGAGATTTGAAAATTGGCTATAACATTTGTACCATTCAAAATAATTAATTTCACCATTCAAATTTTCTTTAGAACTCTTATGGTGCTATCCAGAACTCCAAACAGAAGTGAAAATTTCCTGGAAAAAAATTGATTTTGACAAATTTCAAATCGAGACACGAAGAATCGCTAGAACTTTTTTATCTTTGATTTTAACGCTTCAGCCGGGAAGAATAATTGTGAGAACACGTGAAGTGCTATCTAGAACTCCAATCAGAACGTGAAAATTCTTTAAAAAAATGTCCACTTTGCACTTTGACAAAATTTCAAATCGAGACAAGAAAAATCGGTAGAACTTTTTACCTGTGATTTTAGCGCTTCGGCCGTAAAGGATAATCGTGAGAACTCGTGAGATGTTGTGCTGAACTCCAAGTAAAAGATGAAGATTCCCCGAAAGAATTTCCATTTTGCACTTTGCTAGTGCTTTGCTAGAACTTTTTTATCTTTGATTTTACTGCGTCGGTCGTGAAGGATAGTCGTGAGAACTCTTGAGGTACTATCCAGAACTCCAATCAGAACGTGAAAATTCTTCAAAAATTTCCATTTCACTCTTTGATAAAATTTCAAATCGAGCTACAAAAAATCGCTTTTTTCAAAATTTCGTAATTCTGCTGAGAGTTCTGAATAGCACCTCAAGAGTTCTAAAGAAAGTCTTAAAGTTGAAGTTAATTATTTCCAACCGTTAAAAAGTTATAGCCAATTTTCAAATCTTGTTTTGTGAACTTAGCACCCCAAATTTTCAGTCATTTTTTAATATTTAATTCGCCAGAACTATTTTTAATTGTCACACAGAACTCCAGAACTCTTCGGGGCGCTACCAGAACTCCAATAAAAAAATGCTTTTTTCAAGAATGAGATGCCAACTTCACAGAGGTAAATAATTTTATGTTGTGGACCTCCAAAATTAAAAAAAGAATTGCGTTAAAACGTTAAAGCCCATTTTTTGGGTAAGCGTATCCGGCAATATTATCTCTGCCTACATGAAAATAATTTTATGTTGTGGACCTCCAAAATTAAAAAAAGAATTGCGTTAAAACGTTAAAGCCCATTTTCTGGGTAAGCTCCGATTAGAGGGTGGAGTTATAATATGATTATAATCAATGCCGCAAGAGTATTAAATTGGATTACCGCACTATTTTTATCAAAGATTAAAGAAGGAAGGCCGACCTTTGACGAGTACCACATCCAATTTGATAATCTGGCAAATAGTTGTCAGTTTAAAATTTTAAAATAATTATACAGATAGACACGTAACTAAGATGTAAAATATTAAATATCATATTTACTTAATTATAATTAAACTTGATTTCTGCTATTAATAATGAATTACTTTTATGTATGTATGTATGTGTGTATTTAGAATCGTATGGCCAGAGTTAAATTTGGATATTTTACTGTCAGTTTTGAAATTTTGTGCTGAGGATGTGTATCTACTGTATCTACAGTTTGTTCTATTATTTTTTTAGTCATTACTAAAGACTCCAATTAAAAGATCCGTTTATCCGCCCAGTTGTATGTTACTCACCGCTCGCGCTGATGCGCTGTAAATATCAATCGGTCGACTGGCGAATTAACCAGTGTTGTTTACGGCTATATGATACGTAGGTATAACGTGTTTTATCTACACGAATGTTTTCGTCTTTTTTTTTAATTACATAAAAAATAGAGCAAATAACAAATTAAAATGTGACAAAATAGATCCAAATATTCTCGCTATATCAAAGAGATAATGCTCGCAGCTTCGTAATTCGATCGGCGCCAGGCGTGCATCGAAGCGTCAATGCATTCGGGCTTGAGAGTTGGAGTCTTTAGTCATTACTTTTATACTGTATAGGGTGTATTACAACCTCCGGTAAGTATTAACATCACGCGATTTTATGTCAAAAACTGCACAGATAATTACAGTACAATTTTTTCTTAGTTCTCTCTGTTTATGAAGATATTGAGTGTTGAAAATAGAGTGCTGATTTAATAAGAATTTATTTCGTAATATGTATAGGTACCAATTACGATTGGCGGTTTTGAAATTAGTTAGTTGCCCCGTAATAAATACTCTCCAGTACTGTTTCCTTTTTTTTTTCCTGGTTTACTTAAATTTACATTTTATAAAAGCATACTCTTTATTTTACAACATAAGAGAATGTTGCAACTGTGTAAATGTGTATCCAGGTAACTCAGAGAATCGCATGGTGTGATTATTTACCGGTAGTTATAATACGACCTGCATAATGCGGTGGGCGTATAATTTCAAGTTGGAATGATTTTTGAGGCAGCACATGCACATTTCGTTTTGCATTAAATTCCTCGCAAACGTGATTTGTATTAATTTGTTACATTTACAGTGGTAGCGTTGGAAATTATTACTTTCTGGATAGCCGGGCAATTATTCTGTCGAGAGCTCGTATGTAATTATTAGCTTCGGAATTTAAACCGCGCGTACATTTCACGTCATGTTTTCCAGCATAAAATACGAAAACAAATACTGTGCGTGTTTCATTAATATTTATCACGGACTAATAAACATGCCTCTGGGTAAATATGTAAGTGACTTTGCGGTGTCACAGAGCTGCTGTTGCTGGAGAGACGGAGGAAGAAGTGGCGGCACGTTGGCGAAGTGACTCAGATTCACATTTGCATTTATTACACCGATTTGGTGAACATTTTTTTGCAAGAGGTGAATACACGAAAAATGAGGAATTCTTGCTAACTGTGTTTCCAGATGCTTATAGGCAATTTTTGGGTAAATTCTAACGTTTTCCAAACATTTCAAAAAAATCGCTCGAGTACAGTTAAGAAAATTAACTGGTAGAGACGGGACAATCTTTTCAATTGTTTGCGGAAGCATTTGAAAAAGGAATTTGCAAAACTAGTTATACTAATGCTGACTGCCCTTCATTAAAATCAAAATTGATGTAATTTTTTTCACTCTTTTAATAAATCGTCCAAATTAGCTGAAATGAACATGTTACATGTATCGCAGAAATGTGTGAATGGCACTCTTTGTTTGTGATATACAGGTGTTTTTGAAAGTGTGGCTGAAAACAGAACCTTAGTAACGTGCGTTCAATAAAAAAGCGGTCAAGTAGGCTGTAATTTTTGTAAAAAGTTTAATAAATTAGTAATAAACATTTATTTTTGCAATGTCTCTTTTGAATTAGAGTGATGTTAGAAGAAGACATTTGAAAATCAACGTTTATTACTAATTTACAAAATATTTTACAAAAATTAAAGCGTGTCATAGCCTACTGGACCGTTTTTTTTATTGAACGCACGATATTTACATGTACTGGGTATATGATTGAACACTTTGTTTTTGCTCAAAAACAAATTTAATGTGTATTTTCTTGTATTCTGCCCCGATCCTGGCGGCACTGGTAAATAAGGAAATTTTTGTTTGAGCCAATATAACAATGTCATCAACACAGGCGATGATTCTTATTATTGTACCGGAATAATTTATATTGCTGTCTCTTATTATTTTTTACAAGTTTAAATTAACCCGGCTATAGCTTTGAACGGTTATGAAATTAAGATGTTTATTCTTATTTACCATTAGTACTGTCTACAGTTATCTCAACTAATCTAATGATTTTCTTTGTTTTTCCCAGATCCTTCATAGCTTCGTACAGTTTTTCTTTTTTAACTGAGTCATAGGCACGTTTGAAATCTGCAAAGATACGTTGCAGTTCCACTCTGTGCTCAGTCATAAGTGATAACATATAATTTACGTTTTTCTCCTTTTGTTGTTTGTTTACAACTTTTTATGTCCTTGTAGAGAGAAACTAAAAAAATGCGTTTATATTATTGACGAGATCATATTTCTGAAACCTATTTAAATATGTATACTATCGTCAGTAGTTTCAGGGACAAGAGTTTTGTTGCTGGCCTTCTTAGGACATAGTTATTGATTTAGGTCATCATGGAATTGATTAAAATGTTCTTGTGTCAGAAGACCAAACATTATTTTTTATCTTCACGTGGTAAATTAGTAGAACTTTTCAGTACACGCCCTTGGTTTAAAAAGCCTCTCGTAAATAATATAAAAATATAACTAAACTGCTGGATAAGTCTGAGTTAACTGAAACAAATTTATGGCTCTAATTTTCGTCGCATATTTTTTTTTCCAATACATTTGAAAACGTACTATCAATTTTGTATTTACTATTATTGGATTTGCTTGACACGGCCGTGCAACGTCGTTAGAGACGGCGTTCCCCTTTTCGAGGTTCTAATGGCCTATTATGTCTGGAAACCGAACACTGAAATTTATCTCCGCATTGACATACTGTGGTGAGAAATGGCATCTATTATCCTTACTACGTGCAGCATCCATTATTATTAACCTATTTCGCCGATTTCACTCACTTCTCAAAGGTCAGCGGTTGCTATCGAAGAATCTTGGTCATATACCCGTTTTGTCTTTCGCAGAGAAGATTTTTTTTTATTTCTGTGCTATGACCGACAATCTCTTCCAATAAATTCTTAACTAGCAATTAATTTGATGTCGGTCATATCTAACAGTAAGTAAAGTATTGGATTAATTGCTCTCTGTTTCTCTGTATCGAGATTTATATTTTAAAAATGTTGATTTAATTTCTTCGGTACATATCTATCTATTATTAATATTATTAAATATTACTTATAATTCATGCAAATTGTTAATCGAATTAGGTCTAAATATACATCACTCTGTGCCTTGAAAATTTATTTACCTAAAGTTAATTTCTTATTTATATGCCGATCGTATAGACTTGAGTTAAGAAAATATAGGACGAAATGACATGACATGACAAAAGCCGCAAGGCCGTTTCACGAAAGTTAGAAGGAGATAGCTATATAATACAGTAGACTCCCGGTTATCCGAAACAAATGCCGAAACATATTTCTCCGCTTTATCCGAAACGCGGTTACTTGAAATCTCGATTATCCGAAATGACGTCTATGTCATATCGATTCGTGAAAAAATGGCTCAGAATTTGTGTCAAGCACTCGGCTCATGACACCATAACTCAATCGTAGTATTTTCGAAGTAACAATTAACCTAGTAGAATATAAAGTAGAATATAAAATGTATATAAGTGTACAAATATACTAATAAAAAAATTGTGACGCTTTTACCAATTTATGCAACCTCCGTTTTAACCGAAATTTCGATATATCGATCAATCGATCGGCATATAGTAAAAAAATGACCTGTATTGTTTATTTCATTAATATATTTTGTGCGATGAATAACAAAAACACTCATATTGTTTACTGATTAAGCAACTGATAAATCAAATGCATCAGATTATTTTGAAATAAGATTGATAAGTCAAAATAAACGAAGGATTAATAAATAAATGTAATTATTTATTCATTTCTTGAATTTTATTATTTTATTTATTTATGATAAAAGCAAGATTCAATTCTCTTCATCATTAGCGAGCTCAAACCCAATGTTTCTTTTAGTGGATGAACATTTCGTAATACATAGATTTTATTTCCTACTGGCGCGCCGTTGCCAACGGAACGAAGAGAAAAACTGAATCAAGTCTTTTATTAATTAAATTTGACCTACGTTTATCTTAACGGTGTCATCAAATAATTTAAAGTTAGATAAATCTGATTGAAAAGTAACACACGAACCTAGGTTCACTTGGTTACTTTTTGTTAGTGACACACAAATATCTTACAGTCTTGCCAATTTTCTAAGAAAGAAGATGATCACGTGGCACTCGGAATTTGTTGAAAGCACGGTGTAGGAAATAAGAGCAGAGTGTGCGAATAAATTTGTAATAAATTGAAATCATGGAAATGAATACGTACAGTCGCGGCCAAAAAAAGTGGACCTTTTTTTTGGCGTCAATTTTAGATTGTAAAACTCTTGCTGGGTGTTTGTAATTGTGAGCTAATACTTAGGGTGAGTTTATACAGCTAACTAAAAGTTAACAATTAAGCAGTAAAACTAACAACTAACAAATTAAGCAATGTTACATGTTTATACTAATGCTTAGTTATTAGTGGAAGTTGTATAAACTCCTTCTGCTTATGCATATATTTTAACCTCACTTTTAACTGTTTAATTATTAATTACTAAACGTTAGTTGTTAGTGTTAGTTACTGTATAAACCCACCATTAGGGTGACAAATAGGAATATTTATTATTTGTCATCCGTAAGTATCAGCTGATAATTACAACCACACAGCAAAAGTTTTGTGTTTAAAATAGACGTCAAAGAAAAGTGTCCACTTTTTTTGGCCGCGACTGTATATTATAAGCTAGAAAACTGTTATCAAAATTAGGGAATTTTGTTCGAAATTCTTCACATAGGTACGAATATTGAAGTCAGTTAATCATGTTCTTTTTGTGCTTTACATTGAAACGGCTTCATCAAACTATTGCGAAAATTGAACAATATTAATAGTGTACAATAGTTTAAGTCGCGACATCCTGCGGTCGATTTTTGACCTAACACACAGATTGTTTTATAAATGAAGTGAAATATCAAGTTGACAACTACGTAAATAAGTAAAATGCTGTAATCTCGTCTAATGTTTTGTTTTCCACGATCTAATTAATATTATAAAAAATTTATTTGGACATATTGGGTACAATAGATTTTCTCTTTGGAAAATCTCATTTTTAGATTTGTTTCTAAATTAGGAATGTAAAAAGCGTTTTACGATAACTGTCGTGCAAAGTCTGAGAATGTTTAATTTCGGTATAATTCGTTCTTAATTTGCGTGACATCAAAAGACGAATTGGGCATTCCATTTCCTAATAAAACCGCACGACATCATCATAGCGCTGCGTTTATTTCCCGCGGTGTTTATCGGTACCAGGTTTTTCGCCCTAAATAAATTGTTTACTCGGGGGAATGCAAAAGCTTACGTCAATGATGCGATTTGATCTTGTAGAAATGAAATGCAAACTACGCATCTGTGTTTTAATATGCGTATCGCCCATTACTATATCGAGTTAAAGTTTTGTGTGAAAATCCGGTTCCTTGATAAAAAAAAGAGGAAACATGAATGTATCAGGACTATGGAAAAGTATTCGGTAAACAGAGGGAAAATTCACTTAATTAAAAGTGTATAAACTTTCAGAATTATAAATGTATGCTTCTGCACTGTTATACAATAAATAAGTGTCTATTTCATTTATTATAATTTGTGTTATTTTTATTTATTCTTTTAATATTCTTTTGCTGATTTTTCCATTTTTATCAGTATGCTTGACCTGATTGACCTAATTCCTAAAATATTAAGGAATTCCAAAGTAACACCAATGATCAAAAGTTAAAAAAAAAAAAAAATCATAACTTTTTGTCCTAAGTAGCCTCATATGCCCTAAGTATAGTTTAACTCGATGGCTATGCCTGCTGTACATTTTATTCTTTGAGCTTAGTGTTTGAAAAGGCAATGTGTTTTCAATCTGTATTTATTATCCAAAACTTACCAGAACTAATTAATTCCTAGGATTAAAGATTTAAATCGAGTCCATTAGCTTCAAGTTTTTTTTTTCTAGTTGAAATGCGTCGTTGCCATCGTTGCGATCGTTTAATCTCGGAGATAAAATTTATTTCGGGAACTGGCACGAGATCCGTCTAATTATTACGAATGCAGATAACGCGCATATGCTAATTAATTGCGCACATTTTTCGAATACAGGCCAGAATTGCGCAACCAACAGCAACACGTAGGCGTGAAAGAAAGGCGCCCATTTAAGACAGAAATAGAGACGAAATATGTATTTAAAATAGTAATTCCAAAAATTTTTCGAACACTTGTGCTCGTAAAAAATCAACCAAAAATATTTTGTATCTGGGCGCCGTTGAAAAAAAAAGTGGGCAGTGAATTATTAAGGTCAGCACAAACTATGCCGGGCCGGGCCACAGCGCATCGCACTGCAAAAATAGTTTTCATACATTTTACAATGGGTTTTCACGAAAGAAATACCTTAAGTTACCTTTGGAAAAAAAACGGATGCTTTAACTTGCATAATCAATTTCTTATACGTGAAATATGGATAAACTTCGATTAACCTCAAAATGTTCGTATGTGGACAAGAGCTAGTTTTTACTCGTTACTTTTAGTTGTTGGACGATACGTCGGTGGAAGTGGTCAATGCTAAAAGATGTTTTCGTTCTTAAAAGAATATATTAAAATAGATTATCTGAATTCAGCCCCTTCCCATAACCTAAATTTTATATTTTGACAGTACTTGCAATAATCACAGCACCTGTACGGTTCAATATGCGATACGTACTTTTGCTTCCAAGGCTGACTCGAGGTAAGATTTTGTTGAAGACTCGATACATGATGTGGCCCGCTTCTTTATACCATAAAGGCCCGATCTTTCCACCTCCTAATAAATGTCCCAATGCAATAACGTTATTTGGCAAATAAGTTGATTTTTATGAATGGTTTCCATGGTGATTCGTAAAGTTATTCGACCAATAGATTTATCAGGAGGTGGAAAGATCAGGCCTAAGTACCAAAAGTATTCCTATCTCTCTAATAAAGGAAATGGTACAAAAATACCCCTGCCTGTCGGATATAAACCGTCTAATAAAGGAAATGGTGTTGCTTGGGACTGCCTATTTCATTTGAAGAATTGTTGATTTTTTTAATGTTAACCGATTCTCTCGTAAACACGATAAGTATGTACGGATATAACCCATGTTAAAATTAATTAATATACTGCAGAGAACTTCATGCACTCTGGAATTAGAAGATTAGTATTGTCGGTTATTTTTAGTCGCTGCGAAATAGGATAATAACCAAGTTAGTTCGAATTAATTAATTCCGCATTAGAGAATTAATGCTGAGTTAATTCGGCACGTTAATTAAGTCATAACTTTTATCAAAAGTGACTTTCGCAAATCTGAGATTTAATTTACTTCAGTATCTTTAAGAGGTCAAGTTAAATATCATAAACTTTCCAAGTCTTTCTATTTAGTTCAATTCAACACTTACGTTTAAAAATATTACAAGTAATACAACTTCAAGCTTAATGTAATATAAAAATAAATGCACTTTTATGTTTTACTTTGCGTCAAGGCTTTGTTAAGGCAGAAAACATATTATTAGTGCTTTTTTGTTTGCGTTGTGTAATTGCATTAATTAATGAGATTAAGTTAAGTTTCCTTAAAAGCAGCGTAAAGAATTTAATAAATTTATTGTTAGTATTTTTACACTGCTAAAAATGGTAGTAAAATTACATCATTTTTACATCAAAATTTCATGTTATTTTACTAAGTAGTAATACATAGAATTCTATGTAGTATTAAAAATTCACTTAAAATAACATGGAATTTTAATGTAAAAATAGTATAATTTTCCTACCATTTTTATCAGTGTATACAGGCTGTCTCGGGAGGAAAGGTCAATACTTCGTGGGGGTCTAGAGTTGGTTATTATTAGTCAAAAAGTTTATATAAAGAGGTAGTCTTTTTTATTAATGGTTTCTGAGATAGAACTATTTGAAATTATAAATATATAATGGTGCTAAATAACTTTTATTTTAAAGTATTAAGAAAGAAATTTTAGATTTGTCTTAGGGTTACTAAGAAAACGCAGTACGGAGGACTAGATGTTTAATGCCGACATGTTTCGATCTTAGGAAAGGCCATCTTCGGGGCAACTACAATAAATCGGGCTAGTTAGTAACACTTTAAGGCAATAAATAAATAAATTTACGTACCTAGGCTAAGTTAGGTGGTTGTGTCACATAGTTTTCACAATAAAAATTTTTAAGTTAGGTGGTTGTGTCACATACTTTTCAATTTTTATTGTGAAAACTATGTGACAAATTTTTATTGTGAAAACTATGTGACACAACCACCTAACTTAAAAATTTTTATTGTGAAAACTATGTGACACAACCACCTAACTTAGCCTAGGTATGTAAATTTATTTATTTATTGCCTTAAAGTATTACTAACTAGCCCGATTTATTGTAGTCACCCCGAAGATGGCCTTTCCTAAGGTCGAAACATGTCGGCATTAAACACCCAGTCCTCCGCACTGCGTTTTCTTAGTAACCCTAAGACAAATCTAAAGTTTCTTTCTTAAAACCTTTGGTTACTAATATCAATCATGGAGCAACTTACCAAAATTAAAGTATTAACGTTAACTTTGTCAAAAACAACGCTACATTACGGTGAAGAATAAAATCAACATGAAGCGCCAAATTTAAATTATTCTGGAACGGCCTAGTGGTAAAATTGTTCAATACTTAATCAATATTTATCTCAAAATCCATTAATAAAAGACTACGGGCCAGTTTACAGAAAATTTAATTGCAATCAAATTTTAATGACGTTGTTAATTTGACAGTTCGCAATGTAATTCTTATGGCAACTTAATCGTGATTAGTTTACTTCGAAATTAAATATTTGATTTGCTTTCTGTAAACCCACCCTACCTGTTTAACTCTGTTGCCAAAAACTATTTTTTGCCATCTGTTCTGCTTTCAATTGCTTCTGATTTTACACAAGTTCGTGAAATAACTGAGAAATGGTAACAAATTTCTTTCTTCAACAGAATGTTCTGCTTGTATTTATTTTTTGGTACAGTATTAAATTGTGAATTTTAATACAATTGCCAATTTCAAGAGTTATTTTAGATTGCCGTATACTATATACTGTTCGTTGTAGGACTAGTCACAAAATGTAATTTGCCAATCGCATTCTTATTCCGCAAATGATGTTTTAATAACGTGTCAGGAATATTTTTAGCATTCGGAAAACGCGATTGCTTTAATGTGTACCAAAAACTGACAACGTTTAAGCGCCATCACCACCGGCATTATTTATAGTCACGAGTGTAAACATAAAGCGATGCTTTACAAGAAGTTTTTGGAAACCGACATAAATTGCCGAATTGTTTGTGTTTATGAATTCGACGGCGCGGCGGTAATATTCGATTAGATAAGCTGAATTGTTTGTTGTTTGTTTGTTTGCGCTGCAGCAGTTTAATCGCGGCCGGTGATTGTTTTGTAATAATTGACGTGAAAGTTTCGCTTGTAATGCAAGCAGGAACCGCATCGATTGTAAAAATAATTCGAGTTTCCGTGTAAATATTTAGACTTGTATGGTTTCTGTCTAGCGTCGAAGCAAGAATGTTTTAAGAATGCCAGCGTCGTTGTTACATACGTAAATTGTGTATTTAATTCATGACGTCTCGCATCTTCTTTTTTTTTCATAAAAATACTTCGGCTTGCTTTGTGCAGGTGATTCAAATCATACAAGATTCGTGGAATTCGAAAAGAATCTGTTTACGAACGTCAAAATTATTAACTGCGAGCGACTGTTTTAAGAAAGCGTGTCTTTAGGAGTTTTTTCTTTCAAGACTCTTTACATTTTCCCCTCCGGGTGTGAATATATTAAATTTTCATTTTAATTTGTAGCGAATACAATTCATGAATTAATTAAACTGCTAATTAAGGTAGGTCGGAAAAGCGCTTTGTTAAGAGAATGAATTTGTCTGAATAAGTAAATACTTAAAATATTTATCTTTAATTTAAGTTTATTTTAAGCTTAATCTAATAAATAAGATTTAATTAATTATTTTCTTGTTTCAGGTGAGTGATGGTCCTATTTTTTTTCAAACGCAAATTTCCATCAATACAAAAAAACCCGAATTACAGGTATGATGACCTTATTATTTACTTAATTTAGAATTTATTAATAAGTATTTGAATTGTGTCTTTTGTTTTGTGTATCATATAAATATTTTGAACTTTATTCTTGACGAAAACATTTCCCAGTTTTCCGTATACACATATACGGTCAGATTTAAAAGTAATGTAAGTACATTCACAATGTAAATAAAATAATGGGTGGTATGTATGCATGAAATGGAGTACATATGTAAGATGCTAATAATTCTCGAATTAATATATTCTTCGAAGTATTCAAAGGCAATAGTACAATGCAGGAAATATCAGTACAGTAAATTGACCCTACATTGACACGAGAAAATATTGCCAAAGTAAATCAAAGCTTTTGCTTTAGAATCCTGCTTTAGGAATGGATTTAAACTGAAAAATGTTGAATAACAATGTTGCCTGCTGCGAAAAATTTCAAGAACATTTTTTTCACCGAAGCAGACAGTCGTTTGCAGACTTTATTAGTGTTATTTTTGAAATTTGCATGCAGTTTTTTTTGTAATTTGCATGCAGTTTTTTTGTGCCTGGCCAATTTTTTTATTCGATCACATTGTATTATCGGTTCTATTACTCATTCTTGTTTGTTACCGACTATCAAATATTTGGGAGGTCTCATTTTGCAACGCTTAACAAAAACAATAAATTTCATGTCAACTAATTTGAAAAGAACAGCAGTAAAGCTATACTGGGCGAAATTTAGTTAGTAATTTATTGTCTTATTTTGCGCCGACTTCTGCGAAATTTGTTTGCAACTCCCACGGGTTCCCGGACACTATCTCCCTGAGTGATCTCCAGATTTATGTTTATTAGCACAGGTACGTACTTTCGCTTTCTGCGGACGCGATATTGGTGTCAGGATGCGACAAGTCTACAATAAATAGGATTATGATGTCATAGTTATCACGAGCTTGATAAGAATAATAAAACAGCTGCATTGTGCCGGTGTCATTTATATGCAGGTTTTGCAATGGCTCTCTTTGTTGCTGCTGCTGCTGCTGTTGTAGCTGACTTCCAAGTAATAAGCGACATATTAGGTTACATACTTTGTCGTTTCTTGTCCGAATGGCACGTTCGTGCTTTTACATTTGTATTTGCTATGAATTTACTATATGTTAAAGCAATTGCGTGGAGTTTTTCTGAATGATCTATACAGATTCGTGCTAAAAGTCCTTATATAATACGGGTTACGTGTGCGAAAGCTTTCTATTGTGTTCAACATTTCGAATATAAATAGTCAGGATTTATTTACACTTTCATACGTAATACTGCAGCCATACTGATAATGCCACAACAACTAAAGTGAGTGAAGTTGCATTATGCTTTATAAACATTTCATCTGTATCTGTAAATAAACGAAAGCTGGCCACAACGTGACGGTTTGATAAATTTCCTTCTTCTCTACTATACGGAGTATCCCAAATTTCAATCTTTTTTGATATAATGTATTCTTTTTATTTCTAAAATAGCGTTTTATTGTTAATAAAACATTTTGCAACACGGCATCTCAAAATTAGTTGACAGGAGTTAACAATCATATAAATTAATTAAATAATATCCTCTTGATAATTACCGTCAATACTGCTATTTCATTTTAATAACATAAAAAGCAGAAATTTTAAATAAGGCTTAGGTACTGGGAAAGATTTTGCGACATGTTATGGGAAATGCGTAAACATGTACACGGTGAATAAGTTAAGTAATTAGAAAAGTATATAGTCCTAAACAAACATTATCACTGAACTAGCTCGAAGGGTGTAGTTCTCTTCAGATTTCTTACTATGTTGATGTTATCGAGGAGCTGGATGGCCTAGATGTTAACGTGATGAAGAAGCTTCTAGCATCTGGATCGTCTGGTCAACAGAATTAATTTCAAGGTCCCGATGGATGTTATTGTTTCGGCACTATCAAGGTGCACCGACGTTATTCCTTAGTACTTTGTTTTGGAAACGTTGAATAACTTGAATGTTGCTCTTACTGATACAATTCCAAAGTTGAATGCCGTAGGACCAGACGGGTTTCAATATCTCCTTATAGAGGACTAGTTTGTTGTATATGGACTTACGGACTACTTGGAAAATCGCCCAAGTAGCCAGTACACTTATTTATATTTTACACCAAACTCTTACATTTCTTTTTGCCAGGGATACTTCAAGTCTAGCATAGAGGGTCATACCCAGATATTTTTTTGAGTTAGGTTTCGTCCACATCGGTGAGCGATGAGCGACGAGCGTTACAGCTAAATTTTCAAGTGCCGTTTATTCTATTCTCTAATTGTATATGTATAGTACATACAGATTTGGAAATTTGTGCACTGGACATAGCAAGTTTGCTTCGATTCGGTTCGCGGAGAACAATTGCAACGGTCCGGCTGGGCTGGCCGCGGCTAGTGGTGGCGGGGCATCGAAAACAAGTGGGGGTGATTAGTCAAATTTCTCTCCTTATTTTTCTAGTGCGTTCCCTGTCGCATGCATTATAACAGGATGTCCAGTTGAACATTTACCGAATCTGTATTTTAGAGGACCCGGTCTAGTATGACACGCCTGCTTTTAATTTCTTTCAATTCAGAATAAGCGTCTTCCGGCTTTATTCTGAAGTATGTGTCTTTCTGATTTAACTTGATTTCAAAAATTGTGAATATTGTCGTGGCAGCTTGTGGAATAAGCCCTCACACACACATACACACATCTAAGCAGATAGTAGGGCAGATTCTCTTTTCTTCTAATGATCCCTAAGAAAGTGATATCAGTGAGCCTATGAACTTGACCAAAAGTCGAGTGACATTGTTTGAAGTCAAACTGGCGATAGGAAATCAAGCCCTTTTATTATATTATTGCTTTTTCTCCCTTTACAAGGAGTTTTTCGTAGAGTTTCGAAATGGCAGACAACAAGGACATGGGCCTGTTTGATGAAGCTTCATGGAAAGGCTTTCTTGGTTTAGGGATCATCATGACCCCTACTAGTTTTCACATCTTAGGAACACACTTCAGTCTGAATGACGCATTAATAAAATTGGTCAGTTTTACGAACGCTTTCCAGTAACCAGATCAAAACCGATCACTTTTTTCAGGTTGGTGATGAGTTTTAATTTCATCAGAAACTTCTTTAGAAGCAGTAGGTCTAATGACGATATCTTATTGCAGTGGTTCAATCCAGTTCTGAGGATTGTCTCCATCATTCGGCAAGACGTTCTACAAATCTACAAACTTTTTGCAAGTTGTTACGTGCTTAGCTGTCATCTACATTTCTGACTGATGATTTCTTAAGAATAGGCTTTTTTAATCTCTTTGCAGCTCTACAAAAAGGAATAAGCAGTTTTGTTATCGTTAGTTAATTCACTCAGATAATTAGTTTGCTCAGAACAGAAGTGAGTCAAGTCCATTTTTTTATAAAATTGAGATAAACAGTAAAATTTGCAGCAAATATCAGCATCTTTTCAGTGCAGATATCGTTCAAGTCCATTATGCCTGATACGTACGATATTAACACGATTTTTCTACACGTGCGTAATTATATTACTCTACTAATTTTTCTTTAACTCATTGTTTCTCCATAATTAACTTTTTGGACTTGAACCACTTCTGTTCTGAGCAACCCAATTACCGATCGATTCTTTTTTAATGCGCTGAATTTAACGCTATTTTTTTAACTGGTGCTGTAGTTTTCAATTTTCTTCTAACTTTCGAGTAATTATTACCTTTTGTACTGTGTATTAATCCCAGGTGTGTTTTCCCAGACTGCGTGTTGGATGTTCTTGATGAACATTTCGTCCTCATCAACTAACTGATCTTCAGTTCTTATAGGAACTGAATTCTTTCATATTATGAATTCATCTGCTCTGGCTTTTTAACAGATGCTGTTACAAATAAAAATGTAGTAATTCATAATAAATAAATAATATAATCAATCTATGTTTCTCTTTAAAATAATGAAAGGAAGTACATAAATTTAAATACCATCTAGAATCTTAATAGTAAACTGATATGGTAATCAACAAGCCTTATATCCACATTGCGGAATCAACGTAAAAGAAAATATGTATACAGTGAAAGCTCTCATAAGCGGACACCGACGGTTCTAACTTTTTTGTCCGCTTATGGGAGCTGTCCGCTTATAAGAGAGCTTTAAGCGAGATAAATTTAATTTTGGTTTCAGCAAAATTGTCCGGTCAAGAGAGATGTCCGCTTATGAGAGTTGTCCGTAAGGAGAGCTTTCACTGTAGTCGTTTTTGAGTGCGATAACATCCGATATTTTTTTTTCTGGACGGATATTCGACTTATATTTTTTTTTGTTTTGAAGCATTTAACACTTGTTTTTTCACACATGTTATAGGGTTTCTAATTCCATGTGAGGCATAGTTACAGGGCCTTTGCGGTTGACTGGAGAGGGTTCTTTTTTTGACGCAACTTCTGATGCAAGATTTCAAGTTCTTTTCTTCTAAAGTCCTGTTTTAGAAATGGAATTAAATTAGAAAATTGTGAATGGCAACATTCCTATGTAGACTGTTATGAAGAATTTCTGGAACTTTGTCCCGCAAAAGCAGCCACCAGTTTGTTTTCTTACTTGCCTTTCAGACTCTTCTTTTGGATTGACTTCTCTCTATTTCTACACTGCCATTTCTAATGAGTTTATTTCTACCATATTTGTTAAAATTAGCAGCATGAAAATTTCAAAATTGCTTTTACTTTACTGAAATTGTTGATTTATCTAATGCATGGCCAACATATCGACTATTGTTTTTTATGATTAAGTTTTCTCTAATCGGAGGACATTTACTTCCAGTCAAGTTCTTAAGTTATTGTTAACCGTATGTTAGAAACAATTAAAAGTCTGTTCAACTTTCTAGAATTGGTATTTGTTAGTCAATGCTTCACAGTCGTTTAAAACGCTTCATTGTTGTCTCAAGGTTCCAGTAACTTTCCTTCACTGTTAACTGCCTGTCCGGCTTAAAAACTAAACGAATTCCTGCAATTTGTACATACATAGATAATCCAAGTTGTGTTCCTCGAAGTGTGCACCTCAAAAATCGTTCGTTATCTGATTGTGGGAGCTTACGCGAAAGTGAATTGTCTCATTCAATTACTTCGCAAAACCCCAATCAAGAAATAACGAACACAATCGAATTAGTATTTGTAAATCACAGTCACATGAAATCGTTTTACCATAAGCACTGATGACGACGGCGATGATGATAATGGTAACCAGGAAAACGGCACACGTCCTCCAAGACAACAACTCATTTAATTAAAATACTATAATTATTAAACGTTCAGAGCCGACGCACAATATGTGACGTGCAGGAAGTCAGAATTTAAACTGGTGATTCATAAATGCGATTATACGGGGGACTGACTTGTCACTCAATTATTTGACCCTAATTATAAAGGCGCCAGACATGCAATAGACTGAGTTTTCCGTCACGCTCGTTTCGCTGTCTTCGTTGCACTCATTGAATTTCGCTTTAATTTTTTTTAATACCTTGCTTTGCGGTTTCTCGAATTTGCTCGAATCGAATTTGCACGTTTCGACATGTTATAGGACGAAGTCCAACTTGTTTCTTGAAAGTACTGTATAGTAGCAATCCTAAAGAATTCTTCGTAAGTGATAATTTGGAAAATAATTTTTTGGAAATGAACTTGATTTTTAATGGCTTTTTCTTGCAAGGTTTAAGAAGTTAACCTTGAAAGTTATGCTTTTTTTACGCCTACGTTTTTCTAAGTATGATGTTTTGCGGTATTTCTTTCTAAAAACTGTTTCTAAGAGTATTTGGAATGCCTCGCTTAATTCGCTTGTGGTAAGTTAAGTATGTACTTACAAAATATCTTTCCTATTTGTGAGCTTCCTTTATACGATATGACCTTTGTTCACCTTTCATTGCCTCTCACAAGTTATTTACAATAATGGTGCCTTTTCACTTTTTTTTTTGCTATGTTGTCTGCGCTATTCTTAGCTCTTCATTATAAATGGTAAATAATCGAGCCATTATTGTATTGAGTTATTTATATTATTGTTAATTATTTAAATTTATTGCTCGTCAGTTTTATCATTTTTAGGCCCGGTTTTTTCACCTCCAGTTAACTTTATCTGACGGTTTATTCCCATAGTAACAATTGTGATCACAATCGTTACTAAAGTCCAGTTTTACAGTCGTGGAATAAGGACGGAATAACTGTCCTCCGAATATCCTTTAATGTTCCTCCATATCTACGTCACACTTTCGTCACGTTATTCTAAGAATAATGCTTATCCGACTATTGTAAAATCGTGCCTAAGAGAATTAATCGCCAGGTAAAGTTAAGTGGAAGTGAGAAAATTGAGCCTAAAAGTTTTATTTCGTGTTTCTTTTTTTAAATTTATTAAGTCATTCACTTTTGATGTTGCAAATACATACCGGATGTCTCAAAACCCTCGTTTGAGACTGAAACAGTATATAGAGAGGCGCAAAAGAAACAACTTTTTTCCATACTTTTTTTTCCAAAAGTCAATAATAAAGGAATTATAAGCTCTGAAAGAAGGTTGGAAAGTATTGTTCTGTTAGCAATATCTCCTGGATCCTTAAAGTTATGAAACTAACATTTTAAATCAAGGTATAAGGCACCTAACTACGCATTTACAACGTATTTGTTAGATCCTCCCTCCTTTTTAAAGGGTAGTTTTAGAGGGTGACTTTTCAGTATTTTATTCCTAACTTTTTATTTTTACATATTTCACGAAAAATTTACGAAGAGAATATTCTTTAGATTATTTGGCACAAGAAGGCTTTCTTGTTGCATTTCGATAAACCCAACCGTTTTCGAGTAATTGAGGTTTAAAAGTTAACACACGTCCATTGCATTTTGTTATAAAATACTGAAAGTAATCCCCTCAAACTACCCATTAAAAGGGAGGAAGGATCTGACAAATGCGTTGTAAATGTTCAGTTAGGTGCCTTATATCTGAGTTTCAATTATTAGTTTGATAACTTAAAGGATTCAGAAGATATTGCCAAAAGAAAAATACGTTTCATCCCTCTTTCAGGGAATTATAACTCCCTTATTATTGACTTTTGGAAAAAGAAGTATTGAAAAAAGTTGTTTCTTTTGCGTCTCTCTATGTACCGTTTCAGTCTCAAACGAGGGTTTTGAGACAGCCTGTATATTATTAACTTTCACTGCTGTTATTTCTAATTATTTAAGTAGAGCAATTTTTAAAATAAAGGATAAGTACTTCATTAAAAACCAGGGTTTGATGATATACAGTGACTTTCATAAAGTTCGTAACAAATGGGTAAAATTTTTATTATTGTTTTTTGTGAAAAAAATTTAGTACAGTTAGTTCGTGCACCAATCAAAATGAAAGACAACACAATGCTATCTAACCACTCGTTTAAAATGTGGCTGAAAACTTGAAAAATAGTCTCGAAAATGAAAAATTGCGATAATTCAAAAGTTATCAATCTTTTTGTTCTAGAATCGATGTACTCAGATAAAATTAAGTGTAACGAACAACCTACAGTGTTTAAATACAATAATTTTAAATTACACTGACCAAAAATCCATTTTCTTGGAATTTTATTTTACGTGATCTTAAAATTAAAATGCTGTTTTGAATCCTTCAAAAACAAATATAATCTCGTTCCTTGATCTGTGTATACTAAGATAAATATCACTAATCTGAAAATATTACTTTAGATAGGACGCTTTTTACAAAAAATTGAAATTTCGCTTTAAAAAACACGTTTTTGTTACATTGCGTTTTTAACAAATAAAAATAAATTGTTTTAATTTATTTTTTGCATAATAGAAAGCTAAGATGTAAATATGCTCTCTTTATAGAAAAAAATGTTCTTCACAGCATATTAAATGCATACTTCTGGCCTTTTGAAAAGTATTGTACATTTTAAGCGAAAATTCGTAAAATAGTGTTAGCCATGACGTGAACTTAACGTCAACAAGCGAAAACATCAGTTGGTTCGTTGATATTTCTTGTTCATGTAGCAGTTAATCTTTATACATGTTCCGTTAAAGACAAAGTTGACTCAACAAGAAATATCCAACGAGCCAACTGATGTTTTCGCTGACGTTAATTTCACGGCTAATATTATTTACGGATTATCGCTGAAAATTCACAATATTTCAAAATACCAGAAGTATACATTTAATATGCTGTAAATGACATTTGTACAACATGCCCACATCTTGCTTTCTATTACGCAAAATTAACGGAAACAATTTATTCTTATTAAAAACGCAATGTAACAACGTGTTTTAATAGCGAAATTTCTATTTTTGTAAAGGCGTCCGAATTGAAGTAGCTTTCATTGGTGGTATTTATCTTAGTAAACAGATTAAAGAAAGAGATGATATTTGTTTTTGAAGGATTTAGCGTATTTTAATTTTTAAAACCACATAAATGAAATTCTAAAAATTTGATTTTTGGTCAAAATTTCAACAAAATATTGTATGTTAGAGGCTGTGGGTTGTTGATTACACTTAATTTTATCTGAGTGCATCGATTCTAATAGTAGAAAGATTAATAACTTTGAATTATCGCAATTTTTCGCGGTATATTTTCAAAAATTTCCGGCCATATTTTAAATGACTGGTTAGATGGAATTATGTTGTTTTTTATTTTGATTGATGCACGAACCAACTGTAGTAAAATTTTTTGGTAAAAGTCAATAATAAAATTTTTTCCCATTTGTTACGAACTTTATGAAAGTCACTGTATATCAATTGATATATATCACGATATACAGGGTGATTGAAATTCGAGGGCCAGCATGGGGATCTCGCTTATTATAAGAGATAGAAAATCGGTTAAACAGAGGCAAAGTTGCCAAATTTCATGCTGATTAATAATCTAATAATCTGTTAAGAAATTTGATATATTTCGAACGGTTTCTTCACAATCGAAGAAAAATGAAAAATTGCGATTTTCGAAAATCGGGCATAACTTCTTTATTTACGATTTTTTCAGTTAAAACATTCCTGAAGCAACTTTTTACGATTGTTTGAATGCCGAACTTAATTTATTTCTAGAGTGATTCGTTTTTGTTTTTCAAGAGCCAACTTCATTTTTTCTTATGGGCTCGATTTTTGTTGTTTGGACAGGTAGATAGCACATTTTTTTCTGAATTCATTGGTATGCCACACTTACTATTTTATTTTAATTTTCATTGAGAAATTTCGAAAAAACTGAAATTAAATTATGTGCACACTTTAAGTTAGCTTAGTTTCACACATTAAGTTAGCTTAGATTCAATTGTATGCTGCGTAGCCAACCTTCGTTTAATTGATCTGTCATTAAATACAGAATGGCGTATCCAAATGAAGAAAAACGTGATATGTTGCGTATGTTTTATTGTCACAACGAAATTCCATTACAAGTGCTCAGCGGTATTTAAAAACTTACCCGGAAAGAATTCAACCGAGTATTAAATATTTTTCCAAGTTGGATAACTGGATAAGTTGAACTTGATTCAAAATGATACAATGTATACGGCTAAGTATCGCGGAAAATGGAAATGTTTTCGAACAAATGCTCTGATTTTGTTCTGTACATTCTCTTCGAGTTTCAAATGTACCATTTTGAATGAAATTGTTATCCAACTTGGAAAAATACCTAATATGTACTTGGTTGAATAATCTTCGGATAGGTTTCTAAATACCACTGAGCACTTGTAGTGGAATTTTTGTGATAAATAAAAAATGCGCAACATATCACGTTTTTGTTCATTTGAATATGCGATTCTGTATTTAATAACAGACCAATTAAACAAAGGTACAGGTATCCTAGGCTATGCAGCATACAGTTAAGTTAATGTGTGCTCATGAATCTAAGTTGTTTTTTCAAAATTTCTCAATGAAAATTAAAACAAAGTAGCAAGTGTGGCATACCAGTAAATTCAGAAGTGAATGTGCTATCTGTCTGTTTAAACAACAAAAATCGCGCCCATAAGAAAAAAATGAGTTAACTCTTAGCTAAAAACAAATCGCTAGAAGTAAAGTACGTTCGGCATTTAATCAAGCGTAAAAATTGCATCAGGGAATATTTTTCTAAGTACGGAAAATATCATAAAGTTACATTCGATTTTCGAAAATCGTAATTTTTAGTTTTTCTTCGATTGTGAAGAAACTGTTTGAGATGTTTCAAATATCTTAACAGATTATTAATTACCATGAAATTTCGCAACTTTGCCTCCATTTAACTGATTCTCTATCTCTTATAATAAGCGAGATCCCCATGCTGGCCCTCGAATTTCAATGAATTCAATGAGTCATAATGGACGGAACAAATTTTACCAGTATGTAGGAAATACTTTTTTGAGTAAAAAAGTTCCTATAAACCTACTTAAAAATGTCTTTCCTATATACTGGTAAAATTTGTTCCGCCCATTATGACTCAACCTGTATGTCAGGATTTTTATGTTTGATATATATCAGGATATTTATTATTCACATTTTAAAATTGACAGAGTAAGTACAAGTACAGCTATTATGAAATATTATAAAAAAGCAAAATAAATTAGCTTTAATGTTCAAATATATGAATTCAGAAGCTCCAAAAAAGCGAAATTTAAACTGGGTGTGGGAAGATGGCAAAGATTTTGGCGACGATCAAGACAGTGATTCTGAATTTAAGTTGAGTTTCACTTGTTTATTAATTTTGTTTGAGCCTGATACTGTTTTATCATGATAAAAATATGTAATAAGACGAACGGACAACTTTATTTGTAAACAATTACAAATTAAAAAATCGAATTATTGATTTATATCTTGATATATAATATCATGATAAGGTTGAAGATCTAGCAGGATAGCAGTCAAAAGGGGGCAATTAAAAGTTTACTCTTGTTTGATTGCCAAGCTTTCGGAAAGTATTTATTTCCTTCATCAGGGCGGCTATAATGTTAATATGAACGTGTTACACAATTGAAAATGATGATTTTAAAATTCTACTTACATCTAAGTGAGGTTAAGAGAGCTAAAGTTGTGCATGTGAACAAGCCAGGAATAAATTTCTTAAGTAGTAACCATTATTAACAATTCATAAAGTTGTGTTGTAAAACAAATTAAAATTTAAAAGTCACAGTTTAAAATGATGGACAAAACATTTAAAACGTTAACGTGCACAATGGCGCCTAACTGGTAACGCTTGTAGGTTAGATTGAATTCATTTGGAGGGAAAAGATCCCGGCGGGAAATTTGAAAAACAGACTGTAATCCTGATAGAGTTAAAGAGAACAAGAAATTCTAATCATGATATATATAATAAAAATCCGTTTTTTTGTTTTTTATATAAAAATCATAATTTTTTCAAACCCTGTTAAAAACATGAACGTTATATCTTTTTCCGGCAGATAAATCTTCAATAAATTTCGAACTAAATAGAGTTCCTCATTTAATCAATTTATGCTGAATTTAGAAGTTATTTTTTGCGATTAGAATGAATTTAAAAAAAATGTACTTACTTTTGGAGGCAATTAAAGGAACAAACACCTTAAAGAAACAAAAATTCATTTACATGACAGTTTTTCGATCTTCTTTTGGATCCTTTGCAATTTGTCAAAGCGAGTCAGTGCGTGCGCGAAGGTTTGCACATAACTTTGTACAAATGTTTGCGCACATAATGTATGGGAACGACTTTGACTTAAGCCAAAACAATCAAGTTTTTAAAGAACGAGATAAGTTAGCGTAATGAAAATACTTATAAGAAAATTGAATTTATGTCTCTTATATTTTAATAATATAATTAAATTTTATCTTTAGTTATATGCGTCAGTGCTTCTGAACAGTATTTAACAACACAACACTATAAAAATGTGTAATACTTTATCAATAAAATTTCCAATATGATTAATAGCTAAAAAATAATGTATCAATACTTTCATATTAATTTTACAATAGTGACAAACATGTGAAAATACTCATGATTTCATATGGCAAATTCATCGAATACATTTGCAAAAATTCGTGAATACAATAATATTATTGAGCAAACAGGTAACAGGAATAATGGACAGTAATTCTTTTCTAAATAATCTGGTACACGTAAACTATAATAATAAATATCAAACGCGTTTTCCCGATAAAAAAAATTCGAATGCCGTCATTCGAGTACGTAATGTAAACGCTTCACTAATCCCCAGTTCTATAATCAATGGTATTATTACGATAATGATTAAGTTAAGTAGAACGTTATTAAGCGAAATCGAATTATTTTATTTATCGGTTAAACGAGATGACTCAAGCTGCGATGTTTTTATTTGTCATGAGTGCAGAACTGAAACGCACCGCTAGAATTGCTGCCCTCTTTTACCAGGAGTGTCTTCCTGAAATTGAATTCGTTAAATCCTTTGAAAATATATTTGTTTCATGCGATTGAGTTACTTATGGTAGTCACTTACTAAGGTGAGACGTGGCATGTCGAAGCGCATTGAAGAATTTTATTTGGCGTATGTCTTATCGAATCCGTCTTTCCCTATAGCGTGTGACGAAAGTGCCCAATCAGCATTATTGATGTGATACAGTATAAAATGAATTATGAACCAATTCATACTTACGAAAAATTAAGATCTTCCTGCAAATTTTTGAAATGAATTAAGGCGCGATTTCTTGCTAAAATAATACCAATATACAAGCGTTTTAAAAATATTTCTTGTCACGGTTGACGGCGGATCAACGTGCATGCAAATATCGTTGGGCAATAAAATATTATCCTTAGAATATTCAAAATTGGAGGCATTGTCTCCTTACCGACGAATCGACATTTCGTTTGTACACTTGTGATGGTCGAGAACATTGGTATGACGAGAAAGAGGACAATGAAAATTTAATGGTATTATTTTTTGGCGGAGGATCAGTTTGTGTCTGGAGAGGCATATGGTTTGATGATCGCACTGATCTGCTGGTTTTGATTAATGAAACAATGACTGCCATAAGATATCGCGACAGTGTTATAGAGTCGATAATAGTGTCATTTGCTACTGCAATAGGTGAAGGATTTGTTTTTATTGATGATAATGCACGTCCTCACCGTGCAAGAATTGTAAATGATCGGATAGAACATCTTGGGATTACTAGAATGGAGTGGCCATCCTGCTTACCAGACATGAATTGCATTGAGCATGTTTGGACCGAAATGTCTAGGCAATTTAACCAGCTCCAACAACCTTCCCTCACCTTACAGCAATTGTTTAGGGCGTTGAAAGCAATTTGGGAAATCATACCTCAGGACTTTATCAATAATTTGTTAATGAGTCTTTTCAATAGTCTTTAAGGCGAACCAGGCGTGAGCCTACACGGTATTAACTTTCTTTAATTCATGAATAAAAGAACTTTGTAAGTTGTTATTTTTCTCCCATTTATATAATATTTTTTCAATTACTCATTTTTTTCCATAGAAGGCCCGTTTCTTTTGATTTCTTTAATTGTATCGTAGCCATCCATCGGTGAATAAATTTGTGCATGAATCTGCATTTCTACGTAAAAAAATAAATCATTGTATTCAATAGTTGAACGGAATTTATTTTTAAAATTTTTATCATATTTAACTATTTAATAATAATAATAATAATAATAATTGTCTTTATTACCCTATTTTTACATTGTTGTACATAGGTACATACATTAAAGTTCGTGCGTATACATGTTAAAAGTAGGAGTAAAAGGCGGAGTTCAATCAGATTGATTTATGCAGGTCATGAACTTGTACCACAAACACTTATTCTCTTTATGACGAATTATTTTTTTGCTGTTAAAAGACCACTTTCAGATACGTTTAAATCTCATAATTTATGAGATTTATGAGTCATAAAGCGGGAAACACATTGAGGCGGTTGCGGTAGCGATTGCGGTGGCGATCACGGGAGCGGTGGCGGTGGCGTTGCGATAGTCAGGACGCAGCTCGTCTAATCGCTCCTGTCTGAACGCTTGTGACCGCCATCGCCACCGCAATCGCTACCGCAACCGCCTCAATGTGTTTCCCGCTTAAAGCGGGAGACACATTGGCGGTGGCGGTCACAAATGTTCACATGCAAGCGATCACGGTAAAGTTACGTAAATTCATTGGCAGATCTATCTTGTCGCATACATGTGAACGGTCTTCATCGCCACCGCCACCGCAATCGCTACCGCAACCGCTTCAATGTGTCTCCCGCTTTAAACATTTGGAAGTAGTAATATATATTGCTTGTAGAAAAGTGGATATTTATATAAATAAAATGAAAAAAAGACGTCTCTGAAAATTATTTCAGTCAGAGATATTTTAAATAATTTAGTTGTTACAAGTATACAATACAATGACACCTCGTAAAATTCAGTTTCATTTTATGGCGAAATTGTTTTTAAATTTGTCTCTAGAGTTTCAAAATATTTTTCACGTGTAGTTAAACTTGCATACAGTGTGTGTAAATATGTCATTTAAATCCCATTGATTCCATATAATTACAATCAAATACAGGATCTCCCGTGGTGGAAAATTCAGTATTTATATTCCTGCTCCATTAATTTTGTGATTGCTGTCCACCAGATGTGCAGTTCGAAATAAACGGTAATTTTACCGGTTATTGTGTGTTGAATTTGTTCGAAACTATATGTGATCCAGGTGTAATGTATGTATACATATTCATAGATAAATGAAAAAGGTCTACTGTGTACTTGTTACTTCGTAAATATTTCTCAGTTTTACTTAAATAACGGATATGAGATGATTAATTTCACTTAATAAAGCTTTTAGCATAGGAATTTCGTGCTTATTTTTATTTTATATACGAAGTGTACAGTATGTCTCCCGAATTGAGTTTACAAGAGGAAAAAAAAATTTAATTTCAACTTTACAAAAAAAAAACCAAAGGCAAAAAAATGCTTGTTTTATCACGAACATAGGTATCTGTAATTAATACTTCAACATTAATAGAGTGTGTTCTTGAAATAAGTTTTAATTACATCACAAAATCTTTAAACCGTACACTATTTAGTGTCCGGTTTAAAGATTTTCATCGGACAAGAACCAACTTTTAATTACAGATTTGCTCGTTATAAATCAAGCAAAACTTTTTTTCCTTAGGCATTTTTTTTATAAAGTTAAAAGTAATTGTTTTTTTCCCTCCTGTAAACTCAATTGGGGGACATACTGTATATACAGGGGCCCCATTTTAAATCGTGATCCCTGAAAATTTTAAAGTAGGCAACCAATCAATCAAATCAGAAATAACTTAGGGTTTTTATAAAGGACTAAAAGCATAGAAGTAGAATGTGTTGCCTATTTTTTTCAAAGGGTAACGATTTAAAACGCACCGTTTATGTTTAATCGATAAGTTGGAGTTAAGTTTTTTTTTTAATACTTTTCTTGTGTCAGTGGAAGTTTAGCTTTGTGTTAGTCAGTCGATTTGAACAAAATAAGTTAACATCTCACATCCAAGAAAATGACCAGTTCACAACACCCTGCTCACAACAAGCCATCCCCATTCAAGATATTTCTCATCTTGATATTGCAAATGTAACCGATCGACATCATTAAAAAAATCATCTGTCTACGGAATTTTATTGAGAAAAGTGTCTCACCTTCTCCTTTATGCACTGCGAAAAAAGAATCTTTGTAGTTAAGAAATTTGTATCTAATATTTTGTATTTCAGTGAAATAAATTTTGCTTCATTGAAATATATCTTCTTTGTGTTAAAAAAAACTACTTATTCGCATGAAAATAATATTTTATCCCCAAAGAAAGTATTTTAACCCAAAAGAAATATATCTCAGCTATTATTGAAAGAAACAGTTTCTTTAAGTTAAAGCATATTAATTAACTACAAATTCATTATTTTTCTTAGTGTGTCATCGTTCGATGTGAAATGCTTTCTTAAGGCTTTCAAAGATGCGAAAATTGCAGCATGTTAGATTAAGATTTTAAAGCTAATATTGCACTGATTTAATGAGATTACTGAGAAAGTCGAAAGTATTGGAAGAAGTTTGATGGGAAACCCAGAACTACTATTTCTGATAAGGAAAACTTATGTCACCGATTTGGGTTCCAGGTCACATCGTACAATCACATTCTTTATCGCTACATATGGAAACGATATTGTTGTACATAGTGGCGTAGAAACAATTAGGCAATTTAAATTTAGCGCTGTTCTAACATATTGGTAAATGGTCCGTCAGAGTCAGAACACATTCTCGATTTTAATGAAACTTTTCAGAAGCAACCAATTGCAGATTCTTCATCCTACACTTGTAATGAACGTTGAACAATTTCGCACAAATAAAATCGAATAAAAAATCACCTACTCGCAGACTTGCGAGAGGTCAAAATAAAGCAAAAATAACTTGTTGGTTGAAACGTCATATTCTGTTCTGAAGTTACCAACACGATTTTAGCAGTAGTAGTAGCAGTCTTTATTCTGTCAATCATTTCCAATGATATGAATCCAATCAGCACAAAATCAGTACAAAACAGATCAGATAATGATAATAAAGTTACATATACAGAACAGAACACTAACAGAAATCACGAATTATTACAGGAAGAGACTACTAGATCGACTCATAAAATTCAATAATTGTACAATGAACACGTTGAAGCAAAAATTTTTTTAATTGTGACTTAAATTTTGTTTTGTTACAAATATTTTTTAATTCATTAATTCAAGATACCTATATGAATTGACAATAAATAATTGAATCGATCAATGCAGAAAGGTCGTATGTCCATAGGATCATTTCATAATATATGAAACTGATAAAATACTTGACGTGCTATGATGGTCATAAACAGATGGCGATTCATACCTAACGCTTAATAATCTTAATAGGAAACTGCTGCTGGAAGAAACCTAATAACTTTAAAATCAATTTTATGAGTTTCGGATATTCTGAAACGCCCTTTGCATGCCTAAAGAATTCATAACTTAGCACTTAGACTGAGTTGCATGTTAACTAATCCTAGATTAAACTTTCTTTGCTTTAATTCGAGATTAACTTTAATCGATGCAACTGGACATTAAACTTGTATTTAATGTATGTTGCGATCTTTACCTATTTACTTGTGTGTTTGTCTCTTTTCTCGATTTTTCCATTTATTATTTATTGAAAAAGCTCATTTTCATTTTTTTTAGATGTTTTCATTATCATAATAACCTCTTGTAGTAATTAAATTTTGCGAACAAAATCTAAATTAAAAATTTTATATTGAAACAAACTTTTTACTTCGAAATGCGGTTAAAATTTATTTACAATGAAAATAAATCGGGGAGAAAGTCGGTTGCTTTTTTTTCTGTTTTGCACCCTGCAGTATATAATTTTCCTCGGCATTTTCTTTACGAAGTGATAAACATGTTTCTGTTATCTCGGCCAGACTTGTAAGTACAACAAGGAAGTGGTGACCTAAAACCTCGTAGCAGTCAATAAACTTCCACTTCAGCTTTATCGAGTCGATAGTATAAATACCTGTCCCGAAAAAGAAAATAATTTATCGCGCTTAAAACAAACACCTGGTTTTGGTTTATTTCCGCAAATGATATTCCGAATTTTTCAGAAAATGTTTCCTGCATAATCATCGAAGAAAATACTAATTATACCGTATAACGTCAATACTACAAGATAGTTTAGAATATAACGTAACCAGTTTCTTTTTTTTTCCCTTCAAAGTATTTTTCGTGGTAAAGTCGTTTCGTTAATGGCGACCATAAAACCGTTTTATTGTTAACATCTACCGACACTGCATTCCAGCGATATAAGCCCTCATGCATGCGTATGTATTTGCGTACGATGAATTTCCGCAAAGTAAATAGTACCTTGCTGTGTATACATATTTATGTGTTGACATAAATTACTTACTACAATATTTAATGCCAAGTCGTGATTGACTTGATAAAATCCACAAAAATCAAACCCGCTGTTTGTTATTACCAAATCGATTTGTAAATGCGTTACTTGCCGATTGCCAATTTATTAATCAATTTTGTTGCTGTATATCAATATGAATATAACGAACTTGGCATTGATGTTATTGTCCTGGCAAATAAAGCGTGACCATGAACGATTGTTTGAGCTTCTCATGTTTAATTAAATTTATTTAATTTTACACGAAGCGAACCGTTATTGTGCTACCATGGTAGACAAACAAATTTTGTATGATTATTAACACTTTACAAATTATTTTTATTTAAGATTGGCTAATGTAATGCTAATGAATGTTTAAAAAACTAAAGAGAAATGCAAACTTCATTGCCGGAATCAATACTTTATTGCACTTTGTTTTACAATCTTTTTCTTCTGCTTTTCCCTTTTTGCCAATTATGTTTCCGAATATATCAAATGACTTTCCAATCTGCAGGCCTACTGTACTTTGAACGGACTGGAAAGTCATTTGACAAATTAGGAAACACATTTGACAAAAGAGGAAAAGCAATAGAAAAAGACTGTAATTTATTGCGGTGCCTTTTTTATGAAAACTGTATTATTCCACATTTATGAAATTTATATCTATCTGTTACAGTCAAAGATAAGTCTTTAAACCTAATCTTTTTCGTCCTTTGAAATGGCCCTCTTATTTTCACATTTTACGGAATTTTTTGTAGATTAAGAATATTATTATTTCCATCCTGGTCGTCTTGTAAATCTGATGACCTTATAACTTCCTCTCGTTCACTAGGGCTTGGCATCATATTCACCGTCATTTTCCTCAAATGCCCCAAAATATCTTTTCCCAGAAGGCATAAGAGTTCTTCTCCAAGGGCTCTTTAGTTTAGCATCAGTTAGTCTTATTTTCAATCTCAGTTTGACTCTGCTTTTCCATATCAGCACACTTAGAACGAAGCATGCAACAAGACGGATTTGTTTATTTACGTCCCAAGAGACGAATGTCAAAAGCAGTTCCTTCTACAGAAGCTGAAGCTGTTTTATTGAATAGATGTACACACTTAATTTAAAAGTGGAGCCATCGACCTATGGTGGAACACCATAATGATTCAACATAGTCATCGGCGGTGAACGTGCTAATCTAGTTATCAACTAGATCTGTGTGTTCTTTTATCTCTCTGTTTCTTTCATTTTATCACTTTGCTTCAGTTCTTCTGGTAAGTTGCCAAATTAATACTAATTTCGATTCGGTATTTCTTGTTTTTAAAGCCCCCTTGATGTATATGTAATGCTTCAAGTTTCACAGCAATCTAGGCGAAATACAAACTTGTGTCTCGCCAGATATTCTATAATTTGAGTACTATTTTTGTAATTTTTGAATTTTTGCTATGTTTGTTTTGGTCATATGTCCACATACTTCTTTTATGATCTTTGTTCTAGAGATATTAACTTCTAAGTTTTTCATTTCAAGAGGATTAGTTTAACAAATAACCTGAAAAATGACCAGTCGTAAAACTCGAAGATATAAATAAAAAATGTTTTTATTGAAAATAATAAGACTTCGAATATAATATATAACGGTATTAGGCCGATAACGAACGAGGATAAGTTCTATGGCCGAGGCGCCAGCCGAGGCTATAAATTATCCGAGTTTGTTATATGCATATCGGCCGTATGTTGTTTTATAGTTTTCGTAATACTAAATAATGAAATAAATATTTATTTTGGCAAAAACATTCATAATAATAAACTTCGATAAGTAGGTAGAATTATGAGTGTGATTTAGTTGTAACTATAGCAACGTATGAGATACAGAGCAAATAGACGGCTGTTAAAATTTAACCGGCCTAGGTCGTTATGGACAGCATAACAACCATGGAGACAGTGCAGTTATAATGAAATAACATTCAAGTATTACGAAAAGATTTTATTCGATCCTATATTATGCCATTTGAAAGTATATCAATAAGACGTCCAACCGTCATGTTGCTATCTACGATCAATTCATATACTCCAGAAAATGATACTTATGATTATCTCAAAAGTATCAATATAACGTCCAAATTCATGTTGTTATCTACGACATTGTTATCTACCTCAGAAGGTAACACTTCTGATTGTTTCAAAACTATTTAGAGGACAGGGACTTTTAGATTAGTACTGTATATAATTTATGTTGGCTTCGTTTTAAGTTAAAAAAAAAATCTACATTTTTAATGGTGGTAACATAAAAAAGAAAATAAATTCAGTTCGATTCGATTAATTGCTGTAATATATTTGTCAAACCACATTTAAATTCTCTCACTAATTGCGAAAAAATCTAGCACGTCATAAAATTAAGTTTAATGACCTTAGTGTTTCACTCACGTTAAATTTTAGCATATTGAAAATTCTAAATTTGAGAAAGCAACTGTGCGTTTACGTTCGCGTTTAGTTCGTAGATTAACTGTTAATTGAAAATGAATTCGTGATGAAAAAGATAATTAATTAATCAAATGTAATTCATTAATGTAATTAAACGTGTTTACTGCTTGTTGTTACGCACATGATAAATGAAAAAAGTATATAGTTTATTTTAATAAATACGATTCTTATGTTATGGTTTCAGAGAGAAGTATCTTTCAAATAAATTATCTGGCTTTTCCTAAAACACACGTTTGATATTTTCTTAGCTGATTCAGTTTATCGATGTGAAATTGGTTTAATCTTGTTCACTGTAAAAGGTGGTTGACTGGTTTTTTGGTTCATTTCCTGCACGTTTTTCGTTCCTTTTCCATGCCTAAAATAACAGGTGATCAATATCTTTTCTAATCAAGTGACCTATGGAAATAAAATCATGTGTCTTTGATTAGTTCATTATTTCAAATGCCACTTGAATTACATATTTATATTGCATTCCTATACAAAACGATAGGAATGCAATAAAAATAATTCAAATGGCATTTGAAATAATGAACCAAACAAAGACATAATTTTTTCCATAGGTCACTTGATTAGAAAAGATATTGATCACGCGTTAGTTTTCAATATTGATTTGCCTCTTTTCTTGTTGTGGGACCAAACCATTTAGTTGTTTTTCTTGCATTATATTGAATTCACTTGCGTTTCTTCTTCTAATTGCTAGTTCTTACTCTAATTTTTATCTGGTTTTATTAAGCAACCCAAATATTCATATTTACTGTCTTTTCTATAATTTTTTTATTTGATGTGGATTCCCATTTCTTTTCCCCTTTTTTCTGTCGTTTACTGTGTGCGCTTGGCAGTGTTTATTTCCACTTCCAGTCATTCTATCTTCTCTGTCTGAATATTGACTAATTCCCTCATCTTTTAGTGAATGTTGGCTCTAATCGAAAGGAAAATTGAGGAATGCTAATCCATTTGAGGTTAGCTTTTGTCCAAGTAGACGTAGAAGTAGCAGTGTCCAAAAAACTACTGTAAACGATAAAAGCATAATATGGTACAATTACTGATAAATGGTATTTTTGACATAAAAGAGGGTGACACAGTTGTAATTTATCTACGGTTAATAAAATTTTTAAAGAATTTTATGCTTTCAAAGATTAGTAAAAGTCATTGTATCGACTCAAGTTATTAGGTAAATCCCTGATATGACTGCTACTAAAAGCTCAGGATATCATCCAATGATGTAACTCTAAATTTTGTAGAATCACTTTTCGGTTAAATATTTTGCACAATCTTTGTAGTTTTGAAAGTCTTCATAGACGAATCACCTTAACACAAAAAAAGAGTAAAATATGTATGTGTGATGGAAGAAAAGATAATGACAATCATATGAGACCTAAAAGACAGATAATAAGAAAAACGACGAATCCAAGAAACTGAGAACAAACTGTATGAGGAAACGAAATGAAGTACGTAGTAACCACCAGAATCAAATATTGTGGTATATTTGGTAAGAGTGGAATAAGAAAGGTGGTGAAGTAAATATTAGGTAAAGAGATCAAGAAGTAGGTGGCAGGTTGAAGTGGAAAATAATAGAGAAAGATAGGGGAAACAAGTTCTAAAGAAAGAACAGAAAACAGGAGGGAAAGAACTTAGGTGGCCAAGAAGTTTTATAATTCACACATATTGTGGAAGAAAAATCGATAATGGGAACTGATACATCTGGGCTGGATTACATAAAAGATTGAAGCCAGGATTAAATTTAAGCTTAAGTTAGAATGTGACACACAATAGACGTACAGCATAATGTGTGTCACATTCAAACTTAAATTTAATCCTGGCTTCAATCTTTTATGCAACCCAGCCCTGGAGAAATAAGATTATAAAAGCTTCTAAGGAGGCAACGAAATTCTAATACAAATTTGATATCATTAAGAGGCCTTTTACAACGCGCTAATTTTAAAAAAAGTTTTTCTGAGTAATCATTGTAAATTATAAGCTCAAATTTTCAGTACGTATTGATGAGGTAATTATCTAGGTAATTTGAGCTTATATTTACAATGGTTACTCAGAAAAACTTTTTAAAAAATTAACGCTTTGTAAAAGGCCTCTTAAGGTTGCAATATTGTTAATTGGGATTACCATTATTTTTTTGGGTTACTGCATCCGAAATTTCGGTAATGTAATGTCCTACTGCCGTCTGCAGGGGACCCTGGCAGTTCTTTGCTAATTTAATCATTGTGTTAGAATAATAATAATTGGTTTTAGTGTATGTACGTTTTTTTCTTCTGACTTTAAAATCATTTTGTGCGAGAATCGAACCTAGGCTCTTTAAATCATCAGGGCAGGCTTTCTGATCATTAAGCTACTTCATATGTTCTGATCATTAAGCTACTTCATATGTACATAGATTTTGCATTTATGTAAGCTAATGTTTTAGCTTTTCCCGACCTCTCTGATGTTGGATGCACAGAAAATTGCGATTACAAATTGGTTGATTGCTTTTCATTCAAATTTACTAAAGTGATAAGAATGCATTTCTTAAAGTTTCAAGTTTCAACATTTTGTAAACTGGTGCGCAAATGCTTAAAGCAAAATGTTAGATGCTTGAGGACTTTAGGGCAAGTAATCAAAAATAATTCTTTATATTAAAACACAAGTAATAAACGATATTTGAAAATCCGAGAAAGGGAAATTTGTTTTTCGTTTAGTGAAAATGGGTCATTAATTCTGATGTCATTAAATGAAAATAACATGTGTTCATTTAATAACCTGGTAGCATTACCTGTGGAAATATTTTGTTTTGGAAAACGTATGTCGCAGTGTTAAAATTGAACATAACCTAACGTTTAAATGTCAGCATGACATAAATCATAAAATAACAATTACTACTCACTCACAAATTAAATAATTTATTACAGAAAGACAATCTCTGTATGGGATCACCGGGCAGCAATTCTTGCACCAATATCATGCGGTAAGGATAGAGCTGAACGTATTTACGTAACAATTTGTGACATGTTCCCACAGAAAGCACAATCTGTTGTGATAATTGGTAGCTAGAGGTGTGAGAAGCATTTCTCATTGTCTTGCAGTTTCGATAACTTTAGCAGTATGTTTTCGAGCTTGACGCATTGGTTTTTTTTTTTTGAAAAGACCTCCAGTTTCACGAAACAACTGTCCACACCAATGCAGATTGTCTTCGCGTGTTTTGTGGTTAATAATGAGAATGACATCGGGAAATTCAACTCTAAACTTTTCCAAGCAGTTTCGTACTCAGTATACAAATGGCCCGGCCCATCGATTTTTGAACTATTACGAACATAATTTTCAGTCACAAATGTTTTCTGTTCTAATGTAAACACCATTTTATAATTCAATAAATGTAAGGTAAATGAGTCCAGAAAATAACATATTTTTATATAAAACCAACAAACAACGCAGACAAAAATGAAAACACTGACTCGACAGTTGACAGGACGAATGACACTAGTGACAATTCCGTCCTGGGCGAGCTTAAGCTACGACATGCCTTTACGAAAACAAGATGTTTCCATAGCCATTGCTAGAAGAATTTTAATTGAACACATGATATATAATTAGGTAATATGTGAGGCTGTCTTTCAATATTTTTGTGTTAGTTACGTGCTGCGAAAAAGCTTGTCTTCTACAGCTTTGTTGTTACTACTATTAGTTAGCAGGAATAATTCTTAGGTGAGTTCTTCCAGTTTAATAAATTTCGTTTACGTGTCGTGTTCTGAACTCCAGACTAACATTTATTACACGTTCCGTGATTTATTTGTATAAGCTTTTACGTTTGCGAATAAACGTTTTTCGTTAATATAATTTCATTATCTGAGTTATTTTAGTTTGCTGTAAATAACTGTCCATAATAAAAACCTTGAACTCGATATTAAAGACTTGATTACAAAGTAAAAATAGATACAACACATACATAGGTCTATCAGCAGCTAATATACATACGCACGTACCATATACATAAAAGTCTTCGGTCGGTCATAATTTTCGTGCATGACATGTTCAATTTGAGAGAGTGTAACGCACCGCCCTCCACTCGCCCAAGTGAAGAAAGCCACCGTTTTATTTTTAACGCGTCGCTCATTTCAGGCCACAAATTTCACTGAATATAACGAGGGTTAAGTAGCGCTTCCGTTTTTTGTTTAGTCTATCCATCCCTTTAATAGTAGCGCTTATTTCAGTTCGGATCCTTAAGTGGGCCATTAATAATGTAGTTCGCTTTTTTTGGTACGCTATGAACACCACGTAATGAGATACTCACTGGCTGTAGCTTAGACTTTCATATCCAAAATTTATGCCCGACTGCGTCTGTTTCAGTTCCCAGCGATGAATTAATTAGAACTTCCCAGAAAATTAACTTAATGAACTTATCTATTTTTAAAAGTATGGTTTATCTGTGGTGTAAGTCGGTAGTTTTTGAACTTAACGCAGCAGTGCAATCTTTATATAAATATTATAGAAGGTCTATTAATTTTTCCTCTTCGTTATAAAAGAGAGGATACTGTTGGAATTTGGCGAAGTCAAATGTATTTAATTACTTTACAAACAAGCGAACACTTCAATATAATTAGTTGACATACATATTAATAATATTTGTATGTTGCTCTACTTAAGAAATCTTTCTGTAAATTTAATAAAAATTGACAATAACAAAAATTATTTCAAATTACTCGTAATAAAGTTTTTGCATTTACAATTACTATTACAGTGCGTAATACTAGAAGTTTATAGTCCAAGTTGGCCTTGAAAAGTGTATCATATTTTCTAACTTATTTCGTTACTTCTATATTTTTGTAGAGTTTTCCTAGTTTTAAAATTAAACTTGTCTCCTAAAAGCAGAAACTGCTTGTTTCAGGTTTTGTGAAATAAATATCATAATTAGGTATTTTCTTCCATAAAATCCCAAATAACAGTTTATTAATTTACTAATAAAGTTACGAAATGCTGAAATTTAATTAATGGCCATTGGCCAACATTGAGTACACACGTTTTTAATTTTTTCGTTCATTTCTTCAGCCACACTAGATAAGGTTGCAAAGCATTTCTGTTTTTCTTCGTTAAATACTTCTTCCAATAAATTGAAGGATAAGGTAAATCTAGAAGATGATGAATACCCTGGACGTAACAATTCGATCGCTTTTTTTAAGTTGCAAAACACGCTTTTGCAATTTGCAAGCGCATGTTTTTGGTCTTTTGATGTACGTGTTAAAAATGATCAGAGTAAATCGCTGCTAGTGCTAGATGAGCTAGATGTTCTTTTTTCTTTTTTAAGAGGTGGTGAATGCATTTGGAAGTACTTGGCTGAGGTTCATCAGATAAAGCAGCAGGAATGGACTGATCTCTTTCTGATAAAATTGTTGTGCCCGATATTTCTAAATCTCTTTCACTGTCTATTTCTCCCAAAAATTTTATTTGTGAACATTTTTCATAATGGAATTTTAATCTCTGAACTAGTCCCACATTTCGTGTCTAAATCAAAAGATAAACGAATGAAATACTGTGAATTATTTTTTTGAATCTCATCAGCGAAGTAACGTGCATTCAATAAAATCCGTTATCGAGAAGACTGCTTGCTTTTATTTTATGATAGCACGTCTTAGCTCTTAGCTTAGTACGTGTGTTGCAACCTTGAATAACTGTGAGCTGTCAAAGGTTTTGTTTACACTTCGAGGTATTCGATTCCGATATTTGTATCGCAGCTTTAATTTCGTACAAAAACTGTCGAGAAATGTTTACTACTGAACATAGAGAGTTTATGTTCCAGTCCTATTTTCGAAATGGACGTAAAATCGACGGCAATTGGGTATAATCCAGACCAGATTGTTTCGAAGAGTTCAGAGCTGAGCTTCCAGAGTTGATTATTGACTATAACTGTTTTAATGTTACGCTGGATTTTAATGTTGCACTATTTCGTGAAACTGGAGGTGTCTTAAAAAAGAAAGTTTCTGGTCGCCCTCTTAAACGAAACCAACAGGTTTATAAATAAACAAATCTTTAAACTTATATTGGTATGTTAATTTTTAGGCGCAGGCTTAATGTGGCAAGATATCAAAATGAAATTTTAAGTGAATTTTTGGAGAACGTTCATGACGATGAATTAGAAGGGGGTTACTTTAAGCAAGATGGTGCAACACCCCCACTGTACAGCAGAAACGTTAACTATACTTCACGAGTTTTATATTGACCGAATTATAAGTCTCCAACGCCGCTTCCTCCAAGGACTTCTTATGGCCTTTTCTTAAAAATTCAATTATTTACAACCCCTATAAATAATTTAGACGAATAAGGCAAAAATTTGCAGAAATTAATTAAATCCGAATTTGTTAGAAAACGTAATCGTGAGTTCTCTTAAAAGTAGAATTTTAAAATGCTATGAAAAATGTGGTGGGCATTTTAAGCACCTTTTGTAAGAAAATAAATTTTTTGTTTCATTAGTTTCGTTTTATTATCCATTTAGTAGAAAATCGTAATTAAATGTGTATAAAAACTTTATACGTTACGTTTATAATAATAGTATAGTTTAAGTAACGACTTGACTTTCAAATTTGCATTTGACATAAGCCTATTTGATAACGTTTTTTTTAATGCACTATATATGGAAATTATGAATATTTGTGGTTTAATCGATATAGCGTTGGCGTACATTTGTTGACGCGCTTGATTAAAAAAAAGAGTTTAGCTAAATAATCCTGCAACATAGGATTAATTAATTTATTTTTTATCTTATTAAGATTATATGAATTATGAGCACTTATGCTACATTCTAACAAATTTTTTTAGGTCCTTATTAGTAGCAAGAGATCTCAGTTTTGACTTAAAAAATGTTTAATTAGATCTTCCTTAACTCGCAAGAGAAAATGTTATATGAATAATGCAGTGATGAATATTAAACATTAGCAGAATTCGACCTTTGATTGCTAACATCATTGTTTTCATTCGCTGACAGTAATTCTGTCATACTTGCACTTAATTATGCATATTAGAAAACTAGATGATCTAAGCATATTTATTATTTTTAAACGTTCTGTGCCGTTTATTAATGTTACATTTTTTAGCAAACTTAAAGAATCTGTTCGAAGAATATAATAAATTTTCCTTATTAACGTTTTAGAGTAAATGCACATATAAATCCGAGATAAACAGCATTAATGGAAACACAACGTTTTAATTAGCTTCAACCGTAAAAATCATTATAAAACTTAATTAACAGCTTTGCTATGCTGATAAAACCGTAAACGGAATATTCCGCGAATGCATTAAAAGAATCTCAAGGCTTATAAAGTTTATTTGAACGCATTAACATGCCTAAGCTTTCAGCTACAACCAAGAGATGGTCAAATTTGAGAAGTATCAAAACTTGGATTTAATTGGTTACATTTCGCCGTTAGATATGGAGCTTCATTAGATTTCCAGAAATCAGAAACCTAGTATTCAATTTCACTTTCCTTTGCGATCGATCTCATAAAACTTTCTCCAATTCGTTCTGTTCGGAAATTAATTTAAGAAGGTTTCCGCCAGAAAACAACTTCATTATGAAAAAAATGGAGATACAGAACACACCCTGATTAGATGGCAACCTATTCAATCACAATATTTTTTTGGTAATGAAACTCGATGTCTGATTGGCTAAATCCACAAGGTTGCTAAGCAAAATAGCCTTTAACGTACGACATTCTTGTTGTAACGTCTTGCTAAAACTCTCTAATAACTTCATTAGGGTTATTTCTCATTAATCTTTAATTAGTTGATTAATTGCTATTACAGTGCTTCTCAAAATTTTTGATCTCTGTAGAATACAGATATTTACAGAGATTGAAATTAAAGGAAAAGATGAGATTTCTTCAAGACAAAGCGAACTGCAACCTATTCCGCCGATAAGAAAATCCGAACCTAACTTCGAATAGTGAAGAAGATAATAATAATAATAATTTTATTTTCACTGACCTGTAGCACATGTGGACAACGTCAAATTTAAGGCCAGTCTTTTCATCGCCAGTTAACTTTACCTGTCGGCTTATTCCCTTGCTAACAATTGAAGAGTCGAGTGGATGAAGGAAGTATGTGACAAAAGTTAATAGTGGAGAAACATCTATTTAAAAGTTTTATATTTAATTCTCTTTCTTGAAGAATTGTTACATACCTCATTTATGAATTCAGATTTCTCTTTAAATTTAATATTTTGCGACGGGAATTGGTGTTAAGTGAATAATTGTCACTTACCCCTTTATTCGTGGATTTAAGTCAATATGAATAAAAATGTTAGTTACCTCCTTCATCCACTCGACTCTTCTGGTATTTTGGGTCACCCTGTATTGTGTGGGAAACAAAATACGTTCCTGGTTTTTCTTTCGTTGCATCAGATTTCAAAATGTTGCACAACTAGACAAAAACCATAACTTACGCTATACGATAATGTTCTACTTCACTCACTCTTCCGCCTAATGTTACTGTCATCTCTTAACAACTCCCCCCCCCTTCGTGTACTACCGCGCCAGTTTTGTTGCACCACGCTTAGCGTGCAGATCGTCGTTTGTGGGCACTCGCGCTCTGGCCATTTTGTTGGTTTGATTGAAGTTTAAATGTTTGTGAGCTAAAAGCGGATCCGTGCTTCGTGGTTCAATAGTACTAAACTTGTTGATAGTTATCATCTGTTTATTTAAACATTTAAACTTGTTTGGTTTAGCTTATCTTTCTTTCACAAGTTTAAATAAAGACAAGTGACTTTTATTTATTTTATTTTTAAATTATGTCTTCTGATTTGGGGTTACGCATGACCTCGATCTATCCTATTGAGTTTAGCCGGCACGGCAATTGGAACATAACTTAATTAGTATTCTCAATATTTTGCAGCCAGGTAGGTAGCAGAAAATACCGGGCCTAAATCTAAAATAAGTTGCAAATGAATATAGGCTGAGAGATATAAGAATTCCACGATCGGATTAAGTACTCATCCCTGGAGACGGAGCTTCTGTTTTACACGCAGCACTCTCTCAATCTATTTTATTTGTTTGTAAGATAAAGATACCAGGTAAACGTATTCCTCGAATTCTTAAGAATAGTGCCAGGAGACTTAATTCGGTCGTGGACTTCTTATATCTCTCAGCCTATACCAAAATTTCCCACACATCCCGATCACCCGATCAATACGTCTCCCACCAGTAATCCCTAAGTTTTCGAGAAACTGGAGATGGAGATGGAAATGGAAATGGTAACGAAGAAAAACCTTATTCCCGATTATCAATTCGGCCTCAGGAAAAACTATAGGTAGAACGATTACACAGAGTAGGAAACAAAATAAACTCAATACAGTAGACCTCGGTTATAACGGCCTCGGTTATAGCGATCCACCGCTTATAACGAACTACATTTCAAGTCCCGTCATTTTTCTCTATATTTGTGGCATTATCGCTTATTACGAACTTCGGATATAACGAACCGATTTTGATGGTCCCTTGAGGTTCGCTATAACCGAGGTCTACTGTATTTGCAGAAAGAAGTTATTGCGTAGAAGAGTTTTTGAATTTTAGTGTTAGTAATGGCATCAAGAACAAATTTGTCTGAGACAATGTATCAGATTTTAAAATCGTACGTAGAGAAGTTATTGCGTAGGAGTGTTTCTGAATTTTAGTGTCAGTAATGGTATCAAAAACAAGATTTTAAAATCGTAGGTGAAAAATTTTTCGAGTGAGATACAAGAACATAACTCCAATAAAATCTAGCTTACCCTAAGACCTGTATTACACTATAAAAGATCTTTGAGAAAGATAATATATCTTTTATAAAAGATCTTTGAGAAAGGTCTTTTATAAAAGATATTTTATAAAAAATATGACAGTGTAATAGATAATCTTTCATAAAATATTTTATGAAAATAGAAATCTTTTATAAAAATAGAAATATTTTATAAAAGATTGCCTATTACACTGTCATATTTTTTTTATAAAATATCTTATAAAAAATCTTTGACAAAATCTTTTGTAAAAGATTGCCTATTACACTATCATATTTTTTATAAAATATCTTTTATAAAAGATCTTTCTTAAAGATCTTTGTCAAAGATTTTTTATAGTGTAATATTGGCCTTATACAGGGTGTTTCATTGAAGATGCACCAAACTTAAGGGACACGTTTCTGACATTATTTCAAACAAAATATCTTAATAAAAATTTTTAATTGGTGCAACTTGAAATTTGCATAATTTGGAGCCGATGTTTTTAGAAATACCGTAGCGATTTAAATTTCTGCAGCCGTGAAACAAGACGAGCGATTTAAATTGTTTTACGAATGGCACGCGCCTGCAAGAAGACAGTAAATATCTATCGTAAACGAAAAAATTTATGACAGGCTTTTAAGTTTGGCCTTGACCGCAAGACGTGTTAAAGACGAACACTTTGAAAAAAGCGTGCGTTTTCACCGCACTAACATTTATGCAAACCGTAATTACATCAAATTTGCCGAGTCTTAATAATGTACGATAAATAATTAACGCTTGTAACGTTTTTATTTGTCTCTGTATCCAACAATTACTACAATTATGTACAATTAATAAATTGGAATTGTTGCTTCCGCCACGCCGCGCCGGTCTGTTAAATTATTTGCCTATCAGACTGAACTTGATCACATGAGGAAGAAACAATTTCGGAAGCGGGCGAATTACGTAAATGGCAATTACCTTACATGTGTTCGAATAATCTGCGTATTCTCGAAATGTGTAATTGCCCATCGCACCACACACCCACACACACACTTACATAATAAACTTAAAAATGAAAAGTATAAACTACACCAACTAATTACTCGCCACTACAACGTTAGTGAACGAACGGAGTGAACGAACTAAATGTGTTTCATCATATCATCTGAGGCGCCACAGTTTATGGGGTAATAAAGTAAAAAACCGAACGTTAAGGTAGGTTAAGAATTCGGGCCGCTCTCATCTATTGTACGTTTTAAAAATATACGATTCTCCTTTCCCTTCGATTATCTCAAAACTTATTCATTTAAAAAAAAAATATTATAGGAAACTTTTATTTCTTTTCACGATATCTACCAACATACCGAGTTTGGTGCATCTTCATTGAAACACCCGGTATATGATATCATAGAAATTTAAAGAGTACTGGCATCAACATTTGCCCATGACACTGCTATTTTAGCATAAAATGAAGATCCAGTAGAAGCAAGAAAAATCTGTAAACCAAGTTTAATTTTGGACAAAAAATAGAGGAATTAAGGAAAATAAATCAAATTGGGGCAAAAAAACGCTTTAATTAAAAATATTGTACAGTTATTAGATACTAAAATTGTCGCTATTTGTTAACACATTTATTTATTTATAATAATGTATTATTGGAGCCTTAAAATTTCGCACGATTCATTATCAAGTAGCCAGAGTTTCTCTAAATTACAGTTTTGTAGAACAGGCTTTTTCCTCAATTTTGACACTAAAGACGTTTAACTAAAAGTCGTTTGGTTTTCAAGTTTATAGTATATAACGGTATTAGGCCGATATGCTTGATATAACGAACGAGGATAAGTTCTATGGCCGAGGCGCCAGCCGAAGTTATAAATTATCCGAATTTGTTATATGCATATCGGCCGTATGTTGTTTTATAGTTTTCGTAATACTAAATGATGAAATAAATATTTATTTTGGCAAAAATATTCATAATAATAAACTTCGATAAGTAGGGCTGCGTTCAGATTTACAGAGTGTAAGCTAGGTAAACGTCCGGACAAAGACCGTTAGAAAGTTCGTCCTTATTCTTTAAAAACGAACGCACGTACATGTGATTGTAAACATTCATAACCTCGTTGATAATGATAAATTGATACACTAACTTAAATATTATAAGTATTATGGCAGAAAGTGAGCATTTGCAGCCCGCGGCTATGAGCTGCACGAGCGAGCAAAGCGAAGCTGAGGGCAGCTCATAGGTAAAATTTTCTGCATGAACATCCGCATCTTAAATTTCTGAACGACTTGGACGTACATCCAATTATCGAACGTCTTAAAACTGACGTTTAAGTTGAAAATTCTGTGAAATGTCAAAGCGCGCAAATGAAAGTCACTGTGTTGCTATTACGAACTATAAAATAATGCAGATATGCAATGTTTTGGCGCATTGAAATTTACAGTCTGTCTTTCTATCGCTGGAAATACTATAGTAAATTATTAGAACTGAAGTAACATAATAAAAGTAACGACCAACCATTTTCTAATTTTGCTATTACAAAACCCTTCTCTCCTTCAGAAAGTACGTGGTTTAGCATTGTGAACAACTTTAGCATTACATTTGAAATCTGACGTTTAAAATGATTATTTTTGACAAGCAGACAAAGAAAGCCATATTTACAGCTGAAAATTAAATCGTGCGAAATTTTAAGGCCGCGATAGTACATAAACGTGAAAATTTGAAATTAATATTCACTTGCGGTTATATCTCATTTAACTATGTACATTATGTACGTCATTTCGAGGTCTTGTTAAAATATTCCTGGCCATTTGATATGTATCAAATTACACATGAGCAAGACAATTTGTCTTATTAGCTCGAACGAATTCGCTTCTATGTAATTTGCTCTCCCCAAGTTATTATTTTTACACCTCGTGTGAAAAACATAATAATTGAGGAACACGTTTTACGAATTACGGTCCAAAATGAACGTATGTACCATGCGAACATCTTTGTGTGAAAGTTTTATAGAACAAAAATTATTTGACATTTGCATTTTTGCCGTTCACGTTTAGAACCTGTTTAGGATAATATATCAACAATCAAGATGGTATGCAGATTAGAGATTCTCAAAATAGAATCAATTTTTTTTAGGTTAGCAAAAACTGTGAAGGAATTTTAATTTATTCTTTGAGCTTGTATGTATAGAAAATTATTCCAGTTGCCTTGATAGTTAAGTATGTATGTATATTTGGACGAAAATAAAGAAAGGATTATTAAATTCAAGTAAAAATGAATGAAATATTTGTACATTGAGGAATTGTTAAGACTTGAAAGAGTTTAAATTTGCCGACCTTTTGCAAATACTTCTTTACCGAAACGGTTAAATGACCCATTTTCTGTTTGGATGCAGGAAACTATGATAATAGTGCTTAAAGTAATATGCAAAATGATAAATAAATAATTTGGTCATTAATAATTTTATTAAGTAACAAAAATTCAATATACTTACATAGGTACCAGGTATTATTTTCCTTTTTTATTCAATAGTTTAAGTTATTTAGAATTTGATAGTAAAATCCTTATATTTAGAAACAGAAATAAACCAAAAATAAAATACAGAATTTACTACTGTTAATATTTTTAGATAATTAAACTTTATTTTCTTATAAACTTTCACATAAAACTTCAACTTGATTACACAAAAGAAGTCAATAATGGACTCTTCTCGAGTTCTAAAGGTGCGTACTAACCAAAGCTCTGAACAAGTTCAAAGCTGCTCGGAGCTAGTTCGACAAAAGGTTTGAACTTGGTGAGGACACTTCTCGTGTTAGCCGGTTCTGAGCTTTCAGCGAACCGAACCCGATCCGTGAAGCCGCGTACTCACCAAAGCTCTGAACAAGTTCAGAGCAGGGGCCTATTCCACCAACAACTTTGAAACCTTGCGCTTTGCACTTTTCACTTTGTGAAAAGCAATGTTTATTTTGGTTCTACCAACGTTTTAGCAGATTATTGAATTAATTTGCAATTTATCAAAAGCACATTAATTTGCAAAGCCATAAAATTCAATAACATAATATAATAATAGCAATGTTGAAAAGACAAGAAATGGCTAAGTGCAAGGTTGCAAAATTGTTGGTGGAATACGCCCCTGCATGGAGCTAGTTCGACAAAAAATCTGAACCCGATCCCCGAAGTAGCGGTAAGATGAAAGGGTTCGGAGTTCGGCAAATTACAAGCCAGCTCGGAACTCATTTCCAGTGTGGACGTGTGGCAACAATTGATCAATAGCGAACCAGTTCGGGATTTTCGTTCTTAAATAATTTCAACTCCAACAAATTTTGGTGTGTACAAGTCGAAAAGTTTTTAACCTGCTTTGAACTCGTTTTTTTAACCTGCTTTGAACTCGTTAGTTTTGAACTAGCTCAGAGCTAGTTCGAAACACTGTTTTTGGTGATTACGCACCACAAGTTGTCTCCGGAATGTTCCTGTCCGCCGTATCATAAACACCATAGCGATTAATAACCAATACTCCCTTTGAATGACAGTGAGAGAAATATATACAGTAAGCGGCCGGTCTAGTACGAACATACTTATTTACAGTTGGTTCTTGTCCGATGAAATTTGTATCACAAAATCTTTTAAGCGGACACTAAATGGTACACTATACACTTTACGTTTCACCGTCGTTCGACAGCTTCGTCAGAAGTGAAAAATATTTTTCACTTCTAACGAAGCTGTCGAACGACGGTGAAACGTAAAATGTATAGTGTACGATTTAGTGTCCGCATTTTTCACTTCTGACGAAGCTGTCGAACGACGGTGAAACGTAAAGTGTATAGTGTACGATTTAGTGTCCGCTTAAAAGATTTTGTGGAACATACTTACTTTACCTAAAATATGTTGTTTTTGCGAAAACGCTCGAACAGATCAATTATTACCATAAATTTTAGCCTCTTTTAGAGTGGTTAATTTTTTTGTACAGTGGCGTACCATTGGGGTAATGATAATCATCTGAATCAAATACTTCATGAATGAAAAATATGCCGCAAGCAATTAGCGATTGTTTGTTTCGACATCTTTTGGCAAAATGAATGAATTTTTTTGTGTCCAAGAGATTTATAGTAAATTTTTTTTTTATTTTGAAAGAAAAATTCGTCGATAATTGCATTTTAGGCTCCACATAACACCCTGGTCCATGAGCCATAATTTTGAACTTGTATGGGGCGGCATGAACATTAATGCATTCCAATTTTTTTTTTACTTCTGGATGACAGTCCGTCCACTAATAATAAAGTTTTTCGTTTCATGCGACGTAATTCACCATTCCATATCCGTAATTCACTATATACAGTATGTCCCCGGATTTTTTTTTTATCTGTGGTGATTGCCCAACGGGGTCCTAAGTCAAAGACTTGTCAGGAGCAGAATCATTTTAACTTACTAACTTTTTCTCCTAAATTCAAAAGGAAGACCACTTTACCTACACAGATTTTTATTTCTTCTTGTGTTAATTCCGCCACCTTGAAGACTTTCGGCGTCAAATTTGGCACAAATTCATTTCGCACCAAGCGGACGTGAACTGCAGAACATGAAATCTGAATTCAACAATTTTTGGTCCATTATACGTATAGTGAATTCAATCCGGGGATACACTGTACATATTCACATATGGCATATGTTACTTAAATTCCATCGGTGCTAAAATAATCTCCCAACAAACTGACCTTGCCGATGACCCGTTTCGACGGTACGTAACGAACTTGCCGAGCTGGTCAAGAAATTTACTGTGCGTTTCGTGCAATCGAAGTCGTATATTTATAATTAGCACTAACAGTACGTTATTGTATAACGTGAGGTCGAGGATTCTGGTAACAGGAGTTGCGGGTGCAGAAGATAACTCGTTAAACGGTGCTTCGTGTTCAAACGTGGCCGTTCGTGAAACAGAACTTACTAATTAAAAGTGCTTCTTACTGGTTTCATTTTACCATTCTCCTTTATATTATCTTTTATATCTCTAGTGTTATTTATAAATCTTTAGTGGTAATTTTTGTTTGTGTTTCACTAATTGAACATAAAAATTATTGTGTGCTCGTTACTGTTTGCTAAGCAGCAAAAGATGAAAAGTGTTAGGATTTTTACATTTTAATAGTACGATTATTCAACTCCACTCTACTCTATTTATTCTTTTTGCACTTTCGAAGTTGTCTGCCTCACTTTTACATACATATACCTATCGAAAAAGTATGTTCTTGGAACAGTTCGAAACAAATATCCGAACGTATAGTTGTGCGCAGCTTAAGTACTATAACTTGACAGTTCTGTGAGCCTTGCACCACAAGATTTTAAGGGTGATTTTGCGTGCAGGAGGTACATTTTAGGTACGCATAACTGTACCTACTGAATACATTTTGACTTGTTAACACTAGTATTGGAACTGACATGTGACTTGGTTTTTTCTCCTGCTCCAAACTGAATGGATGAAAAGGAGTTGACTTACCTTATTAAGTATAAAAATTCTTCACCATATTAAGTATATTTATTATTTTTTGTCAATTCAAATTTAATTTTTAACGTTGGTTATAAACAAGGTTCGTCTTTGCTGAAACCAATGACGCTCCCACACCTACTGCAAATTTGCAAACTCACAAGGTCACAAGTGTAGAAGGGCACTTTGTATAAAAGTTTGTGCATAATGTCTGGGATCGACATAATGGCGTATTCCAATCGCTGCACTGGTTTACACTCAGTGTATCTTTATCTCTTATTATTTATTATATGAGGTTAAAATGAGATGAGTATGCACTAGTGCAGCGATTGAAATACGGTGTAAAGAGGGGTTTCCACTGGTGCAATGCGTCCCTGTAATTCTTATTTTGATGCAATTCTAGAATCGCTGCGATTTTGATGCACGGCTATCGAATTGCATGATACGTTTCCGTTCGTGCAATTTTGACCCATATACATAACAATAAAAAACAAAGCATGACTGAATTAACATGAAGTTAACAGTTAACCTTTCAGAACCCTCACTTATTCTACTTATTCTAATAAATAATTATAACGCGTGTGGTGTCACAAACTGAGTTGGTATGGTTACACTTACCAGAATTGCACGGAGAAGTTGCACAGAATTAGAACTTGTTTTAAAGCATGCAATTCCTCGCATACTTCAAAATTGCACGGTAAAACGTTAAGAATTGCATAGTGTAAATGCGAGCATCCATGTAATTCATTCCTGCTTCAAAATCCCTGCAAGGAAATGCACCAGTGGAAACCACCCTTAAGAAAATCCAAGTGTCCGTCGTACTTCAAATTATTAACTGATTAAATCCGATGAAAATTTCAGTTTTGAAGTAATTTACAAATCTGTATTGAGTGTCCGTTAAATAGGTGGACATGTTTTGCGAACATGTTGTATATTTAAAAATGGATAAAACATTTCATATATTCACAAAAGCATTGCATTCTTATCAAGATAATATGTAAGATATTATTATTATGTACTATACATTTTAATATCAGATAATAATTGTATTCTAATTAGATTAGCCATGCTTTGATAAAGGTAGGCGTTCACTTGTCCGCATCGTACGCATCGCACGCAGCGAACGGATCATGAAAGCTCATTCTTATCATTATTTTAAATGTATCTGCGTTCACTGTTTCGCATCGGACGGATCGCTTCTTACGATGTGAACGCATAAGCAGGATAAAATCCGATTCGTGCGATGCGTACGATGCGGACAAGTGAACGCCTAGCCTAAGAGTGTATTCTCGGATGAAGATTTATATGATTTTTTTCATAGAAAATCCGAATATATTTCCACATATCTAATTTAAAATTTAAGCCAGTAACATTGCTTTCATTTTAAGATCATTTTCAAATTCTAAATAATTTTTTAATATGCTGCGTTGGGAATTTCAAAATGCACTGACGGTTTTTGGGATGGAATAACTTTTTAATAGTTGAACTTAAAAAAATTACAAACGCAACATCTTGATCTACAACTCTGGGAGTTTCTTTACTTAAAAATTGAACGGCGCGGCGTAGGTGACTTCCTTCTGTGTTATCAGCCACAGGAATTATTGGCCCCTTTTTTTTGAAGAGCATTAGCATACCGCATGAGTAACATTGTCACTTGATCAACACTTTTTTCTAGCCAAGATTTGAACAACTTGATGGCAAGTAATGGTTTCAGCAAGATCTGGCAACGACTATTCAATATTAATTATTATTCAATATTAATATTTATGCAGTGTGATATGTTTCCCAACCCGGTCCCTTGACTTAGCGCCGGACTTTTTTTGTAGGGATTTTTAAAAAGTCGTGCATACAGTAATAGAGACCGTAGTCTTCAAGAGCTCAAATGAAATTGAAGCAGTTCCACTAGGCAGAGTGATTTTGTGCGACGGCCAGAACAATGTGTAGCAGAAGAAGGAAGCCATCTACAACATTCAATTTTTAAGTAAAGAAACTCCCAGTGTTGTGGATTAAGATGTTGTGTTTGTAATTTTTCTTAAGTTCAACTATGAAAAAGTTATTCCATCTCAAAAACCGTCAGTGCATTTTGGAATTCCCTATATAAAAAGTTTAAGCCAAGATTTAATTTAATCCTAAGTTAGAATATAACACACGTTGTGACGTCCAGCATTTTGTGTGTCATATTCTAACTTACCTCCCCATTCTGTAACTCATAACGACATCGTTAGATACCGATATTCGATAGGTGGCATATTTTGACCAAACAGTGCTTAGATATAATATCCATTCACTCTTTTTCCTCGTCTCAGTAGGCCGTGTTCTCGTTTCGTTAAGTTGCTGGCCTGAATTTTGATAGATGCCAGAATCTGACATTAAAAATATTAATGACAATTCCACACCACTAATCTGACTATGTTGCCAAATATTATACAAAGGAACACCGACTATGGCACCGTGAAATATGCTCTACAGTCGAGCTGGCAACAACGTCTCCGTCAGTGGATTGAAATTATAACCATGAAATTAAAAATAAACATAACCGTTTCATCTGACGTCTATGTTTCATTGTGATACCAACAAAAACGTCACTCTAACTCGCCTACTGGGACGAGGAAAAAGAGTGAATGGATAATAAAGCATTTCTATGTATTGATTGATCAAAATGTGTCACTTAATGATCTATTCATAATGACATCTAATGATGTCGTTATGAATGGGAAGGTTAGACTTCATTTAAATCCTGGCTTAAGGCCCGGTTTTTCAATCGATTGGTAAAGTGACTGTTAGCGTTATCCGATTGTTAGCACAGAAAATGGGTTTATCAATCTACTGGTAGTCTTAAAGGGGCGTTTACACTACATACATGTTTGAAATATACATGTACCCTACATGTCGGTTGAAAAGTTTGGAACAAATCTAAAATTTATCTCATACAAGTGCTAGACTTTTCTTGTATTTGACATGTTTCCGACATGTTTTATAATATGGATTTGTATTCCAAATTAATGGAAAACAGAGCGATCACAGACCATACAAAGGTACTTGCGTATGTGCAGAATAGTCAGCTGCTTTCAATTATTGTCAAGCGAGCTGATGTTTTGTGAGAATTTTTTATTATTAAATACTAAATATGTAGCGAACAAGTCACAGAGTGTAAACGAGGTCCTTTTCTAGTATTTGTCGAAAACTTGTGCTAAACATTCATCGTGATTTGTATGTGACAAATCCACATTTTTGTATAGACTTGTTTTTCAGTGTCTTGAAAACATGTATGCAATGTAAACGCCCCTTTATAAAACACATGAATTACTGGAACGATATGGAATTTATTCACAGATTTCGACTTTCCAAAAATGCTGTTCAGAACTTGTTAGAGCACTTATTGAAAATTTTGGTTGTTAACTAACAAGCAGAAACTTATAGATTGAAAGACAGATTTTGTTTAACAAGCACTTTACCAAAGATGTTAAATTTATCCCATTGGCAAGTCTCAATCACTTTACCAATCAATTGAAAAACTGGGCCTTAGGGCCGTTTTCATAATAGTGCTAAAGGAGACTTTAATTTAAAGTCACTTTAAGCATAGGAAAACTAATGTGTTTTTATAGGTTAAAGTCACTTTAAATTTAAAGTTCTATTATAAAAACGGCCCTAAACCTTTTATACAACGCAGCCTTAAAGGTCGTGTCTGTGTGCTTCATGAACGCATCCCTAAAATTACTGAACATATTTGTTGCGATTCTTTTCGTGCACGCTTATGTATGGTTTTGTTTATACATTAACTGTTTTGAATAAACAAAACTTTAAAACGGTCATAAATTTTCATTCATTGCGGTTTTTTACCGTCTTGGTTTATAGAAAGGTGTTTGTGGTGTTGCATGCTGTTACATCGAGATATCAAATTGAACATGCAAACGTGATGTTTAACTTATTGTTAGTTTCAACACTGTGTGACATTTTGCAGTTTAGGTAACAGCAGCTTAACTACCGTTAGCATTTTCGTAAAAAAGTTCTTAATGAATTTGACATTTTGAATCTGTCTTGCAAGTAATTATTCTACTCATAAGGTTGCAGGAAATTTCTCCTAAATATTTATTGGAGAAAGTGGCGATCGAAATTGTTAGTAGTTAATAAAATTTAAGTGAAACGGTGTGCTTAAGTGCTATTAAGTATTGCAATATTGTATTAAATTGTGTGCGCAATAATATCGTTCCACTGATGCAGAAAATAAGGGACAGAGTGGGTATGATTATGTTATCATTTGAGGCACGTCTTATTCAGTAGCAGTTGTATTTAGTTTTAAGTACTGAACTATTAATTGGTGATCATAACGTACACTATAAAAACTGATTTTTTGTAACTTTTGTACAAACTGAAAAACTTTTTTCTACTTTGGTTTTATAATGAACCTTTTAGGCATTACGAAAATTAACTGGGTTTTGAATAACCATTGAATTTAAACCTAATATAGAACGGCAACGCAATGCTTAAAACTGGCAGCCAGAAATTGGAGGTTTACGCGATTAACTAATGCATTATTTAGTAAATAATCTGGTAGAGTCTCTATATTACTATACCTACACCTACACCTTTGCAAATTATCCTACAACCAGATTATTTACTAAATAATGCATCAGTTAATCGCGTAAACCTCCAATTTCTGGCTGCCAGTTTTAAGCATTGCGTTGCCGTTCTATGTCAGGTTTAAATTCATCGGAATAACTCAGCTAATTACTTTCGTACCGCGTTCGATAACTTACCACGAGTACCGAACTCATGCGCTTGGTAAATTATTTGTGTACGGATGAAAATTTATGCGGTTGGGGCATAAAACATAACTATTGCCTGTTTTAGACGGTCATATTTTTTGTACAAATTTGTGACAAAGTGAGAGAGATAAGCTACCACAGTGAATGTTGATTGGTTGAATTGGCACTTCTCACTCACTTCGTAACAAATTTGATACAAAAATATGACCGTGTAAAACAGGCATAAAGCAGATTCTTGTCCGATGAAAATTGTATCACAAATTTTTTGAAACGAATACTGAATATGCACAAAAAAATAAAAAAAACGTTAAGTGTCACTGAATATGTGCACTAAGTGTTAGTGCATCTATTCAGTGTCCGTTTCAAAGAATTTGCGATATAAAACATAACCTAAGAAAAGTTGTTGGTTGTCGCGTATACTTGGACAAATAAGCTTGTTTTGAGCATTTTACTATCTAAAACGCACATATGAGTTATCTTGTCTTGACTATCACAGGAACATAATAATTCGGCGAGTATAGCCACTTCATGTACTTACCGTATGTTTCATTTCAACTTGAAAACGTACGCGCATATTTTGCTCGCTCTTTGATTTTTATATAAACCTTGTGTAGAATATACAGCAAAGTAGATGTGACAAAGTGATCAAACAAACGGTTTCATTTTATATCTTTTATTTTATAATACAGCCTATTCTATCTTTGCCGCTTATCAAGTTTCAGTGAAACAGTACAGGGCAGTATTGAGTATACAGTCACAGTATAAGAATCACAGTGTCACTTTTGCCATTTTGTTTGATATCTTCCGATTTACAAATTAGATTACATTTCCGTAAGGGTATCAAACAGAATGGCCGCTTTTTTTGATACTGACGTTTAAGTGACGCTACTGGGTCTTACTTATACTGTGATACAATGCCATTTTATATCTTTTATTTTACATTATAGCCTGTTCTATCTTTACTCTCGTTTTTCAAGTTTCAGTGAAACAGAACGGGCGTATTGAGTATACACTCAATGACATGGGAATTCCAACACTGGGAAAGAGTTGGAAATTTTTAATCAAACTTGACAGAAGTATTTGGCTACTAAAAATTTTGAAGTTAAGTTGTACGGTAACGACGCTCCATTTGACACTTCTTTAATGGTTTCCAATTTTTGCTGATGGTAGGAGCTTATACAGCCTATACAGGGTGAAAGGTATTTGGGTACATTAATTTCACAGGGTGGTATCTTGGATCAAAACGATCAAAAAATATTAACATAATATGGTGTCGTAAATGTGACCGTTTTCGAGCATAAGGAAATAAATAAGAGCATAAAAATTTTTCTTGCGAACTGTGGTATGGCGTTGTTAGACTTTTTCGTTTATTCGGAATTCTAAAGCAGCAGAAAAGTTTATCTTTCCGAAATTGACGTAAAAATTTAATAAATAAAATTGTAAATCGTTTATTCCCCATGGGAATATTACTTTGGGTGCAGAAATTTCCATTTTTTTAAGTCACATTTTGACGTGAGTGTTTGAAATTCAACATTTTTTTTCTCGAAAACGGTTACATTTAGGATAGCATGTTATGTAACATTTTTTAATCGTTTTGATTCAAGCTATTACCCTGATGAATTAATGTACCTACTCAATTTCCGTTCACCCTGCATATTAAGTGCCACTTTTTATGAGATTTCATTAAAAATACTTTACATCTTTAATCATCGACTAGCAATTAGTATTTGAAAATTATAACTTTGTTTCACGTTAGGCACCTTTTGAAATCTCAGTCGTTGGCTGTTTTGGTAATTTCGTTTCGATTTCATATCCAAATCTTTCTAAATGTCTGCAGCAAATTGACGTACGTAGATTACTGTTTTTTGGCTCCGTGTACATGCTTGCATATACGCCCTTATACATATCCGTGCGTCTAGAAAAATATTCAGGTTTGAGGAAACTCCTACAATAATAAATTATTTATTTATTTAAAGCTAATTGTGATAAACTAAATACAGTGAGATGAAAAACAACATTTAAAAGCAATATTCTCGATGTTTTTGAAATTAAATAGCACTAGTAAATATTTCATGCACGAGGAAATTCTCTCGAACATAAAGTGGATAGGAAATATTAGTTTTCCAAAATGACTAAAACATGAATTTTTAAATATTCCTCCTACCGTTTGTTTTAACTACCTACTCATTCAATAAAAAAAAAAATGTAAAAATATTTTATGATTATTATGGTTTTACAATACTATGGCCATTAATATGTTAATACTATGTCCTAAAAAGCTATTAAATTAATATTTATCTTCATGTTTTCGGAGAATTATCAAATGCTTAAAATATCGGATTAACTGCGATAACAACTCGCAACTTCCATATCTTATTTTTAAGTAAGTATATACAGAGTGTACATTAATGATTGAAGGGCGTTTGAATTTCCCGCCCATTAGATTATTTGTAAAAGTTGGTACTGCATACTATTCTGTTTTACCATGGGCGGCACATAAAATTTTATATTATTAAAACAATTTATTAGTGATTAGAAATTATTTTACGTTTATTAATTACATACATTGATATGGAGAATATAAAAAGTAAAGCAGATTTAAAATAAAATTATAACATCTGTTCAAAATGTCCCCCATTTGAATCCAAACACAAATTTACTCTTCTTTTCATGTTTTCGAAAACTTTGTGTCGTGTTTCTGGAGTGATGCTGTTGACAGCCTCTGTAATAGCATTTTGTAATTCTTCTAATGTATGGAGACGTTCTGAAAACACTTTATTTTTTAAAAAACCGAACATGAAGAAATCAAGTGGGGTTAAGTCTGGTGATCGAGGAGGCCATCTGTCCCTACTTATTAACCTATCCCCAAAGAACTTTTGCAAATGATTCAACGTTGTCAGTGCAGTGTGGGCTGTAGCTCCATCCTGTTGAAAGTAACCCCGTTGTAATTCATCGTCATGAAGTTCTTCAATGAAAGGATTTAAAATTGTTTCTTGATATGCAAGTGCATTAATATTGTGTTGAAAAAAAAATAGGTCTAATGATCCTCCTTCTTGACATTGCCAACCACACACCGATCTTCTGAGGATGTAATGAAGTCTCTTCAAAAATATGAGGGTTTTCTGCACACCATATTCTACGGTTTTGCGAATTTACATAACCGCTGAGATGAAACCATGCTTCATCACTGAAGAAAGTTATGTCTAACATATCGTCATTATTTAAGAACTCATTAAACCATTGGCAATATTGCACTCGACGAGGCAAATCGAGAGGTAGCAACTCATGAGTTACAGTTATCTTATATGGATGTAAATGTAGAACCTTCTTGCAAGCCTTTTGACATGTACCAAGTGATAAATTCGTTTGAGCCGATAAACACCGTAAAGACTTCTTTGGACTTACATCCATTCTTTGATGAATATCTGCGATGACTTCTTCGGTGAGACCAGTGGGCCGGCCTGTAGATTTTCCTTTAGAAACACTGCCTGTTTCACGAAATCTCTGAATTATACGGCGGACGTGTTGCATAAAAGAATCATATGTGAATACCACTTCAGGGAACTGTTCTTGAAATTGTTGGTGACAACTTTGATAAGAATAATTCCACACATTTTGTTCATTGCGTATCCCCGACCGAAAATAGGCCTCAACAATAAATTTATTGTGCAGGTCCGTGAAAACCATCGCTAACCTAAAACGTTTGTGTGTATTTTTATTTCCTGTTATATGGCTGTACTTACCAATGAAAAATGTCTGACAGCAAAAGTGGAAATAAAAATAACCTTTTCGTTAATACTAACTCAATAATAATAAAATAAGGAAATCAAAACGTAAACAATACAACACACGCACGCTACTGACGAAATTCAACATATTCAGTATGAATACCAATCTTGTAAGGCGAAAATTACTAATTCGACAACGCGCCAAATTCAAACGCCTTTCAATCATTAATGTACACTCTGTACTTATATTAATGGAAAAAATTGGAATAATTATTTCATTATTTAAATAACAGTTACAATTATTATTTTCGATACAACAATTAATCTTTCTGGTAATTTTTTAAACGTATGGCAGTGGAAATGTTGCAAACAAAATAAAAAGTTGCTAAATTTCACATTGCTTACTACTTACATATTGAAATTGAATGTTGTATATCAAGAGTATAGTATTACCGACTTCATCAATTGTCGTTTGAAAAGTACATACGACATACCGGTAATTGACTGAAACTGAGATCATAGATATTCAATGAGAACCCGTAGCGCAAATAGGTGAAAACGCTAGGAAAGATGCCACGCCTCCAGAAAGGATTAGAATGTACAAAGACCACCTCCAACTCTTCCGTGCGTCTATACCGCTTTCTGTTCTTTTTGTTATAATGCGTTTGTTCTTATTTTAAAGCATTAACCTGTATATTCATATATTCCGATTAAATGTCTTCAGCATGAACTTTGAGGACGCCATTTTTTTTTGAAACTTTGAAATAAAACCTATCTTGCACATTGCATTTTCCTCATAGAATTTTTGGCATTTTGGGAAGTTGCTTGCTTTTTTCTCCCTAAAGTTAATTAAAATTGGTTAACATTTAATCGTAAGAGAGTGAGTTTACGTGCCAGATGCGAAACTCATTACGTTTGAATGTGTAATCAGGAGTTATGCCTGGTATGCGATACACGCTTCCCTTCGATGTGTGATGATGATGACCTTCTTTATAACGCGAAACACCTGTTGTTTCACAGTATCAGAATATTTTACGATACCGCCCCGCCTGGGATTAGAGCCTTGCAATGTGATGCGAACGTGATAGAAAATCTGGAAATTTTTTCAACCATCTGTGCAGGTGCGCTTACTTCAGGAAAACGTGTCCTGTTATTTTATGTGCGACAGGAGAAATAAGTTCGTTCGAGAAGAATCGTGACTTTACACTTGCCAATTTGCGCTGCTTAATCGACGGTTTCGCCATCCCGGAGATTTTGCTAATGCGCATATGTAACCGGGCAAATTAGTAGAGAATAGTCTGTGGTGTCTGCATATTTTCGCCTTCGTTTATTGGTAAAAGTTGTTTGGCGCAATTTGCATATTTGTTTTTCACACTTACTAATTTTGCTTAACAATTTTAACGGTAATGTATTGACTGGGCTTTCTGAATATGTACATATGTACAGCATGCTTGGGATATAAGGTAATAAACTTTCCCTGTTTACAGAACTTTACGAAATAAAACTTTTCTTCTTATATCTTAGCATTTTCCAGCAACAATTTTTTCAATTTGAAGAGCCACTGTTTGTGATCTACTGGAATTTCAAAACGTAGTAGCAGCAGCTAAGCACTTTTTTTTCTATTCTTTAAAAAATCGTTTAATGTCAACAATGTTACCTCGCTTCCCAGATTTAATGCTTGTGGATTTTATTTTATGAACGAAGGTGAAACACTAAATCTGGGGAGCAGTAGAACCTGTTCTATCTCCACTGAAACTTATTTTTCCAGTCCTTAAATACGTACGAACATTAATGCGAAAGCTAATAATTGCAGAAAGCAAAGTTATGGCTAACTTTAAATTTTGAAAGTCCAGTAGATCACAAATAGTAGGTCTTCAAATTGAAAAAAATTGTTACTAGAAAATGGTAAGATTTCCAAAAAAAATTACTGAAATAAAAGTTTTATTTCGTCTATTTCTGCATACACAAAAAGTTTGTTACCTTATATCCTAAACACGCTGTATATAAAAAACCGTATAAGTGTATTGGTCAATTAAAAATATACATACATACATTTGCATGATTTAAAAAAAAATAAGATCAACTTATAGTAAATTTTATTGTCATCTCGAAACGTATGCGTTTATCGTGCCTATTAAATCCGTTTAGTACTTTTCTGCCTGAAAAATAAAGTCTGCTACGAACAAGTGAAGAAGGTTTATGTTTACTTCCGTTATGTTATAATCTGTATATTATCTGTTAGGTAGTGGTTACTTACGTCGTAGTTCACGTGGAATACAGGAGTAAACGAAGACCCTGTCTAAGAAAAATTTGTCGCAAACTTATTCAGAGATTTAGTTAGTATTAAGGACTCTTCTTTTTGTTACAATTAATCAATGAATGAACCGTTCCTGATGGAAGATATTTTTCGACTGGTCGAAATATTAACGAGAAAACACAAAGGAAGTATGACGCGTAATATTGGGCCGTAAAAATATGTCGAAATATTTGATTCCGGACTTCATTGAAGTTATAAAATGCACATACATAAATATATCTTATCCTTAGTAAAAATTACATTTTATAATTTGCAATTGATTACAAAATTGCTACTTTAAGGGCCATATGCACCAAACACTTTAATCGAGTTTAAATTCGAGTGATGTTTATATTGTGACATTTGAAATTTCATAACTTGGTACAAGTCACATTCTAAGTGACGCTTAAAGTTAAACTGAGTTAATTCGTTCTGTGCATACGGCCATTAGGCCCAATTTTTACAATGCCAGCTTAAATTTGAGCCTAAGCTCTAAACCCTTGACAACAATTGTTGAAATAATCGTTGTTATGAGTTTAAGCGTCAGCTTAAATTTAAACTGGCATTGTAAATCTGAGCGTAAGTATTCAAAGCTCTGTTCTATTACTAATGATTAAGTTCTTACAATTTTTGCACAATCGATAAACAAATTTATATTTCATCTTTTAGGTATGTAAATGTAACCATCCTTCCTGCATTTGTGGCGAACTGTCTTTTTGTTGTTTCAAGCTCGGCGGTATGAAAATCTTTATTGCTTCCCATAAAACTTTTATGTCTCAGCTTTGCGTATGTATGTAGCATACTACGTTTCTTACGCGAAAGAACGTATAAACGTACAACATTGCTGTCTAAAACTGTTGCTTTTATAAATAGATTATACGTGACGATTCTATGGAAAAATGTTTGCTTTTGATCTCTTCTAAGAACCCAACGCAGATATTTTACATATTCAAATCAACCTCGATTTCTTATTTTATTGATGAAACAACTGCTTGTTGGAATGTGCCTCACTTTTCATTACTTCTTGAAACACTCGAATAAAAATTGCAAACTGAAGTTTCCTTAAGAAATTATTTCGTTTTAGATAAATATTGAAAGTGTTTGTTGTCGAAAACTTTTAGTTTTACAAAGCAGAGCATTGCTTTTCATTTTTACTCTTTGATTAAAACATTCAGGCCCGATTTTGCAATCGTCGGATAAGTATTATTCGTAGAATAACGTGACGTATGGTATGACGTAGATATTGAGGAACATTAAAGGATATTCGTCCGAGCAGTTATTCCGTCCTTATTCCACGATTGTAAAACTGGGCCTCAGACTCTAAAAGTGTGTCTTCATCTTCCTAAAGTAAATGTTCTGCAAATTATGTTAACAAATTGAACAAAAGGACAAGGTGGTTTCATTTTACATTAAAAAAATAATAAGTGATTGTACCTATATGTATGTACGTCAGTGATTTCGAATTGCATATTGTTTGGAGATGCAAATTTTTGAAGTAGTTAAAATTCCAATGACACATACATTGTTTAAATAAATAATAAATTTGAATGATGAAAACGACTGCTATTTGTATGTACTTCGGAATGTGATAAGATCCATATTGTTCTTTTCTGGGGATTGTTGTTTTAGACTTGTTGTTGCATCTATTGTTTTTTTTTACGATTATGTACGTCAGAAAGATAATTTCATCCTATTAAAATAACTTACGTTTACAGAATCTTAAGTTGATTTTGTTAATAGCATCTATTCTTTTCGACTTCTTACTTAAGAATACTTAAAAGTTGTAGTTGTTAAAAGAATTTAAACAGGACCAGTATAAACTGAAACCATTTTTAAACGTTTAAAAGTGTGATAGCGCCACATAAAATTCTATTAATTTGTTACTCATTCGTTAAAGCAGAGAAATGCTTGGTTTTGGAAGATTTAACTTTTGATAGTCACTGCCCATTTGGCGTAGACTATAACGACCGTAGTAAATTCCCCGTATGATTTATTTATTGAAGACCCATGCCAAATGTACAGTTTCATGGCATGTTTATTCAAACAGACGCAATAGACAAACACTTGTAAACTGTCCTCGTTTCACTTGAAAGTTTTAATTTTAAAATGCCATATTTGTTGATCTCTTAAAAAAATCAATAAAGTAAATTACAGCACACACGTGGTATCTTTTATCTTGAATATTTAAATTAAATTCTGATAATTTTTACTTGCAATTAATCACTTACCGAAAAGTGTCATATTGTAATAATGTTTACACTTCCGATTGGGTTGCTTATCTTTCTGGATAAAATCAAACTAAAAGTTCGTTGGCTACTTTAATTTAAAATGATTCAAGGGCATGACTCTTTTGCGCTTAATTTTTTCTTTTCTGCAATTTATTGACAATTTTGATTTTTGCTTGCACTGGTTGTTCTTTCGTTTTACAAAATGATGTGTACTGCGATAAATTTGAATTTTTAGTGGTATGATATCCTGTTCGTAGGTCCTCCCACAATTTTCCTATCTTATCTCTCATATCGTTTCATAAAGTTCCGCACTGTTATTTGCATATCGTATTTAACATGTTGGATTTTATTTCGTAATCAAACTAAGGAAACATGAAAGATAATCGACTTTCTTCCTATTATTTAATTGTTTCGTTCATGCCTGCACATAAAGAATCAGAGATTTTCTATCAAGGAGTTGGCGGTCATGTGTGCACATGCATATCCTTGGAAGATATTTATAAACTGGAAACAAAAGCAAGGCAAAGGCGTTTACGGCCGGCTTTTTAAAATTCGAAGTACTTTTTTTTTGATAATAATCGATCTATCTTGACATGCATTAATTGCTTCGTTATTTATCAATACATTTAATCGCTTGTAATTCAATTCCACTAATTGACAATAAAATCTCTCGTTTTATTAGAATTACTAACTGTCTCTAATGAATTGACAGTACCCGTTTTTAAACAATTTATAACTTTATATTTTTAGGTTGATCGCACACTTAGTCGAAGCGTCGCGAAAAAATTCTTTTGTAAGTTGTAAGTTCAGCCAGCAGCTTCACGAAAAGCACGTAGACCTTGACAGTTTCATGGAAAGGAAATACAAATTCCACAATACAATGAAACCCTTAGATGGGCTTCCGTAAATATGCGATCAGCATATAGTCAAGAGTTTGTGTGATTGCATTACACTTGGTTCAAGATCTACGAAATAATCGTTTACGGCCTCGATCAGATGTTCGTACCAAATCTCTTTCCATGTTTTAAGTTTTTGAAACAAGTGGAAGTCTGAGGGAACCAAATGAGGTAGATGCGGAAGAATTTTGAATTTTAGTTCTGCCAATTTTTGCTGAGCAAACAACACTGCTTCCTTGAACTTTTTGTTCTTTTTTCAAGGCAATCAGTTATGAAAATTCCTTTTTGTATCCCAAAAAACTTTTATGTGCGTGAATTCGGAAACCCAAAAACTCATGATGACAGTAAAAGTAATGAATCCGATGCACTTTTTTTGCAAAAGTAAATATTTGATGACCGCTCGCTTTTCGCCTTTATGAAAAGAAGACGCTCTTCTTTAAACCTACTAGTCAAAACCAAAACTCCTTGACAGACCCATTTAAGATTTGTAGTCAATTCATAGGAAAGAGTTGTCAACACAATAATTAAAAATGTTTGGAAAGAAGCAACCCCTTAATGCCGATTCTGAAAACTTTTCAATCTCCTCGTATTCGCTTAATATTAAAATTTAAACACTAATTAAATTATGCTAATTACAAGAAAGCTTCATTGGGGAAGAATATAGGAAAGTTCACTACTAATTTTTTTTTTAATAATATTAATTTCGATGAGTTTGTGAGTCATAAGAAATCATTAATTTTACTAAATTATTCTCCCAATTGACAATGTTTTTAATAGCTTTGCGCGGTGTTTCGGCTCTCACGATTATTAAGCTTCAAAGAGAACACCTTGTAAATTATAACATCTGCTACTTTTTTTTATTGATTAGCTTATCTTAAAGTGTTTATTAAAATTGATAATAAATTGGCCTTAAATTAATTAATTCTTAAATGTACTTACACCTGTACCTGTAAGAACATTAAGTATTTAAGTTGTCAGTTTAAGATCAGTAATAAATAAATCGATAACTTAGCACAATATAATGACACAAGGGAGTTTAGGAAATTCTTTGCGCTTTTAGTTGCAAATTAATTTAATGTTTCTTCATTTCGCACATATTTGATGATCGCAGTGAGGGCTGGATATGAAACCTAGAAGTTAACTTTCGTATATGAAGAATGCCCGATTTCTTCATCGCATTATCCTAAGGTTAAATTTATCTGTTAGTTAGAATGTGACACATAGTATGTGTACTTCGAACTGCATAAAACATTCCAATTGACAGATAAGTTAACCTCAGGATAAACGCGGTGAAGAAATCGGCCATTAGAAACATAAAAATTAAACTAAATAAACGTTTTCAAAATTTCGTTATAATCGAGAAAAAATTGCCTAAATATACTGGTTTTTAAATAAAATATGACACGTGTAGCTTCATTTTTATGAACATGTCAGGTTTTCATGAGTTTAATAATAATATTAACTAGTTGGTCTTTTAGAAAAACTTACAGACGCATCTGCGATACAAAACAATACAACGCTGATATAATTAAAATGTAAGCAAGGAAAAATTTACAATTATATGTATTTGCTTTATTAATTTAATCTTTAGGTTTGTGATATGTAGAGCAAACAGTTAGGTATAGTACACGTGTAATTACACGGTTTTTAATGAGTACCTGATAACCCAGTGAGACCAGATGATATCTATTGCTAAAACTTGATAGTTCAACAACAGTGTGCCATTAATACTCGAAAGACAAACCGCGACTTAAAATAAAGAATACTTCACCATTCAACATAGCCAAATTAACATACTCTAAATTGCAGTTTTATTCGTTGTATCATGAATTTGATAATAAATTTCATTAAAGGTCACGTATATTACGTATAGTTTATTCCTCATAAACTTGCCATTACACAAATAAATAAATTTAAACTATAATTACACAGGGTAATTCATATAATCTTGATAATTTCAGTTTACATGCTTCCCATTAAATTAGCACTCGGTACAAGGATTGTTACAATTTGATGCCATTTTCCATTTTCTCGAAAATAAAGAATTTTTGGACATATTGCCGTGATACGAGGAGATTCAATAATTATTTACCTAGCCCTGAAACAAAAGAGGTGGCTGTTAATTTTTAACAATTATGAATTGACAAATTTTGGGTCGAGAAAATTGCTGCTGACGAAAACATCCCAGGGAAAAGAGCGAAAAGTTAAATACAATTTTGGAAAGAAGCGCCCTTAGATTATCATTTTTCACAAACGTTAATTTATTTGGCGCTACATTATTATTCATTACAAAAGCTATTTTGTTACTGTTAAAAAAATCTCACCGAATTGTTTTATTGGACAAAATTTGAATTGATACTGAGAGAAAACAATTTCGGAAACTCAATTCACTTTCTATTGTGCTTTTATTTTGGGACAAAAATTTGTATAAAATACCAATAAATAAAATTGCATGTATGCAGTTCTAAACCATATTTCCTTAAGTGGGTCAAGTGTGACCGATATCCACGTCATGTAACGCGAACTTGTAAAATTTGGTAAACGCAGCATATCTTACGTCTTCGTAACCTTTGAGCAGGTAAAATTTACGAAGTCAGTAGGAATTAGGTCAAAGATTTTTTTATTTTAACACGTTTCAGTTTCAACCCACTGCATTGCAGAAATGTCAAAGTTCTGAAAGAAATTTGCTTTCTTACTTAACAACCGCGTAATTTAAACACCTTAACAAATTCCAACAGCATTTGTTATTTTATTCTATTTTTAATTCATAAAACATAATGTACAGGTTGCCGCAACGGTGTGTATTTCTTCTATGGAGACTATACGAATAACAAGGCGAGAAAAAAAGATTAAGAAAATTATTCTAGACATCATGTGGCATATTTATATGTATGTATAGGGTTAAACAAATTAATGTTTGTGAAAAAGTTCTTAGGAATTCGTCGAGTATCTATTTAAAAAAAGAAAGAAAAAATTGCACAACTTGTTTTAATTCAGTGATATTATTAATCTTAATATGTACTAGGGTAATTTGGCAAAAAATTTTAGCAAAAGAATCGGGAAATAACTTGTTTAGGCACTTTAGAGACGGATAGTGGCCAAACGTGGACCGCTTGCTATTTAGCATGAATATTTATAAATAGTTTCATTGTATTATATTACGGTAAAAATACATTCATTGTTCTAATTTAACCTGTGGTTGAATAATTTGAAACTAAAAATCACGACACTTTACCTGGCATGCCACGCGGGTCATTTTATACAGGGTGATTCATATCAAGTGTAACAAACTTTAGCATTTTGTTGGAGAGGTCATTTTAGGTGAATAATGTTATTTGAAGCTAGGTCATATTTCACTTCGTTACAGAATTACAACAGATCTGTTTTATTGGCATAGTAACAAAACATTATACTGGGTGTCTCATAACGTACGGAGAAGATTAAAAGGGCATCTAGAGGATATCACATTAAAGCTTTTTTCTTAATAAACTTTTGGTACAAAATCAATAACCAAAAAGTTACAAGAGTTTAAAGTGAAAATAAATAACAAGCAAAAGCTACTACCTGCAGTAATATTTTACGTTTTAAATTCAAATTTGTGGTATTTAAGAGTTAATTGAACATTGCTTTACATGAAACAACTATTTTAAAAAATGTAGTCACGTAAATATTACGGCTATTTCATTTTTTCTTTTAATACCCAAAAACTGCTGTTCGTGTTGTTGAGCAGCGCTGACTAGATTAAAACAAAACTAGAAATTTTGTGAGTGGTGGTTTTGATAAATTTAGAGTTTATTTAATAATAAAGTTGCAGTTTGTGAAAAAAATTATTAATTAAGAAGATATAGGTGTAAATTAAAGAAGAAATTAAGACACTTAAACTGCTGTAACTTTTTTATTATTAGGTTTTCGTCAAAAGCGAATTAAGAAAAAAGCTTTATTTTGATCTCCTATAGGCTGCCCTTTCAATTTCCTCCGTACGTTATGAGACACTCAGTATTATCAACTTATAAAATCGTAAACACGAACTATGGCATGATAAATAATAATTATGAGTAAAAAAATGAATAAATAAATGATAATTATAAGTTGATAATATAATGTTTTGTTACTACGCCAATAAAACTTTGATCTGTTGTAATTCTGCAACAAAGTGAAATATGACCTACGTTCATATAACAATATTCACTTAAAATGACCTTTCCAACAAAATGCCAAAGTTTATTACACTTGATATGAATCACCCTGTATACTGGGTGTCCGGTAAAGAATGAACCACAATTCAGGGGTGGCTTCTTTGGGTCAAAACAAATCGATATAGATCAATTTATAGATCAATTTATCTTAGTACAATTTTGCTTTATTAAAAAGTTATGGCCTTTCAAAGATAATTTTTTTATTTCAATATTTTGGCAAAACTCGTTCATTTTTGGAGATATTTAATTGTAATTTGGTATTTAAAGGTTTCTTGTACTGCTGATCTGAATATCTTCCTATTTTTAACGTAATATATAGGGGGCGCTTTCGAGATCCTGATATTCCTTTGTTTATTGCTGTACTTTTTTTTAACGTGAATATTTTTAAAATTATATTCATTTTCTTGAAAGAACTTTTAATTTACTTTAAAAAAGGTATACTTCTTACATGTCGCTAAAGTATACCAGTTTTGAGAAAAATGGCTTTGAATATGATAATGCTGAATATTACTGTTTTAGGTCTACATTGAATCAGGCACATAAACCCGTACTTCAGTTACAGTTTAACTTTAATCTTCACTCTATTTCCATGGGAATAACTGTTTTTATAATTGTTACTGTGGGAGTAATCTGGAGTTGAAAGTTAAAACTATGAGTGAAATACCCGGCCATAGCAAACATAATAAGAATTTTTTACGTAATGTATCGTTGATTTAAATGTGGAATTGTAAATTTTTTCAATTTTAATAAATTATGAAGTAGTGCAACTTTAGGTAATTGTCTTTTCATCCTGCAGAAGCGTTACTGGTGTAATAAGTATTCAACATTTTCACATTCAAAGCCATTTTTCTCAATACTGGTGTACTTTAGCGACATGTGATAAGTATGCCTATTTTAAAGTAAATTAAATGTCGTTTCAAAAAAAACGAAACATATTTTAAAAATATTCACGTAAAAAAAAGTATGACAATAAACAAGAGAATGTCAGGGTCTCTAGAGCGCCCTCTATACGTTACGTTAAAAATAAGCAGATATTCAGATTCAGCAGTACAAGAAACCTCTAAATACCAAATTACAATTAAATGTCTCCAAAAATGAGCGAGTTTTGCTAAAATATTGATATAAAAAAATTATCTTTGAAAGGCCATAACTTTTTAATGAAGCAAAATTGTACTAAGATAAATTGATCTAAATCGATTTATTTTGATCCAAAGAAGCCACCCTTGAAGTATGGCCCGTTCTTTACCGGACACCTAATATAGTGGGATACAAAATAACCAATAGCGACAATTTAAAAGTTTTTTTTTTCTATTTATGTTAGAAATAGTGTCCTTCAGAGTCAGTTCGCTTTTCTAATGTTCGCTTCCACTCCTTGAATGCAAAATGCCATTTACTTCTTTCTAACGTGATAAAAAACTTCTTTTTCAATCTTTTCATTCGAATTGAAACGACGACAAGTTTTTTAGTTTCAAGAAAAACCAACTAAATTCGGAGAATACGGTCGGTGTGGGATAACTTTAATTTTGTATCCTCTCAAATGGTACTGTTAGTTTCGTAAGATGTATATTAGTAGTAAACCTTTTACCGTAAGTTCCTTTGGGACCTGAGGATAACAAACCGTTGTGTACCAGCTTGTAGTTACTGTTTTCCGATGTTCCAACCTGAGTTGGATCATCTTTACAGATTCTCATCTTACTCTCCTAACGGGTGGGGCAACCACGAAACGGGATAAAACCGTTGACGTGAATTTCTGAAACACACACACATATACAAAGAAAAGAGGGAAAGAACTTTTCTGAGCACTAATAAAAAGAAGAATCCAACACTTTGTAACCAAAGAAAATAACGTGGGTGGCAAAATAATCCACACTACATAAACTGGCACCCAACGTGTGTGGCAAAATAATCCACAAACCACGAAATTCATTGCATAATTGGTATATTTCATCAGTTGTGAAAATTTTAGAAATAATTCGTCGTCCACTTCCATACAAAAATTTAGGAGTTTCACGACTGATTTGCAAACGCTCAATCTTTTGCTCTTCAGTAAGCTTGTGAGGCACTCAGCCACAGTTTCAACTCTTGATGCGAAATTCTCGAAACGAACTCGGATCCAATCCCAAGGGACTGCTATCAGGGCATACGTTACCTTTCCATCAATTTTAACCATTCTGTTAACAGCCTGAAAGTTTTCAAGATTCACCGCAGTTTTTGGACACCCTTCACGGATGCCATCTTTAAGGGTGAGGAAAAACCCCTTACCACCAAAACACTATTGCTTTCGAAGGACTTTTTTCAGTAGGTTTCATTCTATCGATGCACACGATTTAATTTAAATCATACTTAGGCCTGGTTTCACAAACATAGAATACGAACAGACTCTGTTCGCCGAATGTCCTTTAAACATTCTTCCATATCCACGTCACGTTATTCTAAAAATACTGTTGCCTACTCAGTTTATCCGACGATTATAAACCCAGACATTAAAATCATGGAATATTAGAACATGAAAATGGCCTCCGTTCAGATCCATTTCGATCGATTTAAAAAAAATGTTTTCGTTAAAAGTGGCACAAGTATCCTAGGTAATATTTTGCACAACAAACTGTGCAGAATTGAAGTTTTTTTTATAAAAACACAAGAGCAGAACGTAGATACCGCCAATTTTATCTCCAACAACGTCTTGTTTTGACTTGACAAACAATTGTTGCAGATTTTGTGGACAGCGTTCTGTGGACGGATGAAGAAGCTTGTTTTACGCGCAGTGGTGTGCTAAATTTTCACAATGTACAGTGTACACGTTTAGGCAGATGCAAATCCACATGTCACTTGAAGAGGATATTTCTAACACCATATTTCCATTTACTGTCAGTTTGTGGACAGGGAATGTCGGTGATCATTGATCACTTGCTTGGCCCTCACATTCTTCCATGGCACGTTTAGCAGGCGCCGCGTATTTACACTTTCTGCAGCAAGTTTTACCAGAACTGTTGGAAGATGTTCTACTACGGTGGAGCTCCGAATATTTCAGCAGAAATGTTTGTAATTGGCTAAAGGAGCAATTTCCACATCGGTGGATAAGACGCAACGAATCTATTAATTAACATCCCCGGTCTCTCGACATAAACCCTTTGGATTTTTACTTGTGGAGACATCATTGTGTATGCCACCGAAGAGCCGACGGAGATTATGACATAAGTCTGTGATTGTCAAGATTCGTGCTTGTCTTATGTTTGGAAAGGCTTTGTTAAGGCGAAGACCTCGTCATTTCTCTGCAGTTCTACATGCATTTACGCGATACTAAACGAGCTAGATCATTGTAAAATGCTTTTACTTGTGTTTTATTACCGCCTCAGAAACGATCCCTCAAGCCACGAGCTACGAACATCGCGCAATAACGAGTCGCTGGTTCCACGATGTGTGACTAGTGTTGGCTCGTAGTCACTCGCCATAACTCGCTGAGCCAACACAGGGCATGGGATAGAACCTAAACAGATGCTTGCTCGGTAAGCAACGGTCCTCAATAGTTCCCCTTAAGAATGCTTAAAAAATATAGAAACTTTTTGACCTTGACATCCTGAATCTATAGTTATTTGCCCAGACCATAGCCAGATACCCTGAATAAAGTGACGCTTGTAAGACGAAAGAGAAAGATTCTCAAAGTGTTTTACAAACGTCAGTATTTCATAAAGCAGTGTGGTTTTCTTCAAGTTTGAATGAGTGTGGTAAGAAATTACTAAAATACTATAACATGGTATGAAGTTGTCGAAATAGCGATTTTGTCCAAAATAGTTTTATACCTAGGTAAATTAACTTGGTAAATATAATCGTCTGATGCAGATAATAGTAATTATGTTAGGTATTGTCGAACGTGTAGAGTTAACTGGCCGACAGAAAACTAGCCAGCCAGTCATTCAACAGTGTGCCCATTCTGTGTCGACAACACCACACGCGCCGAGTTCAACGTTGCATCGGACCGATTCACGAGCAATGACCCTCTGGTATCCTTGACGTTGTCTCGCCACCACTCTCGCTTCCGCCCGGCAATAGAAAGGCAATGCCAATATCCAATCCTTTTTGTCCGTTTTGTCTAAAAACGCGTGTTTACTCTTTTCTGGCAGTCGCGAGAGCCTTTGCGAATCTAGGTTGTACGGTGGAGGATTTTTACGCATCAAAGTAATCGCGTTGACTTTTACCATGCGGCCGCGACTGCTGCATTGTTGACATACTTTCCAGAAGGGTTCGTCTAACGACAATGCTGTATGCAGCACGTTCTTTCAGCATAATAACAATCAAAAGTGAGCGGCGATTACTGATTTTATTCTATGGTTATGGCATGAAGAAGTCACTACCTGTACCCTCTCACATTTTTATTGAGGTCTGTGTGGATTCTAGTCCTATCAAAAGATATTTTACAGTAATTTCACATCTTATCTCGTACATATAATGTTTAGGCTATTAAGTATAAAAGTTAATTTTTTGAAGAAAAGAAAAAGAATCCTATTACAATTCCTGTTTTCGTATATTAAAAGAAATACCGTTTGAAATATATTTTCTTTCGATTTAAAAGAGATCGTTTTTTTTTTGGGACAATTTCGTTAGATTTCGGAGGTTCATTTATAAACATTGATTCATTAAATTCAAGAATAGGTTCTGTTTTCCTAACACTAACTGCAGTATTGCTCAAAAATACAATTTATTTTAATTGTAAAGACTCGTTTTCTTCAAGAAAAAGTTTAAGTTAAAAGTAGAAAGGGTCAAAAGTTAGACCCGTCATTTTGAAAATATGGATGCAGGAATAATTTTCAACGTCTGCAAGAAGGAGAGGTGTTTCAAACTACAAAGGCAGTAGGAAACCACTGAATTTATCCTCTTCATTTAATTCAGTCTTTGTGTATCATTTTAGTTTTCAAGAGGGAACGTTACAACATTTATCCTTCAACAATTTAATGACCGCTGTAACCATTGTAACCATTGTAATTTGTAATGTAAGGTGCCTTGCTATCTGAGCCGAAAGGAGCGATTTCAGGAGACGAGTTGGCAAATTGGAACTTTCTCCAACAACGAGAATGTTTAAGCAGATTGAGGCTGACTTTCCCTAAAATTTTATTTACTATCGCATTATCAAGCTGCTTCAAATCTTTTATTATTTATAGGTTTTTCAAATTTTCATTGTTTATTTTAATTCCCAAAAGCGACAAATTGCAGAAAAAAATTGCAAGCAGCTTTTAGCGTTATTTAAGGAAGGATACGTATAATTGGAAACAAAATTAGGAACAATTTAGGAAAGTTGTTAAAGATAAGTGAGAAAAATTATAGGAGTAATTTATTTGGACAAAAGAAAAGTTTTTTTTTTACTTAAAAGCCAAACCAATAGAGCTATTGATTTCTGAATTTGAAAAACAAAAATTGTCATTAGAAAAAGGCATACTTATTGACACAAAAGTTAAAATACATAAAGAAGAAATGTATACAGGGTATCCTGGGAGGAAAGATCAATGCCTATTTCATTGGGATATAGAATGACTTATTGTAAGTCAAGAAGTTTATGTAAACGTGTTGTTTTTTATGAATGGTTTCTGAGATACAATTATTATTTATTATTTTGAAATTATGATTTTTTTAATATGATTTTATTTTAGAACATTAACGTTCTAATGACTTTATCATAACAAATTTTCGGATACTTCGCCCACGTACTTCGATGCATTTTTTTTTAATTATTGTGAGAATGTGGCAATAACCATAAACAAATAATATCTGTGTACTCTACATTAGAGAAAACGTGCAGCAATTTCAAATTTCTCAAAAACAGCAGTACCGATGACAAACTGTGGTTAGTTAACCTTTTACACTTACACTCATCATGCAGCACTACATTACAGTGAAAAATGTAATCAACATGAAGCGCTAAATTTAAATTATTTGATTTAAATTATTCAATACATCAATATTTATTTCAGAAACTATTAGCATGGAGAACAAAGTAAAAATTTCGAAAAGAATATTTAGTGGTTTAAGTGAAGAGTAGTAACCTTCGACCTCTGCACTGTTAACATCAACAGTACCGCAAGTTTGTCAGTTTCTGAGTTCCAGTCAATATAACGTTTGATAACTTGACCAATAATTGTACATTTAAAATTTATAAAAATAAATGGAATTAATGAAAAAAGTGTTACTATGAAGAAAAGTATTGCTAACAAGAAAACTACTACTTTTCTTCATGATTTTTGATTGAACAATGTGTTTCATTTCTATCTAGTACACGAAAAATAATATTATCTTTAAAACAAATCCAACTTTGATAGCTAAACTTCAAAACTATTTCGGTTAGATTTTATAAATAAAACAGTCGATGGACGAAGTAAAATTCGTAAAAGTAACAAAATCGATTAACTAATAACGAATGTTCATTGAAAAGTTTATCGAGTTAGTTAGAGAATGGAACATCTGATACCATAACACATAATATAAAGAACTAAGTTTTAAAATAATCCTTGGGTTTTCTATTGATCCTTTTTTAAGACAGAAAAATTGCAATCAAAAACCTTATATTGACTGTTCCTTTTTGTTACAGGTAAGAACTTCACTGACTCTTTAAACATTGTCGGTAAGTAATATTAAATTAAATTGGGAATAAATTTCTGGGAATAAAATACTTATTGATACTAAAAATGCCCTTGGCGTGAATTCAATTTTTTAAAATAATATCAAGAGAGCAAAATAAAAATGAATTAGAGTAGGCGTAATAAATTTTAATTGTTCGAGACAGCGTCCCATTAAAAATAAATGTCAGGTTTAAAAGAAACAGATGTTTTTTGAATCAGTTGTTAAGAGAAGAAGCTCAAAGGTATTTTGACGTCTCCTTAATTTCATAATTAATTGACCTAACAAAATTAATCAGCATGAATTAAATAATAGCAGGCATGATTGAGTGCATAGAACTAACTGTAATTTATATTTATTTTGCTTACCCGTTATTTTTTTTTTTTTTTAGTTGTTACCATCATGTGTTGGTCTATAAGTTTAATATGTAGATATTTATTTCAATATCTAAACGACATTGATACTAATAGTTCGTTTTCTTTTTAGTTTAACAGAAAAAATGAATAAAAAACATGTGGAGTGCTGAGAATCATTGATAGTGGTATAAATTTTTAGATTTGAAATTATTCTCATTTATGTTTTTTTCCTTTATTGGCACTCAATTGGGGGCATAATTTGGCCTTTGTTGCCCGAGGACTTTAAACGCAACGCAAACAATCTACATTTTATGGAAACAACGTAAACAACATTTGCATACAATATAAAAATATTGAATTCATAAATTTTTGCCTTTTTAAGACCAAAATAAAATTAAACGTTGTATGAATACACAGACATAATAATTGTAGGTAGCAGCTCTCGAGCATTTAAAAGCACTCCGCTTCGCGTCGTGCTTTAAACATACTCTCGGGCTATAATATCCTAATTATTCCCTTAATACATAAATAATTATTAATCTTGACCTAATAAAACATAAAGTTATAATTAAGTGTTTTATAGGAATGAATTCAAAATAAGTTTTTTTTAGGAAACTTGCTTAAGATGACGCAGACCAACTATGTTTCTTAGCACCGTATACAGGCTGTATCAGAAATATGTATGTACGTTAATTTCAACACGGAGTGCAGTTAGCTAATAGGTTATCATTTTACAAGTTTCACAAAAGGCTTATTGTAACACGAGTGCCCTAACAGAACGAGTGGTACAATGCCTCTTGTGAAACGTGTAAAATATACTATTTTTTCTACTTTGCGTCACTTATTGAACAAAAATATGAAAAATACTGTCAAAATTGGATCTCCTTAGTATATGGAGAATTTTAGTAGTAAAGCGTGGCAACACTGACAACCGTTCGTTTTAAACAAAAATCACAAGTTATTAATTTTTCTTGTCCAACTTCATTGTGAGTATTCTGTTAAATAACAAATAAATAATGAATTATTTTGTAAAATCTATAAAATATTTTCAATTAAAAATTGACTAAAATTTCCGCAAAAACAGTTTCACAATGAGTTCCATTGTGAAACTGCTTTTGGTGTCACCATGAGCTCATTGTGAACGCAAACTAGAAAAATGAAATATTTTTTCTATTTGACTTATTTATTTAAAGCTTTCTATATGGTTAAGACTGAAAATTTTCTGTTGTGATAGAAACGAAACATTGCCAAAAAAGTCACATTCTTATAAAAAAGTCATATTGATATAAAAAAGCCAACTGTTTATCATTATTATAAACACAACAAACGAAAACAGTACCTAATCCTAAAAATATTTTAAAAGGGTACAATTATTATTATTACAGTAAATGTTCAAAATGGCCACCATTACTATTTAGACAGTACTGTAGACGTCTATTAAAAGAATTTCACTCGTTCAAGCCTTGGTCGATTATTCCTTACGACTGTAGCAGCATCTTGAATACGGTTCCTTAATTGTTCATTAGTTTAGTATACTTTAGTATAGTTCACTAGCATACACTAGTTGTTTCATATAACCCACAGAAAAAAATCGCAAGTATTAGGGTTGGGCGACCTGACGGGCCACAAAGTTGGTCCATAAATTCCAACCCACCGTTCCTGAAAATTATTGTCCAGCCAATCTCTGACTATCAGGGCACTGTGACAGGCAGCACCATCATAAATTTGCACTGATTTCTAAAGGCACGTCCTGCAGCAAAACCTCCCTTAAAAAATGCAAATATTGTTCACCGTTGAGACGAGGTGGTAAACATGGGATCCGATTAGTTGACCATTTAAAATACCAGCCCACACGTTTACGGAAAATTCTTGCTGGAAATTATGTACTCTTATGGCATGTGGGTTGTCATCAATCCATAGATGAGTGTTGTGAACAGTCAGTTATCAGTAAATAATTAAAAAAACTCGGTTGCCTATTAATTTTTCCAACCATGCATTGGCAAAATGTGCGCCTACGAGCATGATCACCAACTTGCAAAAACTGAACGTGTTGCACATGGTAGGGATATAACTGTTCGACTTTTAGAATTCGCCAAACTGTCGAATGCGATATACCGTGCTGAAGTGCTAGTCTCCGGGTACTTGTACATACCTGGTCGAACTGCAACTTGAGGTTGAAATGAGCCATGATCCTGGAGATGTTGAACAGTTGATTGAAATGTATGCCTGTTAGGTAAACTACGATTAGGGAAACGAACTGCATACAGTCTTCGTGTTTCTGCAGCATTTCCACAAGCTTTTCCATACACCATGACAATATCTGTTAATTCTTGATTAGAAAAGTTGGGCATTTTCAAGAATGACAACTATCTTGACACAATATAAATAATGGGTGGTATGCATAAAACGAAGTACATGCTAATACTTCAAGCACTTACTTCGAAAGTGAAGTACAGTAGCGGACAATAAAATCCGGGCAAGCCATTTGCACAATGTAAATCTCACTTTAATATTTTTGACGTTTAATGCATGTCACTAGTAATTCTGACGTTTAATTCAAGTTTTATTTATTTATTTTGACAGAAATATAACCTCAATAAAAGCCTTATTTACCACATATGTCGAAATATGCACGACATGTCAAATTCTTGCCCGGATTTTATTGTCAGCTACTGTCTACTACAGTAACGTAGTATTTACTATGCGATCTAGTAGATACTAGAGCACAAGAGCACATAGAAATTTTTACTTCGCTGTAGAAGCACCTACTGTAGTATCTACTTCAAAGCCTCAGATTCATTTTAATAGTAAATTCTACTGCAGCGTAGTATTTACTACGTGCTGTAGTATAAACTTTGCTTTCGTAGTATATGCTTCAGAGCTGCAGTAGCTACTTTATGTAATAGAAGATACTTCGAAGAATATACTAATTTGAGAAGTATTAGCATCTACTTCGTTTTATACATACCACCCAATGTATTGTATCCGATTGTGCACGCCATAACAACAATGGTGAAAATTGCCATTGTTTTGCGAAAGAAGGTCCAGTTCACACACCAAATGACTTATTTACTCAAAAATAGGGGTAAAAAAATTGACGATTTTTTCAAAATACCATAAAATAAAGTTGTTCAACTTGGCGAGTTCTTCTATGACTTAAAATTAACACGTATTTGTGATACACCCGGTATAATACTCGTCATTTGATTTTTGTGTTTGTAGATGTATGTTGTTTAACGTAGCACGAAACATTATTGGCGATGAAATTAGGAATTTCACCCTATAACAACTCTCTTGTGTCAAACGTGGGGTATAATTTGCCTTATACCTACGTTTTTGCGTGTGTTTATGACATCTGATGCTCCGTAATCAAATTAAAACCTTTTGCTGTTAACTCATCAACTTAAACGCTAATTTATATGTTCACGTGTCATATGTGTATGCTAAATAGAAACGAATTATTCCGGAATATATACCGTATCGAGTTTGATGGATATTGTTGTTTGCTCTACTACTGTATACCTAGTGTTGTGACTTTACCGGTAAAATTTTGTATCCAAAAAATGGTAAATTTATTATATTACAAACTCTTTTAAACGGACACTAAATGGCGCACAAACACTTAACGTTTCTGACGAAGCTGTCGAACGACTGCGAAAAGAGTTTGTGATACAATTTTCATCGGACAAGAACCAGCTTTAATTATGGTAAATTTATTAAAATTAAAGCCGCAATAAAGCCACGGTAAAGCCACAACACTATGTATATCCGAAACTCTGAAATTTTTCATGTTCGTCTCACTTTTTTCTTATATTTACAATATTAAGTTAATATTAATACAAGTTTGTAGGACAATCATGAGAGTGTGAACATGTATTTCTTCTTAAAAGAAGTCACTCATTTCATTCATTTAACTCGTTTATTATTTATTTTGTTTACAACTCCATGTTTTCTAGAAATTTGCGTTATTTGATTATTATTAATCAGAAATTCAGCCTCTCTTTTTATAGGCAAGTTTTTCTTTCTTTCATTAATTACTATCTGTTATAAAAATAAATAAAAGTTTGGGCAAATTAGTTTACACTTATGTGCAGAGAAATCGATCAGTTTCACACTTTTGACTTTATTTTTTTTTTTCAATCCGCTTCAGAAGACAAAAGGAATCTTAAATTTGGCTTCATGTTTAAAGGTTATTAAATAGTCTTTCAAACAATATATCTAATATCTTGTAGTTAGAAAATAATAAATTTAAAAAAAAATCAGCCGAAGTCAAAAGTGTGAAGAGGGTCGTAACTCGTAAGTGTATTTTTTGGTTTTAATTATTTCTTTAACATGTGTACCGAAAGTAATTGTTTCATTTAGTAAATTACTTTTTTTTAATAGATTACTTCGACGTTAATAATTTTTTATATTTGAAAGATTTTTTTATTGTGTTAACGTATTAAATGAGGTTTCAGTAAAAAGGTTATTGATTACCTTACGGTGCATTTAGTTTTAGATTGATCGATTTATAGTCAAATAATTAAATCACAAATCAGAAGAGTGCTTTTTCCTTCGACCTCTAGAGTGTGTTCGTAAACTCTCTTAGATATTCCTGAGTACAATTCTTTCTCTCTCATACAAACGATTTTGTATATTTTGCTTTTAATTTTATTCACTCCTAGCGTTACCCATGGAGACTTTACGAACCCAGCCTTAATGTTGATTCTGATTCAGAAATTTTAAGAGAATACTTATAATGGCTAATAATAATTTATCAGAAATTTAAGAACGTAAATCTTTAAGGACGAGTAACAGTTACCTAGAGTTCATTTCTCTAATATATGCCGATCGATCGATCGATAAGCCAAAGAAATTTTATATTGCTATCTCCTTCTAACTTTCGTGAAACAGCCTTGCAGCATCTGTCATGTCGTTTCGTCGTATATTTTGCTAATTTAGAACTATACGATCGGCATATATTGGAAAAATGAACTGCACCTAAAAAGAAAAGTATCGCGCAAGTGGAACATAGACGTTCACGTTCAATGAATTTATTTTATGATCTCGCGAACGCTCAGGTTTAAATTTCTTGCCGAATTTCAAACGCGTACCCCCCCCCCCCTGCTGCTTATCCAAACTACGTGAAAGTAATCGTCTGGCATGCATCGAAAAAGGAATGCGTTTTGCATTCGAGTGAATCATGGTGTTGTCTGGTTTGCGTGGTTGGCAGTCAGTCGTCAACTTAATGAAGCCTGAATTGCATTCGTGAATGGGCGTATGTATTTATCTAAGCCGGCTTTGCGAGAAAAAATATTTTTTCTTGGTAGTTTTACTTAGGTACGAGTGATACATTTTGAAATCGGAAAACGTGTTCTACCGATGAATTATAAATTATTCATTACGGACACCTCTATACATATTGCGATCTGCCTACCATTGTTGACTAAAGCTTGCTAATATTTACACATTTACACATAAATTTTAAGAAAAAGGTTAGAATGCTGACGAACATATAGGAGAATACCAAGGAGAATTTAAACCAGGTAGGGGTACAACAGATCAACATTTAAGTATCATTCAGAATTGAATTAGTGCAGAAAATTGCAAATGCAAATGTATTTTGATGTATCTATTCACAATAAACTTAGTGCAAAACGTCTGTTGATTGTGAATAGACACATCAAAACACATCTGTCAAACATTTGCACGGCCAATCTGCAGTACCGATTTGCACTAATTTTCTGCACTAATTCAATTCTGACTGAGCCTTTACACCAAAACAAATCCAGGACAATTGCTATGAACAAGGTCTAGAACTACATCTTTTTATTGATTTTAAACAGACTTATGAAAAGTAGATATGTCAGAGGAATTTATAATACGAAAAGGGCTCAGACAAGAAGGTCCTCTCCCCCCTCAACACTTGTCAATCTTGTCTTAAGAAGTAATATAAAGAGAAAAGGGACTATATATTACAATGGATCGCCCACGCGAGCGATTTAGATTACTCAGTAAAAGAACTACCTACGAAGAGTATTCCAATCATTAGAGAATAGATCGAAGAAATGCGAATTAAAAATTAACCAGGACGAAACTAAATATCTGAGAATGAACAGAGAAGAAGTAAACTATTTAAATATACAAGTCAACGGATAAATAAAACAGAAGGAAGTTAAAAGATGTAAATATTTGGGGGGTAATTATAACAGATGAAAATGAGGAATAGCCAGAAATAGGAAAGAATGAACAAGGGAAGTACCGCAATAAGGGCAACGAGGGAGATGCTAAGATCCAAACATATTTCAGAGTCAGCAAAAATATTGTACAGTGATTTGCCCTACAGCATTATGAATAGTGAATAAACAAACAACAGAGAGATTAAGGAGATGAGAACGAAAAGTGTTAAGAGGAATATATTGTGATGAGAACGTGAAACATTGTAATATCTCTACTTCACTTCCACACAAGTTCCAATCAACCTGTCCTTCATTTATTCACAATAAACGCATAGGTAGTGTTGGCAAGACCAACACTGTATAGTGAAGTTAAAGGTGAAAAAGGAATCTGGAAAAGACGAACCAATAAAGAAATATAAGACCAACAGTAACGCAAGTTAGGGTACAAAAGGAGAAATGGTTAGATCATGTTGAAGTTTAGGGTAAAACCGACAACCATCTGAACTAATAACAGTAGATGAAGGAGGCAAAAAAAGGAGAAAGAAAAAATGGTTAGACGCTGTTTTAAAAGACCTAAGAAAAATTAGGATAAGGTACTGGGAAAACCCGGCCGAAAATAGGAAAAGTATTTCATCATAACTCTAAGGACAAATTTAATTAAAATTTGGAAAATGTATTTGTCTTGAATCTCTATAAACGTAGTCGTTGTAAAAATCTTTCATTTTACGTTCATCAAAGTTAGTATAAAGATGACATGTTTCGGTGAACTACCATTTTCAAATCTTTAGCAAATTCTTAAAAACAGGTGACGGAAGACATCTTAGTTAAGACTAGTCTTAAGAACCATGTCATCTGTATACTGTCTTTGATGAACGTAAAATAAAAGGTTTTTAGAACGACTGCGTTTATAGCGACTCAAGGCTATAAATTTTGCAAATTTCAATTTTCGATTAGTCACTAATATCATGGATAATACTTTGCATAAAATAAATAATTGGTTATTTTTATTAAGTATACTAATTCTCCACACAGAACACACAACAAGAAAACACCTACTTATACATTCGGCTGAAATTTTTTTGATTGGATGATGTTAATTTCCATTAGACAGATGTATATACGTAATACATTCGTAAATCAGTAAATTGTTATTGTTCCACATGTGCCAAATTTCACGTGATAAAAATAATTCCAGAGCTGTACAGTATGTCGTCAGGCACAGAAACCTCAATTGTCTCAAATTTTATGAGGCAATAGAGCGTTTTATTTCTCTGGTTTGTTACAACTTATCTCATTTACAAAAGTTTTAATAAAAAAAGAAAATAAAATTCTGGTTCGAGTTTTACGTCAGCCATGTTGCAAGGGTTCAAACTCAGAGGCTCAGAGGCTTAGCGTACTTATACAATTCATTCAAAAGTAAATATTTTGATTGGCATATTGCACTTCCTCCCCCTCTACCTAATGCAATGGAAGAAGGTTTTAACACTCGAGTTTGAGTATGTGTTTAAGTTATATTTAGAGAGGTGAATGGAAGGCCAACTATGTGCTTCTTTTATATCACACGCTTTTATTTTCAGACGACTATAGAATGTTTGCGATTAACTCTTAAGTGAAACTGCGATATACATGATTTTTCTTTTATTATAGTAGTACATAATTTCATTAAAAAATATTTACTCTGTAGGAACTAACTACTAAATACATCAACTAATAATAAAATAGCTACAAATAAAATATAAAATTTGTGGTTCTACTGCTGTTTTGAGAGTAGGGTTTTGATGGAACATTCATTCATTACCATTTACCTGAGTCGTTATTGTGATGAAACTGTTCCTTACAGATTAATTATAAAAGTACATCAAAATAATTACAAATCGTATTGATGTAAGCCTTTGGCTTAAAGTAGACTCATTCTATTGATCCGCGCCTTAATGCCTACACTCAATATACTCAAAGTGGGTACACACACATACTTCATGCAATTATGTGCACTCACGGTCGTTTATACGTTTCCTAACTTGGAATGTAGACAAGGTTTGGTTTCGCAGACGCCCACAAAAAATACAAACAATATTGGTGGACATGTTCAGCCTAAGTCGGGTAGATAATGCGCCATCTCTTTCGCGATTAAGGATGCTTTTTTTTTCCTTTCTATGATCAATCATTGCAAATTTTGTCATAATTGTAACATACATATCAGGTCAGGTTTAATTAGCCAAGGTTTCATTTATTTCTTGCGCGGAAATAACATACATGTATTGACAAATGTGACATATATATCCAAGGATAATCTTGCATGCGAAGCTCTTCGTACTAAAAAAAAAGGAAACAGGATGTGATTGTAATCACAAGAATTTAGTGTGATTTTTACTGTATTCTATGAATGCAACAAAAAATTGAACAACGGTTTTTTTATAATGCATTTGTAAGTCTAACCGTTGTAGATCCTGTTTCTTAAATATTGATTTTTCAATTTCGTATTCAGATTAGATCTGTCCTTGTATAAACGAACGGACTGCGGCGAGCCAATGGACACATTAAAAAAATAAACAAATTCGACGTTTACTTTAGTCTGTTGTCTCAATTATGCAATCGATTTCAGTGAACATGTGCATTTACAGTTAGTACTTTTAAAAATAAAAATCTGGGAATCATAATAGATTTCAGAATTTGATTACGTACGCATTAACAAGTAATCGGTAGGAACGTATTAACAAGATGTTTCTTCTTAAAATAATTGCTGGATTTGAACAAAATCTCTTTATGTACAACAAAATAAGTAGTGTTTTTATATCTACAGAAATAATTACAAATGTGTCTTTGTAATATTGAAAAGTATACTTATTTATACAAAGTGTTATTACACTGGAGTTATTAATTAACAACTGCAGGTGATCCATCATACAAAGAACTAATTCTCCAAATTTCAATAACATAATTCAAAAACTTTGCTCAGTTATGCGTTGCAAGTATTTGAATCTAGTTTTTTGATTGGAAGTAACTTTTCAGAAGTATAAATTTCCATTCCAATGTCAAGGTCGCAATCCGAGACTTATGGCCGATTTCTTCACCATGTTTAACTTAAGGTTAATTTATCTAACAGTTGAAATGTGACGTACAATTGACCGTACACATGCCATGTGTCACATTCTAACTGACAGATAAATTTAATCTCAAGATAAGGCGATGAAGAAATCGGGCATTAATCGCAATCATGAAAGAATAAAACTATAATAAATGTGTCTGTGGTATGCATTAGCTTTTATTCACGTAACAGCTAGTGGAGTATCATTGTTTTGGCTACAATTATTAATCATTTATTTCTCATAAACTAAGAGACGTTTTTGCATTTTTCTTGTAATCTGTGACATCTGAATTTTCTTACTGGTTTTATTTTGTCTGAATACCTATATAAGGTTTGAACTTCACACATCGTTTCCTACAATTGGTTACCGAAAGGGAATTATTTCGAAGAACCACTGTGACGATGTGTATGTATTTGTTAACCCAAGTAAGAAAACTGAGAAACTGTACACTAACAATGAGTTGAGTTCTGCAGAGCTTTACAGTAATTACTACAATTATTATTTACAAGATTTATTCACTAAATCATAGTAGGGAACAAATTAGAATAAATTTGTAAGGTAGTGAATAATTGCAAACGCCTTAAGCAGCGTTTACATTAGGCGACTTTTGATCGAGCAACTTCAGTTGGGAAACAGTCGTTCGTATAAACAGCATTTCAACTAACAATAAGTTGCCCATTCGTCTACTTTTAATTGATCGACTTGGCAGTTTCAACTGCAGTTGATAGTGTAAACTCGTAATCAACCGACTAAAAACGCACATGCATAGAAGATTAAGATTTGTAATTAGTGATAAAACGTAACAACGTCAAAAATAACCCGGTCTACCGAGAAATTAAAACAATTCATCGAAAATTATGAACGTTTATTGAACACTTCAAGCGATAGCTATAAAATTGCAAACTCAGCGAGAGACGCAATAGTAAAAGAAATTAATTCAAAGGATTAACGGTGACAATTATCAAAGAAAAAAATGTTTTAATGTCTCACTTCCGCCTTCTTGAACAACTAAAACGTTGAACGATGAGACATAATATAAAGCTTTTAAACATTTTGTTGCAAGTCGGTTTTGATTGCAGTAGATCCCTCGACCATCCTCTGGACATCTGTTTCGGCACTATTTGGAGCCTCGGCTGAAAAAGCGTAGGTCAAAAGCGATCGAAGATGTCGCTACTTAAACTTTTCATAAACTTTTTAGTTGAACAATTTAGACCAATCGACATGATCGCCCGACTAAAAGTTGCCTAATGTAAACGCCGCTTTTTTAACATATTCGATCTAAAAATTGTTTCTAATAATAATTTATAATCCTAGAATTTTTTCTTACGAAGATTGGAAACACTTGTACCATTTATGAATTCAGGAATTCGTGAAGCACGATTAACTATTATAAGCCATGTTTAGCCTTGTTTGTATTTAGTGCCACTCAAACGGTTTTTGTAAGAAAGATAAGTAGGAGTAGCTTTTATCAAGGTGATTACTGACATTTGCCCCACAATTGCGCTCTACAAATGACCCGATTCAGTAACACCCTGTATTTATTTACTACAATTTCAGAATCTAAATGTATGTAAGGTAAAGGTAAGGTGTTCATAAGTACACGGTGATTCAAAATTCTCCAGATATCTCCCGATCTTCAAAAATAAGGTCACCTTTTTATATATTTTTTTTTCCAAAAAGGAATATAAGGGAGTTATAAGCCCTGAAAGAGAGATGAATGATATTGTTTTTTGGCAATATCTTCTGGATGCTTTAAGTTATCCAACTAATATTTTAAACTCAGGAAGAAGGCACCTAACTCCATGCGCATTTACAACCTTTTCGTTAAATCCTCCGTCCTTTTTAAAGGGTAGTTTGAAGGGGTGACTTTTCAGTATTTTATTTCTAATTTTTATTTTATTTTTTGGCATATTTTGTTAAAAACACAAGATTCTTTAGACTATTTGGCACAAAAAAGCTCTCTAGTTGCATTTCGATAAACTGAATCGTTTTCGAGTAATTGAGGTTTAAAAGTTAGCAGACATCTACTGCATTTTGTTACTAAAAATATCGAAAGTGATTGCCTCAAACTATCCCTTAAAAAGGAGGGAGGATCTGACAGATACATTGCCAATGCTCAGTTTGGTTTCAAATAGTAGTTTGATAACTTAAAGGATCCAAAAGATGTTGTCAAAAAACAATACGTTTCACCCCTCTTTCAGGGGATAATAACTCCTTTATTATTCACTTTTGGAAAAAGAAATTACATGAAAAGATGACCTTATTTTTTTTTATTCACCTGAAAAATCGGGACAATCAGCCTCTATATTGAAGTGCGGAATTTTTTATCGTTTTATCACATTACTATTTTATTTTATTCAGTCGGATATGTGTTTGCTTGCTGCTTAATTACGTGTTTACTTTTTTCTCTGGAATAAGATGACAAAATCCGCTTACTTATTGAGTGATCTTCCTGATAGTTTTCTTCCTCAAGCCGTCCATGTTTACAAATATTCGCCAATCTTATTTTACCCATGCGTCCTATATGCTCTTTCTATTGTCTCTCTTCCCTCTCGTAGGTGTAGATTTTTCTTTATCCACTATAAGCTGATAATTTTATTTCCTATTTTATTTCATGTTTTAATTGCGAATTATTTAATCAATTTATAAAGGTTATTCATTTTCTGTAATAATCTGTACATTTCAATTTCCAAATTTGTACAATTGTGAATTTGGAATATGTTTTTCATTGTTTTTTTAATTAATAATTTCAATTTAATGGAGGACGGATTTTTAATATTTGAAGTAACATCAGTACGAAGAATTGTAATGATGAAACGATTTCAAAGAAAGAATGTTTTGCAAAAAACTTTCTTTCACGTAATTATACGTCTTTTTATAAATCCTATTAAAAGAAAAAACTGTATAAATTAAGATATCGTATACACGTAAAATTACATTACGGTTTAAACAAGCATAGTCTTTCTTCTGAGCCGTATAATCTTAATTTTAGATAAGTAATGTGTTTAATAACACTTTGTAAAGTCTAACAGTTACTAAGAAATTTTTGCTTTTAAACCTTAAAATATTTTTCGATGGTAAATGCAGATAATAAATAATGCACACGATAAATTGTGTCACATTTCAATCACTTAACATGGAAAAGCTATTACTGTGTTCTTGCCAGAATGTTGTAGGAACTTTATCATGGCTACAAAATACAGTTTGCATTTGTCTTAACTTCTAACGTTTCAGTAACTAATTTTTTTTATAACTGAAAGGTTTAAGGAAAACCGTACTTAAATGAAGGAAACTTCAGTTTCATTTTTTAAATAGACTAGCACACTCTAATTCCTTAAAGCGTTAAGGCCGCTTTACACGTACGCAATGCAATCAAAATTGCACACAAAATTACTTTGCTGGCGATTTTGTAATTAAGCAATTTCTGAGGACTTGTACTGAAAGGTACCAATTTCTGAATGTAAATATTTATAACGTCTTATATTTGAGTGTTCTTATTGAGGTTAATTAACAATTATTGTTCACACACATTTACCGATGAGCATGCGCACAATAAAAATTGTGTCTTGCTGCAAGACAAATTGGTTCGTGTTAAATGGCCTTTACTCAAGACTTGCGTTTGAAAATTCAAATTAATTTCAATTAATTTTTCTTTTTTTTGTTAGAGGGGATTCAATAGAAACCAGTGTTAGTGAATTCATTTAGAAAAAGCGAGCAATGATGCCTAAAAAAAACTAATTTTAATGTTATGGTCAATATAGCTTTCTTTTAAAATTTCAAAGTCTAAACGTGACTTTAGTAAAAGATGTTATTGGTTTCTCCATTCTCCGTTTCACTGTCTCGATTGCGTGTGAAAATGAACTGCATTCACCAAGCCTTCACAAAATAAATGAAATGAAAGTGCATGCATATCTAAATAATTTACCGTGCGTTAATAAACAGACCGAGTTGTTTATCTGCATCTGGAATAGAATGGTTCATTTTGAAGGCAGGACATTCACCACCCCCCGTTGTCTCACTAGACGAACATAGGTGTACTCTATGCACTCTCTCTGTAATAATAGCCCAAGTGAAATATTAATTTTAAATTGATAGTCGTGGGGTGCGCCGCCACAACTGAAACTTCCATTAGGTTTCAGGCACGCCGATAAGTAAAACCATTTGCATTTACGGCGTCCGTTAAAACCACCTCCGGTGCAATAGAAAACGTAAATTAAACTGTGTAGTAAAAGTACGGCGACGACGTTTCAGTTTCTTCGAACTCTGCGGTGCACGTCTAAAATTATTAAAATAGGTCACTACATGTCCGAAATTTATTCGAGGGAAAGTATAGAGTTTTTAATTTTAGATTGTGCATTGTTGCATTGCAGACCTTTTTTTTTTCTATCGGAATTCGGAACAGATGAAGCGAGAAATTTTCACTGCACAAAAATGTTAATCATTAAATGCCATTACATCGTTCTTTTAACTGTGGCCAACATTGCTGTTTCGTTGAAGAAAAAAAAAAGACGTATTCACGGAGGTGATAAAGTCCCACAACAAGTTCATAAATTTTTTTTTGCAAATTTCTGAAGCAGGTAAATTTCTAATTTAAAAAAATAAAAAATGAAAGATGTAAAAAAATTAATACCCTACACAACAAGTTTTCTAAAAAAATACACATTACAATTCAAATTTTATTTTATTTAAATAATAATTTTAAAATTGCAAACAGAAGCACGTAAAAATCAACGAGAGTGTTGAAACTGTTCCCCACGAATGAATTGTTCCGATTTTCATGTTTTTATATCACCGTTTAACTGACAAGAATGACGATCAAAATCTGCATGAAATAGTTGCCATTTAAAAAAATTTATGATAACGTCACTGCGGGAAACTACATAGCGATCGCTAAAAGATTTTTGCACTAAAATGTGTCTTTTTAAAATTAAAAATTAACCTTGGTGCGGGATTATCGCCACTCTGTATAGGTACCTATTACTTAAGATTTCATATTTCAATAAATATTTACTTTTAGCGAGAGAGTCGAGTATTGATTCACAAATCTGAAAACACCATTTCATCTATTTACTTATTTATACAGGCCATTTCAAAGTAAGTAGGCACCTTTGCTAACTTTCTTATTTTTGAAGCTGCAGAATCGATCAAATTAGCAAATTTGTTTGCCTGTTTCTGCTGATTACAAGCATGAAATTAGAAAAATAATTGGATGTGATGTTTTCGAGATATCTTCAATTACATGTTTTTTTTCAAACTGAACACACTGTATACCGGCTGTTTCAAATTGGGTGTGCACTTAAGGAATCTCCTAAAACGTGAGAGTTACAGATTCGGTTAAATGGAAGAAAAGTTGCACCAGTCATTGCCTAATTCATATCCATTAACAGAATCGATTTTCTCTTAATTGTTCTTGAGATATTGGTGAAAATGTAAAAATATCGATTTTTTCCCCTGTATCTCCCTTATTAAAAATAATTTAAAAATTCTGTCTTAACTTTCTACAGGCACTTTTGGATGCTGCTTCAAATAGAGGCAGTAGGATTATCGTCACACGTTTCGTCTCTCTGCGACCATCCTCAGTTTAGATGTTTTAAATACAACGTATACTTTTTTATTATCGTATTTGATGGCATTTTTTCTCCTTATTGTAATGGTATATCACTCTTAATTGTTGATATTGATTTCAAATATTTAGTTCATTTTCTTAGCTATAGTGTAAATTTCAATAAATTATTTAATATTTGTCTCTATAGCTATATTGTATAACAAATTCTTTTAACGGACACTGATAATGCGCATTTGCAGTGCCCATTAAAAGAATTTGTTATATTGTTAGTTGTTGACGAGGCTAATTTTACAAACAAGGGAATATTTAATAGAAATATACATAGATATTGGTCTAGGGAGAATCAAAGAAGATTTCGACAAGTGCGACCACAGATACAATTCAGCTTAAATGTTTGGTGTAGTATTTGGCATAATAGAATTATTGGTCCGATCATTTAGGAAAAACATTTAACAGCTGAACGTTACTTCCACGGCCGTCGTCCATGTTTGAATTGGCTTCCTGTTGGAACCGCGTCACGTTGACTTCTTCTACTCCCGACGTTTCGTTCTCCATTGCAGAAGAACTTCCTCAGGGCTGCTGCAGCTGATGGTGTTGCTGCTGCTTCTCGTTAGTCGTTGAGACTGAGTGGGTATGTCTGTTGTCGTGGTATTTATAGTGATTGGTGAGGGTAGTGGGTCGGAACGGTAAGCGCGGATTGGTCTGTTGGGGCGTGACGGATCGTTAATGAGATGTTTCCAGGTATTGTGGAGGTAAAACGGTTCAGGCTATTGGGGTGTTTGAGGAGTTGTATGGATTCACGGATTTTACGATTGAAAAAAATGAGATGAGCCGGCTAGAAGTTTTGTGTCGGAGAATAGGATTTGGTGACCGGTTTCTAATTTGTGTACAGCTAGGGCCGAGCCGTTACATCCATTTTTTTAAGAACAGCAATGGAAAACATTTTAGATGACATTCCTCTAAATCATATTATGGAATTGTGGTTTCAAAATGACGGAGCACCAGCACATAATGCTGGAATAACAACAAATTATTTGAACCAAACTTTTTGTGATAGATGGATAGGTACAAATGAACCTGTCGCGTGGCCTCCAAGATGACCAGATCATAGCCCTTTGAATCTTTTCTTTGGAGCTATTTGAAAGACATGGTGTATTCAGTTGAGATAAATAATAAAGAAGAACTAAGAAGGCGAATATGTATTAGATTCTTGCAGAAATGTTTTGCGAATTCATATCGAGACGCTATACAACACATAAGATTAAGAACGAATGTATGTCTTGAAAACGGTGGATGACATTTCGAGCATTTACTTACAAAGTAATTTATTAATTTCACTTTATAAACTTCACAAATTCATGTTCTTCTTCTGAGATTTTTGTTCATGTTATTGTTTATTTTGTTCTTATTATAATTTTATTTGTTCATATTGCTGTTTATTTTGTTTGTGTAAACCATCTAATATAATTTAATTTCCTCTCCCAACATTTGAATGTTAGTTATTCATATTTAGTAAGTAAAAAAAAGTACTAAGGAATAAATTTACTTATTAAATAAATCATGACGAAACTGTATCAAGTTTTTTTTTTTAATCATATTTTAACTCTACTTGAAAAAAGTATTAAGTGTTATACATCACTGCAATCTCTAGAAAAAATGCTATCGAATAGAATAATTAAAAGTTATACGTTGTATTCAAAAAATCGAGACTGATGATGATCGTGGAGACACGAAACGTTTGACTTCAATTCTGCCACCTCTATTCGAAGCAGAATAAAAAACTGCCTGTAGAATGTTAAATCGGAATATCAAAATTATTTATAATACGAGAGATACAGAGGAAAAAAGAAAATCGACATTTTTACATTTTGACTAATATCTCAAGAAGAAATACGAAAAAATTCATTCCTTGAATGAATACGAATTAGGCATTGATTCGTGCAACGTTTCTTCCATTTAACCAAATTTGTATCTCTTACGGTTTAGGAGATCCCTTCAGTGCACACTCAATTTGAAACAGTCGGTATATCATCGTAAATGAAAAAAGATTAATGTGTCGATTCTGCTGGTATCTGTAGCAACCGTAAGATCTGTAAACCTGTAACTCAGTTATTAAAATATGGAATTTTGAAGTTCTGTGGAAGGTATGATTTCTCCTAGGTCCCTAGGATTACTCGTAAGTCTCTGTGGTATTATCTTATAAACTTACAAGAAATCGTATCATACTGAGAACTTCAAAATTCCACCTTTTCATAATTGACTTACAGGCTTACAGATCTTACGCAGATATGAGCAGAATCGACCCATAAATTCTAGTAAATAAGTCTTTATGTAGACCATATTTGGAAAATGTCAAATTACTGAGATATTTAAACTTTAAATTAAAAAGAAATATCTCCCTTATTTGGTAATATTAAAGGTTCGATTCACTGGTCACTTCTGGTGATGTTAAAATACGCTATTTTAAATTATTTTATACAGCTCTGAATGTGCCGAGTGACTTTTAATGATTGAAGCAAATTTAGTATGTTGGGAATTGGCAGTATCTGTTATTATTTTCAAAGTTCGTTAATTTTGCGCGATTGCGTAGTTATAGGTTAGAGTTGATGTTTACTGTGAGGATGAAAGCTGTTTAACAGATTATTATTATTATTATTATTCAGGACCTGGAAAAATTGGCCCCCTTTGCGTAAGCAGCACTGAATCCTTTGAGATAATTATTGAAGGCATTATTAACGTTTTAGGTTGCCTGCTGTAATTCTTCCAAATTGTTTACGTGTTCTGAATACCAAATTATTTAAATAAAGAAATAAGAAGTCCGGGTTTAATAGAATATTAGAGCAAATGTTCAAAATCTGGACTCCTTCACGTAAGCAGCATTGAATCCTTTGAGATAAAATTATTGAATACATTAATAATTAACGTTTCAGGTCTGATATTTGCAATTGCCTGTTCAACTGCGTGCTGTAATTCTTCCAAATTGTTAATATAATTACGGGACACCACATTTTCTAAATGTGGAAATAAAAAGAAGTCCAGGGTTGTGAAATCGGGTGATCTACTAGGCCACAAACCAGTAGCGTCACTTAAACGTTATTGTCAAAAAAAGCGGCCATACTGTTTGATGCCCTTATGGAAATGTAATGTAATTTGCAAATTGGTAGGTATCAAACAAAATGGCAAATGTGACAGTTACGATACTGTGTAGATTCTTATACTGTGGTATTATATCGTATGTTACCTAATCTAACTTTATTAGCCATTAAGTACACCTAGTACACTTTGGCTGGGTTTCTCAGTCCTAGTTTAACATTAAAGTCCTGTTTATTTCCATAGGGGCAATTGTTTTTATAATTGCTATCATGGGAATAAACAGGAGTTTAAAGTTAAACTAGGACTGAGAAACCCAGCCCTAGTGGTGTAAAGTTGTATTATACTTGTTTTAAAATGGTTAAAATGATGTAAAGTTATAAGGAATGTCTAAATAAACACCTGGTCAAGTAGGTTGTGATTGAGAATTGATCATTGATACTTGACAAGGTTTTTATTTAGACAGTTGTTATTATTAAAATTTTAAAACTTGTGTATTACAACTTTACGTCATTTTAATCATTTTAAAACGTGTGTAATGTAACTTTACATCACTAGATGTACTAAGTTATTTACTATTGATGGCTAATAAAAATTGATTAGGATCCATTTGAAAAAAAAAAACTTATAATAAAAGATATCTCGAGAACTTCACATTCAATTGTTTCTCTGTCTTTAAAAATAATGTGAATGAAAAATATTAGTGATAAATCAAACGCTGAAGATTAGCCGGGTTCATAAGTGAAAGATTTCGCAGTAGCTGCATTTCAAGCTTTTTACAATTACAATTTTGGAAGTCCATGTACAAATAGAATATGCATTCAATTTTGTAATTTAAGTGAAGGTCGATGAAAGCTCTGGTAAAAAGTATTCGTGAGTGGCAATTATCAGCGAGACGCCGCGCCGCTGATATCTAATAATCTGATTTTTTATACCGCAACTGATTGATATTCCATGACGAATTATTATTACAAAACTACCATAACAAATGCTACCTGCATACACAGACATTGTTAATTTTACCTTGAAAGCAACTCGGTTTAGACTGCAGGGAAAGTTTGCTCCGATAGAATCCTCAAGCGAACAATTCTAGGCCGATCTTGTATCTTTAAATGTTTTACTTCTGAAGGTTTTACCATGAATTTTACGGAGATCAAGGGCATGTTTTTACGCATTAAATTTTTTATATGTTTCTGTATAAAACAAATTCGAGGTTTACTATGACGATTTCCTTTATTATAAGAGCACTAAATTTTGTGGTCTTTCTTTATACAGCGTGTCTCTAAACCTATGCCTTTAATTCAAACCACAGATAGTAGTCAAGAGAAGAAGCAAAATTTGTCATATAACAGTAGGGATAAAGTAAATAATAACTCCGGGAAAAATCAGTTTTCGTTTTAAAAGGAATTGTTTTAGTAACGCTAGTTGGCGATTTAAATGGATTTAAATATCTCAGCTGCGCAGAATTGGTGTTTTTTGTAGCCATAAACATAAACGAATAAACGCCGAAATGTGTCTGTTGGGCTAGGTCATGTTTGTCCTTCGCAAAAAATTTCGCCAGGATTCTAAATAAAAACGTTTTCACACGCGCCGCCGGGCGTCGCCGCGTTCCTTACGACAATTGCAATTACTTATTACTATTTTATTTATGCTTACATATTGCTGAACAAGCTAGAAATAAACGCAACTTAAAACGCATTTCGCTATGCCAGTAATTGTCGGCGAAACACAGATGGATATAAAAAAATTTGTCGATGACGCACGCAACACTCTGTATACATTATTTTTTACGTGATCCCATAGGAAAAAATTCAGGGGTGACGAATTCGGGGATCTGGCAGGCCACTCAATAGGCCCCTCTTCTGCCGATCCACTTGTTTCGAAAAACGACATTTAAGTACTCCCTAACATGTCTGCGAAATGTGAAGGCGCTCCATCTTGTTGGAAGAAAATTCTATTGTCAACACCTCCATTCTCATTCGGGAATAATGCGGTAATCGCAGGTATGACATGAGTTTGAAGTAGTTAAAAATATCTATCAGCGGTAAGGGTTTCATTAAGAGAAAATGGTCCTATGATATGCCCTCCTATAAAGCCTTTAAGGTACATTTGCTTTTTGCGGATATTGTGTGTGGGTTGATTCTCGACCAATACCGACAATTACGAGGGTAGTCCCAGAAGTGCCCGACCTAACAAAGAAAACACATAAATTTTGTAAAAAAAAAACATCTTTATTTCTCAACATAGTCTCCTTTTAACGCGACACACTTTTCCTAGCGATGCTCAATAGCTTCCATACCGTTGTTATAATGAGAGACGTCTAGCTCGTCAAAATAGCCATCAACCGCAGACTTCACCTCTTCATTGTTGGCAAGTCTTTTACCACTGAGCTATTTTTTCAAATTTGGAAAGAGAAAATAATCCGACGGGGCTAAATCTGGCGAGTAGGGTGCGGAAGCAGTTGAAACTTTAATTCATTGATATCGGCTATGGTGATGACGGACGTGTGGACTGGAGCATTTTCGTGATGAAACAACACTTTCTGTTTCGCCAAATGCGGCCATTTTCTCTTGATTTCATCATTCAAACGCACCAACAAGTTCGCTTCATCATTCAAACGCAGTTTGCATAGTACTCGCTGTTGATTATTTCTCCTTTTTTAAGATAATCAATGAAAATGATACCACCCGCATCCCAAGACACTGACGCCATGACCTTTCCAGCGGATAAAACTATCTTCGCCTTCTTTGGAACCGATTCTCCATTGTTTCGACTGTTCTTTCGTCTCAGGTGTGAAATGATGGACCCATGTTTCATCAATGGTTACGAATCAACGCAAAAACTCGGATTTATTGCTCTTAAACATCTCCAAACACTCGATTGAAACATCTTCACGACGCAGTTTTTGTTTCACTATGAGCAAACGCGGCACCCATCTTGCACACGGCTTTCTCATGCCCAAATTTTCTGTCAATATGCGATGTACAGCACTTTTTGAAATACCTATCATATCTGCTACTGCGCGCACTTTCAATCGAGGTCATCCAATACAATTTTTTGGATTTTTTTGACAATTTCTAGCGTAGTTACCTCATTTGGCCGACCACTGCGATGTTCGTCTTGACAGCTCATACGGCCTCGTTTAAACTCTGCTATCCAATATTTTACTGTTGTAAACGAAGGAGCAGACTCCCCCAGTGTAGAATCTAGCTCGGCTTTGATATTTCTTGGACTGAGACCTTTCAAATTAAAGTATTGTATCACGTAACGATGACCAATTTTTTCCATGTTTATAAATTCACTGAGAGCATTCACTGTTGATGGCTGTCAAACAAATACTAAACAACGCATCCTCTTCAAGCTTGAAACTTAAGCTTTAGAAGGTTCGTACTTTCGACCATAATCCTTTTTTCGACTAACAATCGCCATCTACGCATCAGGTTGGGTACTTCTGGGACTACCCTCGTATGTCGATTTAATATGCCGTTTAGCATAAAGGTTGCTTCATCAGAGAATACAATATTGGGAGTAAAATGCTCATCTCCGTTGCATCTTACTATCATCTGCTCGCAAAATTCCATCTGTCGGTCAAAATCGTCTTCATTTAATTCATGTATTAAGTGAAGTTTATAATTACGATTTTTTCTTTTTTTTATATTTCAGCACTGAAGTATGGCTAATTTCTTAATTTTTCTGCCACTTGTCTTGTTGAAACTTTTGGCGTTTCTTCGGTTGTTAGCAAAACATCTAATGCTTTTTCCGCTGACTTGCTGATTTGGGTCTGCCAGTTCTTTGGATAACTTTAATGCTACCAGTGTCTTGAAATTTTTTAATTACTTGAGAAATCGTTCCTTGAGAGACAGGAGTATCTGGGTAAATTTCGTTGAGTACATTGCACACTTCACTTTGAGTCCTTCTATCTCCGTACCCGTAGATCATTGATATTTCAATGCGTTGTCTCTCACTTACGTGTGCCATGTATGTCTTCACAATTTTTCAAAATAAATTCATAATTTGCAAACATAACTTTGTTACAAACCATGACAGCGATTAATTAGTTGTCACTGTCCTGAAGTGGGTAAGTAAATGATTATTGTGTTTTATCACTGAATTATATTACTGAATTGCATTGCATTGTTTGAAAATCCCAGTTAAATCACTTTGAAAGAAGTACATTTTTAATACATTTTAAAGCCAACATCAACTTGAAGGATTTGTTATACTTCCGGATGCGTCCCGGTATTTATTAATTCATAAGTAGAAAGAGGAAGGTTCTAGCTTTATAGTTATTAAAAAAGTGGTTGCGAAATCACGCGATTCTTCGCTTATTAGCTGAAACAAAAAATGCAGAGGTTACTTACATAAACTACTCATTAAACCTTTTTAAAGAAACGATTTATTTAGAAATTGGAAATTTATGTGATGGAGGTGTTCCACACATATCTTCTTAAATAAAATAAAATAAAGTTAGTTCCAATCACTTCCGGTTTTACCGGAAGTCTTTATCTATTCGCTTATTTTTAATAGCATGCTGTAATTTTTATTACATTTTTGAATTTTTTTAGATTATTCACGATATTGTTCCTGCTGCCTTCAAATACCATATATAAGTTATTAAACACGTTTTGAATCTATTATGCAACAGAAATAATTTTGGCCAGCTAGATCGGACAAATACCCCAGTGTGTGTCGGTCAAAATCGTCTTCATTTAATTCATGTATTAAGTGAAGTTTATAAGGACGATTTTTTTCTTTTTTTTATATTTCAGCACTGAAGTATGGCTAATTTCTAAATTTTCTGCCACTTGGTAGGTAACCATAGCAACCACAGCAATTCACCAATGGCGTTTCTTCGGTTGTTAGCAAAACATCTAATGCTTTTTCCGCTGACTTGCTGATTTGGGTCAGTTCTTTGCATATCTTTAATACTATCAGTTTCTCGAAATTTTTTAATTACTTGAGAAATCATTCCTTGAGAGACGGGAGTATCTCGGTAAATTTCGTTGAATACATTGCGCACTTCACTTTGAATCCTTCTCCTACCTCCGTACCCGTACATCATTAATATTTCAATGCGTTGTCTCTAAACAACCTTTATATTAAATATTTATGTGGGAAGGGCTCCATGATATTTATTGTGTGCAATAATAGAAGAGAAAACGATAAGTCAAACTATAAGGTATAACTTTTATTGTTACGACTACAGTTTCGTCCAGTTTGGAGATTTTCAAGTAAGTAGGTAAACCTTTAAGAGAAAACATGAGGTAACATGTAAACAAATGAAACAATTTAAAAGAATACTTACAAAGCGCAAATAGGTTGTTTGTTTACGGCGCCATTATGCGAAAAGTGAGTTAAGTCAAACCTAATCTAAACATTGGCTATGTTTTAATGTTTAGATTAGGTTTGACTTAACTCACGTAAACGAACAACCTATTTGCACTTTGCAAGTATTCTTTTAAATTGTTTTACTTGTTTACATGTTGCCTCATGTTTTCTCTTAAAGGTTTACCTACTTACTTGAAAATGTCCAAACTGGACGAAACTGCAGTCGTAACAATAAAAGTTGTACCTTATAGTTTGACTTATCGTTTTCTCTTCTATTAAATATTTATTCATTCGGCCATTATTTGATACTTCTGTTCCAGCCTGTATGTATGATACATTGTTATAGTCTATAAAAAAAAAAAACTATAAAACTAATTCATGCTTAAATATGGTACCCAAAGGAAATGAGAAAGTTGAAAATTATACAGAAAAGGTATAGTATTTCCAGCGATAGAAAGACAGATTTTAAATTTTCAATATTACTAACATATACAGTCCAAATTATCAATCATTGATGCTTTTAAATCGGGGTCAGTTAACTCCCCCCCCCCCCCAAAGTTTTTTGCACCAAATGATTGCACCCTTATGCCCCACCAAAATAATTTTTTGCACCCCTTCAGGAGAGAAACTGCAGGCAAATTTCACTGGGAGGGGCCAAGTTAACCGTATCCCCCCCGGTGAACATTTTCAAAGTTTCTTTAGTGCACCTTGTTGCACTCCTAATGCACCCTTATGCACCACCTTTTTTTTTAACTTTTGCACCGCTCAAATAGCTGAGAAAAAAATAAATAAAATAGAAAGTCAGCTAGCCCCCCCCCCCGTGAAAATTTTCGAAATTTTTTTGGTGCACCTTATTGCACGCCTAATGCACCCTTATGCACCACCTTTTTTTAACTTTTGCACCGCTCAAATAGCTGAGAAAAAAAATAAAATAGAAAGTTATTTCAGTTATTTTACCTCGGCTATTTGAACGGTGCAAAAATTAAAAAAGGTGGTGCATAAGGGTGCATTAGGGGTGCAACAAGGTGCACTAGAGAAACTTTGAAAATTTTCACTGGTGGGGGCTACGGTTAACTTGACCCCTCCCAGTGAAATTTGCTGCAGTTTCTCTCCTGAAGGATGCAAAAATTTATTTTGGTGGTTCATAAGAGTGCATTAAGGGTGCAATCATTTGGTGCAAGAGAACTTTGAAAAACGTTACTGGGTGGGGCAAATTAACTGACCTTTTAAATCGGCTATTCGGAAAACAACTCGCACCTTGTGTTCCTACGCCATGAAATACCGGCAGATATGCAATGTTTTGGCGCATTGAAATTTATAATCTGTCATGAATCTGTCTTTCTATCACTGGAAATACTATATATGTCGAATTTGCCTGTACTGAATTTTAAAAAAATGTAATTAAGACACTTTAAGGAAGTGTTTATTATTTTAAAGAGAGTTACACACAATAGTTACGTATCTCTTATAACTTCCATAGGAATCAAGGCATTTGTTACAGCCTGTATAAATATGGTCATGGAGTCTTTTGTTATTCATTATCATTTACATTGTGTAATTTGAAACTACTAGACCATTACAAAAGTAATAAAATTAACACTATAATTATTCGTTTATATATGCAAACATGACGTTTACCATTGTACATATATGAATATATGTACATATAGGCTTAGTGCATTGCTTTTGTATTTCCTAAGGCAAATTAAAATTTACAAAGTACTGTTATTCTTAGGGGGTCATTCTAATTTTCTTGAAATCTAGCAATGATATCTCCTTAGCAACGTGATAATTGTCGCAACTTCAGTATCAGTCATAGCAATTGTAACTTTCAACTTCGATTGGGGTAAACCCCTTATGACAAAAGCATCATACGCATGGTTGTATATTTTTTGGAAGATATAATAGTACGGTTTTGGAAATTTTTAAAAAAATGAAAGGTCTTAAAACTGTACCATGTGATACTGGCGATTATAGTATACATCTTACATGGTTAAAGTACAATGAAACATTTTTAATAAGGCTATTATTATTGCTATTTTTATTGTACTCTGAATTTAAATGAACTGCCATTTTTAAGCTTTAGTTCTCGTATAAAAGTGCCATCCAGGGCAAACCGTAATTAAGTTTTAAAAAAATATATTAACTTCGTCTGTTAGAAATTTGTATGACAATAATCGTAATTATAATTACAAGATAAATCAAATTTAATTGTGTTTTAAATTATTATGATAACCTCACATTATCCTGACTTTTAATTTGGTAGTAAAATATTTATGAGGTATAAACTTAGTTTAAGCCTGCTAATATAATTTCACACCTCAATGGTTAATAGAAGACAACTACCTTGTTTCGTAAATCCTCGAAAGTTTTCTGAAATTAAATTAGATTATCTTTAAAACAGTTCGTCTTGACGGAACACATGCGATTTTCTTCTTCTAAATAGTAATTATCGTAACGGTCATTGTGTGCATGCATATGTTTTGCAGGCGACAATGTTCCGTTAGCATCTCCTCAAGAATGCGAACTGTAGACGGGAATATCTTGAATAAAAATGAATTGATTATTGGCTCTTGCTTTGCGGCATCGTTTCAAAGATGACCTTTACTACGCTGCGCAGTTAAAAGTAGATTGATCTGCACAATTAAGGATGCACTTAAAAACTTGAAAGGGAAAGAAGAAATTACTGAAATCTATGTTAAACAGTTCTATTTCTAGAAATCTAATTTTGAAATTAACGTTTTAAACTTGATTAAACCGAAATTAATTGTAATATATTTTTGGAACAGTTATTATTAAATTAATACTCTTATGTTCTAAACCGAGTGTTCAAAGTACTTGAAAAGCTACATTAAAAAAAGACAAATGATTATTTGAGAGATTGTATTCTAATTAAAAAAAAGATTTGTATTATCAAATTAATTTTGTTGAAATCTCCCTTCGTACAATTCTTTTTAATTTTTTTTTGATTCGCGTAATTGTTACCTTTCTCTTGCATATTGACTTCTGTATTTAAAAAAAATAATTCTTGAAATTTCAAACGTGATACCATTTTTAAAAATATTATCCGTCCGAAGTGTATGCATTGATACTTCCTGCAATTCAAAAACATTTTTAAAACATATGCTTACAATCGTGTTTTATAAATTCATTTAGAGAAATGAATATAAAACTCTTTTGTAGAATTATCTGTCATCATTTGAGAGATTCTTAATTTAAAAATCTAAAAATGCTCTTATTTTTTAGAAAAACATTGTAATGTAGATGCCCTTTTTCCATTTTGTACAAATTTTTTGTTGCCTCGGTTGAAAAACTTCATATTTCATAATTTTTCTTAGACTCTGTTAGTACTTTGGAGATGAAGCTTTTCATGAGTCCCCGCAAAGAAAATTCTAGTTATGAATGCGGGTGAAGAATACAATAGGAACCGCTTCAATACTTGTTTGTTTATTTACTTTAACCAAGAGATCCTGAGGCTAAATGACGAAGAACCTTAAATGTTACCATTAGAATTAAAATTTACCTGCAAAAGTAACCCTTAAGGACTCCGAGAAAAATCTAATTGAGGTTCAAATTTATTCGATTGAGTTTATTCGGACACTTATGGAACGAGGTGAGTTGAATCAATTGACACTTCATCGAGTATATCAACGGCCAATCAAAATGATGTGATGTGTGCGCGTTTCTCAAAGCACAAGAGCCCACCGTACTAGGCCCATAACCTGTTAGGATTTAAGATACTAAGAAGGGCTTCAATGCTTAGTTGTTTATTTAAAAAAAAATCATGACAAATTAAACTACATCGGATTCATCTAAGAGTCTGTTGTACGCAGTATACGTGATTATGTACAATTATCTCGCATTGTACGCTAATAATTTTAAATGTCTGAAGTCTGATGATTGTTTGCTGAGAATACGAGAATTCTTCACCTTATTCTCCCTGCTTTTTTGGTCAATAACATCTCCTAGAGAGTCATTTCTGGCCATAAATTTGCCAAAGAAAAATATTGCATCGACCTTCTTAATGTATTGGCATCTAACATTATAACATGTTAATGTGAACAGCATAAACAGGAATAATAATTTTCATACCTATTTTTAGAATAAAAACTACCGATATAATCTAGATTTATCTGCGTAAATATTAGATGTTCGATTAGATTTAATTATCGCGTTTATAGTTCAAAGGAAATTGTGAATTCCCAGCAAATAATAATTCGGGCAAACATGCATTAAACTTGATATCGCAGAATTTTTCTTGTAATTCTTTTTTAATTCTGTTTTTGTTTTGTCTCAGGAAATTGCATTTCTCAATACAGAAGTGAAACGTCAGACGAGTTCTTGGTATTGTTGACGTAACAATTTGCTAACGTTTTCGAGCCGGATCCGATCCATCATCAAATTAAAATACAATGGTGATGTTAATGTCACACAAAATAATATCTAAGGGAATAACGAAATATAAGATCAAAAAAAATTATTTTACTGTAAAACTAACCTATAGCATTTTCAAATAAATTACTTTGTTAATTTTGAAAATATTTGATAAAAAATTATGCATTTCCTTTTAGCATCACTATTAGAGAATCCCGGGATCCCGAAATAACTCGCGGGATTCAGTGTTCCTTCGAATACAGTTGCATATTTTTATAAAATTTTGGCTTTCTAGATTGAAAAACAAAAAGTTTCTTTTTGAATGACATGGAAAACATCAAATGACAGATATTTGGACTCGTAATGATCTGTAGATTCCAAATTTGGGAGCAAATGCAGGGTGTTGCATTTACACTAAAAAGGCAATACCACAAAAGTTATATGATGACTATTGTATGTCAATGCTAAAAAGTCGAGATTATTTTGAGATTTCGGAATCCCGAAATGATTTCCGATCCCGGAATTGGATTCCCTAATTACTATTAAATATAGAAAATATAGGAGATTGCCAATGTATATATGAACCCATCAACCCAGTCCCACTTCAGTTGGCCCACTAAAATTCTCAATTATTATTAGCGTTTTACATTTTATAAATTTTTCAAAGAAATTAAAATGTCAGTAGGTGGATCAACTGAAGCGGAACTAGGTTCATACTTGGAGAGCTTTAAAACTCGCAAATTTCTCTACGTTTCGCAATTAATTCATTTTTTTAGGATTATAAATCGATAACAAAATGTAGAGTTTTAAAATTATCCATCAAAGGTTAATACGAAAACGAAAACAAGCCAATTTTTGTCCGAATAATCTTTCTCATATAAAACCAGAGAATATATCTCTGAATTTTATGAAACTTTTCTCAAAATAACTAAGTGAGCCCACCCTACATTTAAGTTGTTTTTTTATTATTTAAAGTCGTACTTCATTTGGATATACAGTGCACGCGCTAACGTGAACTAATTAAAACCAGCTGTGTTCATGTTTGCGCGATTATTCATGTTTCCGAGATGCAGTCTTCATCTCTTAAAAACAATTAAAACATGAAACATCACTTTCAACCTTTATTTATGTCCTACATATTATGTATTTCTGGAAAAAATGAAGTAAGAAGTGATTCTTTGGACTTTGCGCGATTGTTCATGTTTCCGAAATGCAGTCTTCATCTCATTAAAAAACATGACACTTTACTTTATTTATGTACTACATATTATGTATTTTTGGAAAAAATGAAGTAAAAAGTGATTCTTTGGACTTATGTTGTGAATTTCTATAGTATATAAAGTAGCTGTTCATGTTAGCGAGGTGCACTGTTCACGTTAGACAGTGGCCAATGCTAAAATTTAGGTGTTCATGTTACACAGGAGTTCATGTTAAGCAGTGTTCACGTTAGCGCGAGTGCACTGTATGTATGTATTCTCTTCATTTTTATTTAGTCATCGTTTCGTACGGTAACACTTTAGAACTTTCTTGTTTCTCCTTTTAGAATGCATACAGAATTCCTGTTCACTGTGATTTATTATTTGTAAACGATTTAGGAATATTTAGGAAAGTATTGAATTGTTGCCGATAATTTGTCAATTGTACTGCGAACTCCTGTCACAAATATTTACATAAATTCTAATTTTGAATAAATCAGTGAATTTTATAACAGTAATATTAATGAATGTTTATTAAAGTCAAAGATTTGGCTTATTAATTATCATTCGCATCTGAACGACACGATCAACATGTTTATCGTTATTAATTATTGAAAAAACATGGTACTATTCTTAAAAATAATTTATATTGAAACATGTAGGTCACGATTATCCGTTTTTAATTCAATCGGAGAGAGTTCAAAATAAATTCATATTTAAAAACTTTCCGAATTAATAATCGTAACTGTTACATAGGGTTTAGTCAAATATCCCGTGTCACTTGAAATCCTTTGAAGAATATAATGGGCCTTCAACAAAAAAAAAAAATACTTCGTGTTAGCCTTGGAAAAAATCGTATGTCGTAACTTGCACAATCAATTTTTTATATGTCAAAAATGGATAAAATTTGATTAACCTTAAAATGTTCGTATTTGGAAAAGATCTAGTTTTTACTCTTAATTTTAGTTGTTGGACGACACATATTCGTTGGTGGAAGTGGCCAATGCAAAAAGATATTTTGAAAGTAATATCTTCGTTTTTAAAGAATATATTAAAATAAATTATTTGAATTCAGTCCCTTCTCATAACCTAAATTTTATATTTTAATAGTACTTGCGATAATCGCAGCACCTGTACAGTTCAATCTAAGATACGTACTTTTGTTTCCAAGATTGACTCGAGATAGGATTTTGTTGAAGACTCGATATAATTAATATAACGGATACGTTTTGGTTTAGGTGAAACTCAGTGCATGAGTACTGCCAATTAAAAAAAAACACTTCGAACTATTATAGTATTGCGGTATTTAGAAATATTCTGCTTTCAATGGGTTAATAGTCCTTGAAAATTCTCTCTCGTTAAGTTGAAATGGAAATATTTAAATTTTTTTCAAATGGAACACCCCATATCTAATAATGCGGTAAATTTAAAATATGTAATAATATAGAGTGTCTTTCAAAAAGTGTGCATCAAATAGGATTTTTCTTTGTTATCGATTTTTATTAAATTTTATTAATGCAGAACGCTTCTACATTCTTTCACATCAAATTGGGGGAAATGCCAGGTGAAATGTATCTTTTACAATATACAGCGTGAACACCGAAAAAGTGCGCGTGATTTTAAAACCTGATGATGTACTTACGTTACATGTAATTTTAAAGTAACCGTTCTTCGGACATTTGTAATTTATCACCTTGCAACAAAACATCATTGAGTGTCTAGTCGCTCTAGCCTACAAATAGTTTTTGCACGTTTCTGAAGTGTAAATGCTCAGACTTATTGTTATCTAATTATAGTTCATAACGTTAACACATACAATAATACTTAGAGCAGTCTAGTGAAAACAAATTGTTTAAACATCAACGAAGGTCGTCCCTCCGCCTGTATAACGTATATCATAATATAACAATATGGCGAGCGGAGATGGGTGCGAAAAAAATAATACGTCGGTAATTTGCAATTTGCCTTTTGTTATTTTCCAGCGCACGTGATAAACAAAGTCCGATGCGCAAAACAAACTGCGAACCTAAATTGAAACGAATTAAGAAGAATCAAGTGACTGACGGACGGATGAACGATTTAATTCGGCATTGCGGGTGTAATTTCAATTAACTGCACAAATTGTACGTGTTTACACCACCGGTTGGTATGTACTTTGCAACCCCACTAATGTCGAACTGAAATTACAATGCCAGTGCAAATCTCGATTGTGTTGTTTCAATTATCTTACGTCAGTGTCTGTGAAATTTACGCGGATTAACTTCATTGTATTGCAGTAATCCGATCATCTAGTAGTACACAATAAAAACTTGTACGTACAGTAGTTAATTTGGTAGTTAATGGAGATAAAATCGATTTAATTATCGTTATCTAAACGTATCAGCATCTTATATTCGCCTTAGATCTGTGTTACATATTGCTACGTTATTGGTTGTTGTTAAATTCAATTTTGTTTTTATTTCATAACGTACATATTTGTCTATAAACATGAGACTCTAAAGATTCAGGGCGTAAACTTTTTTTTTATTAAAATCTATGAACGTTTTTGGGTTCTTTGCGCACTCGTAGATTATTTCTTTGCTCATAAATGAATTAAAATAACTCTAGTCAACTTAAAATTCTTTATTAACAATTTCTTTTTATGCAACAATAGTGACTGTTTGTTTGTTTTAGCTGAATTTAATATAAACTAAGGGCCATTTTCATAATAGAACTTTAAATTTAAAGTGACTTTAACCTGTAAAAACACATTAGTTTTCCTATACTTAAAGTGAATTTAAATTAAAGTCTCCTTTAGCACTATTATGAAAACGGCCCTAAGTTCTGTAATGGTCATTTGTTTAAATACGTAATCAGTTCAAAATGATTGAATTACTTATTGATATTATTAAAAGTAAATTTAAATATTTATAAACGATTTAATTAATAATCTGTTCAATCTTACGGTTTTATATACCGGCTGTCGCAGAACTCGCGTACAGGCCGTTAACCACGTGCTCTGCTCTCTCTGTTGAAAGGAATTTCTTTATAAAATTTTTGCTTAACACTATAGTTTTTAAACTACAGTAATTTTAAAATATCCAATCACAGTAGAAAGATTGTAGGTAAAGTTAACCTGAGCTGTTGTTCTCATGACAATAAATTTAATATTAAAAGAACAAATAATTTCAATATTTATTTGGTCCATCACATCATCACATTAATGTCACAGTGACAAGTCAAAATTTCAAAAATTTTAGCTGCAGTACAAAAATGTTTACTGCTGAAGAGTACACTGAAATAATAATAATGTATGGTGAGGGTGGAAGAAACGCTAAAGCAGCAGAAAGGTTGTATCGGGAACGTTTTCCAAATCGCCAGCATCCTAGCTCAAACGTCATTTTGAGATTAATTAATAGGTCAAGAACTAGTGGTTCTGTGGTGCCCGTCAGAAAAGGTGTTGGCGGTGTCGACCGGACGGTACGTACTCCTATTAATGAAGAAAATGTACTTCAAGCTTTTCATGAGGATGGAACGAGAAGCATTAGAGATGTGGCCAGTACCATGAATGTTTCGAAAAGTACTGTGCAAAGCGTTTTACGTGATAATAGGATGCACGCTTATCATTACACCATTACAGCCTGATGACTATGCACCTCGAGTCGAGTTTTGTACCTGGTTACTTGAACAAAATGAAGAAAACCCAAATTTTATTAGAAATGTTCTATTTACTGATGAGTCGTTTTTTTGGTCGTCAAGGGACTTTCAATAGTCACAACTTCCATGTGTGGGCTACTGAAAATCCACACGCAGTGTTTATTCATGGTTTTCAACATCGTTTCAGTATAAATTTCTGGGCTGGTATTCTCGGTGATTCTCTAGTAAGCATACCATTTATGTTTTTCCGTTGTCAGGTCAAACCATTTTGTAGATTGGACCCTTTGAACTTCCCCCGAGATTAAATGGTGAAAATTACGGGCAGTTTTTACAAGAAAATTTACCTAATCTGATAGAAAATGTACCTTTAGCAAATTACGTAAACCAATGGTTTCAACACGATGGTGCGCCGGCACATTTTGCGAGAAATGTTAGAGACATTTTGAACCAGCAATATCCAAATTGCTGGATAGGTCGTGGGGGCCCAATAAATTGGCCGGCCAGATCTCCCGACCTTACACCATTAGATTTTTTTCTTTGGGGGCACATAAAAAACACCGTTTACCGCGTACCCGTAAATAATGTGGACACATTGCGAAATAGAGTTATGAATGCTGTAGCAATGGTGACTCCAGCTATGTTGCAAAATGCAAGAAACAACTTACTAAGACGGGCAAGGCTGTGTATTGAAGTTGGTGGTGGTTCTTTTGAACATTTACTTTAATAAATCGTTATTTGTTTAAAGTGTTTTTTCGTTTTTTATGGTTCAATGTCAAAATGACAGTACTATAATTAAAAGTTGACCAAACATTTTATCAAAACTTTATAATTATTTTTAATCAACAATACCTACAGTCATATCCTAGGAAATACATACATTGAGTTAATTTTCCTTCACGGAAGCGTGTTTGATTGGTTAAATTAAAATCTTTGTAACTTAAAAACTAAAAGGATTTAATTATACTTTTTTGCAGAATCCATTTTAGAATAAATGTTAAAATCTGGTGTTAACAGCTTGTACGCGAGTTCTGGGACAGCCAGTATACATCAACTACTGTTTATTTACACTTTGCATTATTAAAATGATCCGCGGTGGCTTCACATAACATTTCGTGTCGTACATTCAAACCGGGTATTTCAAGTAACTGTCCCTAAATTTAAACTCAGTCTTATTTATAATCTCGTTAAAAAAAACTCTGTTATCCGTCATACCGTGGTGAAATGGAAACAACAATTTTTTGTGAGAACGCGAATTAAATTTCTGTATAAAAAATAAGTTCCTTATTATTCAACTCTCGCATTCGTACTTAGTTTCAAATGAATCCCCATGTAATTCTGATTGTAGTTATGAAACAAATGTAACCGTACATGTAATAAAATCGGTTATATTCGACTTGCTCCTGGTCTGAGAAGTCCGGCTTCGGAGATGCCTTCAAAGAACTGCAAATCCTCCACGATGTTGTAACATCCGAACTGCTTTTAGACTGGTGTGTGTGTATCAGTCTAATGATGGCGATTGCATCTTTTGATTGTTGGCCTCAGTTTGTTTTTCTTAACAAAAATTTGTGTTTCAGTGTTAGCAACATTTGAGTCGAAATACCTTGGGATCATAATTTTTCTTGATATACAAAATTTAACTGATGTATGATGAATCACGAACTAAATTACAATTAATACATCGTAATAATAAATACAAAAATATTGTTACTACAATTTTCAAAACCTTAAAACTAAAATAACATAGCAATATGTTTATAAGAATAATATTGACTACTTCGAAGATGGGGATTATGATCCATACACCTTTGTTTTTAAATATCCTCAATGGAAAAAATGACGTAGGAAAATGAAGTTGAGGGAATTAAGCAAAGCTCTCGCATTTTCTTTTCAACAAGCCTGCTCATCTTCCAAATGAAAGCAAAGATAAGGTTCTCTTTTATTTGGTTTATACCTACAGGTATTATTTTACAGGTTTATCATATGAAAACTGTTTAACCGTTATAAATTTGAACATCTTTATAATAATGAAAAAAAGACCTTAGATAGCCTGGTGGTCCACAGGCTTGCATGTTTGCTTTCAGACCCGAAGGACAAGGAGACAAGGAGATCAGTTTTTGAATTTTCTTCTTGGATAGAAAGTAAAGCCGTATGTCCCGTGTCAATACGATGTTTTGCACATTAAAAATCCTTACTGGGAGTGGAATTCCCCTAGATTCGGCAAAATTCTAGTAGGGTTGGCCATATGACCTTAGTAGTTGGAGCCTAATGGTACAAGGAGTATTTCGCAGCTCGATACCTTGCTCATTAAGGCAACAAAGGAAGACCTTTTTTTTCTAATAGTTGCTACGAAAAATAATATCGCTGATACCCTACTTTTTAGCATTCAGTTGTCAAATTTATGTTCATGTTCGTAACTACTGAGTAAATTACATGAAACAGTTGTTGATAAAGTATGGCCCAATCTTACTCGAGGAGCTTAAACTTAATCGTAATCTCTTCCATACAGTATTGTTTCTCAAACTTTCTTTATGGAATTTTGCATCGCTAGTTTTAATTCTAAAGCCCCCCATACACCTGCGAACAAATTGCGCAAACTGACGTTGCACAAGTTGATGTGCAAACAAGGTCACCCATACGCTATCACCCATACACTATACGCAATATTGTGCAAACTCCAGTTGCTTTTGTCGTGCACCTACGGAAACATGCCGCCTGACGACGGTATAAATCAATAAACTCATTCAAAAGTTACTGCACAATGTGTCGTACAAAGCCCATACACGACGCAATAGTTGCACAACGACGCTCGTTGTACAATTAATTTCAAACAACTTTGAATTTCTGCAACTAGTTGCACAGCACGTCAAACAACACCATACACTATACAAATGTTTGCACGACGGCCTCTGTTGCGCAATTTGTTCGCAGGTGTATGGGGGGCTTAATAAGCCCCGCCCCATACACGATCAAACAATTTGCACAACAAAGGGTGTTGTGCAAACATTTTGATGATGTATGTGTTTGAGTTGTTGTGCAACAGTTTGAGTAATTCAAATCTGTTTAAAATTGTTTGTGAAACGGGCGCAGTTGTGCAACAGGTTGGAACGTGTATGTGAATGTTGAAAGACATTTTACAACAAACTCACATAGTGCTTTGTTTGGCGGACGGAATTTCAGTGTTTTTTTATTGTACGTTTTCACAAACTGTCGTATCGTGTATGAACAAAGTTAAATACACAACACAGTGTTGTACAACAATAGTTTGTGCAAATTGTTTGACCGTGTATGGGCCCCTATTACATTCTATAGAAGATAGCAGAGATTCAAAAATACCTTAAAATATTAAATAGTCCTTCCTTCCCAATCAATTATGTTTTACTGAATCTTTTTTTTTTCGCTACATTTTGTTAAACTTGTTGTTCATCCTTACGCATCAAATTTTACGTACTTCGGTTTGTCCTTTGGGTACAAATAAAAATACATTATTTCAGAAAAAAGCCCCATAATAATTTTCATTTGGTGGCAAACTTTTTTCTCAACAAAGTTCCATTTTATTTTTATAGTTGAATTCGTACCTGCAATGAGGTGCCTTTAGAAAAAACGAGTTAAAACCAGTTTGCAATATATGTACTTAGAGTACCCTGTACAATTATAACTTTTTTAAAATGTGTACTTCGAGAAATTAATATAAATTAATTCGGTTTGTTGCGGCGTATATCATCCCGTTTAGAAGATGTTAAACTTTACCTTTTAGAATTTGCTACACTGCATATCGATAAACGAAGAGAATAATAATATCACAAAAATATATCAAGCTTTTTTAAAACATATTAAGCAGTGATATAGTTGTACATACCTCAGGTAAAGTACCTGTCGCTCGAGACTCTTCGTAACAGTCTTTCACAAGTGGCATGATACAAAGATTAATTAATAAATTTTAATAAGTGGATGATGATTAAATTTGCAGTTTAAATTTAGAAATCTGATAAGGAGGTATCTTAATAAACCGAAAGGAGAGCCTCCATAAATTCTCTTCCGTCGTAGTTGAGTCTATACCCAATGTTTATCTTCTCCATCTATGTAACTAATTGTAAATGAAAGTATAGTTGAAAAAATCGCTTTCAGAAAATTTCATCTAAAAAGAAAGTTTATTGGTTAAAACTAGAAGAACATAAATCAAGCTTTTCTTCATTAACTGCATACATACATATTAATTTATTGACAGTATTTTTTCAAGTAATATTTTATATCATATAAGATTTAAACTTGTCTCTTCCTTTTATTTGAAAACAAATCATAAATAAAAATTTCAAACTATTAGTCGTAAACCGTAATGTACACTTCTGTGCAATAATATTAAACATAGTAATCATTTCATAGTTTATTATTTATTTATTTAAATTAAGGGAGCAAAGACACGTTAAAGGCCATAAAACCAAGTTACGCCCGTGGCCTTTTCAAAACGAGCTACTGTGTTTTGTACGCTGTATTTTGTAAATTGAATCATTGACATATGCTTTTAATAAATTACTTATTATTTTGAATGATTTTACTTTTTATTTTCTCTTATTATAGAACAGTTCAAAATAAAAAAAGTTACATTTATTTCTGTGTATACATTTGAACAGTGTGGTAGGTGTGATTTTATTTATTTTGTAAAAGTTAAATCCAAATAATAAATTAATAGGTGTATTATAATTTCAACTTTGGCGTTTTTAATATTCTTCTTTGTTCCTAGGTGGCACAAATATTCTAGTCGTACCGTCAGTATGGTAGATTCACATCTTTTTTAGTTAATCTACGACGGTAGCCATATTGCTTCTGTATTAGTGAAATTTTATTTTGTGCCCAGTAATTCAGTTGTGTTTAGAAGTTGATGAGACTAGAGAAGAAGCAAAAAATTATGACTCATGCCCGTATTACACTTGACAAATTTGATAACAATTTTGTTAGAAAGTGAGAGAGATATGCTACCACAGTGAATGTTGATTGGTTGAATGGTACTTCTCACTCACTTCGTAACAAATTTGTTACAAGAAATGTGACCGTCTAAAATGGGCTTTAGTTCCTGAAATAATTTCATTTTGCGAGTCTTTAAACTGTTAGTACATTTAAGTATTATCATATCATTGTTTGACGTTTATGTTAAAGAAATTCGTGTATAATTGTCAAATTATAATCCGACGTGCATAAACAATATTTCTACCAACGTGAAAATCAACGTTAGGCACGTATTTTATTCTGACAAATTTATATTTTTCGTTTACGTCTGTTTTGAACTGTAATATTTTAGTGTGCTTAATTTTATTGCACAGAAGTGTACCTACATCGTGGTTTCGGTTGTTGCTATGCACAATTTAATTTTCTACCACCTATTTAATGGAATCCCCTGTTATCGCGTTTTTGCTCGGTTCAATGATAGATACATTTACATATTGTACACGCATCGGAAATAAATTGCGGGCGTTATCTATCGCATAGTCACCTAGTTTCAGTATTTTAGTTAATTAAAAAATTTAAATTGCATGCTAACTCCACCATACTTTTTTTTAAATATGAGTTAGAAATATTTTGCACTTACTGCGAAATACATTTGATGAAAACGAAAACATTCACTAGCAGTTAGATTCAATAACTCTCAAATGAAAAGTAATTTGAATTCTCTTGTACAATTCATTCATGAATTAAAGTAATCATAAGTACCATATACATAGCCATAATCTCACATACGAAAGTTCACGTATAAACATCAGGGCGACGACTCTTTCGCCTGTTCTTATTTAATTAAAGCATTTTCTTGTCCGTTGAAAATTGTTACAAATTTGTAATTACAATCTATTGGATAGATTGTAAAATCGCTTGAAAAGTCGACGTTTCGCTGTATGTTGTCAGTTTCATCAGGATCAACAATAATTATACAGTATGATTCAAAAGGACCGCACCATCACGTGAGCGTTCTTTAGAACTATTTATTTGTTCTCAAAAATGTAAAGAAAATTTTTCTACGAGCTTTCTTTAAGAAGGTATAGGCCTTGAAATATACGAATTGATGTTGATTTTATATTAATCAGATAAAGTAATTTTATGTTTTTATTAATGAGACCTACGGCTCTCTATCTACGGATACAGACATATAAAGTTTTCCTTGTTATTAAACATAATTAATATTAAGTAATACAACAGAAAGAACTCAAAAATTTCAAATTTTTTAATTTAATTTGTAGAAAACAAAGCCAGCGGATTTTTAGACACTCCAGACACTTTCCTGACTCCAATTTGAGTATGGCTTCTGAGATTTGCCGAGAAGATGAATGTTTTTATACAGAATATAATTGCATAAAATCAGTAATAAAAATTTGTCTTTGGTTATTTGAATTTGAATATTTCAGACACCCTGTAGTCAAAAAACTTAAATTTATGTGTGGTTTCTGAAGGTGCTCGAACAGTAGAATTTTTTTTATAAAGAATACATTTTTCGCCTAAAATCAATAATAGAAACGTTACTTTGATATGTGCAGTATGAAATTAAGAAATTTGAATTTTATAGACAGAATGTAGTTAAAAATTTAAATTTAACCATTGTTTCTGAAGTTTCTTGAGAATTTTTTATAAAGAATAACTTTTTTGAGTAAAATTGATACTAGTATTAAAAAAGTTTTTCCTCTTGTCGATCCGTGGACACATTGTATGTTATAAGCAAAGTGTCTAGGTTTAAATTAGTTTGATTTATCATGAGCGTACGCTTCGAAAGAGTGGGGTCGTAACCAATATACGATGCATAGATAACAGTGGGCGAGCTCGACGACGCTGCGAGTGCACGGAGCCGAACAATGCGCTACTGCACAGTGTTGCCAGGCGTGGTGAAATATCGCCACATGTGGGGAAAATCAGTAATCAGTGTAAGAGAAGTGGTAATGTGGTGATTTCGACTCCAAATGTGGCGATTTCTTAATATTTTGATATAAAAGTAACATTTTTTACATAGTTAAAATGTATTACACTCAAGCGATTTTTTCAATTACTGTTTTGTCAGACATGCAGGGCATTGTTTTTACCTGGTTTTTACTATTTGTTTGTCTATGATTTTTACCGACAAATACAAATTGACTGTCTTCCAGTGGTGCAACTGACAACTCCTGCAGTGGAATCACGAAAAGTAGAATACTATTTTGGTGACGTCACCTACTTGATTATCATAGCTGGCTCGTCGTCCCTTTTAGAGCTCAGTCAATTAGTGTTGGGTATATGGTTAACATATTTGTTAAAATATGACCGGATGTGCAATTCCTAACTGTTCACATCATTCATGCAATGGTTTCAAAATTTTCAGACAATTAATTTCTTTTCATCATATTTACATAACCTCACATTGGGCTCCAAAATGGCGAACGAGTTAACTGTATAGTATGTAGTAGCCTAGCATTTGCCTCTATGGCGATAGTTAGGCATCATGATTGGATTGATTTTACTATTCCCCTAACTTCTTAACACCCCGTAGAATAGATAACAGAATACTATTTGTTGTAATTTCATTTCTCAAAGCAATCGTCTTTTTTTCGTGAGGTCACAAAAATTTTATTCATCGTGACATCGTGACTCCTATACAGAACTTGGAGAATTTAACTGGTAATGCAACTCTATAATGTAATAATATGAACTTTGTTTCAGTTTCATTTTTATTTATGATAATTCCATCAGAAAAGGAAATGGATACTATTGAGACAGAGTATACTAAGGCGCAAGAATTTTTTTTTCCTTAATATTTTATGTTGTTTAATAAAACTGTTTATACACGCTGATTAATTTGTAGTGATATACAGGGTGAGTCATAATTAGGTGTAAAAATTTTTACCAAAGCTTCATTAGGCCAAAACGAAGCAATTTAACTTAATACATCTTAGTACCAAAATGCTCCCTTAAAAAGATACAGGGTATTAAAGAAAAAAATTCCGTTTCAATTTGTCCGATCTGTGGAAGCCTTCACCTGGAAGATGATTATTCGATTAATTTGAAAATACAGTATAATAAACACAAAATTAACATGGTATTCTCTAATGGCTGCTAAGGCGCTTCCGTTGCAAAAGCCATACACGAAAACGATGTCTGCTACTTCTCTTGGAGTAAAATCACCCATTCTTTTAAAACAATACAACTGTGACTTTTAAACAATTAGTGGCTGTTTGTGACAGCCGCTGTCTTGATATTGTTTTAAAATTAAAGTTGATTAGCAAAATCAGGCTACTAGATTTTCAAAATTCAAATGTTTGCTTTTCAAATTATAAATAAACCTGTTATCATTAATACCCTGTATCTTTTTAAGGGAGCGTTTTGGTACTAAGATATATTACGTTAATTGCTTTGTTTTGGGCTAAAGAAGCTTTGATAAAAATTTTTACACCTAATTATGACTCATGCTGTATAGAATCAAATTTATCATCATTCGTGATTTACAGTTTAACGTTATTTCATATTGTTGATATGGATTTTCATCAAGTAACAGTCAACTCAATTAATTTACAGTTTACACTTTAGAAGAGTGAAGATGTGAAAGTGGTGAAAAGGGGTGATTTTAGAGTGACATAACGTGGTGACAATGCAATTTTTAGTCTGGCAACACTGCTACTGCATCGAAGCTCGCGGAAAAGATATGCCGTCTCCGCTTGGTTGACTAACGCGCATAAAGAAACTGATTTAAATGTAGACACCCTGGTTATAAGATAACATACAACTAAAAAGAAACGTAGATTTCGAGTGTATAAATTAAAAGTAACGCAGATATTGTGCCAACGCAATAACCAATAAGCGAGTTGTTATTGCTAGAATAAAAACCACGCATTCACTCTACCACATAATTTCTGTACCTGCACCAAATGAAATAGCGAAAACGAATACCACAGATTTATAAATCAAGAAACAAAAAGAGCTACTTGAAAGTTACCTAAACTACATTTAACTTGAAAATAAAAGCGACCATAGTACGAGTATTTATAACTTATATTTATATGATACATAATATAACATAAGATAAAGCAGTCACAATTTCGGAGTAAAGATTAGTAAACTACTGGTGACAATCTTGGGTATTTAAGTACATGTAAAAGTAAATATTTCTTTGTGTTAATAAATGCTTCATAATTTGTTCAGTAAGGAATTTTTACAATTGTGTATTTTTGTACAAATCATTTTTACCTGCATTTTTAATTGCACAGTCCGAAATGTCCGAATATTATTTAACGATAACTTTTGTAAATACGTGTTAAGATTTGCTTAAACGCACACGTCAACATTTTTATCATATTTACGACCGTCTGGCACTTTGCAATATTATTAAGGCAACAAATCTTTGATAAAACAATTGCATTCTATTTATAGGCATAAGGAAACAATAATTCATTCCTGGCTGCGGTGATATTCCGATAGAGAAAAAGATAAGCGAGTTAATGACCTACTTTCTTTGAGATTTGTAGCGTTATCTTCTTTATCAAATTTTTGAGCGCGCGAGGAGTAACACTTTTTTGAAGAGTTTTGATGCAGAGGTTTATTAAAACGGAACAAACCTTGATCGCGAGAACTCAATGCCTACGCGAGGGAAAAGAATATCGTCGTCTAATTGACATTAAAATGCTATTTATTACGACCGGAAATATATAGTACTTGTCATGCGCCGACTGCAAAAGCCGCTGGCATTGAGGTGAATGTGGGTTTCGCGAGTATGCGGTGAGCTGTGAGTAGAGAAAGGCCAACCTATAGGAAGTAACAATCAGGTGGGCCTCAACACATTCATCTCCCTACATTTATTCATATTGTAACTGGTGGAACCGTGAGCGAATGAGTCATCTATTGCAAATTATTTGTTTTTATTTGTGCTGGAACGGTTTTCGCGAAAATACTTTTTCCACGTTTACCTACGTGATTCATTCATTTGTTGCGTTATTATCGATTACACGAGGGAATGAATCACTGTGTTCATCAATTAATTTGGCGAATGTTAATTAGAAGGAATTCGTCCTTCACGAAATAGATATAGCTTAATTGGTTTATTATCCGGCAGTTGCAACGGTCTCGCTTGGCAAAGTTTGTTTTGCGTTTTTAACATAAATATTATGAATGTTTCTCAACTTTTGGTTTTTGCCGATGTTGACCTTACGTTTTTACCGCTGAGAATTCTGAGATCCCGGTTGTTTACCGCCTATTTTTAAGAAAAATTCTTGATGTTTTTATCATAATGACATGTTCATAACATTTTTATGCTAATGTCTGGCGGTTTTTTTTTCTATTTGCTACCACTGTTTGTTACCACTCGACACATTTCCTTTAGCAGTTTAGCGGTAATACGAGTAGGGTGACCTAAACCAATTCCAATTGCAACAACGATGGCTGTTATTTCCATTGCAGGTCAATAAGCATGCAGAGGTAACGATTTTAATGATCAGCATTGTATTGGCTTTATTAAATGACACCAGTTACTTATAGTAAGTTCCGATTAAACCAGAAGTGCCTTTAGTTTTTGTTTTTCAAATGGAATGATGTACATCTACAGGTGTTATGAATCTTATCTTTTGATATAGAACGACGATAAAGGTGAATGACACTTGATTTACAAAAAGAAAATATAATAGCTTTTTTATAAGGGAGGTATACATTTTCAAAATGTAGAGGAAAACTTTTGGTCAACACTGATTTAGAAATATGTAATCACCTAGTTACATTAAAAAAACTATTATATGTATTTTCTTTTCGTAATTAGATTGTAATTTACCTATACAGTCATTCTATATAAAAGATTTCGCTAAGACTAATGATACTTTCACAAAAATCCTGTAAAAGTTCTTCTATAGTTTTCCATATGAGGAAATTGTTCTTTGTTTAGCTTACATGTTCAATAACCTGGACAGTCAATCAAAACCGATTTGCAACAAAAATTTGTAAATATTTATGATGCCTCATATTTGAGTGGTTTTATTGCGGTTAATTAACATTATTATTCATACATATTTGCCAATGCGTATACGCACGATGAAAATTGGGTTTTGCTGCAATACAAATTGCATCGTGTAAAGCCTGCTTAAAGGAAAAAGCTTTTATCAGATACAAATAAACGATTGGGGTAATTGTTATATTGAATATTTGATTTTTTTAGAAAAGAAACAGATATACATACATGTATAGTTTTTATAACAATTAGTTTAGTTTAAACATTTTGTAGAGACTGAGTTATTCACCTGTATTCTGTAAGCACCAACTCATTTCAATTGATATCTAACAATAGCTGTGTTCCTTTTGCCATAAATCTTACCTCAGATCACTTAAACGTCATTTCCGTTAGCACGAACAAATAAGCTAGAACGGATATTTTAATCTAGCAACCAATAGGAATGCTCGAGCAGCAACGTAGGAGGTCGAAATCTCAATTCAAACTCACTTGTTCGTGCTAACGGAAATGACGTTTATCTGATCTGAGGTGAGGTTTGTGGCAAAAGGAAAGCACCTAATAATTGAAAAGAAATGAAGTGATACGTAACCACAGTAACCACAGCAATTCACCAATGACGTTTCAATATGCCGTAAAAATCAATTGAAGAGAATACGGTTTTTAGGAAATCAATTGCTATGCTTTTTACATATCAACTATAACAAGCATAACAATTCATATGAAATGCTTACAGAATAGATCCCTTTGTTTATATATTTTTTAATAAGGATTGTTACGGGCTCATTTCAATTTAAAACATTGCATCTTTCCGTCCGCAAAAGTTTATTTTCATAGACCTCGTTTTCGCCTTGAGTCCGGCTCTCACCATCGTTTTTGTTGACATCTTTTTAAAATTTTCAATTTTTCCGAACCAATCGTAAATACTTGTTTCAGATTCTGTTTGTTCTTCAGACTTTGTTGAACGAATTTCAAGCCTCATTTCAGCGGATTTACTTAATTATTCGCATTTTTAATCCTGGCCCTGGGATTAGTTTTTGTGAAGGTTATCTGTTTTACCGACTTGTTTCAGATTCTGTTTGTTCTTCAGACTTTGTTGAACGAATTTCAAGCCTCATTTCAGCGGATTTACTTAATTATTCGCATTTTTAATCCTGGCCCTGGGATTAGTTTTTGTGAAGGTTATCTGTTTTACCGGCTGATACTACCAACGTAATTTCGAATTTCAAAGTGCATTTGTACGTAACTTTTTCTGGCCGTTTTCATGTTTGGAAGGTGTCGCCTTGTGACCTTCATCGTCTGCGACCGTGCGACCCCATTGTCACAGAATAATAAACGACCAGAAGATTAACTAGTAAGTAAGTAACTAGTAAGTAAGGCGTGGTTTTGTCTGAAATTTTTGATTGCGCATGCGTTAGTTGGTCCGCAGATTTCAAAATTACGGACAGGGTACGTTCACAATCACACTTAAATAGAAATTTTAGTTATATAATATATGTATTCGCATTCCTGGACTTGTTTAACGACCGCTGCAGAAGTAATGCAAACGTTATTATGGATAAAAACTGTTTATAACATCAGAAGAAACGAACGTGTAAACTTGGCGTCTTGGCATTTGCACGTGAATAAAACATTACTCCATGCACGAAAACAGTGCCATCTTGTGTCTCTACGATGAACTAGGCTTAGTTTTGAATGTAGTTTTCTTTTCGATTAATTGTTATAATAATTGAGAATACAATGGAAATTCTGTCCATTTACATTATAAATAACAAATAATTTTTCTTTATGATTTAATAAATTCAAACTTATTCGAACAGCACAATGTTGAGAAACATACGAAAAACCGAAGGTTAATTTTTCTTCCAAGTTGTCATTTTTGAATTCGCGCGGACCAGTCACCACTCTCCCACCATAATTCAAAGCTAAACAGCGGACACAAACATCAAAGGTGCCGACAGCCAGTTGTACTTCTAGTCGCTTATTATTCTGTGCCATTGTTGTCGATTCATCAGTATTTAATTGGCCATTGCTTAAGACGGCTGCGTCCGTTTGCTGAATCCGTTATTTTCACAGCAGTTGTTTAACCTCAAAAACAATTCCAAAGGCGCAGAACCTGATTGAAGTTTTTAGTTGATTTACTTCAAGGTATAAAGGGTAATTCCGGGGGAGATCGCCATACGGGAGAGATGGCCAGCCAAATTTTTTTGTTACCTAAATTTGATAAGTGGCGCACTTTTTCATTTTATTTTTCCAAAATTTTACACGCCCACCTATTCCTACCCTTGGTGCGAAAGGAATGAGCCCATCGGTTGCGCCACCTATTAAATTGAAGTAAAAAAAAACTTTTCTCTGGCCATCTCCCCTGGAATTACCCTACTCAAATTTATTTTCTCGAGGCCGATCGATCCAATTTCCGTTCTTGTTTTGGTATTTTTGCGTGGATTGATTGGTAAGTCAGTTTTTCTCCTTTTTTTTTTTGGTACGAAAATTTAGCTGTTTTTTTGTTTCCATTCTTTTGTAGGCGAGTTTTGTATACCCTAAGTGGTATGTAATATTGTTGTCCCATCTTCGTTCGTTCACGGACAGTTGACACTTGCCCTTTGGCTGTCGCTGGCTTGACAAGCTTACAAATTTTGGACCGATCTGGAGCAGTCCATCTTTTGCAGACCTGAACAGCTTTACGCTTTCCAGTGCAGCGAATTATTGTTGGCCCCGTCTGGCTCGCTTTACATCGACTCCAGGTGCTGTCCATTTACTTGCCGACGTAAAGGTAACATCCATCTTATTTGTTGCCATGTTGAGTTTGCGTTAACCTCAACTGTTCGAGTTTGACACCGAGTCAAGACAATAGTCATTCTTAATTAATAATAATTACAATTTTACCTTTGCTTTAATTTAAACAAATTAACCTAGTTATATTGAGTATTTCATTGTTATTAATTTACACAGTTTTACATTTGAATTCTTTACTAAAATATTACTTTTTTTTGTCAATTACTGTGAGACAAAGAAAATTTTCTGAGTACGTACCAAACTTCAATGTCTCTGAATTATTTTAAGCTCTTTTGAGATTCAATTACAATCCGTATTAACTGTTATTTTGTCAACTTAATAATATTATTGCCTGCGCTTATTACGTTATTTTTAACTCTATTTTTGAACTGTTGTTTGGACACGTCCACATTGTAGAACTAAAGTTATTAATGTTTGGAAGTTATTATATCTAGGGTGATTATTTCAGTTGGCGTCCATTTACGGGTATTATTTTTATTATTGTATTTTTAATATACATCTTTTATCACCTAGCGTGGTTTTTCTTATTTTGAGAATTCTCCTTCCACGCCCTAAGCTCTACCGATTTGGTTTTTTTTTTCTGAGGTAACCATAGGTATTGCGCTATGTCCGTTAATTGTCGACAGCAGGCTCTCCAGGGAGAATTCGGTGTACGCAGGTGGGTTCTGCTCATTATACAGTGAGAATCTTGTAACGCTGCACATAGACGAAAATTACGTGATCAGATAATACATTTCTGAGTTATATAAAATTGCACATAGAGGTTTTAACATTACGTTGCTATGGTTACTACTCAATTTTCAATGCTGAATCATTTAAAAACTGCACATAGAAAGTATTAAGGAAGGTTTATTTCATTGCATGTATTTAGCTGGAAATTTGTCTATCCGGAAATTTGGCTGCAAATAATGCAGAGACCTCTCTCAACGAAGCTATATTTGAGAATAATGTGTACATTTCGACTTTTTCGGCGGTTGTATACATTATTTTACAATAAATCAAAAGAACAATTTAATTCAATCTGACAGTTCAAAATCAGTAGTGTCATTACTAACAACACATGGTAACCATGGCGAATGAAATAAATTTGGAAATATGTAATAATGTAATAAAGCTTCCATTGGTAATAATTACTATATTACTATATTACTATATATACCTTATAAGAATCTCAGTGTATGTACACCCCCAGTTACGTATAACAAATTGGCACCCTACGTGGAAAGGTAACAATTTGGCACACCAACGTAACATGATTATTTCGAAGTTTTTTCAATACATACTCTAAATATGTATAATAAAAATATGCACATGTATTATAATACATAATATGTACCTAATTAGCATTCCAAAACGTGAACTTTTCTAAAACGTGAACACCACTATCCTTAATTAGTTCACGTTTTCGCGACTACACTGTATAATTTAAATTTCAACGCTCCTCGTAAATTTGATATGTATGACGTATGACAAATGATACAAATGACACATATGTAGACAACGGAATCTTATATTTTAAATCGTATCAGCGATGCGTCACGTCGTTCTTTATTCATTCTCCGTTATTGTGGTATACTATTAACATCCTTATACAGGGTATCGCAAGTTGAGGCCACTCAATTAAAAGTTTTCGGGGAAGGGAATATACAAATACTCTGAAAATTAGTACACTGCCTTAAGGGAAAGCGATCTTTCAGATTAAAATATTTTCACTTTTATATCATTTCCGGTTATACCGGAAGTCGCCGTTAATTTTCTTATTTTAAATGGAATGCTATACTTTTTATTACAAATTCTGATTCTACACATTATTTTAAATAAAAAATGTTAAGGCTTCCCTATACCTAAATGTAACCAATTTTGAGATATCTTCAAATTTATTTAAAAAATTGTCTTGGTGACCTTTCATTTAAGACAATGTATTTACGTCAATTTCAAATTTGAAGATTAAAAATTTCAAATCATATCCTAATTATTCCTGAAAAATTCATAGGCTGGTCACAATATGGTGTCAAAGATCATTATGTTTAACTGCCCAAAACTCAATTTTCGTAAATGGAACACTCTGTATATTTTTACAGCATGAGATACAGAATCAAATTCTACATTGATTGATATTAGCATTCCCTATACCTATTTCTTTTAGTTTCCTTGTTATCAATAATTGTTCAGATAAGTAGAAATAAATAAATAAGTTTCAACAAATGCTAATACAGAAATTTCATTTGCTTCATTGCCAGTTACAGGAGCAGATGAAGTTTTCTTTGGTCAGATGGTGCCACTTCTTAAAAAATACGTTCAAACCTTCTATATATTTTTTTCTGTCATTGGCGGTAACTGCGGATACTTTTCATTAAATTTTCTGCTCCTTCTCGTAACCATTTTATTGCACTCTCCTTGAATGTAAAATAAACTGTTTATTAGAATAAATAAAATTATTCATTATTATTTTTACCACTTTACCAATTGTAAGTATTGCTTTTGTTGTTTAATAAAAACGTTAAATTGACAAAAAAATTGTTTTACAAAGCATGCTTATAACCGGAAGTGATATAAAAGTAAAAATATTTTAATCTGAAAGATCGCTTTCCCTTAGGGCAGTGTACTAATTTTTAGAATTTTTGTATATTCCCTTCCCCGAAAACTTTGAATAGGCCACTCTATTTGGGAGACCCCGTATTTACATGCAAATCTGTGTCAGCGTACTACTGGAACCACAGGAAATAGTATAAGTCAAACTCAATATACTGTGCGATCCAATATTTTTTAGATAAGGGGAGGCTATGAGTCTTGCTTAATTGATACAATTAACCTATTGATCATCTGTCAAAACTGATACGTCAAGATACATCTTCTACAGTTCTTTTGCTGGATCTTTGCAGTTACGTCATAAAATTTTCGCAAATGAATCAAATCGATACTTCGTAGTCAACTTAGCGACAATATTCATGTATTCAAACATCAATTTGAGCTTGGTTTATGTGTCACATGTCAGATAATCTTAACCTACAAAATTCCAGTGTGCACGTTTTAACCATTAACCGACGTCGTGGAGTCCCACGGATTCTGGTTTTCTTGAATGCGCTATTATTTTTACATTTTTTCACTGATTGAACTGTGTCTCTCTCTACCTTCCTAGAAACCGATGTTGATGAATATCCTAAGGAACTAAAGCACTCAGTCTTTGACTTCATTGCAAATGTAATATTCAGAGTTCGCTGGACTTCACGACGTTGTAAGTACCAGGGCTGCAAATTTCTTTTCAAATGATATCTAAACGTTCTCATTTCCATCGTTAATATAAATTACATTTTTTTGTTTCTTATGTATACTCCCAGCAAGAATAATATTTAAATAAATTTCTTCAAAATACATTTCTGAAGCTTTTGATACATATGAAATGATAATATAACATGTTTCTTTTTTTTTAATGATCGTTTCATTTGAGGAGTCCCAGACTCCACAACGTAGTTTACGATCCAAAACTTCACCACGTCAGTTAAGGGTTAACTCAAAAAAATTAAAACTAAGATTGAATTAAAGTATTTTATCATGCATCAAGTTATAAGGAACTTATAAACAATATTAAGATATTTACAGATAATCTAAATTTAAACTATGCTAGGAAACAGAACATAATATGTACCACAAACTTAAAAATAAATTATTCTGAGTCTAAATTACTTTCACTTTTAAATTATTCTGAGTCTAAATCACTTTCACTTTCTGATGTTTCATTAGTATTGATTATGACAGGATTTATATCTAAATTAACAAATTGGTTCTCGCGATCATACCATTGCTTTATTAATGTCTCTGTATGTTGTACACAATTATTCCATACGTCTTTGTCACATGTTTGAAGAGCTTCATTCCACATTTCTCTAACATTATCATCTCTGTAACCATCTCTACCAATATGTGCATCGTAATATCTTTTAGCATGTGCCCAAATTAGTTCAATAGCATTGAAATCACAATGATACGGTGGTAATCTCAAAACTTCATGACCATGCTGTCTTAATATTTCATCAATTTCATAAATCTTTTCACATTTATTTCTTTTTACAAGCTGAAGTAACTCATATTTGGTCATTTCAGGAGAACAAATTATTTTGTTTGCTTGCAGCCACTCCATAATTTCCAGCTTCTTTGAAGAGGTATTTGGGGATTTATTGAGTACGATGCTATGGTAAGGTGCATTATCTATAACTATAAGTGAGGGTTCCTTTAAATTAGGGATTAGTTTATCAGTTACCCATTGTTTAAATAAATCACTGTTCATTTCGCCATGATAATCACCTACTGCAGATCTAGAAGCAAATACCAAACTTGCCCCTTCAATAAAACCTTCACTAGTAGTACCAGCATGGACTACAACGAACCTTTTTCCATCATAACCCTCTGGTTTGCGAACGCTCTTGATATCATCATTTTGCCATGATTTTGTTTTGTTGCCTTTAGAAAAAATCCAGGTTTCACCAAGAAAAACAATTTGTCGAAGGTGAGAAGTGGTGTTTGCAATGTAATTTCTCAAAAATGTACTTCTCATGCAAACTATGTGAAATTTTTCAGTTAATGCTCGCCTATTGTCATCCTTTTTGTACTTGAAGCCTATGTCCTTCAACAGAGTTGCCAAGGAGGTTATACCTATTTGCACAATTTCTTTTAGTTGTAACATATTTTTCAATGTTTCAAGCGTGACATGCATTCCTAAAATGGAAGAAAATGTTATTTGTAATGCACACACCTATCGTTGTGTGAAATTACTTTGTTTGTACATATCGTAGATTGTATTCCGAACCTCCATTTTCATTGCATCGGGTATATCTGTGGCGTTTGCTTTATTTCGAGGTCTCTTCTTACCAGGTGAAGAAAGAACTGGATTTTGCTTCACTCGAGCTTTGATAGTGGACACTGTCCGCAAAGAGATTTGAAGGGCAGCCGCCACTCTCTAAAAAGTAAATTTATTACTCATTTTAATACCTATATTAATGTAACCGTAATTAACCTACCTCATTAACAGCATCGACATATAACAGAGGACCTCCATTATCCTTTTCTGCTTGGAAATATGTCAGCAGACTCAACACAAATAACTGACCCTGTGACCCCAAACGCTTACCCGGCATTTTCTGTAAATGCTAGATTGTCAATTACGAAATGTAATAATATGCATTAGTTTACCTTAGAAATGCTTATACAAATGCCTTAATTGTCCTAAAAAGAACAGTAGTCACCAGTAAAAAGAAAGAAACACAACACGAAGCAAAATAAACACAAGAAATCGCAACCTAACCACAACTGTCAGTTAAAAAACCGGAATTGGATATTTTATGCGCGGCAGAATCTGAATATTTATACGCGACGTATAAATTATGTTTTATCTCTTTTCATTTTACACGCAGCAGAGGAAACGTATGTAGTAACTCAAAATAACAAACTTATAGATTCTTTCATTGTTTTATCATATGTGCCAGACAATGATAAATAAAGATGTTGTTTCTTTACTTGAATCAGGACACTATGACGTAACTGCAAAGATCCAGCGAAAAAACTGTAAATCTTTTAATTGAATACGTAAGGTTTTGTTAAAACTCTTTAATATGATAACGACTAATTTCAAACGCCGCGGGAGTGTTCGAGAGCGTTTAAACTACCGTCACTAAATAATTACAGTACCGCAGTCAGCCGCCATTTTAGTGCAAAATATTGGCGGGAAATTCAAATGTCTAACGCTAACAACGACACACTTGGGCATTTTAACCTTTTATTTGACAGATGTTAAGTTGATTAAACTTGCCAGAAAGAAAATCACTAGAAAAGTTGGCCATTTAAACTTGCCGGAAAGAAAATCACTAGAAAAAAACGTGGTTTCCTTGTCTTACACATTAAGCATATGGGTTGCGATACTGCTTTTATTTAGTGACTGTAGTTTAAACAACAGATTTGACAGGAGTCAGAAAGCAAATGTCAGGGCCAGTCTCATAAAACGTAGTTAACGCCTCGATCAAGTTAATCGTCTGATTAAACAATATCATTGGTGGAAGTTTAAACTTTCCTCCAATGATATTGCTTAATCACACGATTAACTTGATCGAGTGGTTAACTACGTTTTATGAAACTGGGTCTCAGACTAAAAGTTTTTAATCAAGCTAAGACTTTCTCAGAGCCTCCCCTTATCTAAAAAAATATTGGATCGCACAGTACAATGTATCAGATATATGAACGTTCAACAAAATGTACCTCGAATTATCCTTGGAATAAAATCGTATTCGCATGCACTACTAATTTTTTATATGTCAAGAATCGATTCAGTAAAATAATCTCGAAGAGTGTGTATGTGCCTTAAATAAATTTACTTTTGATAATTAATATCCAAATTTGTCAAGGAACAAAAAATGTTAAAATATTTTTAAAATTGCGACCAGAATACTTTCCAATGAAAAAAATCTTTTATATTAAAATTTAATAAGACATATGCAATTATGTTTTTGCAAGTGAAGGACAACATTTCTCGCATTTATTGTTATGTTTCAACATTAACATGGATACAATTATTTTGACGTTTTTTTAAAAGTAATCTTATCTAGGACGTATGTATGTTTGCATGTTTCATCGCCCACTCTGGCATGTTTTCAATAAACCACATGGTACCTACCATGCGTACATATATGAACAACAAACTAGCTTTGTAATCGAAATTCCTGCTGTTGGAAGACCTTTTTTTAAGAAATAGCTTGTTCTGTACAACACAAATCAGTTATAAAGAGAAAGTTATTTCTGGGATGGAACAAAAATTGACGGGGTTTAAAATTACTCAACACCTAGTTGTCTGGAAGAATTTCGTAACGAATGTCCCGGCATTGTTATTAATTATGTTTCTTTTAAAAATTAGAAAAAAATTGTCAAATTTCGAGGAGCAGTGCAGTGCTTACACAGAAGAAAAAGTGAGTAAATAGGACAAGTGACACGAGAAACACCCCAAGACTTCATAAAACATATTTGTCAACAAACTGAAACTCCTGTGGGAAGATGCGATAAAATTTTAAAAAGGATATTTGGCCTCTTTATTTTGTAATTCATAAGGATATCTTTATAATATTGACAATCGTTAAGTGACATACACATTTTTACCAATCAGTACTTAGATACAACTCGTTTCCATGTACTGATTGGTCAAAAATATTTCACTTAACGATTTAATCATAATCATAATCATCTTTATTTGTACTTTAGCCATTATAAAAGAAATGGGTGTACATCGTCAGTGTAAACATAATGTATAATACGGTAAAGTTAATTACAAGTATTACAAGAGATTGAGGTGGCGCTCCAGGTCATCATCTAGAAAATCAGGGACAGTACAGTATGAGCATAAATGTTTGAGGACAAGTTGAATTTCCCGCGTCTCTATCTAGTAATTTTTACTCTTTGTGTGTGGTCGTCCTGAAAAATTAATTTTTGTTCAGTGTCGCCTGTGTAAATTTTGCAGCCGGCTCAAAGAATTTATAAGACAAAATGGGGCGCGTTTGCCTAATGTACCTGTCCGTAGTTATTGCCGCTTCTTGTATTTAAAATAAACAAATTACTTGCCTATTTTTTTTGTAACCTATGCATTTGACCAACTTAAGAAAAATATTGGAAGGCGGCAAATTCAACTTGTCCTCAAACATTTATGCTCATACTGTATAGTAACCCCTGCTAAGAAGAAGCTTTTTTAATGTGGTTTTAAATTTTTGATATTTTAGCGATTTGATAGATGTAGGTAGCTTATTGAAAAGTTTGATTCCCATATAGGATGGTAACTGTCCGAATTTTTTGGAGTTGTGCGTCGGAATAGCAAGTAGGTTTTTGGTGCGCGTTTCATACATATGATAGTGAGAATTCATAACAAATTCATCAATATTCAGTTTTACATGGATTATACACTTGTATATATAGATACACGGAAATGTTAACAGGCGATTACTTATGAAGGCTTCTCTACAGGAGTCTCTGGGTTGCAAGTTGCAGATAAGCCTAATCAAACGTTTTTGCGCTATAAATACCCTGCGAACATTAGCAGTGTTTCCCCATAGCGTGACGTGATACGTTAGATAACAATAAGCTAACGCGTAGTACATCTCGATTAACTTGTCAAATGGGAGAACCTTCTTTAACTGGAGTATGGCAAAGAAAGCTTTGCTAAGCTGTTTACATACTGCGTTAATCTGCTGTTGCCAAGATAGCCTTTCGTCAACAGTTATTCTCAAAAATCTGGTGGTACTAGAGGAAGTAATTCTGTCGTTTTGAAACTAAAAGTAAAAATTGATTTGCTGAAATGTATCCCTAATAATATCAAATTTCATACTTCTGCATTAAATCGTCTCGAAGATTTTTAGGAAAACAAATATTTTTAAATAAAAGTTAATAAGATACCCATGACTTAAGGCTTAACAGAAAACATGGATTGTTCTTGCGTACAGATATGATTCAAACCAGGCTAAGGTAGTACCTCTTACACCTAATGCGTGAAGTTTATCACAAATCTGTTCATGTCTAGACTGTCAAACGCACGGGTCAGATCGAAGAAGAGGCCAGCCACAAAATGGCCCTCGTCGACTCGTTGGTAGACATTCTATAAGGTTGATAACGGCCCCCTCTGTCGATCTAGCCGTACGGAAACCGTATTGTGAGTCGCTCATTTCATTACAAAAATCAAGGAAATGGGTCAGTCGATTGACCATAATTTTCTCAAAGACTTTCGATATCGCACTTAGGACTGCAATTGGTCGATAATTGTTTAAATCTTGCGGGGTCATTCTTTTTGAAGACAGGGGTCACTAACGCAGTTTTTAAGGCAGAGGGAAATTTACCGCATTCAATAGACCGATTGACAATGAGGGCTAAGGGTGAGGAAATGGAACCTGCAATGGATCTCAGCACTTTCGCCGAAAGATTGTCCACTCCAGCACTGCAATTGTTTTTGAAACCGTTTATTATTTTGTACACTTCGTTTGTATCAGTGGGCAAAAACGCAAAGGTTTTAGAGTTGAATATCCCTGTTGTTGGAGTAGTCTGGGAGGTTGGACTAAGGCATTGGTTTAAGGTAACTGATGCAACATTTGAGAAATGATGCGCAAAAATAGAAAAATATTTTACTCGATAACACGTGAACTCGTCAAAAAATAATTATTCTAAGAAATATCGTGGTTTCTTTTTTTCTCAGTCAGCAAAAAATTAAGAAGAAAACAAATAATTTAAATTTATGACTTAAGCCAATATTACACTATAAAAGATCTTTGGTAAAGATATTTTATAAAACATATTTTATAAAAAGTATGACAGTGTAATAGGCAATCTTTTATAAAATATTTTATAAAAATAGAAATATTTTTATAAAAGATTGCCTGTTACACTGTCATATTTTTTTATAAAATATCTTTTATAAAACATCTTTATCAAACATCTTTTATAGTGTAATATTGGCTTTATTCAAACCTTTATTTTATTAAAAGAAATTATTATTTATTTCAGAAATAGTTTCCTGAATTTTTTTCTATGAATTCATCAGTGTAAAAATAATAATCCCAAACTTATGTTTGAAATATTTAATCGCCTTAAAAATTTCATAATCATAATTATACACCATTCATCATAATTTGAATCAAACGTTTCCAGGCTAACTAGTTTGGAGGTAATAAAAACATTCTTAACAAGATAATTTAAACTTGAAAAAATCAATAAATCGCTGTCAGATAAACAAACTTGCCAACATTTTGCTTCATTCTCTGAATATTTCAAATACGTTTTGCCAAAAAGAACAGAACATTCCCACACATCGCCAATATTATAACAATGTTTCGTCCTTATTTTCTCCAAATTACAAATATAGGGTTATTTTAGATTGTTATCATTTCTTGCAGCCTTTCAATATGACAAAACTTTAAATAATATACACGGTGGTGATAAAATCCCGCAACAAGATCATAATTTGTTTATTTAATATTTTTTGCAAAATCCTGAAACAGTAAATTGCTAATTTTAAAAAGACACATTTTAGTGCAAAAGCCTTTTAATAATAATGATGATAATAATAATAATAATAAATTGTCTTTATTGCATAATCAAGATTTATACTTACAAGAATAAGAATTTTTTTTTTTGTATTACCAACTTATTTGCTATTATGCAACCACAAGCTGAGGTTCAGTATATAATCCTATAGCCTGTTACACCACCAAAACTCTGACACATATAAGATCACTGACATGTAAAAATTGCCTAAAAAAAACTTAAGCTAATATTCTGCGACATATAGAACATAAAAGTAGAATTATATGTTTACAAATGCTCTGAGGAATATTACATTTCATTTATTCAATGCCCATACATTCTTTATTAAATCATTTACAACTGAGCTTTATTTTGAAAGTGCTCAGCTTAAGAGTTTTGATTTCATCGGATAATTCATTATATTTACTATATATTTGATAAGAAAAAGACCTTTCATAAAGTGTCGTTGTGTGATGGGGGGGGAGTGAAATTAAACCTCTGAATCTGGTTTTAATATTGTGAACATCCGTACGAAATCTAATTTTACTGTATAAGTAAGGCGGGGAGCGATATACAGATATTTTGTGATATAAACATATTGTTTATAATTCTCTTCTAATGTACATTGTCAGCCAACCTGCTTCAGCAAGTTTGTGTGATATATGCTGATACTTTCTTATACCATACACTGCGTTCGTAAAGTATGGAATAAATTCATTTTCTACGAAATAAACGATTTTTATGTAAAATCCTGAAACAGGTCGATTTTTAATTAAAAAATGACATTATTTCAGCGGAATTTTGCATCTCCCCCTCCAACCCCCTCCGAGTGACAGTTGCTCCTTTAAAATTTTTAAATGGAATGGGGGGACATGTGATATCTCATTTGAAAGGACTTTTCATTCTCTATTCAATAGTATAAGAATTTTTTTTTAACACACAAAATTTTAAAATGGATTATTTGGATGACGTTTTCCCCAATAGATGGATTGGTCGAAGGGGGGCAATTGAGTGGCCGGCTAGATCTCCTGATCTAACACCTCTCGATTTCTTTTTAGAACTAAACCAAACAATCTTGAAGAACTAAAAGATGAATAAAAAATTAAATATGAGGAATCAGTCGGGAAATAATCGACAATGTTTTACATGAGTTTGAATTTTGTCTTGGTTATTGTCAAGAGGTAGGAGGAGGACATTCTGAATAGTTTCTTTGACATTGGTGTTATTACTTTTACTTCTACGTTGATTACATACATTAGTATCTAAAAAGTGAGCAAATAAAAATCAGATTAGAGTAAGCGGTGCAAAGAAAATGTATGTCTGTGATTAACTGAATTAGTTAATGTAATGCATTCGTGGACTGTCAAATTTATTGACTTTTTATTTAATCACAGACATACATTTTCTTTGCATCGCCTGCTCTAATCTGATTTTTATTTGCTCACAGGTTACAGTTTCTACTCGTTTTCATAAAGAATTTTTAAAAAATTTAAAAAAAATTGGAATTAATCAAATTACCCTGGAAATGAAATGTTTTAGATGAACGTCAGCAACTTTTATACTGTTGTCATGAATCAAACGGTTCCCAGTTCGAACATTTCATTTAAATTATTTTATTTTAAACTTTTGTGTGTTAATTTTAAAATGTATTATTCTTTTTAGAAAAAATAGGAATTTAAAAAATTCTTATACTACTAAATAGAGAATGAAAAGCTCTTACAAATGGGGTATCACATAACCCCCCATTCCATTTAAAAATTTTAAAGGGGCAACTGTCACTCAGAGGGGGTTAGAGAGGGAGATACAAAATTCCACTAAGATAGTGTCATTTTTTAATTAAAAATCGACCTGTTTCAGGATTTTACATAAAAATCGTTTATTTCGTAGAAAATGAATTTATTCCATACTTTACGAACGCAGTGTATATGTATCTCAAACATGAGATTTGTTTTTCCGCTGTGACGTCATCATTAAGACGCCACCTATAAGAAATCAGGTAGACAGGATGTTGCCAATTATAGACCAGTCGCTCTGGCCCCTTGTCTTTCAAAAATATTTGAACACTATGTATTAAAAAGGCTGTTAAGTTATTTAGATAAGTTTCATATTTTCGTAGATAATGAACACGGATTTAGGTCACCCAGGTTGATACACACAGCAATTGCTGGTTTTATAAAAAGAGTTACAGCCCTGATCGATGCGGATGAGTGGCCTATTAGGTTCTTTGCGATCTCAGCAGGGCTTTCGACTGCGTTGATCATGGGCTGCTCCTAGATAGTATGGAAAGTTAGGAATTCGAGGGGTTGTTCTGAAATGGTTCGTCTCTTTTCTGCAAGGCAGGGCTCAGTATGTTGAATTGTTACATTATTCTAATAAGGTGCGTGAAAAATACGTTTCTGATAAAATAGATATTGAATTTGGTGTACCTCAGGGATCAATTTTGGGACCTGTGCTGTTTCTCCTTTACGTAAACGATCTTCCGACTTATTTGAGTGATAATTTTTCAGTAATATACCCGGACGACACCTCCGTGCTTGTTAACTGTAAAGATAGCAATAGTGTGTTGAATAAATTACAGCAATGGTTTGTTCAAAATAAGTTGTAACTGAATGCTTCTAAAACTGAATGTAGGTATGCACTTTCAATATAAGCTAAATAAAAAGGACATAACTTTAGACTTAACTCTTAACAAGAGTAAGTTAGCTAGACTTGATTCTTTACCATGCATTCCTAGGCGTATTTATAGATCAGAACCTTTCATGGTAGGTGCACTGTACCAAAAATAAATTCCATGGCGTTCCAATTAAGAATTATAAAATCAATCTTAGACATTGATGCCATTGTGGCATTTTATCATACACAGATAGAAAGAAGATTGGCACATGGAATTTGTTTTTGGGGATCTTCGTCCCGATTTAAAAATGTGTTTACTACTCAAAAAAAGGTGATGAGAACGATAGCCGGCATAGATAATAGAAAATCATGTAAAACATATTTTGAGCAGTACAGACACCTGACGTTGTACGGATTATTATTATATTATATCTTCAAGCTTTTAGAGTATTTCTTCGTAAATCAGAATAAGTTTAGTAAAAGTAGTAAACCTAAACTCTAATCATCTTGAAATATGTGCTTACGTTATTTTTTACGACTTTAATCCTGAATCGTCCGGTTAAAATTTTGATGTGCTAACTATTCCCGTAACATCACTGCCAACTTGACGCAAACATATTGTAGTATTAAAATTAGAAACGAGTAGAATAGCTCCTATTTTTAGGAAACGCATTACATTGCTTAAGTTATTTTGTTCCAAGGCGCCACTTTTATTTTTGGTTGCCGCCATAAATTATACGATTCCAAGTATTCGCCGAATAGATAACATTTCCCGCCGATAATTTATCAAACCACATAATTCCCTTCATAATTCTTATCGAGCGCCGCGCCGAGAGGAAAAATGTAACATCGAAATTTCCAAGTTCCCGCAAAAATATCCCCTCTCGTCTTAGACAGGTGCAAGTTAAATTTAACTGAGATGTTATATCTCTTTAGTCTTGCTGTTTCTTTTTGAGGATAAGAAGACTCTTAGCAAAAACTAATGAAACGCGACGAAGTGCAATTAGAAACAGCTGCTGATGGTGTAGTGTGGAAAGCAACGTATCGCCTAAATAAAATTAGAAATATCTTAAGTCCTGAAATAAGTCCCGTCTTATATGATTTTACTGCGCACATGAACATTTTTTAAATAGAACTTACAGGGAACTAATTCAGCTTAACAACATTGTCGATGGCCTAGGGCTGAATGCACAACGAACATTGTGAATGTGTGTTGTTGAATACTATGAATTTGTCACTTACTTGTCATATTTAAACTTGCAGTATTTAGCAAGTAACTTACTATTACTTACTATTTTCCAGTAATTCGATGCTTTGTACTTCTTTGTAAAGGCCTGTCCAGACTTAAGTTGTACTTCTTTCTAAAGGTCTGTCCAGATTTAAGGATAGATGTGAGACTTGTAGGTATGCAGTCATGCTTGATAATCCCCATCAGTCTATCTTTTTCAAACTCAAGCAGGAAAGACCGGCTTTTGCAATAAGGGTTCACGTAGAATAGAAAAGAATGGCGTCAACTTGCATAGTTGGAATAAAATTGAAAGCAGCTAGATGCCGCCTATAGAAATGTAGCAAAAAGCATAAGATGCAGCAATAGGAGGAGAAACGAAAGAGGGTGTTTTAATTTATAATTTTAGGGGTACAAATAATTGTTTAAGAAACTTTGAAACTTTAAAAATTAAAGTAAGTTTGGAACTTGCCACCCCTCGTATTATTTTCCTTTGCCTTGACTGCTGAGAAATATCTGGACTATTGTGGACAAGTTTCACTTGCTGTAATCATTCATTCAATTCAATTCAACCCTTCAGTTTCTTTGCAATCATTAAGTTACACAATACAAAGTATATACAAGTGAAACAATTGATATTTTTATTTTCCTTCTTGCCATTATGTCTACAAGAAAGTCATGAATTAATTATGACAAAATGAAACTGTGTGCGCCACACTTAAAAATTTTATTAGATTTGGCAAGGCAATGATTCTTTCAAGCCTTTCTTACCGTAGCCATCGTTTTATGTGAGCGTAGTAACTGACAAGCACATGCCACCAATAAATACTGCCAACAGTTTAATTTTTGCATATTTCAAAATAGTACGTACTATCCATTCTGGACTGCGTGGACGTAAGGCCGTCTGCTTGGCATGCAATGTATCGTAAATAACGACGATATTTACGGCACGTTTTATTCAGATTTTGATATCGATTTTTCCAGTAATATCACAGAAGAATTTACGAACGACCTAATCGCAAATCTTTTTGTAATCATCATAGTACGTTAAATAACAAGTGTTCAATTGAAAAATTCATCAAGTTGATTTTGATTTTTTGATTAAAGAAGATAGAGCCAAAAAGGGATGATATCCTAAACCGATTGACGTTTAATGAATGACAGTTGTAGTGTTTTGCTTGTAATATAACGTGACTTATTTAGCGCTTTCGATTGTATGAGGTAAAAGCAAGATGCGAATACTTTGAGTGCACATTAGTTCAGCAAAAACAATTGATAAACGTCAAGTGACATTTCGCGTTTATCTAATTCAAGACCTCCCTCACAATGTTATGAAAAATTAAAAGTCTAACTTGATACTTGACTAATGGCGGATTTCACAAACGCTACTTAAATTTAATCATCCTTTAAATGTAAACGTTACCATGGTTACATGTGTTGAAGGTATAGGAATGATTATTCTTAATCAATGATTAAAATTAGGTGACGTTTGTGAAATCCAGCATATGACTATGAGTTTCAATTATTTTGAAATGTTCTATGTGACACGTTTTGGATCTGCACACAATCGGCGCTTTCAAACTTTTGCTTCAGATCTATTTTAAGTTAACTGGTATTTTTAGAGATAGTCACAAGTAGAACTGAAGTCGACGACTGAAACGATTTGAAAGGAAAATTTTTACCGGCACCCGATTTTGCCACGTTTATTTAAATTATGTCTATTATGACCTGCATGAACCTTCTAAAATTCGAATAATTTTAAGTGTGTTTTAATTCTACGTTGCAAATCAACTTTAGATATCCTAAATATTAAACAAACAATAATAACCATGAAATTTAATTCCATTCAACAAAAAATCTGCATATATTTAGTTTTTAAACGTTTTTAGTTCACTGCGAACATGTTCTACTAATTACATAGACCTTTCTATTTAGTTTTAAATAGCCAGTAGTATTAATAGTACAAGTATGTTTTGTTTGGATTTCAATTTCTCCTAACAAAATCTCTAATGCCCAAGGCAAGGTCGGCTTTTTGCTGCACGTGTGTATTACGATTCATGTTATTTTCGGTTCGGCGTAATTTACCTCGATACCTGATATCTGTTAAAAATAATTGAACCAATTTTTTCTGGCATAATTCCATTGATCATTTACCTTTAAATTATTTTAATTTTCTTAATACACCTTCAACAAAAATTCGTGGTGCAACATAACTAAAATCGTTTTAAAGAGGATTATGGCATTTCAAGTTAGTGGAACTACTGAAAAATATGTTTGGCTTCAACGAATTCTATTATAAATTAATAATTGCGTTTAGATAGTGTCTACTCGCGCGCCAGTAATTAATCAACGGGGATTAATACAATTTACAACAAGAGATTTTAGAATTTGTGAGCCCCAGGAATGCGAATATAAACGATGTAATTGCTCAGAATATTACACATAAAATTTATTAAACGTTTGATTTAAAAAAAAAACGGTATTTAAGTAGGCTTAAAAGGTCACTGACAATTATTATTAGAGATAATACCATGCGATTTATTGAAAACAAGTCAGAGTGAGCCATGAAATGTGCAAACTTACGTTTTAGATAAGATTACTTTTAAAACAAACGTCAAAATAATTCAACCTATTTTAATGTCAAAACATCACAATAAATGTTCGACGTCTCTCACTTGCAAAACATAATTGCATCCGTCTTTTTAAATTTAAAGTTTCTAATAAAAACGATTTTTGTTCATTAGAAAGCATTCTGGTCACAATTTTAAGAATATTTTCATATTTGTTCGTTGACAAATCTGGATATTAATTATCATAAGTAAATTTATTTAAAACAAACGTTTGGAGATTCCAAAGCCAACTCGCTTGTTTTCAAAAAATCGCACGGTATAAAGTCAGAGTCGTTTAATAAACAGTATGTATATTTTTCCATAATTATTAAGACAAGAAATCTGCTTGATTACTACAGACAATGCGGTCTATTCTGTAAGCATTTCATATCAATTGTTATGCTTGTTATAATTGATATGTAACAAGCATAGCAATTGATTTCCTAAAAACCTTATTCTCTTCAATTGATTTTTACGGTATATTGAAACGTCATTGGTGAATTGCTGTGGTTACTGTGGTTACATATCAATTAATTTCTCTTCAATTATTATTAGATATCAATTGAAATGAGTTGGTGCTTACAGAATACAGGTGAATATATACCGTGAATTTGTTTTATCATGAAACATGTCTGTTACGTACGAACCTGATATCCATAGCAACATTTACAATTTGTAAATTAAACTGTCCTTTTGAAAATAGAACATGAGATGACAGCTGTCATGAATCTGTTCTGTTATTAGTGATTTCGATATACTTGTACTACAAAATAATAGGGACTCTTTCAATTACACTAGATAAGTTTACTTTTGTTTAAAATAAGTAAACTTAAAACATAACGAAAAAAGAAATTCTTTAATTCAAAACAAACTCCACCACAAGTTTTCAAAAATTTCATTTACCTCCATGTAATATCCTAAACGATTATAAAAGTTGTTAATTGCATAAAGTTACTTGTCCAAGGGTAGTTCTTCCTGATACATTTTCACTAACTTTCTTCACCTGACAGATGTTCCAAATTAAAATGGACTACGACGACGACGACGATCATGCAATGACATTTTAAAAATTGGAATTAGTTTCCATAGTAATATGAACAGCAATGTTTCGTATTAAAATAAAATCACGGTATAAATCTTGTGCAAGACAAATGTTTTAATCGGATAGGATATTGGAGTTTGCAGCTAAGCGTTCGCCACCTGGTGTCAACTAAACAAACAACAAATCGTGTTTCGGTGTCGATCCTGAGTGTATGATGTATCAGAATTGTGTTATATGTGACATTCACTTTAAATCAACTTGTGTATTTGTATTAGTACGCACTTAAACACGTGCATTACAAAAATTCCATTTAGCTTACAGAGGTTCAGATTTATCCACGATAGCGGTGCGATCTCAAAATCAAACGCCTATTGCCAATCAGGAAATGGTAGACAGTTTAAACATCTGTTATGAGATTTTCTTCTTTCTTCATATCGACAACTTTCCCTATTTTTCCTCAATTTTTCATTTAATACAATTTAAAGTGACATTCTTAGCTTTTTTTTAGCATTTTCACTTTTTGATGTCATTTACATGCGCAATAAAAACGTATTCCCTGGCTTCCTGAATGATCAAGATTAAATTCTTCTCTTGACCATTTTCCAAAATTTAAATGTCAAAAATCTTATACTGTCGAAAAGAGTAAATCATGAGCTTCCAAATTAAATGAATAAAATGTGGTCATTTCATTTAAAAAAAAATTCAATGACATCACCAGTGACAAATGTCAATCGAAATAAAAATTTTACCTACACCATCAGATCCGTAAAGAAAAATCTAAAATTGACCTGTCACGGTGTTTTTCGTGTACATTGAGCATTCATGAAATAGTGAATTTATTCCTTACTTTATCACCTCACTGTATACTACACTATATGATTTGTCTCATTCGAAATATGTATTCCAATTTGGAAAATGTAGCAAATTCTCATTTACTTTCTCTTTTTCTCGGTCAGTGTTTAGTTGATTCCTACTAAACACTGACCGTTTAGTAGAAATCAACTAAACACTGAACGATCTCTACTGATATATGTGAATAGGCTTCACTGATTTAACAAGGATGGCAGTCACACTGAACTGATACCACACTGACCTTGCTACTGATATGTGTGAAGAAACCATTTTCCTTCAAATCTTGTTTGTATTTATTTTTATTGCAAAAATATCGGGCATTAATTTCTAAACTTACTTCATGTTTACGACACATTCAGATTCTAATTAAATAGAATTTGTTAACTAAATCGGTATTTTATTTATTCTCTGTTAAGATAAACTGAATTTCTAGTACTATTCTTATTATTTTATAAAAATTACATTTTCTAATGCATTGTTTGATTTCAGGTAAGGCATTAATATCGAACAGCGAAGGCTCTCTTCTGAATTGTAAGAGAAAACATTAACGTAAGTAAGTGAAAAATAACTTAATGAAAATAACTTGTTTCCAACAATAATAATAATTGTTTCCAACAATTATTATAGTCCTGGGTGGCTGTAGAGTCAAACATTTTTAACTAATTATTATTGTTTCAAATGGCATTAAAACATTAAATACGTAAAGAAACATTTATTTGTTGTCTAACAGTCAATATTTGAGACTTCAATTCAATGATACGAAGTAAAAATCGGCATTTATGTATGATACCACAGCCACCCAGGACTACAATAATTGTTGGACGCATGATATGTACAATTAGTTTTGCTGATCATACAATTTGTAGAAATTAAATTTTTGTTCCTTTTCCATTTAATTATTTTTTTCTTAGATCATGTAAACATATAAAAGTATCGTAAATATTTAAGTACTCTTTATTGTTATCCGTAATATTTAGAGTCTTAAAAAAACTGAACATTTTATTCAGTTGAATTTCACTATATTCTGAAATTTCTGAAAATATTGGTTTGGAAATTAAAGCTCAGTTTAGAATTGCAATTTTTCTTACAGATTTTTCACAACGCAATTTTACTAAATGTCAACGTGTAATATGTCAGTGAGAAAAATAATTGCAGCAAATTTGAAATTGCTTCCAATTTTATTTCTTTGAGTATAATCTAATTTTTCAAGGCTAAATCGGCGCATTTATTTTACAATTTGATGATTTCTAGTAAATGTACATATTCACAACGGTGACCTGACTGAGGTGTTTTTAAATAAAAAAAAAACATGAGACGAGTGCCCGATTGCTGAATGTTTGATTTTTTTGGCATTTAGTGAGCTGAATGCATCAGTGTTTTTAACATTTTTTGTTGAAATGAAAAACAAAAATTTCAAAAAGAGATGAGTAGTTAACATGCTTGTCCAGTTATATAAAAAGAAACATCCATGGTTATGGAAAGTGACCGTCCTGCAATGTAGTAATAAGACTTTAACCTTCAAATGACCAAGTGAAATATAAAACATCAAAATACCAGGTGGGGTCACTTAGTGACCCCATAAATTTTCAGGATATTTTTTTATAAAATTGCATCTACTTTATTTTGCCAAAGTTTGTAAAGAAGCTAACGAGTCACCCTGTATAATAAGGAGTATTTTTTTCTAGAAAATTAACTATTTATATTCTTATTAATAATTTTTTTTAACTTCTCACATTTCAGCTTTACTTCAATTAATAAAATTTTGACATCTGTGACCGTATAACTCGTGAACTTTTTAAAGTTTCATTAAATTTGTGTCAGTCTGAAATTTCTTTGAACTTTCAGGTGGGTAAGACTTTTTTCTTATTTCTGTCCGTGTTAACTTTATAATATTCAAAGACCCGACCACTGCCTTTGCTAGTTTGAAGCTAGGAACCTTATTCACTTAGCTGCCTATACAGGTTGAATTTTAAAACTAGGTAAATTCGGACGAAGTCGTGTAGGAGTAGAGGGGGTTCTACCGTGTATCAGCTCACGCCTTCAATTCGAAGCATACAGTTTTTAGAGCTGCTTTTTAGCTATTTTATTTTATTACAAACAATAATAATTGCGTTATGCAAATGTATTGCTGCAATTAGAACAATATTTTACATGAATTTTTGAAATCCTAGTTAAAATAAAATTATTAAATACGCGCTCCTCGTTTCGCTTCCCAGTGCTAGACAAGGCCGGCCGTCTCGAATACATCCGAGACACGCGTCGCCAACCTACTTGCTTCAATCAAGCTGTATGCTTTTCAGGTAGGTATATTCTTGAAGAAATAAGTTTCATTTAAATTTTATTTAAATGTAATGATGTTCACATGTTTATCTTCTGTTGTATACATATTTAATATACGTTGCGAGCCAAATAGAATGAAACAGTTGAATAGCATTGATTTTAAACGAAAAAACATAAAGAATTATTGGAATCTCACCGACAACTTGTAAAAAATTAATTGTCAATGGTTGGTGCATGTTATTCTAACTTGCATACACCTCAAAATTAAAAAGACACCAAAAAGTGCTGCAAACTATTCAATCATATTGGCTTTCAGCGTATTAAAATATGTATGTACAAATACAGGTAACTTTTATTTTAAAAAATTCGTACACTGTCTCGTTAAATGGCTTTAAAGTACATTTCAGGTAGAAATATTCTGTCAACCTCGGTTGACCACAGGTAACAAATATCATAAAGTTCTACAACTTGTTCTCGATTCAGTTTCAAAATTTCAAACTACAAAAGCATCATTCGTTGTAATTATTAATAAGATCTGTTTTAAACATTATAAAACTCACTAAGCCCACTTTTACAATGTTTTACAAACATTCTTCCATATCTACGTCACCTTATTCCAAGAATACTGTTACGCTCAGTTTATAAAGTTTGGCCTTAATGTGATATTCTTTTGGTTTATTTTTTAGTTAGTTTCTAACAAATTAAAAAAATATGTAATTATAATGAATCAGTGTTTATTTGCTTGACAAAACAAGCAAGGTCATAAAGAAAACTAGCGGATGATGTTTACTAATAAATACATACGCACTTTTTAAAACAATAGATTAAATTAGGTACACTCATTTCTCATTACTCAGTACACTATAATACAGAGTGATTTTTAATTATTGAAAATAGTTTGAACTTACTTCATATAAAATTATTGCCATATTGACAATGAACCCTTGCATCTTTGTCATTGACAAATATTTATAATAACTGTACGAAAATTACCACAACTGGAGTCCAGAGTGAATTCTAAGACACTGTTTTTCAAATTCACTTACTAAAAAACACTCTAAATGAAGTAATTGCTGTAAAAGAAAATACTGTGCGATCCAATATTTTTTAGATAAGGGGAGGCTATGAAAAATGAAATCAGAGTGTTAGCTTGATTCTAAACTTTTAGTATGACATCTCTTGTCAAATCTGTTAGTTGTTTAAACGCTCTCGAACATTCTCGCGGCATTTGAAATGGGTCGTTATCATATTAAAGAGTTTTAACAAATCCTTATGTATTCAATTAAAAGATTTAGGAGATGTAGGTATCTTGACGTATCAGTTATGACAGATGGTCAATTAAGCTAAGACTCTGATTTTAATTTTCATAGACTCCCCTTATCTAAAAAATATTAGATCGCACGGTATTCAAAACACTAATAATCAAGTACTAACTGTGATTCAAAATAAAATTATTATCAGTTATCATCACTATCGATATCTTCTCTAGTGGTCTCTTAAATATGCATTGATTAAACGCTCTTTCAATTCTCTCAAATTTAAAAGCTGCTGCTATTATAGAACAAAACACTTAAAGTTAATTGATTACTTCTTCGAAAAATTATCTGTAAACGAACTGAATGTGACATGAATAATTTTTTATATCTAACACACGTTTTATTGCAACAGTAATCAGTATTTTTAGAACTGAAATAAATAAAACGTTTCAACGAACTGCGGACGCAGTTTGGCTGGAAGATTTATCAGAATGGCGCCTTTTATTAAGATAGAAGCGTCGCCGTCGTGATGGTCTGATTTTCTCAAATTTTAAGTACTCCAAATCTCGTTACACCTGCTTATCTTTCAAGCATCAATGTCTCCGCAATGTTTATCGCACATTGACTGCAGTTATTTTTGTATTACTAAACTATTCAGTTGGCATTTGAAATATATGACGCAGGATTTAACATATCAACGCAATTTAGAATCGTAGCTCAAAATTTTTTTTCCGCTGAGTTGTTTAAAACACACCATACCCCATACTATCTTCCAAACTAAGATAAACCATCATCAATAAATTTTGGACCCCAATGATTTTATTCGTTGAAGAACATAACTACAGACGATAGATACCTATGTATTTCTAACAAATAAAAATCTAAAATATTTCCTCCTACCTCATCGAAATGGTGAAAATAAATATACAGGCTGTCTTACGAAAAACGCCCCAAGCCGTAACTCCGTTATTTATAGATTAATTTTAACAAACAAAAAGGCAAATAAAATGAGACTAAAAGTACTATAAGGTGAGTCCGGTTTCAATTTTTTTAAAAATTACCTTCAAGGTCAAATGACTGTCAACTTTTATTTTTCAAATGGCTCTGTATATTTTTTATTATTATATCTGGTAGAGATTTTTTTTCTAAATCCAATGATGTGCAACACTTTGACATTTAAAAAATATTTTTCGTAAAAGAAAAATGAACTAGTCTATTACGCAAAACGTGCTTTTCATAAAAATGTTAAAGTTTGTCGTGAAAACAATGTCACTGAGCGTTATTTTTCACAGTTGTTTCAAGTTGTCAAGTTATTCTCTTTGTATGATTCATTGTTTCCTAAAAAAAGCCGATTATGGATAATACTCCGTTGATTGACTTACTCCAAGCATATTTTGAATGCAATAAAAACACAAGCACTGCGTTTCTATAGACCGGGATTTTTTCCCAAAGCAACTTACACAGTTGTAGACTTAATTTTAATTATTTCATTAATGTTTTCTGTAATGCTTGATTGCTGTTTTTATTGCATTCAAAGTGTACTTGCAATAAGTTAGTCAGGTGATTGTTATCCATAATCGGCTTTTTTTTAGGAAACAATAAGTCGTACAAGTAGAAGAATTTGATAGTTTAAAACATCTGTGAAAAATAACCTCAGTGACATTGTTTTCACGACAAACTTTAACATTTTTATGAAAAGCACGTTTTGCGTAATAGACTAGTTCATTTCTTTTTTTTACGAAAAATGTTTCCTAAATATCAAAGTGTTGCACATTATTGGACTTAGAAAAAAAATCTCTACCAGATATAATAATAAAAAATATACAGAGCCATTTGAAAAATAAAAGTTGACAGTCGTTTGACCTTGAAGGTAATTTTTAAAAAAATTGAAACTGGACTCATTTTATAGCACTTTTAGTCTCATTTTATTTGCCTTTTTGTTTGTTAAGATAAGTCCATAAATAACGGAGTTATGGCTTGGGGCGTTTTTCGTAAGACAGCCTGTATATAGGAAAGGTTTAGGAAACATGTGCATAATGTGATTTAAATATGAATAACACGCAACATCTTAATTACGCGTCCATACTTAATTACACGTGATTTAGGCACGACTCTATTTGCTCTTTTGCATTTACTTGTGTTTGCTAGCATTACCATTTTTAATTCTACCGGTAAAAATAAATTTTACGTCTTTCAGGCAGCGGTTTTCTCGATGCGCATTTTCATTGTTTGGCATTTTACCGCTTGTGAAGTGGGTGCGTATTAATTTAATAGTTGATGTACACGAAGCAAATTAATGCCAACATTTTGTGTAGGCTTGACAACGAATGTCAACATTCACCTACGTATGTACATTAGGGTGGATCTCCAATACTAATTAATCCTCGGAGGGAGACATTTGCTTCTGGACTACGACTACTCATACCAAGTCCTTGTGGTTATTTGGATTTAAATCTAGGTGCAAATTAGAAAAGAGAAAACATTTACGCCAATTTAAATGTCCTTTCGTATGCTATACATATTATATTTCGTATGCTTGCGGACAAAAATTGTGTCTGCAATAATCTGATTGGTGAAAACTGTATGCCACACCTTGTGTCATGCCAACGTCGTATTTCCTCCTACGCCAATTTAAAGGGACAACTGGTTCGAGGTCATTGAAACTACTCAGCAAAGATTATATACGCCGACACGGAGTGTCTTCCCTTAAATAACTTACCTACTCTATAGGACTATAGATGGAGTATATTTAGGATTGTTATCTGACACGATGCTAAATTTGGCACATAATTTTGTTCCAAATTTAGAATTTTATAGAGTATGTTTTAAACATTTTGCAATCAAATTATTTCATAATAAATTTAGTTCAGAATATGACATGCCAAATTTTGCGCCAGACTTTTTGTACAAAATTTATTAACAAATTATTCGTGTCAGACCGCCTTTAAAGTGTATTTTACTGATAAGAGTTTCTATACAGTCGATGAATATTTAAATCTGAAAATTGACTAAGTTTTTGTGTAAACAGAGGGGTACCCGGTGTTAATTGTGCATATCAATTACTTGTACAATGAACCTCATACATTTGAATGAATTAAGCTTTATATATTTCTATGTATCGTTTGATGTATTTAATGACAATCTCATACGTTATAAATGTCTTGAGAGTGAGAAGAATAAAAACGTACAAACCGCACATCGGCTGCAAGAAGAATTTTTCACAAATGTCAGCTCTCAAAACAAATTTGATATACGAAGTAAATCATATCAAAAACGCCGTAATAAATATGCCTTATTAATCTAAAGAAGTTGAAGATGTGAATATTAAAACGCGTTTGATTCAAATTTCGAATTTTAAAAAGAAAAATGGAGTAGTTTTTTGATGTAACAGAAACTTTGGCGTTTTAAGTTATGATACTACAATACATACGATATACTGGGTATTACCCAATTATAGTACCGATGGAAACAAACAAAGTCTTAGTCAACATGGGTCCGCAACTCAACTGTTTCTGAGATATAGTCGATTTTCTGTTTTAAAATGAGAGTTCTGTCAGAACATCAAGTCACCAAATTACTTATTATTTGCCTGAGTACACAAATGCAGAAATGGCCGACATGCATTTTATGTACGGACGTGCGAATGGTAATGCTACTACTGTATGTATGCCGAAGCATTTCATGAGGAGATGTGATACGTGCTTAGAAATGAACGATGGACATGTAGAGCGTTTATTTTAGTTTTCCTTTAAATTATCTTTTGTTTTATGTACATTGTCATCAGAATTTCTTTGTAATTTTCACCCTAATACAACAATATAAAATCGACTACATCTCAGTTGAATTGCAGACTCATGTTGACTAAGCCTTTTTTGTTTGTTTCCATCAGTACTATAACTGGGTAAAATATTCTTTTTTTTAACACTCAGTATGCAATATACTAACAGTAATCTCTTTCTGTTTAATTTTCTCATTTTATTTTATTTTTTAATATTAAGGCCCAGTCTTTTCATCACCAGTTAACTTTACCTGACGGTTTATTACCATAGTAACAATTGTGATCACAATCGTTACTACGATAATTAATCGCCAGATACAGTTAATTGAAGATGAAGAGACCGGGCCTAAACAACAACGCTGATACTGTGAAGCGCCGCTTGCTTACAAATGCGAAAAAGGGTTGTTTGGTACAACCAGTAACTTTCAGAATTATCAAAGCAAATTTAATTACTTAATTGCATTTAAATATTTAAATAAATTTTTAAAAAACTTATGACACAATGATAGAAATTTTTAGATAGATAGAAGTTTTTTCCTGACTTACCCCCCCCCCCCATTCTATAACTCATAACGACATCGTTAGATACCGATATTCGTTAGGCGGTATATTTTGACCAATCAGTGCTTAGATACAACGCATTTCTATGTATTTGTTGGTCAAAATATGTTACCTAAATTATCGGTATCTAACGATATCGTTATAAGTTACAGAATAGGGAGGTAAGGCCCATTTGTACAATTCCAGCTTAATTTTAAGCCAAAGCTTAAACCCTTAACAACAATTGTTAAAATAATCGTCGTCATGGGTTTAAGCTTTCACTTAAATTTAAATTGGCATTGTACAACTGGGCCAAATTTAAATTGGCATTCTACAACTGGACCTAACTTGCATAATTTTATCAGTTCCTTCCTTAGCTTCTCGTTTCTTTCCTTTTGAATAATTTACCTTCTTTTACTCTTAAATCTACTTTCCTAGTGTATTCTCCTAATTTTTTTATTTTCATTATGTTTGGTTTTCTATTTTCTTTCCTCTAAACATGAATTTATATTTTTCCTTTCCTATGTTAGGACCAGTTGCACCAAACACTTAAGTTGAGCTTAAATTTAAGTGGTGATGTGACATTTACGGTTTCATAACATTGTATAAACCATATTCTAAAGTCCAGTTGTACAACGTCAGTTTAAATTTAAGCTAAAGCTTAAACCTACAACAACGATTATTTCAACATTGTTGTTAAAGGTTTAAGTTTTGACTTAAGGTTAAGTTGGAATTGTACAACTAGGCCTAAGAGCTGCCTGCTGAGCTGAACTGATTGGTGCATTGGCCACCAGCAACTTTTTTTACAGTTTTTTGCTAAAAATCCAAGTTTCACCGTCACACGAAATGTATTTACTATTGTATGAATTTGTATCTTTGATTCTGTATTTATTTTACAGGTTTTTCTGCTTTTGTCAATGTTACATCTAACTTCATTCATTTTCCACTGATTATACTATGTGTTTTTTTAAAAATGCCATAAGGGGTGGCTGTGGAAAAGAAAATTCATGTCCTAGTTCCATTCATGTACTTTAAATTGTCAGTTTTGGCATGTGTTAGATGCCAAGCTACGACATGAGTTTTAATTTTCATGGCCAACCTTTATGGCATTTAAAAAAAATACACCGTACTTATTTGAGTTGTATGTACACTTCTGTGGTCTGTGGAATAAAATTAAGCACGCAAAAATATTACTGTTTAAAACGGACGTAAAGAAAAAATATAAATTTGTTAGAATAAAATACAAGGCAGAGTCAAATGAGAGCCTTAAAAGTACTGTAGAACCTTGATTTATACGTTGGCAGAAATATTATTTTTGAAATGTATAAGCTATAAAATAATTACGGTGCTTAAGTTTATTGCATAGAAGCATACCTTTGTCTTATTTACTTTTGGTTCTCCTTTTATCAGTAAATACTCTGTAATATCCAGTCATCCTCTAGTTTTACTCTGCAAATATTGAACTTATAATTTTTCCTATATATATTTTGTTGCAGGATTCAGTTTAAAATCCAAGTCCAAATATGACTGTTGATCTTAAATGTGAATTTTGTTTTGTTTTTATTTACATATCCTTGACACTTATTACTTCTTGTTAATATTTGCATGTCGTCATTTATTTCTCAAATTTTCCTTTAGTTTGCGATAGTTAACAAGTTCCTAGTGTTATTAGCGATATTCTTCAAATTTTAGCAAATTAGTGACTAATATTAAAGTATTATGTGGAAGATCATATAGCTACTGAAAAAGTGAAAGTTTCCTAAAATTTAAATATTATTGCAGTGGCGATTTGGGTATCTATTCGTCTGATTATCAAATAATGTTCTAAGGATATGTTCACAAAGTTATAGTGATTTTACCTTAAAAAGAAATTATAAATGGCTTATCAGATTGGTTTTCAGGCAAGAAATAGAATAGCAAATGAAACAAAATTTACATGGCGTCACTGTAACTTTAAGTAACATAAGTAAAAAGTTATTAATTCATAACGATTCAGGAGACACCAGGGGGAAGTACCTATTCTATACGTTATGATACGTGAAGCGTAAAAACCTCTGATGTTCTATTCACAGAATTTTGATAACTGATAATACTGCAAGGCTGTGTGATAGCAAATTGTCGAAAACTCAGATTTTTCTCAAACAAAATTATGGATAATGTAATAAATAAGAAAAAAATGTAAAAAAGTCAAGGATACCTAACGAGCCGTCGCGAATGCTTTTGCCGTTTGGATCAAATCCAAGAGGTAATTAACACCTTTGAGCGTTTTATTTTCGCCATACTTTGGAACGTCGCTGCATTTTTACAGACACGGCGCCTTGGTTGTTTGTTTTTTCTCGTGTTGAAAATAGTTTTCGCGCGTCATTTTTCGCAAATATTAAATTGTACAGACAACGGGCACGTATAAAAGGCATTTCCAATTCGGATTCATACGGGGATCAACGCAGGATGCAATTATAACGGAAATTTAAATGCTTATATCGATAGTTCAGGTTTATTACTTAGTACTTCAAGTTTGATTCTGTTTGTTTTTCTTTGCGTGGCTGCATGAGATTGTAATAATTATCGATATATCTATCAGAACCATATCGTTTATCTTTTTCTAAAATAGAAAAGAGATATATAAATATTTGTGGTTGCTTTTGCTTTACAGTTTGAAGAAACATAGATATTTGTTTTATGATCTTTCGAACATCACTATAAGCAAATCTACACAATGTAAAGCGGGCTTTAGTTAGCGCTTGAAGAATGGCAAGATAAACTCGAGATAATGCTAACGTATCTTTGGATAGCTGCAATTTATAACAGTTAATAAATAAATCACCTGCCATTGTAATTCAACGCCCATGCCGTATATACTTTATGCTTTTCTGTAGCCTACGCATTATCGTGTCCATTATTATATGTATTTCTAGATAACGATACTTTTACAAAAATCATGTAACACTGCAGCGTTTATATTTAATTTTTTTAGGTTCCGGTTTCATAAACGCAAGTTAATTTTAACTCTCGGTTTATTCTTATTTGTGAATTGTTAGTACGGCAGAAATCTGAAGTTTAAAGTTAACTTGCAGGGTTTGTACAAATAAGAAACATTAAAAAAAGACGTGAAATTCCATTAATAAAGACTTTCCACAAGAGATTTGAAAGGCCACCATATATGACATACCGAACAGAAAGAAGAGAAAGAGGGAAAGTTATGGGTGAGTCATAATTAAAATTTTTTAATTAAAAACTAATAACATACCCTGTCAAATCAATCTATTAATTTCGTTTAGCTTATAAAATTTTTTGCATAATAATGCAATGTTTATTGACATTCCTTTCACATTCGTTATCTTCAGAGAGATTAGCGTTAGCTTGTGCGTAAATTACTATCGCTAAAATATTTTGTTTTACATACAACTGCGACTTATCAACCGAATAGAAGCTGATAGAAGGTCACATATCATATTTAAATTAATTGAGGCGACCCAGTACAATTGTTAATATTTTTATCAGCACCTTTGCACGTACTATACATTATAACCTTGAAACAATTTAATTCAGTCTGTCTCTCGGCTGATAGTGAGATATCGAACTAAAGAATCTTAACAAAAACAAAACATTAAAATTATTTATGCTCGGAAAACAAACTCGACCATTATAATAACTAATACGTAAATAATTTTTAAAAATGTGAGTCTTGAGACGTGTTTTCAGTCTCTTTGGAGATTTGTTGAAACTATAAGGAAAAATTGGGGCAAATACAGAAATAGAATCGAATCGTTAATGTGATTAAACTTATCTTCAAAGAGAATGTGTTTCTGGTTTGTTTTCGTTCAAAGCTCAAACAGGCAAAGGTCCTACTAATTGAAACGATAAATATCGTTGTGTAGATAAACGCACTTACGTGAGAAGTTTTTTTATGAATGCCTAAATATCGACTATATGCACGCACGTACATACACCGTCATAATTAGTAATTACATACATCCGATAGACGATAAAAAATGTTTATCTTCGGGAACCTCGTTCAACGACTGCGTTAGCTTTGTTTCCGTCAAATTGTTTACTGTATGAATGCACCTGTGTTTTTATAAACAAAGTATAACACACTTTCTTTAATGGTTAATAAGAAATAGAGCGGAAAATTAATCCAAAATTTTTAACTCTATGAACTATAGGAATATCGGCATTATTTAATGAGATTTTGATTTTATCTTGTAAATCGGTATACAGTCTATTGTATCCAAAGGTTAGGGCAGAAGACTTACTTGGATTAATTACTAAAGAATGCTTTTCAGAAAAACTGGCAAGTCGTTCTAAGTCAGAATTGATAGTAGAAACAGCTTGAATGATATCACATACTTTGAAATTAAAGATTCATTGACTATCATCCGCATACATGTCCAAATTACAATGTTCAACAACGTTACAAAGCTTACTTGTATATGCGGAGAACAGCAACGGTCCAAGAATGGAACCTTGGGGCACACCAGATGGGCAGGGGACGGCTAAGACATATTGAAGAGGTAAAAAAGTTCCAAGGCAAGACTAGCATGATATGGGGGGAATAATGATAGTCAGAAGAACATAGCTCGTTTGTTTTGAAGGATCTGAAACGGCAGGTACTTATCGGGATAACATTCTGCAGCCTGTTGTCCTTCCCACAGCTGAGGAACTTCTTCCAGAATTTGTTTAATGCACGATAATGCAAGACCTCATGTTGCGGCTACCGTTTCTCAGAGGCTGTAAGTGCATAATACCGAGTGATTTTTTAAATTTTTTGTCAACTCTTGCCCTGAGATCTGGACGGCATGTCTTAGCTTAAGTGAAAAGTCGTTGCACTCCTTTATCCTGTTTTACAGTAAAGCTACGACGTGCCGTCCAAATTCCATGGCAAGGGTTGATAAAAAATTTAAAAAATTACGCGGTATGTAGACCATAGGTTCCCAGTGGGTGCTGAAGCCTTCTACTTTTTCAATAATTTACTACTTTTTCAAATTTAACCGCATAAGCAGTACTGTAGTATCACGAGTTGCTATTTACGACAAAAATATCAAACAGCTTGTTTTACCGCGGTCTATACAGTCGCCAGACTTAAATCCAATTGTTGCTAATTTGAAAAACATTCAAACCAATAGAGACCTTTTTAAGTACATTCGACGTCACATGATATACACAAGAACAAATTAGCCACTTGATACTGTTAATGCCGCAACGATGCAGGACAGTTTTAAATGCAAAAGGAGAGAACACTAGTTATTAAATTAATAAATTTCATGTTTAAATTATTAAGCTGCTCAGAAATTGAAAATCACAAATTAGATTTATTAAATATGAAATTGTTATTTAAGCATTTTTCAGTAAAGAAATGTTTATATTATAAATTAAAATACAGTCTTTTTCTTTTGCTTTTCCCCTTTTGTCAATTTTGTTTCCGAATTTGTTAAATGATTTCCCAATCCGCAGGCCTACTATACTTTGAACGGATTGGAAAGTCATGTGACAAATTTGACAAAAGAGGAAAAGCAATAGAAAAAGATTGTAAGTTAAATTAATTTTTATGAATTGATTTAGTCACATTCAATGAAGTATACCTAGTTAAGTATTAATCCTTACATTGTCCTTTGCAACAGAAAACTTTATACAATTTAAATGTGTGTATAAATAATGAGTACCTACTATTAAAATAAGAAGAGGTATTTATAAAGTTAAACCCGCTTAGGAACTTAATAATTGAAACTATGTACTTGTACATATTAAAGTTTTGCAGATTTTGTTTGTTTGTTTGTTTTTATAACAAAAACACCTTTTTTTATATAACTTTATTATTCAGACATGAGGCGCTTTCGGTTCTGACGGATCACAGGAACATAACGCGTTTGGATCAGCGAATAGTGTTCTTTTCTGAAAATGATTCATCCCCTCCTCTAATAGTTTTGGATCATGATTCGATTTTCGGAAACATAAAATTTTTATGTTTTGCTTGTTCGGATCAGGATTAGAGGGAAATCTAACCTCAAATGTAACTTCGTTTTGACAGTTTCGAAGGAATGTTCCAAACACGTTTCAAAGGAGTGTTCTTTTGTAACAAGAACAAACGAATCATGATACTCTAAACATGTTCAGATCGGATCAGGATCATTTCAGAAACGAAAGCACCTATGGTAGAGAGCGTTCATACTTCCATGTCGTGTAATGTTTGCATTGAAGTGCCATAAAAGGAAATCTCTTTGAACTTCTCTTGTAAAAATTATAACTTATTTATTTATTTTGTTGTAAATATAAATTAGTTTTCTTGAATAACTCATTAACGAAGGCACATCGGAACTTTTATCATTCTTTCATTTCAATTTGTTTCAGTTTCACGAATTGAATCCTGAATTGAAGAGCGCGGGTTTTCCTTTTGAGACACCTCGTATACTGTCCAATGATTAATTCATAAAGTTTTGACTACATTCCAACTTACGTGCACCTCATTCCTTATGTCGAATTCATAATCTATCGAGCATTTGCATATGTGAGCAAATGTATCCAGTAATCATATTGAATATCGGTTGCAAGGAAAACTAAGAACCATGTTTCATAATGTGCGCATTAAGGTAATTTATCTAAATTTCAAACTAAATCTGCACTTTTCTGGTTTAATTGAAACACTAGAAACATGAACCTTCATGGTTTAAACACTATAAACACCAAAGTGTTTCGATGAGCAAGGTGCACCAGTAAATTGTGGTTCAAGATTTTCAATAAACTTCCTCGTAAACTTAAAAAATTGACGACAGCTTTAGACAAAATACCAATAATGCATAGCAATATTTCTTGGCTTTCTTTAGTAGTGATAAAAAGTTAAATTTATTTTTTTTTGTCCTCCAATGTGTGAATATTAATCTTTTTAGTTATATGATGCAAACCCTTTTCTTTTTCTTGAGGAAAATAGACTCTATTGCTTCGGTTTCTAGTTCATTAATTTCGTAAAAGGAAGCAAATTGTTATAATACGCTTTACCTAACAAATCTGTTTGTAAGTAGACATGTGTAACTACATTCCTTGAAATTATTTATGTGATTAATTACCACGTACAAAATTCCTCATAATTTTTACAATCCACTGGGGGTTATTTAGAACAAGCAGAAATCGCTTGCACAAATTAACCTGCAAAGTGAATGTCGCGCAATAAATTTAAAACAAACGACTTCCTGACATAAATCTAAACACTTTTACAACCGTCCATAGGCTTTATCTCCTTTACCATTACTGCGTTTCCTGGAAATTTTAGTACAAGTTGTTCAATTAAATTAGTAAACGGTGAGCAGTCTTTTTTCGTTTTTTTTTTTTTATTTCGACGGTTTTAAAAGTAACAATTCAATCGCAAATTGATAAGATCTGATATACAAACTTTAATTAACATTAATCTTTCGGATAAGATATGTATGATTGAGAAAATGATATCTAAATTATTAATTTTCCAAAATGCTGTTATACAGGGTGTAAATGAAATGTAACATCAAAAGTATAAGCCGCTTATATTTAGGGTATATACATTATAAATTTCTACTTGGAAATATTGTTTTCAGCTTCTTCGTTGAATAAGAAGCAACTTAAGAATTTTAAATCTGGCAACGCTGTCAGCATCACTAAAGCAGTACACTGAGAAAACAAGATGTGTTAATCCAACCAAAAAACTGTTTGTCCAACAAAAGATTTCGTTTCAATACGTTCAAACAATTTTTTTTTATAATTTAACATTTATATAAATGTCATTAATTTTATTTTGTACTAATCAGATTACCATGTCAAAACAAGTAAATCAAATAGTTTACTGTTAATGTTACACAAATACTTTGTTTACAGTAAACCAAATATTTAGTTGTAAATTTCTGTAATAATAAATTTTATTTAAAGTAACCACACAAAATTAAAATTATATTTTTGTTGCAGTAACATGTGTATGTATACCTATTCAACAAAAATTTTAGTGTAATCAACATTTTCATTCACAACAAAAAGAAAACTGTTATATCAATGCATTTCGTTTTCTCAGTGTAGTAATTTGAATTTCTCACAAGTTTTAGTTGACGCCGTTGGTATTAAGAAACAAGGCTGCCACGATTGTCAAAGTTCGTAACTTGGCCGATGTCAGTTAATATTAATTAATTTAAAGTTTTTTATCCTATGTATAAAACGATAACGAACCATTTTTAATTTGTTTAATACTAATTATTAAGACATTTAGGCCCAGTTGTACAATTCAAGCTTAACTTTAAGTCAAAGCTTAAACTCTTAACAACAATTGTTGAAATAATCGTTATTATGGGTTTAAGCTTCAGCTTAAATTTAAACTGACATTGTACAACTGGGCCTTAGTAGCTCTAACCCCCAGTTTCATAATCGAATTTAAAGGGGACTTTAAAATTAAAGTCACATTCAGATGTATAAACAAATGGGTTTTCATATTTGTTTTGACATCTGAAAGTGTCTTTACATTTAAAGTCTCCTTTAAATTCGATTATGAAACTGGGCCTTAAATAAAGTTTAGATCAAGCATAACATTTTTCATAGTACTTGCGAGAACATTTTATTTGCAAAGCGCTGCCTGATTCCATTATTTTTTTATAATTTTGACGAGCGCACCTATTTATTATCTTTTCCAACAGTGTAAAGTAGTTCTTGAAATATATTTGCTCTTAAAAATAAATAACATTCTTTCCACATTTATGTCCGAGTAGTGTGAATGTAAGGTTTGACATTGACACATGTAGCGTTATTATAACTCCGTGTCACAGCATCAAAGTGTACTGCGTTTAATTTGGAAAGTATGCAAGCCACACACTCGTTCCCTGCAGCGTCGTGTTTGTAACTCTATATTATATTAAATGAAGCGCGTCGTATCACTTGATACGTAGAATAAGTAATAAATAAAACGCCTCTGCGTGTTTGTAATCAACGCCCATACTTTATCTAGCTCTCTGTATTTATAAATCTAGTTTCGCGCTTTTTTTCAACTGTTTCCGTTCATTATAAATCCGCAATGATCTCAACACCAGACTCAACATCAGTAACTGTTCCGCGTTCATTGTTAATCGCGATAAAGCCAGGAAAAATATTTACTATTTGTTTACAACTGGACGTCGATAAGTGCGCTCGCCGCGAAGGAGCAAAGTTTATTTATTTTTGTTGTGGCGCCATGTCAAATCAGTGCCCGGTGCACGTGGTCGCTACAACTGATTTGTATTTATAAACCGAGTCCAATTGTGTACGGCGAAAATTTGCCTCGTGACATTGACGAATGCTAAAAATAAAGCCATGAGATAATGTTCCGAGGTGTAAAAAGATTGGACAATGATGTGTGTGTTTATCAGAAATTTGCATACAATCGCTTTTCGTTGGAGAAAAAAAACATTTAATTAAATAGTTTAAAATAAAAGTATAGCTGTATGGTCAAGGAAATTTTATTTTTTGCGAACGATAATTACGCTGTTATTTATTTGGTGTTCGTAGAAATTTGTCTGTGTCCGCCCTTGGTTCAAAATTACTTTACGAGAAAGAAAACAAATAATAGTAGAAAATAATTTGGCTCGCTTTGTTGTTTTGTTCAAGAATGACCGAAAAAGTTGACAATTAGGTCGCTGCGTAATATTTTTCATTTTGTCACGAGTTTTATGCCTAGTTAGGTAAGTTAGAAATAACTTCCTTTTTCCAGGACCAAATAAAATTATTTGTCCGTATCTTTCACCCTGTGTTTTACAACCAGTTTTATGTCCTTCAATGAGTGAAATTTGATCCCTTTAAACTTTTTTTACATTGAGCCAAAACAAGTGGAAATCCCACGGAACTACATCGCGACTAGAGGCTGGATGGGGCATAACTGACCAAAGTTTCTGGATTGTCTCAACTGTGGCAAACGTAGTGTGGGGTTTTGCATTGTCTTGTGTAAGGTCGGCCGAAATTACCAACATATTTTTTTTTGTTTATCATTGAAATGTGGTAATGCGTATACATAAATTTAAGTAATCAAAGGCTCACCATTTCCTTTGGCTACCGGGTACCGTTCGCTACCATCACCTCCCATTGACATGGTGCGTTCATGCGACAATCATTTGCAAGAGACAACAGTTATTTACTCACCGGGAACCCCAGTCCCCTGGCCCCGACGGTCTGCACCTGCTCAACCCCTTGGTCAATTCACGACTCAACCCAGTGCCTCCATCATCGCTCCAACCGTGGGGCTTCAGTATCATATCTGTTGCTCTTTCGTAAACTATTGCTCTGAAATGTTATTTCCAGAAACACAAACCACATGCAGCACAGATAGCCTCGATGACATGCAAACATACTCGACCCTACGTCTTTGTCATATCCGACCCGTGGATTCTCTACCACCAATCCACTCTTCCGCCAAGGTGACTTATTTCGGCGTCACCCGCATCTCACAGGTGACCGACGCGACGTCCTTACCATGGACGCCCCTTCACACCCGGCACGTAGGGGTGGTGACAATTACATAATAACCTAAGGGGGCTTACTATCCGCTACATCGGGGCCCTAAGGAGTCACCATGGAACCATAAACAGTACGTCGTTCACTCTCGGCTGCGCTTTTACCCTGTTAGTACGATTTCCCTTCAGGGATGGCCACCACAACACTGCTTAACGAACAATAATATGTCCAGCAAACTGATGTCACAAACTCTACGTCAGCATGGCCACCCCAGCCAACCTACTAGTCAGCGATGTAGCACTTGCCACGCTTTGCCAAGCCTAAGGGCGCCTACACAGAGAAAGCAGGTTGCCTGCTTTCTGGCAGTCGGCGCCGATGAGCATTTATAAACTTTTAAAATGAAAGCATGTTTTTTAAATAAGTTATAATACAATGAAAGTAGGTCATTTTCCTGATTTTTCTCAATAGATATCTGTTTTTATCGGTTTTCACTCTGTATCCGTATGTGCGAAAAACTGGAACCTATCGGCGCTGATTACCGGAAACCAGGCAATCGGCTTTCTTTGTGTGGCTACCTTAACCAAGGGAAATCGCTCATTCGTACCATGCAAGAATTACTTCAAGCTAATTCTCTACAATCATGCATTAACTACAATTAATAACTTATCTCTAGAGTACTGCGTTCCTGGTTCTCTGGGCGTAGTGCAAAATACTTTCTGAACACACCCTGTATATGCACGCCAGGAATATATCACGCGCGTATTATATACAATTAACGCGAGTTGCGATTACAAGTGCAAGTTACAAGTTGCAAGTTGGCTAACTTTATGTGCGCGTATTAATTAATTATTTTCCGCACCTTTCTATCATATTAATTAACACCGCAAACTCTTATTAGTGCGCCTATCGATTACGTATCGTAAACTCGACTATCCCGATTTCCAAAGCAAACTTTTGCTGCCCGAAACTGTTTATTGTTTATATAATCTCAAGAGGACCCAGCATACCATCGCGACCGTAAACAGTTTTGGTGAAGGTAAACAAAACTCGATGCATTGCAGGCAAAAGTTTATAATTCTTTAATTCTAAACGCATTATATTTTTGCTTAAAAATAACAAAAAGTCTTACAAAAGTAAGACAATGCTATGGAAATTTTTGTTTAGTTCTTTCTTTCTAATGGCTGACTGTTTATAATGCCCGGATGCCCGGTTCAAAATATTCAACAAGAATAACACCCTGACGATCCCAGAACACAGTTGTAGATGTTTACATTTTAAATTTTTTGAAGGTGATGGTGGTGATGGTGATGGCCATTTCCGTGATCATCTGGTTTCGTCTCCAGTCACTACATTGTCGAGAAAACATGGTCCATATTTCCGTAGAGACTTGATGAGATCGGCACAAATCTCCATTTTTTTTTCTTTGAGTTCACTAAAAAACTGATGTGGAATCCATCTAGCACATATTTTAGAATATCCAAGATCATCTCCTTCACAACATTGTGTCCATATCCCAAAGTATTAACAATATTCCGAACCGACCCACGTCGATCTTCATGCATCATTGCATCGATGTGTAACTCCATTTCATCTGTTCCAAAAATAATCGGCTTTCCTGATTATGGTTTATCAAAAATCTCGGTTTCACCGGATCTAAATCTATTTCCCCATACGCACATTGCTGATATCAATTGAAGACCTTTTTACGAGAACAACCAATGTCCAAAAATGCGATTTCCAAGATTTACATAATGTCATATATTTCTAAAGGTTAGCAACAATGTGGTGAACTTAGTTTTAACAAAAACAACCCAAGTTCAGTGATATGAGTGTGTAAAGTACAGGTAGTTAGTTTAGTTACCTTTTAGTTACCTTTAAGTTTATTTTCTTATAAATCTAAATCGTGTTTTAAATTTTGTTTGCTTCTTCTATAAACAATGTTTGCAATCTATTTTGTTTGATTTCCTATAATTATAAAATAAAAAAATAGAAACCTAATCAATATTACAAACAAATATTTTACAAAAACAGCCATAGTCCAACGTTTTCTTTCAAAAAATTAAACTTATCTAATTTATTATTTATGTCACTAGCTGAAATTACACGAAAGGAAACTCCGAATATACAAAGGAAATGATGTACCATTAAAAACCGTTTGAAATGCGCACTGAAATCGAGGAAAATTGTTTTTGCATAATTGCCGAAAATGTAAAAAATGGACAAAGGTCGTTTTTGTAAAAAGATCTTCAATTGTCAAATCACTCTACTCTTTTAAAAGTCTTCCATTTTCCAATTCCTGAAGCTGAACAATCTTCTTCTTCCAAAAACTCTATCACAGCTACTTATTTTAATTTGCTGTCTATATTAAAAATAATTTTAAACATAGTGTAATTATACAGGTGAAACGTTGCGCACGAAATCTACTTGACGATATAGCCAATGAAGTGTCACCCCAAAACTGGGTAGGTATGATTTAAGCCAAGATCCATTGACTGATTCCTCATTCCACCTTATGTATTTCCACCATGATTTTAAAAATCTAACAACCTGACAGTTTAATTCGCAAATGACATAAGAAAACGTGAAGTAAGCCATACCTTCTAGATTATTTTCTTTGGCTTTTACAAATCAACAGGTAACAGTTATACTAACGTGCGTTCAATAAAAAAAATGGTCAAGTAGGCTGTAATTTTTGTAAAAAGTTTAATAAATTAGTAATAAACATTTATTTTTGCAATGTGTCTTTTGAGTTGGAGTGAGTTAGAAGAAGACATTCAAAAATAAACGTTTATTACGAATTTACAAAATATTTTACAAAAATTAAAGCGCGTTATAGCCTACTAGACCGTTTTTTTTAATTGAACGCACGATACAAGCCTAGTATTTTGTCATCTCCAAATTTATTCTTTCGTTTTTAGAATTATCAAATATTTTGATGTTTCGTCACTAATTTCAGCATAACGTCAATAGGTACATATTACAGCACAATCATTTAAACTAAAAATTTTCAAAAGTAGCATTTCGTATTTGTGAGAATTAGAATTATTAAAAGAAAAGAAAACACAAAATTTCTGCTTGCCGGTTAAATATTCAGAAAATCATCCTGGTTTTTCATCGTCTATCACTCACATAATTCTCTCGCTCCTGGACAATCCGAGGAACAAACTGGAATAAAGCTGCACCGGTTTGTCAATTCAAGTTGAGTTGGCAGAAATAACCTTGAACAATATTTTCACAAAAGAAAGGAACACCTATAATTATATTCAAATATTAAGAATGAAAACATTTAATCTCGATTATCATTTTCTGCTGCTGAGGAGTCAAATTTTCTTCTGACTCAATGAAAAGTTTCTTTTTGCACAATCAATAACCGTTGTCATTGAATAGAAAAAAGAAACGTATGTACATTTTAAATACCTTGTATGTAAATATAATAATTTGCATGCATATAAATCTGCGCTAATTGAAGACAGTGCTCGAATACTTTTGTCCGGATTCTTTTCTTTGAAATAAGTAACTAGTTTTTTCGTAACCTAAAGTCCACCTTGAAAACAACAAGCAATTTGTTCGAATTAATTTTATTTGCATTTTATTTATAACCACAAATATATTTCCTTGATCTTTTTGGTACGTTTTAATTTTTTTTTAATGACAGCTCTATTGAGCCATGATTTCATGTGATGTGATTTCTATGAAACTAGTACCACAAGGTTTTAAGGGTAAAGTTTGTGTGCAAGAGGTGCATTTTAGGTACGCATGACTCTACGACTTTATGGTATTTCTTTGTGTACATATGCGATTCACGGAATAAAACAGATAATTTTGGAAAAAATAAAAGATTCCTAAACATGGGAACTTTAAAATTTCAAGTTTATATCAAATTGAATCATATTATTTATTAGTTTTTACTGTGTCTTGATTTATTTTGAAAATCCAAAAATAATGTTAATAGAACATAATAATTAAAAATTAAATAATTAAAAATATATAGGAAGTTTATCTTCATTTTCCTAAAGTGTATAACTTTATAATGTGATCATAACTTACTAATGTGATCAGAAATATCTGGAGGAATTAAGACATGCATTTAAATTTCCAAGGCATACTCGATGGCAGGACTTTACGATCTGATCACATGTTATAATTAGGCCGTAAGTTTGGAGTACGAATCAGTATCACCAACCTCAAAAGACGAAATCCTCGAGAGTTGAATGACATGGGTAGAATTTTTAGATTAGATTGACATTTGACATCTCTATTAGGATTTGGAAATAAAGAAACAAACTGTCATTTTTGACAGTGATTTCAGATTTTTCATTGGCCCCCTGGTGTAGACGCCTGCGACATTTTTTGTTGTAACTTATAGTTAAAAGTGAAAGGAATATTGTTTTAAAATAAATATTAAAAAGAAATGAAAAAAAAATCAGTTGTAAGACTACAAATGAGACAACAGGGTTCTCTTTGAAATTTAAGTTTAATTACTTTAGGCCAATAAAATCTATTGCCATCTCACGGCGAATATAAATAGTTGTTTTAGCAAAGCGAAAGTTTTGGCAAATAGATAGCAAATATTCGGTAGGAAGTATAAACCGTACTTTCTCTAGTTTATCTTCATCTCATTAAAAAATAAATTCTACCTCGTTAATGGAAAAGGAAATTCGAACAGTCGTAAACTATAAATTGGATTCGCAAAAAAGTTATTTCGATTTAAATAATAACACATCATTTCATCTTAAAATGAATAAAAAATTAGTAAATTAGGAACAGAATAACTTATAATGGAATTGTCCTCGTACGAACCAAAAAGAAAAAGATTGAAATAAACTGGTTCAACCTTGTTCTATAATCAAAAAAGAAACCAACATTGAGAGGCGTTATTTTTTCACGAGTAGGTGAGTTTATGATTAACGACACTTTTTTCCTCAAAGGCCGTTCATTCAAGGTCGCACCTGCTGGAACTTCGAGCCATTTCGAGACTTGGCCCATCGCCAATTCGGTTATAAATGCAACTCAGTGTTTTGTTGTTATCGATCGGATCTGTAATGCCATTATGTTAAACCTACATGCGAATTCCTGCGCCAAATTTGCAAATCCGTCCCGAGCCAAGTCGTTCACTTTTCTTTTATTCTCGTCTCGGCAAGGCGAGGAGGAATTTTCTTTTGCCCGAGCGCAGAAGATGATGTGATGTTCGCAAAGTAGGTGGATTTCTGGAATTTCAAACAAATCCGGCACGTGATAAGCAAGGCAAGGATACTAATTCATTTTAACGAAATAATTAAAACAAAGCGGACCATAAATATATTATGCTGTACATACTATAATTTTAATGAATCGTAGAGCCACTCTGCACAATCAATTTTTGTGGGGAGAGTAGCAAGATACACAACAAAAACGGCAAAATTGACGAATGATCAAAATATTGCTTGTAGTCGAGCGGTATTGAAGCAATCCGGTTGCCCGATATCGTTGCTGTCGATCGAATTGCCCAAATATCGTCACGTCTGTAGCATCCTTCGCAATACAACTGGCAAACTATAACCTTGACTTTTTTTCTATAAACTTGGATGGCAGCATCGAACATAAACATCAATCTGGGTCTTTATTGACTAAATAGTTATGGGATTATCTACATATTACTCTTGATTAAGTTTCTGGGTATATTTGTTAAAATTGTAGCAACATTTGTTTTTAACTTTTGATTAAATGTAATCAGGTGGCTTTTATTGAATTGAGACAGGACCAATCACCTTGCTTGTATTGCGACATACATATACAACACAGCGCACGTTTAGGGAATATGTGACCATCGCAAGGTCGCACTCATTTCTCGACCTAAAATCCTTGCTCTAGTGATAAGTAAAGTTCCCAGACAGTAGACTTTTTTCACATTTCGTCACATGTAGGTATTTAACATTTTTCGCAATGACTTTCAATAAATTAACAATTCGGGGTCAGCAAACAAATCGCGATTATTTTATAAACAGTAAAAGTAACTTTGTTTATTGTTACTGGGACTTTCATTGGATAAAAACGATTGCACGTCATAATTTATTTATTAAACCTCGATAACCGGAATCGATGTTACTTCCCATTTATCTTAAGATAAATAATTTGAAATAACTTGCACATCGTGTAAGTAAAATAAAAGACTGCATTACATACTGAGTGTTTCACTGAAACTTGAAAACGGGCAGAGGTAGGACATGCTATATTGTAAAGTAAAAGATAAAAAAAACTTTCGCTTGCCACTTGTCTATTCGCTGTATATTCTAGACACAAGGTTCAAATACGTTTCCAACTTAAAATGAAACATACAGTATATCACTTTCAACAGTCACATTCTAGAATAGTATTTGTTTTTTCTCATAAAATCTTCAGAGTTATAATACAAAAATGTACATGCACTTATAATTACATCGATATCTGATAACGTTTTCGATTCACCGCTCTGGAGCTCCCTCAAGATATTTCCATCTTCTATTATTACTTAAAGTTTTACTAAGAAAAATACTTTGAGAGTGCTTTAGAGAAGTGAATCGAAAACTGTGAAATTCAAGATAACTTACAGAATAGGAAACAATTGTGTATTAGTTGTGTAGAATTTACATTCAACTTGATGAGAAGCTTTGGAAAAAGCTATGGAATAAATACAATTTAAAGCAGCATATTTTTTTTTAATGATTAAGAAATGTCAGTGTTAACCCTCATATTATTATACATATTATACTTATAAAATATTAAGATGCTCTCCATATGTTGTCTCTTATGTAAGATATACCACACAACGCATAACAAACATATTGTCTTCATATGAACTCTCTTCCATATAGCATCACCCTCCTTCATATATAATTCAATAGGCCGCGATGGAATTTAATAAATTGCATCTGACGTTCAGCCGTCAGTTCACACGTGACCAACTAAAAAAGGAAAACAATTTTCCGTTTGACGTCACCGAATTAGATTAGACAAGCTGAAGCTGTTGCAGCGAAACAAGCACCCGCGCTTTTCTTTGTGCTTATTTATTTAGACGTTAGCGAACGCGAAGAAAACACGTTGTGTGTCTCGTTAACGACACACAACGTCAAATTCGCCCAGCTCCGTTCGACAATAACGAGGCAGGAAGTAACCGTTTTATTCGGTCTATTTATATAAATTCGTGGGCGCACACCAAGTGCAAAATCTTTATTGAAGCCACGCAATCGACGTTTAACTTTCTCTACGTCGTAGGTCGTTAACAAAAAAAAAAAAATGTAAACAAACATGTAATAAGGACAGCTTCAACTTAAAGGTTACGATATTTTCTTTTAATTTGTTTATTCGATATAAAAAGTGCAAATAAAAGTGTGCAATGAAAATAGGACATTTTCTCAATCACCAGTAATATTAACAACAGTCTAGTAAGAAGGTTCAGTTATTATTAGTAGAGGTGGGCGATACGGGAAATTGTGTATCGAATTTCGATACGATTTCTGTATCGATACGTATCGATATATCGAATATCGAATAGGTATATATCGAATATCGATACGTATCGAGTATCGGCTACCGATACGTATCGATATGTATCGAAATATCGGACCGATATGTATCGATATATCGATACGTTTCGAAATACTGAACAGAGGTTTAAAACTTTGGTGCAAAAACCGGATAAGACCAGTTTTTCAGGTCTCGAGAAAATTGAAATAAACTAAATATCAGTAAAATAAAATGAATAAATAAAATAAAATGAATTTAGTTAAACGTTACTGCTTAAACTTTTGATAAAAAATCCGATATTTCAATAAGTATCGATATTCGATATCCGATATTTGGATTCGTATCGATATTTCAATACGTATCGATATTCGATATCCGATATTTCGATACGTATCGATATTCGATATCCGATATTTCGATACGTATCGATATGCGATACGTCGATATAGCTGAAAATGTGTATCGATACAGCTGGCGTATCGATACGTATCGATATATCGATACATCGACCCAGCCCTAATTATTAGAGAGTCTTGGTTTTAATCAGTTTGATTTATCACGAGCGTACGCTTGGAAAGAGTGGGGTCGTAACCAGTCTACGATGCCATAGACAACAGTGGGCGAGCTCGACGACGCTGCGAGTGCACGGAGCTGACAATGCGTTACTGCATCGAACCTCGCGGAAAAGATATGCCGTCTCCGCTTGGTTGACTAACGCGCATAAAAAAACTGATTTTATTTTAGACTCCCTGGTTATTATTTAATGTGCCAAATGTGATTAGTTCTAATTACTATGGACTAGTTGTACAAAGTAGGTTTAAACTCAAATTTAACTGAACCAGGTTTAAAGTAAACAAATTCGCATAGGATCTCAATGACATATGGCAATTAATGCATTCATAAATAAAATTTGATGCGATTTTGTTCACTTTGAACATGGTTCAGTTGAACGTTAGTTTAAGCGTAGGGTTCTTCGTACGACTAGTGTCACCTGCATTTCTAACATCACTTTAACTCAAAGAAAACATTTCCAAAATAAATATTTATTACTGTAACTTATAAAACTTTTTTACAACAATTATAATAAATACTGAAAGTGTCTGCCTTTTTCTTGAAAACATTTCAAGGTTCTACGCTTAATTGCGTTCATCAAACTTTTTAAGACATTAGGAGATTTTTCAGTTCTTGAATTTTATTAGCAATCCGCTATCTTAGGCCATTTAAATCAGCAACTGATGTGGTAAATATAGAATTTTTTGTATGTAAGGCCACAAGAAAACATCACAAACGATTAAAAATCGCAGGACCTCGGAGATCAAAGAATTACAGTGTTCCGACTAATAATTCTGTTTCCAAAAACTTCTTCAAAGCACCTTGCTCAGAATACGTCCAATTTCCATTAATTTTTCCACTGAAATTTACAAAATATTTGCCAAAATATTCCAAAAAAACTTGGAACAGCTTTCGAGTTTTGTTGACACAAGGTTAACCGCCGTCAACTTGTCAAAATTGAAATATAAATGAAGTAAATCACGACTTACGTTTCTGACAACAAAAGCGTCTCACAGCCTACTTGACCGTTTTTTTTTAATGAACGCGCGTTACAACTGGCCCTATGGCACACATAAATATCTGAAAGTACTGTTTATTGTATTCATTATACAAAATGCAAGTCTATGTTGCAGAAATATAATCAAAGATACAGGTGTCCCACAAAAGAGTGATACGAAAGATGCCATTCTTTTTAAATGGAACACCCTATATAATTTTACATTTTGCGTAAAATAAAATATACAACGAAATAAATTAACTTTTGATATAGCATACTTAAGTTATTAACGAAAATGTGAAAATGTCGACGTTTGAAATACAGTGGAACCTCCATAACTCGAATCTCAAGGGACCGGAAAATTACTTCGAGTTATAGAAATTTCGAGTTAAAGAAAGAGTAATTTCGTAAATTTCAGTAAATTTCGACTTACAGAGAGGTTCGAGTTATGGAGGTGCGACTGTAGTTGACACAGAAGGCTTGTTCGAGTTCCCGTGAGGACAGATCCAGAACCGTCAAGAGCATGCGCATAACAAAAAAACTGCACTTTTTTTGTTATGCACATAATCCTGGACGTTTTAGAACGGTTCTAGGACTGTCCTGGCGAGAACCCGAACAAGCATAGAGTGTTCTCCTTCCGTAATCAAAGTTGGCTACATGTGTTGGCTTTTTTCTTTGAAATTTCCAATGGAACACTCTATGTAAATGTTGGTTGCGAGTCGTCAGGATCGCAATGGGGCCCCCGAGCATATTCTGTATAGCTATTTCGGCCCTAATTGGGACCTCATCAGCAGAACAGTAGCTCAAGAACTCCACTGCAACCCCGACGACCAACAAGATATACGCACGCTTAGCGCGTGAAAGCAAACATGTGAAATAATTGCGCCCCGGCACAACTATTTTCCGACTTATAATTCGTGTCGTGAAAGCAAATAGCAACAATACCGTTGCCTCATAAGCTAACACGCACGAGATGGCAGTCGAAGCGGACAAAACGTGTCATCGCAAACACTCTATATTTGTATGTTATAAGTATTATGACTTACAAATTATTTTTCTAATATATGCCAATCGTATAAAATATAAGTTAAGAAAATATACGACGAAATGACGTGACTTGACAGAAGTCACAAGGCTGTTTCGCAAAAGTTAGAAGGGGATAGCTACATAAAAATTCTTTGACTTATCTATCGATCGATCGGTATATAAAGAAAAGATAAACTGTAGTTAGATTTAGTTTTCAGTTGTCTCCAATTTTTGTTAATAATGTTCTATACCTAAAACCATTATTTATGAAAAAAATAGAAATGTATTTTTATGACTTAGATTTATTTTTTCGTTACTTTCAACTTTCATTAATGATAAAACCAAAGTCAAGAATTCTTTTTTCGTTGTATACCGACATTTTATATACAGGGTGTAAGTGAAATGTGGTACCAAAAGTGTACCACATTGATGACCACTGGCCCACGAAAATGCCAAAATTAAAAAAAAAGTGTCCAGTCTGCTTTATCTTTAAAACAACAGACCGTTCGTTCAAGTTAGAATCTTGTACCGGATGAAAACTTTCAAACCCGAACATAGAAATGCAAGTTTCCTATGCCCGGGTTTGAAACTTTCTATCCGGTATAAGTGATATACCTAATCAAAAATGTTATTAATAATAATTATTGACAGTGCTGCCCTAATATTTTATGAAATATGAAATCGTGCTGCATAATAATTTTAAGAATTAAAATTCTTGCTGTTTACTAGAATTTACATACAGGCAATATTGTTTTTTTTTTGTTAATTCGTAAATATTAGAGCCGGTATTTTAAAGTTAATCAACTTTAACCTTTGGTTTATTTATTACTGTGCCTATAATTGTACAGACAATTGTTTCTATGGGAATAAACCAAAGATTAAAGTTAATCAGTCACTAAAGTACCCACCCACTCAATCATGCTAGATTTAACCCAGGTGTAAGAACGTTACCTTAGAAACGAATTATTTTTGAGAGCTGTCAGATTTTTCCTGCAAAATTACATATTGGCATTAATAATTATTTATTTATGTTGGATTCTTTAGGCTCTCGTTTATATTTTTGGTTATTTTCAAAGTTGCGTTTGCTTTATTTATTGTTATTGTTCGTTTGTGTTGTTAATTTTATTTGAAATGAAATGGTGTTGTTATTACTTTATTATTTTACGTTTATAAGAGAAAGGGCACAAATTGAATAATCATTAACTGACGTCGCGTCGGCCAAGTTTGACAAGTCTTGACAATCTTGTCAGTTTCACTTTTATATAAAGATTTTACCTGGATCATAACGTCATCAATTAAATCTCGTGTGAGGTGCGAAATATAAATGAAAAAAGTGTTGCCAGACCTAAAATTTTTTAATTGCTTCCTGTTCTAAGGAGAAGCGACTCCTTCTAACTACAAATCCCCCTTCTATGCAATCTAATAATTAGCGCGTTACACTTTTTGTTCCATATTTCATTTACACCCTGCATAGGATGTTCAATATAAAAAATTGATTTTCTGTGTCACTGTTTTGTAGGACAGACCCTTTTATCCTCTACAACTTTTATAAAGGAACTTTTTCGTGCATTTCATATCACAGCGGAGATCTTGAACTTTGCCACACTAACGTGCTACCCTGTATTAATAAAAGGTACTTACTTATAAAATATTAATTGTCAAATTTAACGTACTATCGGGGCCTTAAAATTTCGCACGATTTTTTATCAAGTAGCCAGAATTTCTCTAAATTATAGTTTTGTAGAACAGGCCCTTTCCTCAATTTTGACACTAAAGACATTTAACGAAAAGTCAGATTGTTTGGTTATACTTTAAGAACAGCAGGATAATAAAGTATTTGAACTGAAATAACAGAATAAGAGTGGCGACCAACCATTTTCTAATTTTGCCATTGCAAAACCCTTTTCTCCTTCAGAAAGCATTGTGATGCTACAACTTTAGCATTACATTTAAAATCTGGCATTTAAAATGATTATTTTTGACAAGCCGTCAAAGAAAGCCATATTTACAACGGAAAACTGAACTGTGCGAAATTATAAGGCCGCGATAGTACATTAACTACTTGGCGTTTTTGACGTTTCTTAAAACAAGAAATATGAATGAAATGTGTATAAGAGGAACAAAAATATATGTATGTGGTAAATGTGCAAGAAAATCATGCATAGAAGTGATTGGATAAAATATTGAAAATATGTTGCGCTTACAAAACAGTGATTTCCCGTCAAAACGTTTACATTTTTCCGCTGGTAAAACATGAACAGTATTTGTGAAACTGTCGAATATTTCATATCGTTTATTAAAGATACGAAAAGAAACTATGCATATACATTATCCGAACAAATTTTTCAAACATGGAAAAAAATACCAAAAAACAGGACTTTTATTGAGCCATAGTACCTACATATAAAAGCAATAACAAGCATATTCATTTCCCAAATAATTGCCAAGTAAAATAACACAAATTTACATTAAAATACATTAGGGGCCAGTTTACAGAAAATTTAATTGCAATCAAATTTTAATGACGTTGTTAATTTGACAGTTCGCAATGTAATTCTTATGGCAACTTAATCGTCATTAGTTTAATTCGAAATTAAATATTTGATTTGATTTCTGTAAACCCACCCTAGGATTTGTAAATTTGAAAGTGAAAATAAATTTTTGCTGTCTTCAGGCATAATCTGAAGGTAAACGCTCTTGAACAGTTAGTTTTTACAAAAATATGTAAGGTGTTAAAGTAATTTGATTCAGAGAAACGTTTCATTCTTACAATAATAAATTAATTAGAAGTTCGCTTTTCATGTAACATGTAGTGTTAATTATTGTTTTAAAATTTCATGTCGTTTTCTGTGAAATCAATATTTATTTATGAATTTACATAATAGTTAAATTTATTGGAATTTTCCTTTGTGTTTAGACTGAGATTCCTATTTTGTCTCAGGGGTCAATAAGTTACATATCTACTAATGAGTTCATTCATTAAAAAATTATCTTTTGTTATTAATTTTAAGTTTTTTATTTGGATCATTTTACGCCTGTCAGCTGTTAATTGGGTAGCATTTTTTTGCCGCCGTGAACTTTGGTTTCTAAACAATTTACATTTTGTTATATCTTGCGGATCGTGTGTCAAAAAATTTTATATAAAAAAAGTTCAACACAACCATTTCATATAAATACATTAATTTTAGCTTTAGTATTACTTTAGAGATAAGGGAATAATTTTAGATTTTGTTCAAATTTATAAACAAATACAAATACTTGCAAGTCATGCTGGATCTAAATCAGAAGAACGGATAAACTGCGTATTATAGTAACGTATTAATTTCATAAATTACCTTATCAGGATGAATTTTTTAACAGATTTCTCTAATTGCGAAGCGGTTTTGATTAGAGTGTGCGTTGTAATGAATACTGACCTCTGGGCCTGATAGGTTATCTCATTTTTTTTTTCATTCCATTCATACACAATTTCTTGCTTTCAAAATAAAACGACATGTGGAATCTTTTATTTCGTCGTTTAGTCATGGTTTTATCAATATTTTTAATTATAAAAATGACGTTTAACAGCAGTTAATAATTTTCGGTTACAATGACTACGGCAATAAATTCGGCAATCTTAGTGTAATTATTTATCTTTATTTTACATTACAACATTATTTAGTGATGGTGATTAGAAAAGTCCTGTAACATTTTCCTTTTATAATTTTATCTATAAAAAATTATAAGAATCAAATTTTAGACGATATGCTTGCATAATTGGTGGGTGTTTGTACTGCCCTAATGCATGGGCTTTTATTGTTTTTTTCTGAAACTCAGAAGAAACCGCAGCTTTTCTTGTTTTCAATGTTCAATAATTAAGTCAAGGTTGGTATGTTCTATCCTTGTGCTTAAATTACTTTAAAAAAGTGTTTAAATTTTGTCGTTCATCTTTTTTATATCTGATTAAATTCATTTTCTACTGTTAATTTAATACAAATTACATGGCATTCGCATAAACAAAAAAAAAGTGTTGAATGCCCAACGATAGATTTCGATCAAAGGCAGAAAGAAATTCAAATCTGTAAATTTACCCTCAAAGGATGCTTATTTGAATTGAATTTTCAGTTAATTCAATGTGTATAAATCCGTACTATTTTTACATTTATTTAAAATATTAACTTAACAGGAACGGAATTATTTATCAAACAAGGCGCATGTGAAAGCGAAACTTAAATAATCGTATCAAATATTTACGCGTTCGCGTAAAATTTCAATTGCGCCAGAAGTGTATAGGTATAATTTTCACGAGAGAAAAAATTGAAAACAAATCTAAGGTTTATCTAAGGTAACAGTAAATGTTTACCTGTAATTATAACTTGCAACAATAAGATAAACTGTCATTAAATAGTTTTCATTCATTCGCAAGTTCATTCATTCTTCTACAACAGGAAATGCGATAAACAAAGCGTTCAGAAATTTTATCTAAATCTACAGGATACGCGTAACAGTATTAGTTGTCGTTTCTAAAAATCATCTGCAACGGGTGCGTGTGTATGCGTTCGTTCCTAGATGCCTACGTGCATTCTTCAACGTCCTTCTAAGTTCGAATTCATTATGTACACTTGTGCAGGGGGGATTTTCTTACTTTGAATTGGCTGGGACCACGGTTATTTGTGTTAAATGGCCTCAAAGACTTGATACCACCATTGTATGCATTAAGCAGCGACAAGTAGATAATGTCTGATGATTTTCGAGTTTAAAAATAGACACTGAAATATTTCATAATGGATAAATATGTATAGGTACTTATACGAGTAAAATAGTTTGCATATGGTAATTCGGAGAACAATTTCATCATTAATTTTATAAGTTTTCGTAACACTTCATAAATGTTTGAATAGTTTCAAAAAAGTAATGTAAATGTCCTTAACTTAATACTGACAAGATTTAGGATGGGTTAAAACTTAAAGCAGAAATAGTTTATGTTTAAATCCTATTTTCGTAATGAACATTTTTCACATCTTTATCTTTAACTTTTTTTCACATCATACAACATATGAAATATCCGAACAGTCTTCTTTCTTCAAAAGTAAGGTTGTATATTTCCCTATTACTTGTGTCACATGCGCAGTCATACCTTTTCGACATCATATTTTTCCATGGCATGCTAGAGAAGTTTTTTTTATTTGAAAGCCCTTTATAAGTATTATTTAAATAAACAAAAACTATTGATTTACATTTTTCTATTAAATACATTCTAATATAATTTTAATATGATAAAATTACGAAATACATTTTTTTATAGCATTTTCGAACAGCAAAGATGTTTAGATCGAAGTCGGTAGTAACAACACAAGAGACTAGTGCCGTAACAGTACTTGAAACCGGCGCGGCACCGGCAACAATAGTTGTAACCAGAACCGGCATCAATACTCGTAACTGGTGTCGGCTACGGAAGCACTTCCTTGATAGAAGAAATTTTTTTGGTATATTTTTCTAGATTTTTTTGTAATTTAACCGTCTTTGTATCTCTTCTAATTTACGAGATCCTCATAGTGACCCTTTTAATTAGTCGTAACCATGTATACTACCTCATTTATATCGTTTTATAGGCACTTAATATGCATTAATAACAAACGTCATTATACATCAACTATTAAGTACTTATTATTTTTGTTTCTTATGACAAATTGCTCGTAAATATAGCTTCACAATGAATATTATTTGTCACGTTGCACGTTGGGTCGATCAATTTTATTGCAGGACTTCTATGTCGCAAACAGATTCTTTGTATTGTTTTTAAATGTATGTAAACAGTTTTTATTGCTTCATCATAACACAAAGCAAACATTTCGATAGCCGAGTCTACTACGCAAACACATACTACGTGATAGAAACATGAAAACACCGAACCATTGACAGCGAAGTGCACTAGAATTTGCTAACGAGCTCCTGTAAGTGGAACAAGTAGAAAATAATAGCGTCACTCAGCTATGTGTGTAACTGTAGTTTTGATTTGGCCAGGTAAAATATGTGTAAATAAAATTTTCATGTTTTAAATCTGCCGATAATATTAAATTAATATTAAGGGCTATCCAGACATTCATCTACGTTCGTAAACATGTAAGTACGTGGATGGTATTCCTGATATTAGGGATATTTATGAGGGTGGTGCGATCAAACGAAAATTATGAATCATAACTATTATCCATTCCTTCACTATTTGTTATCGCAGTAGGCCGTGATTTGCAGTTAGTACTATTTAAATGAGTTTTATGCCCGGTTGCAGCAACTTTTTAAGCAGAGCTTAAATTTAAGTAGTGTTTAGACTATGACATTATCGATAGATTTAACAAAATGTTAGTCACATTCTAATTGATACTTAAGTTGAAGTTTAAATGTCAATCAGAATGTACTTGGCATTATACTGACCATACGTGAATGTTACATTCTAAACATAACTTAAATTTAAGCTCTGCTTAAAAAGTTGGTGCATCCGGGCATTAATATCTTTTTATGAGTTCTTCTGATTTAGTCCTCAAAATGGAAAGAAAATAATTCGTAGTGCTTTTTTCTTGAGTAGCACTCGTAAATATTATACAACAATTAGAGCTGAAAACAGCTTTTCTATCAAGTTCTTTAAGATAGGTCACCGCGTCCCTAAGTCTTCTATTGCCAAATGAATGCTTCGTTATAGAAAAACTTCTTCAGGGTCATTGATAGTTATTGTCGTTGTTGCTACTTCGAGAAAATTTGACTTTAGTGAAAAATTCAATGACGCAAGTTCTACGAAAAGCTACGGTGAAGATGAGTATAGTTGGATGGTTGCGAAAGCTTTCAAATTTATCTGCACTTGCATAAATATTTTTCACTTTTGATGCCGACTTTTTGGCGGTCACTGTATAGTTATGTATGTATTTACTTCGCTATTAATTTCACTTCTTGACTTTCGCTCTTTTTCAATAGGACATTTGTTATCTTTCTCTTTTATGTTCTAACAAATTGAATTATTTGCCAGCATTAGAAATGATGAAACATTTCAAAAATTGCGTCTTCAGTTTCATGCCCGATAATGATAATGGCCAGAACAGTTTTACTGCGCACTAGCATTTATCTAACCGAACGAAATATATTTATTGGCTGTAACATCTAATTAATCCACCGTTCTAAGGCCTGATAGAACTCTTTTCGAATTTACGTAGTCATTAACACTAATTAAAAGTAAAATATTTGGCGTTGGCCTTTTTTTTGCGCCGGACGCGCTCCAGATACGTTGACTGGACGGAATGAAATGCATATTTCATTGTACACTTTCGAGCGCATTGTTAGTCAAAAATGCAATCTCCTTGACTTTTTCGAAGCGCACTGAAATAAATGGAATAATAGATTGCTTTTGCTCTAGCTGCTCTTGTTCACCGACCATTGAATTGCATTTTATTTACTGAACGTTGACATAATATTAGACTCTCAACTATGCAGGTAAAAAAGGAATTTTTCGAGTTGAAATAACAGTGGAATCTAAATGTTTCTGTTGCGTTTATTAATTAAGGAAAAACGGAAATTATAACTTATTTAAGTAGTTCCTCAACTCTGCACATTAGGATACAAATTCGTACAAACTTTTCCTCTTAAGAAGCCTTTTTCTGTCAACTGGTTAAGTTTATTCCACCTTTAATGATTCACCCTGTATAATGTTAAACTTTGTGACGGCGAATATACTGTGCGATCCAAAATTATTTAGATAAGGGGAGGCTATGAAAAATAAAATCAGAGTCTTAGCTTAATTGATATAATTAACCTATTGACCATCTGTCAAAACTGAAACGTCAAGATACATACATTTGACGAGAATAGAAATCTTCAAATTGAATACATTCTAACCAGGGTCGGCGCAAACTTTTGCGGGGCCGGGTTCAAAAATTGCGCAGGGCCAAAAAAAAACAGTTTATAAAAGTGGATTTATAACTGCAACGACATCACACAGGCGGAATTTCATAAAATCCTGGCCAAAACCCCAAAAAATAAAGTCGCTTAAAACAGTGCCCGCTACTTTTTTCCTAAATGTCGACATTCCGTTCTAACCAATGACATGATTACTTTTGATCACATGACCATCATGAACCAGTTACAACAGAACAAAGTGCATGTTTAAACGAGGCGAAGCGTTTATTCTTATTTAGCGAATATTACTGCTCTTACGAAAACGTAAAGGTTTATTTTGTCGTGTATTCATTATTATTTTCTAAGTGAATTCAAAAACTGAAAGTATGTATCTATTTATTTTTGATATAAGTAGTTTTGTTTCTTTTTAATAGGGTCGTTTTGGAAGGTCATATATTCAAGTCTCAAAATTATATGTTTTTGTTACAAATTATGTTTCGTCATGCTTAAAAGTTCAGGATTCATCCCAATCAGACAGCTTTATGAATTTTTTTATAAAGGTATAAGTGTAAACTAAATATTGGAAAAGGTTAGAGTTGCTAATATGTGCTAATGTACAGAGTGAGGCTTTAATAGTAAAACTATATACAGTGACCGGCAGAAAGTTGGCCACATATGGGAAAATTCTTTATTATTATTTCTCAGAAAAATTTATTCTTTATGAAAGTTCTTGCATCTTCTCAAACTTAAAATGCATGCATCAAAGGTTGAAAACCTCTTATAGTATACCGAGGGAATCAAAATATTTGAAATTGACATAAGAGTAAAGTACCTTTATTTTCCATGGTACGCGCAAATTTTATTTGGAAAAGTTATTCAGAATTATTATGAGATCTCAAATATGAAATCATGGCTGTCTACGATGAAAAAAAAAAAATTTCACATATTTTTCAATTTTTCTCATACCAGCGTGTGTAGCGTAGAACTTTGAATGTGTATAACTGGACGTTTCTTCATGTGTGACATGTGTATGCTTTCTAAAGGATGGACACCTTTTCTAAGACATCCTGTATATGATTAACATTTATGGAAAAAAGCTCAGAACATAGCAATTCGAAATTATTCTTATTATTATTTCGCTATTCAGATGCGGCTTAGGTACTATAGACACTATAAAATTTCTATACGAAAGTACGTAGAAAAATATCTTTTTCTGGAATTCGTAACAAAAAGTAAAAAGGTTTCCATCTAAAAAATTAAAGAAAATATATTTTAAACTTTAAACAGACACTGTTAAAAATGGTAGGAACGCTCAACGTTTCACTATCGGTTGATATAGCTCCCGACGAAGCTATCAACCGATACGTTGAGTGTTCTTTCTAATTTTGAGTGTCCGTTTAAGGTTTAAAAGCTATTTTCTTAAAATTTTCATCGGACAAGAGTCGACTTCACTTAAAAAATTAAAATTATTTTTGTACCCCCGGTACGCCACTGTACAAATAAATGAACCACTCCAAAATATGGTAAATTTATACTAAAAATGGACATGCCCGAACGTTTTTAGATAAAAGAAAATGTTTTAGAAAATATTTAAAGTACTGCAGACTTTTTATCTACACTGTATGATAAATATGTAAGGTTGTTAAAAATTAATTATTAATTAAACCTAAAATCTCAATAATAAGGTTTCTTTTTGCTTCCTGAAGTGTTGTCAATCGTTTTACTCAATTATTAAGTTTTGGCCAGGATTTTATGAAATTCCGCCTGTGTGCGACAGCACAAAGTTTGAGCACGAGGCCGGGTTCCGGGGAACACATTGAACCCGCCTCACGCCGGCCCTGATTCTAACCATTTTGCAACTTTCGAAGCGTTTAAACAATTAACAGGTTTGACAGAATTGAGAAAGCAAAAATTTTGAATGAAGCTAAAACACTGATTTTATTTTTCAGAGCCTCCCCTTCTCTAAATAATTTTGGATTGCACAGTTTATTCTCCAGTAAATAGATAATACTAGCTTGTCTATACAGAACTCGCATAATTAAATAACTAATTTTTTTTAATAAAATGGCCCACTTTAGAATTCTGCATTATTTTATCCCTTCCTAAAAATGTTAAACGTTCATAGATTATACGATGTGGTTAGAAAGTTACGATCATATTACTTAAATGCATTCTTTAAAGGTGCTCTTACACGAGCAATTTTACGGCAATTAGTTGCTCGGCGACCTAGTAGAGCAATTAATGGATATATCGATCAACATCATGCAATTCCTAGCAATTATTTCGACAATGTATGGCAATATTGTTCCATATTGTCACGTGTTGCTTATGCCGCCGCTACGAGTTGCAGTATATCCATCGTGTTTGGAAAACACCGAGCCATTTTTGTTCCTATCGCACTCGTTTTTATACTTGCGTCCCTTTCTGTGAACGATGAGTTTTATTAGTGCAGGATTCGGATCTCTCATGTTAGTAGTTTTTTTTGTAATTATTGGAACCAGTTTATTCACGATTAGTTTTGAATCACTTTGGGACATTCTCCTGAGATTTTTAAATAAGAAGTCGTCTAAACTTAATTTATTTCACAATGCTGAAGATGAGATTTCTCGACTAGCTAGAAGTGTTCGCATCCAAATTCGTCTATTTCTTCTTTTCTTGTACTTTTAGCGACAGAGAAAATATAGTCATTGCCTAATTGCTGGATATTGATCTATATCGTTGGGCAATATTGAGCAATTAATTGACAAAGAGTTGCTCCACATATTTCGTACAATGTGTTGCCGTATGTTGCTAGATGTTGCCATGACGTAAAAATTGACTGAAGTTGCCGGTAATTGGGCAATTTTAATTGCTCGTGTAAGAGCACCTTTAGAAATGTTTATTTTTCTCGAATGTGCAAAATATTGGTCTCAGTATTCGTGTTTCATTTGATGGAAGGAATATAAATTTTTTTGATCCATTATATTTAAGGAAATTTTGAACTTTCAAAGTTCTTTTTTTTTTGTTAAAGGACCACCCCTCCCCTTTAAAACCAATTCAATGTTTAATGTGTAATTGAGTCTTTTACAATAATAAATAACCTCTATAACTCCTTAAAGGCATCGAAATCAGCGTTACTCTTGCTTTTATTTATATTTATTTTTTCAAGTGTACCCAATAATTTGGGTCATGTAAATACGCAGTAAGTGTTCTTGCAATTATTTTTTGCACAATTGCATAATTAACATTTAATACTTAAACAAATAACAAATGTAATCACTTTACTTAAATGAACAAATAAAAATATGGATAGTTTGAGGCCACCTTTCATGTTGATATCTCGCTGGGAATTAGTAAGAAAAATACGACTGCTTAGATTTTGCTTTCTTCACGTGAAATGAGACTCGGAGAGAAGTATCCCGATTGCAGTAATTGCTTGTAACTCGGTAATTACCGTCGATTTTAATTGGTATGGCGCGCGTGCACTGCATATGAATTAGTCGAGCCATTAATTTTAATCGGAGCTTTCTAAATACCAAATCGCTCCATTATTAAAAAAAAGGTGTACAATGTGCGCCCACTAATTACTCATCGAAACACTGTGCAAAATTAAAATAGTAAATATTAGCAGTCGCGCCGGCAATGTCTTCTTTTTGTTCGAATTCTTTTTTTGTTCTAGACTGCATGTTATTGTTAAAGGTTTAATTAAATCTTTTCTCGAAAAATATATTGTCGTCAACAGAAAACATCTAATTACGTTCGTAGTAATTTAACAACACACACATACAAATAAAACCATTGGCAATGAAGTAACCGACTTCTGATGATTACAGTCTTTTTCTATTGCTTTTCCTCTTTTGTCAAATATGTTTCGTAGTTCGTCAAATGACTTTCCAATCTGTTCAAAGTATAGCAGGCGTGCGGATTGGAAAGTCATTTGACAAATTAGGAAACATAATTGACAAAAGGGGAAAAGCAAAAGAAAAAGACTGTACTATCTACATAAAAAAAATTATGCCATTTAGAGGATTTGATTTTACCCAATAATTTTCCTCCTAACATTTATTCAAAGATTCCACTTAAAACTAAGTTTGATATTTATGATTTTTTGTTTTTAATTTTTAGGTTGATCAACGCGATGTACCAGGAATCGATAGTGCATATTTGGCAATGGATACAGAAGAAGGAGTCGAAGTCGTTTGGAACGAAGTACAGTTTTCTGAAAGAAGAAATTTCAAAGCCCAAGAAGAGACGATACAATTCGTCTTTGAAAATCTCACTCAACTCGAACACCCCAATATCGTGAAGTTCCATCGATATTGGACGGACACACACAACGACAAACCGAGGGTACGTGTCTAAACAACTATAAAAAAAACGAGTCAAATAACATTTTTTTTCCAAAACTCTATAATATGCATTCACAGTTTTCAAAAAATTGTATGATATATTTTACGCTAGGATACAATCAGTTAATGAATCACAGCTCGAATTTAATACTATCTGGAAAATAGAAGAAAAAATGCAGAGCTTAGGGGTTTGAAGGCATTGAATACGTAGGTATATGTTCAATTAGAAATGAATATCATCTAATATGATCATGATTGATCGATTAAATAAATGTTTTCTTTCACTGCGTTGCAGTCAAGTGGGCAAAAAATGAAACTCTTTTAAAGTTTTTTTTACCGAGCTTTCGGAATATTTTATTCCTTTCTCAAGGTTCTACAAACAATAGACCTAATTACATATAACAAATATTTGAGAAAGATATTCTTTTCTATAATTTCAAATTATAGAAAAGAATATTTATAACAGAATCTATAAACAGTATGGAGAATTTAATCATTATCATATAATAAATTTTAAATTATAATATTTTTTCACTCTTATCCTTTAGTGAGTAATCAAAGAAGCTACTTCAAAGAAAAGTATTTGTAACATAATTTAGGGTCCAAATTAATTTCAAAATAAGCTTCTAAACATTTGTTTGATTGTTTTTTAAAAATTGAATGACAGTGAAATTTGTCTATTTACAAAAAACGGAAAACATGATGTTAGAAATTATTATTTGTAAAAGAATTATCGTTATTTGAAGTTATTTTGAAATTTAATAAATAAGTATAACTTAATTTTTCAATATCAGTACGTTTGTTTAAAGCCTTCTTATTACAAAAAATTTGGCACATTTCTAGAAAGGTTCTCTGATTTAAGTTTAGTTCAATATCTAAAATTTTTGCTTCATTAAAATTAATTTGATGATTTGTATTATTTGCATGTTCAGCTATCGCACAAGCTGCTGGTCTGTTTGATATCACTTTTGTTAGAAATTATTCTTGCATGAAGGCTTCTAGATGTTTGACCAATATAAATTGAATCACAATTTAAACATGGAATTTGATAAATAGAATTAATCATTTGAAATTTATCAAAAGAATCCTTAACTTTAGAAAATAATGATCTGATTGTTAATAAATTTTTTTGTTGCAATTTGAATACTTTTATTTTTCATTATTTTTATTAATCTAGATGTTAGATTTGGTATAAATTTTAAAGATGTGTAAACTTTAACATCATTAGATTGTGAATTAATAGTAATTTCAGAAGTAGGTCCTATTCTTTGTCGAGTATTGAAAATTAATTAGTTTAATGATGAATTAGGGTAGCTATTTTTTAGAATAATATTTCTTAATTTATGTAAATTTTTATTTAATAATGAACGATGAGAGACTTTTTTCAATACGATTTTTGAATCCTAAAATCATGTTGATCTTCACATATTGATCTTTATGTGGATGGTAAGAATGAAAGTTAATATATCGTCCAGAACTGATAGATTTTGTGTACTAATCAATAATAATTGTATTATCTGAGCGACTAACTTTCGTGTCTAAATGAATATCTACACAAAATATAGAGTTTAAGATAGAGATTTTTTGCAGCACAAACTGTGAATGTGTGAAATAAATCACCTTCCGGCCAGCTCTAATATTACTGAGGCAGAGCCTTATCAAATTGTAATTTATTACTGATGGTTTGTATTTTTACCTCAGTACGTTTTAATTTTAATGGTTATGGATAGTAATGAAAAGTTTAGATCACGACATCCTGTGATCACTTTCTGCAACGAAAATGTTATGGATAGTGTTATAAAAATACGGTATTTTAAAATACGGAGTTTTTGCAACACATTACGATAAAAATATCGTTAAGTTAAAGGCTAAGTTGCTTAGTAACCTTATGGATCTAACCAATCACAAACAGAGTTTTAACGTTTAACGTTCGTAAATTTTAACGGAACCTATTGCTAAAAACTCCATAATATTTTGTACAACCCTACGTGTATTATACCGTTTTATCATAAAATACCGTATTTTATCCTAAAATACACGTAGTGTGTATAAAATATTTTAAAATACCGTATTTTTACAACACTAGTTATGGACATAAAAATCTTATGCGCATGTCCAGGAATTGGTTAAAGCTGGATATATTGTGAGCGTTACCTGGACATTTTCGAACGAGGGTAACATAAACCATTGAATTCATACACCCTGTTACTCGAACGCTGCGGGTATAACTCTTAACCCATTTCTCTAATTTTCGAACGCACTCTTGAGGTGATTGTTGAAAAAGATCGCATTTGCGAACGCAGCTCGTGTTATAGTGGTTACTATGGCAACCGTCAACAAGTTCGCTAAAATGGTGGTTTGGTGGTTAGAGAATTAAATCTTTGGCCGTCATTTTTGAGGTTATATTCTTAAAGGAACTTTGTTCTTGAAGCAATAAATAAATGTACAATTGATAAGTTACAGTCGATTAGTATTTAGTTTATAAAGAGCTGGTATGCAACTTTCTTAGTCCCCTAACCTAAAAATGCCTTCATTATATGTACTTTTTTAAATTAAGTTTTAAAGTTTGAATTAACAAAGTCTATGTTTTAGGTAATATTTATCACGGAGTATATGTCCTCGGGACCTCTGAAACAGTTCCTGAAGCGCACAAAGCGCAACGTCAAGAGACTGCCCCTTCAAGCTTGGAGAAGATGGTGTACCCAAATCCTCTCAGCTTTAAGGTAAGAACTAGGTACTTGGCAATAGATATTACCTAGGATAAGAATATTTGCACTGTTTATATTACCATACTTAGGCTAAGAGCGATTTTGTCACACATTTTCATGACATCGATATGTATTGCTAGTATTAGTCATGAATATGTATAAGCATTTTTTTAACTCTGTGTTCACAGTGTCATCGAAAAGGTAAGTGAATATTAAGGAACTTCTTTATAAAATTAACATTAAATTATAATACTTATGCTTTATTTACATCTCATTTATAGATTCCGATAATGCTTAATGCAGTCTAAAACAAAGACGGTCTACATTAGTAACTAATACTTTGATGGTTTTGTCACTTGATATTTTTTTTGTAATTTGATATGAATCAATAGCAGAAGCTTTTTGCATTTGCTGATATCCAAACAAAAAATTATGTCTTGAGAGCTTCGCTTTGTGTTATTTGCTTATCGGAATCTATAAATTTTGTACCAGACCTTTGCAGCGAGATTGGCCGGCCTGCATCAGTACTGATATTTCCAGTGTGTTTTCTTTCTAGTTACTTGCATTCCTGTTCTCCGCCAATCATCCACGGCAATCTCACCTGTGATACCATATTTATTCAACACAATGGGCTCGTCAAAATAGGATCAGGTAAAGACAACGATCTGACATTCATTTTACATACTGATAAAATTAATGTCGTGCCTGCTATTCACTATTTTTTATAAAATGGATTTTTATTGTGTCTCATGAATCGTCGGTTCTTAGCAGAAACATTGTTACGCGCACTTCAGACTTTTTCGTTTCTTGGTTTTTCTACATGTATAGAAATTTTTTGTCTTTTGGAACTCATATTTTAAAATATATGTAGTGGACCACATGAAACGGAGAACATCTGAGCTGGGCAGACAAGGGGCAAAATAGATAGAATTTCGTTAATCTGTTTTTACTCATTGATGTCTGTAAAACACTTCACAATCTTTTCAGCCGACTCTCAAAATCATACAAATTCATCGGCATAGATTGGGAAGACACCTTTTATAATTATATATAAATCAATTCGTTTTACATTCATAATAAAATGAGTAAGGATTGATAATATGTAAAATGATTTTTTTTCTTGCTTGCACCTTAACTATTTTCGATGATAACTTCAGCTTAAAGTAATTATGAACTTCAAATTTAAATTTCATCTTTGCTTTTGATATATTAAATAAATTTGTCGAGAATGGTTCGACGATCTTTCCGTTACCAACTACTTTCCATGAGTTTTTGTGCTAGAGCTCTAAGCAAACGTTTCATTAATATTTTTTTTTCTTTAGTTGCTCCTGATTCGATTAACCATCACGTGAAAACCTGTCAAGGAAACATCAAAAATATGCACTTTGTAGCTCCTGAATATGCAAGTGAGTATTTTTTCCCTGTATATTTATAGTTGATATTTGCATGATTGTGAAAAATACCTGCTACTCATTATTCTAATCTTTCCACATTCTTTATTTATCTATGTCATGTGTAAACAAATAGTAGACAATAAATGTACACATCTGTGTTTACCATGTGTTACTTAAATTCCAGAAAAATTTACCTTTCACATACTTAACAGTAACTAGATGAGATATAAATATTAATTATAAATATTAGATGCCTTGAATGCAATATATTTGCCTAACAACTTCATGCATTATTTGTGATCAATCTTATAAAAAAAAACGTAATTCTTAAATAAATTGCTGAATATAAAAGATTGAACTAATATACAAAAAAAAGAAAGTAGAGATAAATACACTGGCTTGCAATAAAATCGCGTATACCTTCAAAATCAAGTAACAAAGTTTTTATCAATTTTTGACTTTGTAAATCAGTATTTTAACATACAATCACAATCAAAAATGTAGGTAATAAACTGAGAATTTAAGATTCTTGTTGCGATTTATTTAAGTATGAATTTGTTATTAAAGTATCAGGAAACAAACGTAACAGAGGTGCATTTATTTTTATAAAATAGAATTCATGTATAAAGGAAATATAAAGTTCAATATTTTATCATTTTTCCCATCAGCTTCTAATACTCGATTCAATCTTTCAGGCATAATATGAAATAAGATTTCACCAATAATTTTTAGCCTGGCTTAATTCTTCCTTATCATGATTCAAGTAAAATAGAAAGCGTGACAGCTTCTGTTCTTTCGTCAATACAATTTTTTTTGGCAGTTGTCGAATTCTTTGTATCAGAATTTATAATCCTTCGACCTGCAGTTGACCATAATGCCGGAAGGTTTGTCACAAATAACGAGATCTCTTATTGTTTGAGATGGATTTTACCTCAAATGATTAAAGAGAGTTTCATCTCGCTCATGAGTAGAACTTTTTTAACGTCCCAAAGCTGCTCTTCTACTTACACTTTCTTCCTCTATCTACATCTTCTCTGTTCGTGTAAGAGTGCTTTTATTTAGACCATAAATATCCGCCACTGCTCTTATTCGTTATGCATTTTCTAAGAGAAAATTTTAACTTCACCTTTGATTTTATACAATAAAGTTCACATTTTACAATACAGTCTTTTTCTTTTCGTTTTCCCCTTTTGTCAATTATGTTTCCGAATTTGTCAAATGACTTTCCAATCCGCAGGCCTACTATACTTTGAACAGATTGGAAAGTCATTTGACAAATTCGGAAACACATTTGACAAAAGGGGAAAACCAAAAGAAAAAGACTGTAAAGTTCACAAGTTACTAATTTACTTGCATTTGTATAACTTCAAAATATCTAGAATGTTTAAATAATACATCTGAGGCTAAGTACCGTTTAATTTTTATAAAATAGATAATAACATAATCTTGTTCTAGATGTATCTTCTAAACGAGAAGTTCTACTGAAAACAGCTGTGCCCTCTTAAAATTAATCAAAGACACTCGTTAGTATTGATCTTGCACTCAAATTGCGTTATTGTTCAGATTTTTGACAGATATTAAGTGAGGTTATGTTACTATCCCCATTTGAGGCGATTTCGTTAATTAGATCGGAGCGCTATTTTTCTCACTCTTACGTGCATTAAGTCTCTAAATGTTCTCTCTCACAATTCTACTCGGAGCGAATTTCCGAAAACGCCTTTGGTAGCAGGGGCCGAATTCTTGAAATCACTCGACAAATGTCGTAGGCGACATGACGTCAAAATGACGTAGACTCTCATACAAAACTATACAAATCGTTCGAGAATTACGTCATTTTGACGTCATATCGCATACGATATGATGTCGAATGATTTCAAGAATTGGGCCCCAGGGCCCAATTGTTGAAATAATTCGACAAATGTATTTGACATGACTTCAAAATGACGTCGACTCTCATACAAAACTATACAAATCGTTCGAGAATTGCGTCATTTTGACGTCATGTCGCATACGACATGATGTCGAATGATTTCAAGAATTGGGCCCTGGATTGTCAGCATGGGCGATTTATCGCCAATTGGGCTACCTTGAACGTACGTTTTGCGACATAAAATAACAAGTGTCTAAATAAAAACCTGGTCAAGTGGGTTGTGATCGATAATTTATCCATTGCATTTACATAGCATAATTACCATAGATTATAGATTACTATTATTATATAGATATTCAACTCTACCTTACCGGCGAGACTGATGTTTCGCTTACTACACTCACAGTGGCGCTGTTATCAAATTGGCGGTAAATTTGAATGTATGATGAAATTATGTACATTAATTTTTTTCTTTTGGTTTTCTTTTATCGATTATGTTTCACAATTTGTGAAATGACTATTCTCTTTGATATACGAATTTGATGTTTGCGAAATTGAAAACATTTAACAAATCGTGAAACTTAGGGCCGTTTTCATAATCGTGCTAAAGGAGACTTTAATTTAAAGTCACTTTAAGCATAGGAAAACTAATATGTTTTTATAGGTTAAAGTCACTTTAAATTTAAAGTTCTATTATGAAAACGGCCCTTAATTGAAAAAAGAGGAAAACCATAACACTGTACATCGACTTTGGAATTTTATTATTAAGCAACAAAGCTATGAGTACAAATAAAAAAACATTTTTTTCATTTTGAAATCAATTTATTGAATATCCCCAAAAGTATATTATATAGGACAAACTGGGAGGATATTTGGGAAACGAATATCAGAATATAGTAAACAACAATAAAATTGTCATCAAGTTATTGCTAAATCTATTCTATTGCGAAAATTATTTTGAATATCTTTAAGCATTACCTGTTCATCCAGATAAGGAAAACGATGCACTTTAATTTGTTTACTTGTCTTGTTACAATTTGGTACACAACACGTAAATACCATGTTTTAAACTACCTTTTCAACTAACTATAACTTAACAAAATATTACGGTTGTAAAATGTCCGGACGTTTAATCTTTTGGACAGGACACGAATTTAAATGTCAGACACTGTCTTGACACTTATGACATTTAAAATTTCATAATGAAAATCAACTTCGAATTTTTTTAATGCAAATAAAGAACTTTTTCAAAAATATGCCGCTCCTATATTGTACTTTTAGCAAACAGAATGAAAATTCAAAAAACAAATATTATAAAAATATTATTGCACACAAATTGTAACTAACCATTTGCCAGCACCTTGTCACATTTGACGTTGTTACAGAATTAACGGGAAAAAGTAAACATTTTTAGCGGATTCACATGTCACGGACAGACTTTGATGACAAATAGTATTTGTCCTGTCCAGACAATTGTCATTTTTGACATTTGTCCGAAAGACATTTACACTCACAACCCTACAAAATATAAAATACGACATAAAAATACAAGTTAACCAAATAATACAAAGAGGAGAAAGAGTTGAATCAGTGCCACGTACCGCAAACAAGCCGTGAATCCCATGAACTTGACAAATCAGCATTACCAATTGCAAGGTAACAAATTGTATCACCAACATAACCAAATCAAATTAACTAAATGCGACGACAACACTGCCAAGCGAGTGTAGTTGAAATTAATTGCCCCCACCACAATAATTCTTCTCATTTTTAATTGAGTAAACATGCCATGATAATTACTAAATATAGCCTACTTGACCAGGTTTTTATGTAGATACGAGTTACTTCTTAGCGACAGGCGACTTTTTGGGCTTCAATGAAACATAATTTAGGCGATTTGGGCTACTCAAGCTGAGTTCGTTTATTCAACTCACTCTATTTACTCTTTTCATGCTTTTTTTCTCGCTTCTATATATTGTGTCACCGTGTGAATAACCGATCTCGGCTTTATTAAACAATGCTAAAATGAAACGAGAAATCAGAAATATGTTCAGGGTAATCAAACTTACATAAGTTGTTTTTATTTGAATGTTGGCTTAATGTAGAAAACAGATTTATTTTTAATTCCGTCTAATTTTATTGTATTATGAAGTATACACGTCATTTTTTATTATATGCCAATCGATTGATTGGTATAGTATTATTCACAAGAGAAGACCGTTGTGTCATTGCCTGGTGTTGCATCAACAGACTTATGAATCAAAACTCCGTGCTTTTTTCTCATTCACCGTTAACAAAGAAATAATATTGAAATAATTGTCGGTTCTTGCTTCGACGATTGATTACGCAGCACTCAAGTTCCGTGATTTTCATTATAAAACAGCTTTACTTCTCGCAGCCGGAGGTCACGTTGCATTCTTGGTATTTTTACATTTTTTAATAATATCTTATTTCTCTTTTTTTTAATAATATTTTATCCTTTGTTTAAAGAATTTTATTCAAATTTCGTTAGATTTTGGCCAAAAACATAAATAATCCCTTTTTCCCTTTATGACCTCTGAATTTTGTAGACATGGCAATACTGTTTCGACTTCAGTCTTTATTAAAAACTGCGTTCGTTTAATCACTCCGTATAGGGTTGGAGTAAAAATAGAATGAGAGGGAAGCTCTTTTGGTACAAGTTAAAGTGAGAGAAAAGTGCGAAAGAGTAAATAGAGTGAACGGAGTTGAATAAACGAACGCAGCTAAAGTAGGCGATTTGGGCGACATCAATTACTGTGGCTGGCGACTTGAAATGTGAAAATACTGGCAACCCTGTTTGGTAGCCATATTCGTGGCGACAAAATTAATTTAAGTCGCGAATTACTTACTAAATTAATAGCTAGGTCGCCAGATCAATTTTTATGATAATTTTTGTGCAAAACATTTATTATTTACTGATTTTAAATAAAAATTATTGTCGAACATCATTTTAAATATGTCTTCCACTATAAAAATTGTAGAAATACGTATTCAGAATTGATAAATAATAAAAATTTCAAATTCCAATTTTATAACCTCTATGCCTTTAAGGAATCACGAGATAGAATTTTTTTAAGATTTTTCCCTTGCTAATTGTTGACTATTTTTCAAACAAAATGTGTTTCATTTAATTAATTAATAAGCCGACTTTTGATAAAGTTTTAAAAAGCAAATTTTCCTTAAATGAGAGACTTACGATTTTTATTATCTTTGTTTAAGTGAGATTTGAGATTTAACGAATAAGCTTGTTTATCTTATTAACAACTAACAAATGTAGATTTATTGTTTCCCAAAAAATGATTTCATTTTTAAGTAGGGGTACTGTTGAGTTGTATAAAATCTTGAGGAAAGTTAATCTCTTGTAGTGATTCAACATTGACTAAGGAAGATTTAACTAAAATGTAATATGTGAAGACATGAGTAGTTAGTTGATCTCGGGAATTCAAATATGTATAATAGGATGACTTGTTGACATGCAAAAGATGACTTCTGCAAGTGCACAAAAGAGTATTAATCACGAGAATGACGTAAGACGTATAGTTAAGAAGATAAACATTTCATTATAAAGCAACCGTTTAAGACTCCAAATGGTATTTGGGATTTCAGTAAAGTATTGCCAAGAGTGTTATTCTGTGCAGTTGAACTTTATTAAGAGAAATTTCAAAAACTTTCTTGATCATTTCGCAACGTTGAAGAAAATAGATGCATCTCTTTGATCTGAATTTGAAATGATAAGTAACAAAGCACAGAATAATTGCAATTGTAAGCTTCTATGAACAAGGTTATTATAACTTTGACACTTACCTATTTGGAATGTGGTCACGCAATTACTGAGCGATATTATTCCACTTTAATTACTAAACTTTGAAATTATATCAAAAGAAAATAGCAAATGTTCAATTAAAGAGTTCGTGTAATAGATTACACAGATCTACACGAATTTCGTGCCCGGGCTTTGAGTATGTGATTATTACAGCTTCAATGATACTAAAATAAGAAAAAAAAATTTTTTCAAAAAAGTTTGCTTTTGGAGCTAGGGGTATGACGTTAGAAATTTTTCAAAATCTATGACTTCAGTTGCTTAGGGCCGTTTTCATAATAGTGCTAAAAGAGACTTTAATTTAAAGGCACTTTAAACATAGGAAAACTAATGTGTTTTTATAGATTAAAGTCACTTTAAATTTAAAGTTCTATTATGAAAATGGCTCTTAGATAATAAAAAGAATAAAACAAATGTTACTGACTAACATTTTAAGAAATTTTAATTGTCAAAAATTAATTATCAAAACAAAAAATAAATTAAAAATGACTTTTACTTTTCTTATGATGTTTATGGGGACTTTCTATAATTAAACCCCAAATATAATGGCCCATCATAGTTTCGTTATATTGGCCTTGATAACGGCGTTCAAAGTTTAAAATATCTTGATGGAAATGTTCTCCTTGTTCCTCTGAATATGCTCCCATGTTGTTTTTAAATCTATTTGTTATCAAATTTGTCAATTCAATTTCAGATTGCATCAATTGGAATTCAGATTTATCAATTTAATTTCAGAATTCGTCAAATGTAGTTAATTAATTATTTTTAATTAATCAGTTTAATTTCAGAAGCATTAAATGAACTTCAGATTATACCAATTGTAATTCTGAAATCGTCACTTTTAACAGAGACAATGCTTTCTGAATTTACAATTGACGTTTTCTGAAAAATTACTAATTTGAATTACAAATAACGGATTCTGAAATTAAATTTAATTTCAAATGACACATTCTGAAATTAAATTGATAATTCTGATACAGTTGAAAATTTCTGAAATAAATTTGATCTTTTCTGAATTGCAATTGGAAAAGGTGTAATTTAGAGGCAAAACTATGGAATCGGTAATATCTTTCTCAAAACTACAAAATCAAAGTTTGAAGGGAATAAATGAATATGTTTTTTTATTGTTTTTATGCGTGACAATTAAAAAAATGATGAACCAAACCCAGGCACAAAAAAATATATTTTTTTTGTCGACCTGTGTTATCCATGATATTAGTGACTAATTGAAATAAGAAAAATTTAGAAAAATGTATTTGCCTTAAGTCACTATGAACGTTCAGGGCCATATTCATAGTCGTGACTTAAGCAAGTGCTTAAGACCGTCTTTCGTACATTCGTCTTATACGTTTAAGATTGTCTTAAGTTGCTATGTATAAAATAATAAGGTGTATAATATACTATTAGTCCAGTAAGGTTCAATAGTTGAACGACAAGGATATCATCTACACTCGTCTTGTAAAATTTCATTCACATTCATCGTATCTAACATAGTCGCAAGACTAACACGTGGTAATATTAAACGTCTTTTCTTCTTAAATTAATGAAGAAAAGATAGTTTGCTGGTTATATACGCGCAAAATTCAAAAGTATAAGATTTGAATAAAAATCATTCTTATTCGAGAAATAAATTTGGAAATTCACCAGTAGTAAAACAATTCTTAATTAAATAATATTCATTTAAAACAAAATAACTTCCACGTTTCTTTTTGTGAAAATTAGCTTATACTTTAAGCCAGTTAGGTAATAATTTTCTTGATAAACTATTTTCCGATATTTGAAAAACCAAACAAAATTCGATCGCCACTAATTTCATTTTGAAATTAAAACTGATATTAAATTTAACCAAAATGGCAAAATGTAATACCTACATAGGTAAATGGCTTATTAAATACACTACATAGAAATTCTTTCAAATTTAAACTATATTTTTGCTTTAGGAAAAAATTTTTACTATCTTGTCTTATTTTGATAAAAAGGCAAATAGATTTTCTAAATATTTTAAGTGGTTTAAAAATTAGACATAACATATTTATTTACACTCATCTTCTAATATAAAAATAGGAAATCAATTGTGCATAATTTTCTAAATTTTATTTGTAATATTGTTGCAACTTTTGAAAAATCAAAAAGTAACATCTTGTAAAAAGATTTTTAAAATAAAATTTAAACTTACATACCGTTTTTTGTTAACGCCGAAATTCTGAGCCATTTGTCTAACTGTGGCATCATCTTCTATGCAAGCAATTATCCTATAGCTTTTAAAACATTTACTTTAAGCATGACTGACAATTTCAAATTACGGTAGCAATTTTATGCAGATTAAAAAAATCTTGTCCTATTAGTTTTTTATGATAGCTATGGTACAATTTAGAGAATTTTTTGTAATTAAATATTTATGTACAATCGCGACCAAGAAAACTGGTCGTCAGTGTCTTACTTTGACACATTGACCAGTGTTTTATTGTGAAATGATGGTGATTGTCATAAACTTTGTACAGCGAAATGTGTCATGTGTTTTATTTGTTAAATTGATTAAAATCACACCAGACAAAAAGATATTTTTAATTCGTGACGATTCCATCATTTCTTTGAATGACATTAACGACAAATCTTTTTTGCTCGCGACCGTACTTTAAAAATATAAACAAACGAATTGTTTTAATTTCATTAAAAAGTTTTAAATGTTAAACGTTAGATTTAAATGAGGTCCATTGTTGATGTCACAACATACGAATATGCGAACAGGGAATGAGCAATCATGTACAGTGAAATAGTGACGTTACTCGAACTCTCTCAGAGCAAACTTCGCTTTATTAATTTTTATTCGGTGCATAGGACACTCAAAAAAATGTTCTTTGAATTTCAGTATACATATTTTTCAAGTTATTGAAAAAAAATTATTTAAAAATGTTGAATGAGCCAATTGATAAAAATGACAACAAAGTTTAAATTTGTAAACGATTTCTGTGAATTTTAGATAATTTAAAAAATTTTTTTTTATAAAATATGTGCTTTTTAAAAAATGAATCAAAACATGCGCAGAATAACATGAAATACAAAAAATCGGATCATCTCTTTCGCGTTTTGCTTTTAGGTTCCCTTGACATCCTGAGATTGTGAGAATGTAACTGTAACTTCTGTGGGGTGGCCGTCAGATGGCGCCACTACAACTCGAATATTTACTTTCCATTTAATTGTCCAGGCCCTGTTAGTAACTTAAGGCAAATACATTTTTCCAAATTTTTCTTAGAGTTCATCAAGTTGGTTTTTCGTGAGATTAATGGCGGATTTCACAAACATTACTTAAATTTAATCATCCGTTAAAAGTAAACGTTGCCATGGTTACATGTGTTGAAGGTATAGGAACAATTATTCTTAATCGATGATTAATTTTAAGTGACGTTTGTGAAATCCAGCGTGAGTCTGTTCGTTTGTTCTGCACTTTTCTACACTTTTTGCACCAACATCTCCTAAGAGAGTGAAATGTATCTAATATAATGTAAGTAGGAGTGAGAAAAATAGAGTAGAGGAGTTAAAAGTATAGAAAGTGCAGAACAAATGAACAGACCTAAAATTAGCACTTTCGTTTGTTGCATTAGTGTGCACTCAAAGTATCTTCATCTCAAATTAATGCACTAAGTTAAAACCAGATGCAAATACTCTGAGTGCACATTAATGCAGCAAACGAAAGCACTGAACATAAATTGAGATTTCGCATTGATCTAATTCAAGACCTGCTTCACAATGTTATGGAATTTACCTGAAAATAAATACATACGTCAGAATTTAAAGCAACATTACAACAATGATGACAATGTACAGTTGTGTTCAAAAAGGTGTTGTACAGCTACGTTTTAAATATCTTTGCTTTTGAGCGGCAATTGGCTTTTCTATTTTTGTGTTCGATAATATTATTATTGCCAGAAACCGTACATGCAACAAAACTTGTACAACAATTTCTTGAACTTACTTGAATGCACATACAAAGTTACACAGTAAAAAATCTGTACAACACTTTTTTGAACACGACTGTACATCTAAATTGAAGTATAAATGATCCTACTGTATTATAAAGTACATATACTGTTACATATGCCAATAACATGGCAAACGTTCAACGAAAACATTTCTTTAAATAGCACTATTCACGAGCATTTATGAAACAACATGTTTAACTTATAAACAAAAGAGGTTCACGCCCTGTTTGCTAAACATTACTGTGGAATTGAATTAGTCTGATCCTTTTTCTAACACATATTACACATAGCTCATGTTAGTTTTCAAATGACTCGTCATAGTTATGCTAAATTTGTACCAGTCTGTAAGCAACATTTTCTTGGACAAGCAGGTGGCATAAAAAAGTTAAATTCGGTGTAAATTTTTTGTAATATGTAAGATTGACTTGTGAAGTAAAACAGTATGATTGTTTTAATCTGTATTTTATTAATTTTCAGCAAACTACTGTCCTGCAATCGACATATATTCATTTGGCATGTGCGCATTAGAAATGGCTGCCCTGGAAATCCAAGGAAACGGTGACTCTGGAAACGTGGTTACGGATGAGAACATCAACAAAACGATAGAATCACTAGAGGACAACCAACAAAAAGACTTCATTAGGTTATGTTTAAATAAAAACCCAGAACAAAGACCGACCGCGGCGCAGCTGCTATTTCACCCTTTGCTTTTCGAAGTACACAGTCTTAAGCTACTGGCTTCTCATTGTTTGGTTAAAAGTGCAGGTAACTTATTAATTTAAAAAAAAGTAAACAATATTACATTTCCCTTTTGTTATAATTGAAAATATATTGCTCTGATAAATTAGAGTGTCCTTCGAGCCTTAAAAAGGTGTATAAATTAAGTGCAGTGGATTATGTTTGTCTTTGAAAAAATGTTTGGAGTGTATTTTAGGTGTTTCAACATGTAAGACTAATCCAAAAGGTGCACTTAGGCTAATAATATTGAAGAATTGCTCTGTACCTGACTTCCTTTTAATTTTACATTAGAAAAATATAATTTGTTTTAGCAAATATATCGGAAACGATAACGGATGAGCTCATGCAAAGGTTGTATGGACCAGAAGTCGTGGTTGCAGAAATCAAACACAGAGACAGACCGGGAACCCAAGTAAAAATGTCTGATGTGCAAGTGTCAGAAAAGCTTGAAAAATTCATTGAAGATGTCAAGTGTGTTTCAAATGAAATTGCTTGTGACGTGTGTATTTTTAAAAGAGATGATTTTAGGAATGGTATTTATCCTCTCACTGCATTTGGTACTAAACAACCACCATCCAGGTCGAGGGCAATGACACCTGAATCGACTGAGTCCATAAAATCGGTAACTCCAGAACCAATGGATGTTGAAACTAGAAAAATCATATCGATTGCCTGCGAAATTAAAGATGACGGTACTGGCGAACCTGTGGTATGTTCTTTTAGTTATTAAATAGCAAATTTTTGATGCCAGTCTATTATCTAGTTATCAATTGTACTGAGGATGGATGACAAGATGAACAGGCAGTTGACAACATACATTAATCATCAAGATATTCCACAGACACTAGCACTCGATCTTGTTCATTATGGTTTTATCAATGAGGTATTGATTTTTATATTTGTTTATTATTGAACTGGCTGTCTTAAATTGAAACAACTTTCTAAAGTGTAAATGTGAATTTAATTAAATAGAAGAAAAATTGCATCACTATACCCTTTTTTGTATTCAAGTAAATGGATGTTGATTACATTTTTTGTTATTAAAAATAATCAAATTACTTGTTATAATTTCAAAGGTGGAATTGAATTGACTGTATTTTAAAAACTTTGTTGTATTTGAAATAGACATTTAATGATTCACTTTTTCTTCCACTTTAAATGAATAAATCGTGTGTTTAGGTTATTAATTCGTGTTCAATTTGAAACAGCTACAATAAATTTTTTTTTTAATGGCAAATAGTACAATCATCTAAAATTTAATTGTAGAATGACCAGATAAAGGTGGCTAGTGAAATTGAGGAAGCCTTGCAAAGAAATTCGGGTCACAGTAGTCCGAACCATGCCTTTCCGCATATAGCAATGCCTATAAATCAGCCATGTTTGCTTAACAGCAATTCATCGTCACTTTCAGTGGTTAGTTCCACTTCCACACAAGTGCCCATGCACTCCACTAGTTAGTAGATACTGCTGATGCACTATGTTATTTCTCAAGTTTTTGAAATATCGAATACAGACAGTGTCTCAATCTTTCATATCTCTGAATATATTTCGCTTTCTTTTTTATATTTACTGGAATATTTTATACGTAATTTTAATTTACCACATATTTATCAAACCGTTTTCTCACGATTGTGTGTGTTATTGTCAAGTTTATAAAAGAAAGAGGACATTTATATGATGTATTGCATTAGAAATAACCTGTAGTATAATAATGCACAGTATATTTTTTTGCTACAATCGCTCTAATTTAATATTTAATATATATATACTATGTGTTTTTTTAAAAATGCCATAAGGGGTGGCTGTGGAAAAGAAAATTCATGTCTTAGCTCCATTCATTTACTCTAAATTTTCAGATTTGGCATGTGTTAGATGCCAAGCTACGACATGAGTTTTAATTTTCATGGCCAACCTTTATGGCATTTTTAAAAAAACACATGTTATTTTTCTAATGTTTGCCATGAGTGAAACATGCAGTGCATGAATGTGCTGTAGTTTTATTTTTTTAATTTTTAATTATAAATGCGCCTGCCATGCTATTATCCTTGTTTTGTATGTACTTTGTTAAGTTGTTAAATGCATATAGATTAAATATATTCAGAGATAAATGCAGAAAATAGTTTCTAGATGGAGTTATTATCTGATAGACTTTAGGACTGAAGACTGTAATGCTGGACATTGATAGATTAGGTGTGCTAGTCATGTGACCATGTGTTTATCTGTGATCAGGAGCTCCAATGACAACTGCACTGGACTGTTTTATCATAGGCATATATGTATGTGATCAGTTATAACTTTATAATCATAACTTTTTTTGTATGCGAGCGGCAATATGAATCTTTATATTCTAAGGATATTTTGCAGTATCTTCTATGCATACACTCGTTTTGATATAGAATGTATTTTTTTTAATTATAACCACCTGCCTTTCTATTCAATAAGATGTTTCTAATAGTTTATTGCTGTACCATCTGAAATTTCTCAAACAGCAGTAAAATACTTGATAAGTTTCAATTAATATAATTTAAGTACATATAAACAAGAAAAAATTGTAGATAATATTTTCTCATAAGTTGACTTTGTTCTATTCTAAATTATTATAAAATATAGTCTATTGTTTTAATTATGTACCTAGGTACTTTGCATTAAAGCATGATTAAAAATGCATTTTTTTCCTATTTATGTATCCATATATCATGATAGTGCATTTTGCTAATTAATTTAAGTGTTTCTTATATATATTTACAAGTTAATCTTGATATTATTGTTTATGCATCGATCGTACTGCAAACCATCCCACTAGTTAAGCTTCCGTTTACATTGAATACTCGTATTGCAAATTATTTGTATTATTATTTGCCCCTTGAGACTGATGTAATTTTTTAATAGGTGTAGAGGTAGTCAAAAAAATTAAAGAACAGGACCAATTGATATATGACTTGCGGAGAGGATTGCCCTAAAAAAAAATTGGTCGTAAGGGACACTCTAACATAATCCTACTACTGCTTGTACCGGCATGTAATTTAATGTTGAAATTTAGGAATGCTTAGAAAAAAGGGCCTAAATAGTTTGGGATTTGTGGGCATTCCATAATCAAAATTATATGCTTTACTTTTACAGGCTTTAAAAAATAACGTGTAAATTCTTTTTAGAGAAACTGTAGAGAAAAAAGTGTAAATACTAAATTACGATGCTAATTTGTATTAAAGATTGTAGATAATTAATTTTGTACCAAAATTAGATTTAATAAAGTTATTTTGAATTAGATCTATTACTGCCATTGCGGCTTTCCGTTGATGATAAAATTATATATAGTTAGAGGTCCCGTGTGATATTACGCTCAATATCTGTGAGATAAGTCTGGTTGATACTAAATACGTTCGTTCTTAATAGTCAATACTTATCACTTTATACTCGGGAGTCTGTAATGGGACGGGTTAGTTTGGTTTATATAAAGTGATCGTCGTACATTATCCAACCACTGCAAGCTTCAGTCACTGTGCCCTACGTTCACGTTAAAATACAATGTATTGTTCTTCCTTAGAACTGGAGCAATTTATGCAGAGGATTACACCTTATCACATTTTTATGTATACTGCACATACACACATGTATTGTTTTTTCTAAGGATGTAGAAATATACATACACCACATTTGTAAATACTTCAAAATTTTTTGTTAAAAAGTTACATCCAGAGTTAATCTTCCATTTAAAAAAATGTTAAATCCATAGTATATTGTAAATAGTAATTTTTTTTTGTTAATTAACTTTGTTACTGCTTTGAATTCGCAAAATTCGAATTTATTTAATTAATGTACTACGTATTTTCTTCCAAGCTTATTATAAGGCGTGTGCCGTTGAAATCAGAAGTAAAGATACACTCTGCATTATTGTTCCTCTGCTTGCTCATATTGAGCAGATGTAATAGAAATTCTGTCAGGAATGCTAAATATAAATAAGACTTGCATTTATGCTTCTGCCAAACACTTTATGAAAATAGCTGTCCTGTGCTGAGCTCATCTGAAATGTGCCAATCAAAATCATACATTGCATTTTATCTTCCTTCTTGTGTTTTAAGTATACATTAGTTACTGACAGTTTCTTAGCAATAACATAATAGTTTATGTATGTATAAAATATGTACTGGTTTTATATTGTTTATGAGACATTATGGCAGTCTTTTGCAAGAAGATAAAATGTAATTTTGAGAGATATGTTTCAGATGATCTTGTTATTGATTATGATTTCGTACATTATAAGTTGTATTGATTGTATTATATTATAGTATCATATACCACAGGCTGTTTATTGTATACCTAATTTAAATAAATATGCAGTATGGCCAATTTTATAATTCTTGTATATTTTCTTTTCTTTTTTTTTCATATTTTAGGACCGCACTTGACTGTTTTAAGTTGAGATGCCATCAAGAAATGTTCAATAAATATATTTCAAACATTTTTATTATTATTTTATTAAAAATTTTGTATGGGATGACTTATTATGTAGCAAACTGGCTTCAATTTATCAATGCAATGTTAGGTCAAAAAGCGATCGCAGTTTAAAGTTTAAAAATTTGATAAAATATAAAATAAAAACTCTACAATAAATAGTTTCTGCCGTTTATAATTTTTTTATGAATATACAAAAAAGTCATACAATAAACGTTATCTTTGAGAGGTTAATCTAAACATATTGGATGTTCACTGTGCATTTATCCTCAGAACATATTTAGGACGTATGAAGAGAGGACTCGCACGGTTTACTTCTATTCGAACCAATTTCTTTCTAAGTATGACAAATCGCTTCAAGAGTATAAGATGTTACTTAATGTACCATACAACCAACAACATATTTTAAGTCAATTAACCTAAGGCATTCACAAGGAAAATATAAATATTTCAATTTCATACAGTAAAAAAAATTTGAACTTTTAGAATAAAATCTGAATTCTATTAAAATTCATTTCAAAAACAATCATCATTTCTATGTCGGATGAAGCAGTTGATTGTACAATGCGATCGAAACTGATTGAGCGTCCTTGAGAAAATAAATACTCAAAGGTGATCAAAACTACCTTCGGCCTAGAGAATTTTCGCGTTTTTGAATACTCAAGGTCAGGTGACAATCAATAGCATTCGTATGTTGTGCATGGTTTGTTTATTAATTGAGTCTTCTACAAGTTTTTCATATCGAAATTAGTACATATTTTTGAAGGACGCTCAATCATTTTCGATCACACTTTATTTAAAATTTCACTTTAATACAATCATTCGTCATTTCTATGCTGAATAATTGTTTCTACAATAACAACTAGATCACTGGCTTTTGGTCTCTTTTCATACTCATGTTCAGTGCAGCAATAAAATAACTCCAACACATAATTATAATCGTCACTGAATTCCTGAAGTGGTAATTCTGGCCTTATTACAACATATGTGCCTTCACTCTCATCAAAATCTGGTTCAGGTGGAGGCACCAACGCTAACATTTCCCATAACATAAGTCCATAAGAATAAATGTCTGCTTTGGTTGAAATGATCTGTTTATTCAAAACTTCTGGAGCAGTCCAGCAGAGAGTTCCCAAATATTTATCACCACCTTGAGTACTATGGAAATACCCATCTTTACTCAGAGGCAGAGTTACACCAAAATCACACAGTTTACATATCTCAAAATTATCTTTAATCAGTACATTGTATGATTTTATGTCGCAGTGTAAAATGTATGCCTCATTATGCAGATAATTTATGGCTTTGGCAACATCTAATGCCACTTTGAAAATAACATTTGTTGGGAATGCGTTTAATTCTTCTCCATAACGATCTTCAATCAAATCCCCCAAGGATGTTGTGCATTCTTCCATAATTAAACAATTTTTGCCCCCGGTGTCTTTAATAAAGCCACGAAATCCTACAATGTTAGGATGGATCAATTTTCTTAAAATGGACGCTTCTTCTATAAGTCGCTGATTGATTTCCTTGTTGTCAGGCTTTTCTTTTATTGTTCGCTTCACAGCCCATGGGGATCTGATGATATTGCATACCGGCGACCTTTGGAATTTATAAACTGAAATGCCTGTCAAATTATGTATTAATTAATTTGTTTACAATTGAGGCAGTCAGAAGCAAAGGGGGTGTAAGTGCAATTTTGGTGATTTGAGAACAAAAGGTTCAAAGTTAGAGTTCTATCAAAAAAATCACAGTCAAATGAAAATTAATGAGATAAAAATACTTTGCTTTCTAATATCTTTTAAGATTGTTTCTAAAAATTCGATAAATTTGTGTTTATCCACATGACTTGATTAGAATCATAGTTGTATGAAAAAGTCACTTACACCCCTTTGCTTTCTAACTGCCTCAATTAATAAAAAGTGGGCAGCAAAAAAATGAATTATTTGGTTGGATATGCTTATCATTTTAGCAAATCAATGAAATAAGTACAAGGTGAAAAGAAAGTTGGAGTAATGTATAAAATGGCCATAGGTTGTGATACTTTTAAACATAACAGTTATTTACTCCTTCAAACTCGATGTTATTTCAAACAAAAATTAAGTTTTGAGTAATATTACTGTAATTAATTTTTATTTTGCTTCTGTAACTACGGATAAATTGATACAAGTACTTACTCGATACTTTTTTTTCGATAACAAGTAATTTTGGCATCGATACTTTCAGCTTCAATAATTACTTGGTATCGGAAGAAAATACTCGTATAGAAGAAGTATCGAATTCTGAAAGTTTGCCAAATGACAATTTACCTACTATTACAAAAAAACGGAAAATTCGTGGGACAGTGTTGTTGTTTTTTAAATAAAATTCCAGTACAATAAACAACTAAAAATGCAGTCAACGTTTCCTGTCCGTAATTTTTAGGTATTTTAATAATTGAGCCGTTGAAAACTAGAGTGGTCTAAGTTACAAAAACTTTGTTTTGAGATGTAAAGCATTAAAGGTAAGACACCACTGAAAAATCCTGAATGAAAAAATTGAACTATCGCCGTCTGTAACTAAAGTACTGTTACCTGTTTCAAATTTTGATAGGAAGTACAGTTCTATAATATGGTGTGAATTCAACTTTTAACCGAAAAAATGCAATTTTGTGACTTAGACCACTCTGCTTTTCAACGGCTCAATTATGCTTTTCAACGGAAAAGATACGAATTTCAATTTATTTCATATTTCAATAATGATGAGGTTCAAATCTAAAGATGGACAACGGTCGCGGAAGCCTTCAACATATTCTACTTCTGATTCGATACTGAGTAATTATCGATATTATCTTTCGATACAAGTAATGAGTAAAAGTATCGATAATCCGTAACGTGAAATTAAATGATTACCTGTTCCATAACCCAACTTTTGTAAAAAGGGTGAAGGTGGAATATTTACACTTTCACTTGGAATGCTTTTAGATTTTGAAGGTGTTTTAAAGTTTTCCATTTGTTTATATTCTATTGAAACTATTTATTGATAAAATTTAATGATCATTTGTAACGGTCAAACTTTCTTCAGAATTTATTCAATGACATGATAAGTTGCAAGACCCGCCATGCCTTATGTTTCCTGCAACCTGCATTCTCGGGCGAAGTTCGCGATTACGCTCAGCTCGATCGGAGTGTTTCTTTTTCTCACTCTTACATGCAGTGAAACGCAGTCGCTCTCCCTCACACTTTTGATCAGAGCGCTCGACGAGCGTAATCGCGAACTCACCCTCGATTGATAGCATATGAGAATGAGAGAAATGGCAAAGATCTGCAGCGTTAGCTCACATGTGCGACAAGGATGTTAAATAACTTAAATCCTAAGTCACGTGATTTATCCCGAGTGAGTCAGCATTTGAATATATTCAAATGAGTCAGCGTCAGCGGTTAGCTAAGCCGACTTTTGAAAGTCGTGTCGCTTGGTCGCTTGGTGGCGCATGTTGTGCCAGAGTTGTGCTGTCTAAAGCTGCGTCCAGTCTTGAACACGACGAACAGAGCAAACTGAACGAACCGTACGCTCAGAGCAGAACAGTCTGAACTAGTTAGTGCTCGTTGCATTCGGCGTATTCGCCAAATTCTTTCTTTTTCTATTAAGCTGCGTCCAGACTTGAACAGGACGAACAGAGCAAACAGAACAGTCTGAACTAGTTAGTGCTCGTTGCGTTCGGCGTATTCGCCAAATTCTTTCTTTTTCTATTACATTGAAATGTATACATAGGTATATCCTCTTAATTGTTCGGCAAACAATAAACCCTTTAAATTGAGTTCAGACTTGAACATAACAAACAGAACGCGCAGAGCAGAATTCGCCAAGTGTGGACGTGTCTCCGAGCCGAACCAAACGCGCCAAATGTTTTCCGAAGCTTGTCGGTAAATCGGAATTGATTCGGAAAACGTTTGGCTCGTTTGTTTCGGTTTGCATTCACGTCCACACTTGGCGAATTCTGCTCTGCGCGTTCTATTTGTTCTGTTCGTTCTATTCAAGTTTGGACGCAGTTTAAAGGATTTATTGTTCGTCGAACAATTAAGAAGAGGACAGAAATATACATTTCAATGTAATAGAAAAAGAAAAAATTTGGGAAATTCGTCGAACGCAACGAGCACTTGTTCAGACTATTCTGCTCTGCGCGTACGGTTCGTTCAGTTTGTTCTGTTCGTCCTGTTCAAGTCTGGACGCAGCCTTACATTGAAATGTATACATAGGTATACTTATCCTCTTAATTGTTCCGCGAACAATAAACCCTTTAAATTGAGTTCAGACTTGAACATAACAAACAGAACGCGAAGAGCAGAATTCGCCAAGTGTGGACGTGTCTCCGAACCGAACCAATCGCGCTAAATGTTTTCCGAAGCTTGTCGGTAAATCGGAATTGATTCGGAAAACGTTTGGCTCGTTTGTTTCGGTTCGCATTCACGTCCACACTTGGCGAATTCTGCTCTGCGCGTTCTGTTTGTTCTGTTCGTTCTATTCAAGTCTGGACGCAGTTTAAAGGATTTATTGTTCGTCGAACAATTAAGAAGAGGACAGAAATATACATTTCAATGTAATAGAAAAAGAAAAAAATTGGGAAATACGCCGGACGCAACGAGCACTTGCTCAGACTATTCTGCTCTGCGCGTACGGTTCGTTCAGTTTGTTCTGTTCGTCCTGTTCAAGTCTGGACGCAGCCTAATGATCAAAGGACGGACATTTGTATGCCTGTTCACGGTCACTTCGCCTCGAGGACTCAACGCGCACGTAAAGTAGCAAGTCCATGAACGTCGCGCAGGAGCCGGGTCAATATATTAATATATTTCTTTCAAAAAAGTGATTAATATGCTATAATAAACATAAAGTTATAATTCGTAAATTATAATTTCTTATTTTGAAAGGATTACTATATTTATTTAGAATTTAAACTGTAGTGATGCGAACACCAAATTTTACGCTCGGGATATTAAGACGACCAGTTGCCTCGCAGGGCGTGCCGCTCATGCGAACGACATTGAATTCCATTATTCCGTCCGTTATCTGCTAATGATTGAGACCAAGCTACAATTACATAGCAATTTAGCAAACTGTCTGGAAATTCCAGACTGGAATGGCATTTGCCGATAAGACAAAAAGCGTATTCTGCGCAAAGCAAGTAAGCACGTAATTTAGGCCTAAATGAAAACACGTTTAGTTTACACTATAGGGGCCTATTCCTGAAAGGTATGGAGTAGTAATTATTAGTTACAAGTTCCTTTTTGTTTTGAAATATGGAGCTTTAAAATTGTTTTCCTCAGAGGAGAAAAGTGCTTCCTAATAAAACTAACATTAGTAAGCACTTTTCCTTTGAGGAAAATAATTTTAAAGCTCCATATTTTAAAATAAAAAGGAACTTGTAACTAATAATTACTACTCCATACTTTCCAGGAATAGGCCGCAGGTAATTTTACAATCCACTGGCCCATGCCAAAATAAATTATAAGCCACTATAAAACCAAGTCCCTATTTCTAAAGAAGTATCAGCCACCAAGCACACCTTTAGCAATGTAAAGAAAGAAATTCCAAGTAGGAACGTTGCACAAGGATGTTATCAAAAAGCAGACAGGATTCTAAAAACTGTGTGCGCCGGAATTGTCAAAAGCGAAAGCGACGTTTACCGCCAAATGTACTGAATGATAAGAATGATGCTGTGTAATGCGCATGAGCAATACAATTTCAAAAGGTGCCAACCTATCAAGCATTTAGATATAAAAGGTAGTTCCACTTCTTGAAAACTACGCGAATGATACTTTCTGATAAGTTGTAAATTGCAACAAATGAAAAATGTTGAGACAAGTCTGGAAAAAGTTAAATAAAAAGGTAAAAGAGAAAAATCCCGTTTTTACCCGCTTAAAAATTTTACCCACACAATTACTTAAAATTCCCGCCTTTCGGGAAAAATTTCCGACATTGGCAACCCTGGCCCCGAGCGACGTGCGTGGGGGCGTGACCAAATAATATAACGCGCGCTGTTTTCAAAACCTAAAAGTGCTTTGTTTAGACAGGGGTGTCAAACTCAATTTTGCAGAGGGCCATATATTAAATTTAGAATGTGTAGGCGGGCCAGATTCAAATAAAAAAAATGTACTTCAAAACTTCCGTAGAGGAATCGAGTGAAGTAAACTAAAAGCTTTAAAAAACATGATTCTTCTTTCTGTGACAAATTGCGATCGCGGGCCGTATTGATACGGCCCGGGGGCCGTATGCGGCCCGCGGGCCGTATCTTTGACATGGCTGGTTTAGGACATAATTTTATAAGTTATACAGAGAATTCTTTTTAAATGTGGCCATAGGGATTTACATGTTAAAAATTTGACCTCATGTTAATGTATGTTATGGCACAAATTTGAAGCAAATTTTTATTTTTATTAATAATTTAAACATTTTTCTACGAAATGCATAACAATAAGGTTCTGGTAAAGAATATGTCCATAAGCGCTGAACATTTTCTATGTCATAAATAGTTAATTTAGCTTACACTGAACGTATTTCTACAATAAAATTTGCGGATTGTCCGTAAATTTCGGAATTATTGCCTTTTAAAAGTAACTATTTTTAGGTTATGTTCGAACGTTTTTTTATAGATATTTTCGAATGGGTTATTCTTAAAACGTGCTGATAAGAGAAGGAAAGCCTTTTCTCATCCCTTTTAGAACACACATACAAGCTTCCCTTCCCTTAAAATACGCACAAAAGAATACTTTCCCTTAAAACTTACACGCAGAAGTTTCTCTTGGCTTAAAATGTATTTACACATAAAGATTTTCCTTCCCTTAAAATATAACTCGTGTCTAAATAAAAACCTGGTCAAGTAGGCTACATTTAGTAATTCTACTATGTAAATGCAATGGATAAATTCTCGATCACAACCCACTTGACCAGGTTTTTATTTAGACGCTCGTTATTTATAGGTTTGTTCTAGCACGAGTACATAACTGTTAGAAATTGTATTGAACATAATCCATTCACTCTTTTTCCTCGTCTCAGTAGGCCGTGTTCTCGTTTCGTTAAGTTGCTGGCTTGAATTTTGATAGATGCCAGAATCTGACATGAAAAATATTAATGACAATTCCACACCACTAATCTGACTATGGCTGAGTTCGCGATTACACTCAGATCGATCGGAGTGTTTCTTTTTCTCACTCTTACATGCAGTGAAACGCAGTCGCTCTCCCGCACACTTTTGATCAGAGCGCTCGGCGAGCGTAATCGCGAACTCACCCTATATTGCCAAATATTATACGAAGGACTATGGCACCGTGATTAAATAAAAAAACAATTTATGACAATTAATTACTCGTTATTTTGTGTATTGTCAATCGTCAATATGCCTAAAATAGTTCCCCGAGAAATAAAACCAGCTCTTTTAAAAGCTTTTAAGCATTACAGGATAGGCCGATCAGCAAATTACAAATAGATTGTCAGATATATTATGGAGTAAGTGCTTGAGTATGTAATTAGATCGATTCACAATTTCTAATTTATATTGTAGGTTTAGGAATGGACAATTCGGCAAATTTTGAAAGACGGACTCGACAATTTGAAAATTTCTGTACCTGACAAACCCAAAAAGAAGGACGTATTCACAAATTACACATTTCGGAAAGATTTGCAACGACTAATTTCGCAATATAATTTGAAAAATGAATATTTCACTTTGGACAAATTAGTGTGTGTTTATAGTGGAGCGACGAGCCGAGAGTAGAGCCAAGCGGCGAGCAGAGCGACGAAAACAAACTCTTTAACATAAATGAGAGCGTTTATACTAGCGCGACGAATAGCGAGGCTGTTCGACCCTAGCGGAGAGCCAAGCGAAGAAATCAAATCAGTTTGATTTCTACGCTCGGCTCGCCGCTATTGTCCGAAGATTTGCATCGAAAATAAAACATTAAAATGAACATTGAAAAATTTATTTCGTTAATTTATGCACAAAATCCACTGTGGGACCAAAAGGACAAACGACATCATAATTTCATTTGTTTTTCCACGACTGTTAGGAAAACAATCACTTAAATACAGTATCCTAAGAGAGCAATTTTCTAACAGAACCCTTTCCTTCGGCATCTTAATGTCGACTATGAACCTCTACTAGAAATAATCGCTTTTCTTAAAACGTGCTGCTCTGCTTGCCGCTTGGCTCTATTCTCTGCTCGCCGCTCTACTATAAACACTCGCTTCTTTATTAAACGCGCCGCTCTGCTCGCCGCTTGGCTCTACTCTCGGCTCGTCGCTCCACTATAAACACACACTTACTCACTGACGCTCGCGATTCTTTGGAATTTAAAGGAGGGAGAACAACGTTATTCAAAATTATGAAATCTATGGGTTACAAACACAAAATGGTTAACGGACGCAAAATTTTATGTCAACAAAAACACGTCGTTGCATCCAAAATTTCTTTTTTGAGAAAATTCTTACAGTTTCAAAATTCTAGTGAAAATATAATATTCGTGTACCTTGACGAAACCTGGATCTACCAAAATGGGTCTGCGGTTCGCTGATGGATACACGTAACTGATTTGAAAAGTAACCCAGCCAAAATTAAAAGTGAAGGGAAACGTTTTACAATTTTGCACGCGGGATCAAAACTGGGCTTTTTGGAAGGGTGTCACTTGTTACTCGACTCGACGAACAATGACAGGGACTACCACAAAAACATGAGTGCATTAGCTAAATTGCAGAGTAAATGTGTGGTGGTGATGGACAACGCACCATACCATTCGATGCAGTTGGACAAACCATCCGCGTTTTCCTGTAAAAAAAGCGAAATGCAAGAGTGGTTGGTTAAGCGCAACGTCAAAATTAATCGAAATTTAAAAAAAAGGAGTTGTGGGAACTAATTAAACCTTTTAGAACAAACATAACAAAACGCTACGTAACTGACGAAATTTTGAAAGAGCACGGGTATGAAGTTCTTCGATTGCCTCCATATCATTGTCAGTATAATCCTATTGAGATGGCATGGGGGCAATGCAAAGGCTTTTATAACAAACAAATAAATTCGCAACCAGCATCGAAAGATAAGGTTCCAAATTTATGGCGTGAGGCTCTTTCAAAATGTACCCCCGACATGTGGAAAAACTTTTGTAATCATTGTGAAAAACTAATTTCGGAAGACTGGACAAAACTTATAGGACATTCTTCATTTGAAAATATTCCTCTTTTCATTATTGCATTAGGAGAATCTGATTCAGAATTGGGAAGCGATGAAGAATTGGATTCTTCTGATGAAATAATGGAAGGATGTTAGAAATAGTTATTTCATTCACCAAAATTATAGTATTGATTTTAATAATTAAAGTCAGAAGACATTTCGAAACTCTATGGAATTACCATTGCTGATTATTAAGCACAGCGCCGAGAGAGAGGTGCAAGACAATCTGAACGTGAATTGATAAAGTTGCTGAAGGAGAAAACTGTCGAAAATCTTTAATTTTTTTTAATGTAAAAGCTAGCTGAAGTATAAGAAGACGCCGTTGTATGCATATGAACACCCATGCTTCAATTTCCTGGAAGCAAGGAATTCAGCATTAGGATAATTTCTTGAATCAGTTCCAAAGGTAAAAGTTCATAGAACAAATATGTATCTTTAAACATGTCACATAACTAATTAAATAAATAATTTTTATATGGCATATAATTATATAGGTATATTTCTGTAATATTGCTGTTATCTAAGAACTTAAAAATATGAAATATGCACTACAGTGGAGCTGGCAACAAAGTGTCCGTAAGTGGACTCAAATTATAACCATGAAATTAAAAATAAACATAACCGTTTCATCTGACGTTAAGTTTCATTGTGATACCAACAAAAATGTCACCCTAACTCGCCTACTGGGACGAGGAAAAAGAGTGAATGGATAATACGCAGTAACACTTTAGCGTTCTAGCAGTGAAAATTTTAAGTTTCTTGTTACCAGTTTGACGTTCTAATAGTTGTGGATTGTAGTTTGCTGACAGTCCAAACAATTCACGTATTCTTTGCGAATTTCTAATTTGTGACACGCGCACATCGAATCATCACTGTGCACGGCGGCGCGGTAAACATAAGCTGCTTTCTTTCGTTTGATCCAAACCCAACATAACGCGTTTAGATTCAAAGATGGATGCTCTCTTGCAATTGCAATTGGATCTTCGTGAAATTTCAATCTCGATCGGTAATCCCATTTCCCCTTTTAATCTTCCAATTTTACCATCCGTTTGGATTGAAATGCATTCAGATCTAGAGCGTATAACGAAAAATTATTCGAATCACGATTCAAACTTTTCAGCGAAAGAAAGCGGCTATATTTATATTAATCAATCCTTGGACCTACTATTTGTGTTGAATATAATGTGATGGATAAATCTGATGCATCTAGTAGACAGTATTTTATTTACTACCAACGAAAGTGATGAGTTATTTGAGAAAAACCAGCGACAAAAAATAAAATTATGTTGACGTAAATTTGTTACTTATAGTGTAGGTTCTACTTAAGGATCACAAAGTTTATGTTGTATAGAGTATGTAGCGTCGTTCCACTTGTATTATTTGAACTTAAGAGGAATCCTACAAAGTTACCCCTCAGAAGTTCGCATTTTACTATCCCTACTTTGCTACGTTAAGGGGAAATATTTGTGATATTATGATTGGTTGGTTGGCAGTCGCCTTCCGACCATGCGGCTATTGAAAACCACCAACATTAGTTGCTTAGAGCTATCTCTGTTCAACACATATTGAGAAAGAACGATAATAACTCTCGCGTGTGCACCGGCATGTCGGTGGGTCACATATAGGAAAAGAAAAATTGGCGGTAAATATGTTTCTTTGTAAATACGTATCTATATTTTTTCGAAAATTGTTAAGAAATGTTGATAATTAAATACATGATACATTACGAACATCATAAGGCGAAGTGACTGTTTTTTGTTTGCATAACGTAAAAGTCTTTTTGCGCTAGCGTCACATCTTTTGATGTCATCGAAACGCCAGTGTCATTTATAACGTACTATAAGGTAAATGAAATAAATTTTTCAAAAATTTACGAAGATATACACATAGATATAAATCTGCAAGGTTTGAATATTTCAAAATAAATGGTCGAGTATGTAGTAATCGAAAAAATATTATATGCACCACGGCAGCAAAGTGTCTTTATCGACCTCGTTTGCTTGCTCACCGCGGCTTCGCCTTGGCTCGCAATTTGCAAACTCGTTTGATAAAGTGCCACTTTGCCACCTTGGTACATAAATAACTATTAAATCCAGAAAGTAAAAGTATTTCGCATCTTGCAATTTTTTATTGAAGAAAAGGCCACAGCATGGCCTTCTAAATAAAAAGCGTGTTCCAACTGGCCTGGGCGTCTTGAAAAATTTGCATTGAATTTTTGTGCTCGAGAAAACGCCAAAAATCGACACCTTGGCGCTGGTTTCGGGGCACTGACATTGGGCCCGTTCAGGTGACACAGCTGCTGCAAGTCAGCGCTCAGCATGATGAAAGTCAGCGGTCACGTATCTCTGAATGGACTGCTACTTCTCAGCAATTTTTTGTGTCATTTCAAAAGTTTAAAATTTATTGAACCTTGTTTCTGAACGTTTTATGAATTGAAATTTATTAATTTAAATGCAGTGGCAGAAAATATTTTGTTGTGTGAATTATTATGCGACGATGGGCTAGATTTGAATGGTCTGCGGCCCGTAATACAAGATCTTGCTAAGGTTATGTTTCTTTATACTTACCTCCGCCAATGAACGTTCAGCGCTAAGCAAGTCAGCGTAAATAAATTCCGCTGTGTAGAAATGACAGCTGCTGGAACTTAGCATGTCGGTTCAGGAAATTTGCTGACCCAGCAACTCAGCTGCTGTGGTCGTCTGAACGGGCCCATTGCCGTCAGATGCACTGACATTGCCGTCAGATCTTGAAATGTGTTGATGTTAAAGTATTCATATTATCTAAAATTACATTGAATGCATGTTTGATCCCGTTAAAATCTGTGGAGAAAGCGTTTTAGGTGAAATAATCGTGCTGCCGTATCTGTTGGTGATCATGATCTACGTAAAAAAATATTTGTAAGGTTATGAGTAGATATAACCGGTTTTTTTTTTGTAATTTTACAATGCAAAATAGTTCATCATAATAGGTAATCTTTCTCAGAATCGACATGTTGATAGATGGGTCAAACTAGACAAGTGTCACCAAGCGAAAAAGGTTATAACAGGTCATCTTGCTTAAACTAACAAGATTCTGCACTACATGTAACTACCTAGAAGAAGACTACATCTACTCTTATGAATACTTTCAGGCCATTGCGGACTGAATAAATACATGCACTGCATAAGTTTAACAGACAGCCCAATTTGTAGAGGTTGCAATTTAGAAGAAGAAACAGCTGTGATTGTCCTGCACTCGTCTCAATCAGGAGTTCCATGTTAGGGGAATTCTGGCCTGACATGGGTGGAATTTGCAGTGTCCCTCTGTCAGACGTTCTCGGCTTCATCGAAAGAATGGAATGGCTCGAATAGCACTGACAATCATGCACTGCCGAACATGGGAGTAATACTATGGGCTCAATTGTGGCCTAAGTGCGTGTGAAGTTTCATTCACTCCCATCACTAATCCAGATGCCTGAATCCATAATAGGTAACCTTGCTGTTTTAGGATCTTACCTTGTGAATAAGCAAGTGTTTTACATATGCATAATGTGCTTATTCTTTGGTAAAGTAGGGTAAATGTGCCTATTGCCAGCCACCACTAGAAGTCAAGCCACTGAGACATTAAATTCATTTTAATAAGATTGCCTCATACATTTAGCTTATGTATTTGTAATTTAAAATTAAACCACCAAAACAAGATTTTGTGTAAAAAATGGATATATCCAGTTTTGCACGTGAGCTCCTTAATTAAACCTTATTGTAAGTATATATAGCATGTACAAATTTATGTTTGTTACTATCTACCTTACCTAGTGTTCACGTAAGCACTATTACTAATTAGTTTCGTATATAGAAATTTGTATAACAATTTTGCTATAACTTCTTAATGAACAGTGTAAGAATCAAATAAATCTTAATGTTTCCTTTTTGGATGACAGTCATCAATAAAATTGATAGCAAAACATTGATATTATGTGATTTTGATGGTGTTAGTTAAGAAGTTATGGCAAAATTTTCATCTACAAGTACTTCATTGACCTCAAACCAATTCTTACAGATTATCAACCCCTTTCACGTTTTCTTCAACCTCCAGACACCCAGGGAGTCAATATCAACTCTGTATTTATCATTTGATCACTGTAATGTCCAATTTGAAATTAAATTTTTATAAAAATTATAATTTGAATGGTTTAATGAACATATCAGATAAGAAAGGGTAATAATTTTTACATTCTATTTTTTTTGTCAATAAAGATGCCCGAAGTATAAAAATAATGAAATACAGTGACTCACAGCTTAAATGATGTAGTTGTGTTTAAAATGACTAAAGTGCTAAAATGGAATACACATTTATTTTAATCGAACTTGAAATGCTTAAAAGAAATTAGTAAGAACTCATTGAAAATTTTGTACTTTATTTTAACAAAAAGGTAATATAATATAACAACACTAAACATTAATACCAAATTATACGCGAAATTCATCTCACAGCTTAAATGATGCTTTGCTTAAAAGTTCCAAAATTAAGAACACAAAAAAGCATATGAGTTTAATAAACGATATTTAGTATTTTGTTGGTCCTTCTGCATTATCAATAACATTTTGTAGCCATCTTGGTATTGATTGGACTAATTTCCTGGTCTACTCCGGGAAAATCGTATTCGATTCCACCATTATTTTGCTTTTAAATTATTTTTGTTGGATACATACGCAGTTTCTACTTAATTTTTTAAATTTTAACCATAAATTTTCAATGACATTAAGATCGGGTGACTGAGGTGGTATTTAACAACTCGTGGATAATTACAAAGTAACCATTCACAGACTCGATATGGGGTGCGTTTTTAAATCACACCTATTGTTCAAACCAAATATGTTCGAACAATTTCCAAATTCTTCGAACACTTGCTCGATCGCTAGAATTTAAAAACGCTAATATGTCATATTTATATGTACATAACCTTAAATTTTTGTTTTTTGTTGCTTATATATCTACATAAATAGGTAATGAATTTAAATATTGATTTCTATAACATGTTAACGTTCTTATAATGTTCTGACGATGAAGGCGAAGTATCCATCGCGTTGTGTGATCGACGTACTTCAGAATTTTTAGGTTATGTTTATTCAATTCCCGCCACTGTACTTCGTGCACTTCCTACCGAGTAGGTGCAAGAGAATACAACTCGAACACTATGTTCGAGTAACTCGGGAAATTTTAAAACGCTAGCTAGGTGGTTCGATTTGTATTTAAAAACGCCTTTTTACATGTTCGAGTACACAAACACTTGTTCGCACACTTTAAAAACGCACCCATGATGTGTGCTTTGGATATTGTTATGATAAAAGTGGTAGTTGTCATTTATACCAATTTTTTCTGTACTACTTGTTATATGCAGCCTTAAAATGTCCAATTATAGTATTGATTCATGTTTCCTTCAATGAAATGTATGTTACTCCCTCCAACAAATGACATGTAACTCCATAACAGGATGGTATCTCCACCTTGCTTTAGTGTGACTTTAATTTTCTTTAATTTCAGTTCTTTATTTGGTTTTCTCCACACTGAAATCTGTCCGTCGGACTCAGTGGCGTAGATAGAAACTTGTTTCGGGGGGGGCCCCGAACAAAAAAAAGTCTAACGAGTACGGACTATTTAACATTTTATTTAAGAAATGTAAAACGGCGAACAAAAAACAATGTCATATGGAAAACTTCTTTAGTATGAAATACGCAGAACATAATATTTTAGAACCATTTCGGGGGGGGCTCGGGCCCCCAGGCCCCCCCCCCCTATCTACGCCACTGGTCGGACTCAAAAATGGACTTTTGTGTCATCTGCAAATATTACTGAATTTCAGAACTCCATATTTTTATTAGGATGCCCCCGGGCAATCTGTAATCGTAAAAATTTCTTTTTTCGGCTAACAAATGACTTATTTCCTGCATAAACTGTTCTTTCACAATATGGGCCAAATAGTTTTCGGATTACATCTTTTCCAAATTTTTTCACTTCAACTATTAGTTTAGGTACGCTTTTTTAGGGATTATTCGTCATTTCTCAACAAGGCATCGTTGTTTATGTTAGCTAAAAATCTTATTTGGAGCCACTCTTGATTTATTTACGACTCTATTTCCCTTACTGTATGTCAATAACATGTTTCACATTTGATGAGCATTTATTTACCATTTTGGCTATGTTTCTTTGGCTATATCCAAAACAATATAGGAATGGAATACGATTTCTCCGGAGAATACCAATAAATTAGTCGAATCAATACCATGACGGCTACAAAATGTTATTGATAATGCAGGAGGACCAACAAAATATTAAATATCGTTTATTAAACCCATACGTATTTTTAGTGTTCTTAATTTTGGTACTTTTAAGCTATGCATCATTTAAGCTGTGACATGAAATTCGCGCATAATTTGGTATTAATGTGTAGTGTTATTATACTATATTACCTTTTCGTTAAAATAAAGTACTACATTTTCAATGAGTTCTTATTAATTTCTTTTAACCATCTCAGGTTCAATTAAAATAAATGTATAAGTCATTTTTGGCACTTTAGTCATTTTAAACACAACTGCATCATTTAAGCTGTGAGTCACTGTAAGTATAAAGTTTAGACATTGGAAATGAATTCATCGTTCAAGTAGCTACTTAAGTAACAATTCTACAATATAATTAAATTAACATTAAAGTAAAAGTAAATACACAATTTCAAATTTATAATTTTAATATTTTTCTGGAATTTGGTTTAAAACACAGATTTGACATTATTATATTATCAGTTCTTGTTTTCCCTATGTTTGATAAAACAGGTTTTAATAGTTTTTCTAAAATTATTTTAGCAATAATTTTTTTATGATCTAGGTCAACACATTCAAAGAAATCTGAAGACATAGTTGGTTGCAATAGAAGTTCTGTTATAGTCTTAATTGGATTACACTTCAAAGGTAAACATTCAATAATATTTAATGTAACTGTAATAATCTTATTTATTAATTCTGTAAATTTTTTTGTAGGATATTTTAATCGTCCGTTATCTTGCAGATATATCAAATCTAATAAGGGGCTCGATTTAGCAGTTGACAACAATGAACCTAAACAATGTACACATTCAAGCCGTTCTTCAATTGTGTGAGAAATATATCCAGCCATAAACGCAACGGAACCAGATATTATATCTGGATATCTTGTATTATTTGGTATGTGATAAATTTCATTAATTTGTTCTTGAATATGAACAGGAATGTTAATGGTAATTTCAGAATTTGTTGCAGATGATTGTAATTTTTCTTGAATTATTCCACAATGACTGATGTAACTACTATTAACTGTAACTATTCTTATCCAGTTGTCTTAAGTATTGTGTTTTATTATTCACATCATGTATTTTAAAAAAGGTATACATCATTTCCATATATTCAACAGTTGCTTTCAATTCATAAAACTCAGAGTGCTTATATTTTTCTAGATATTTAACGGCTGCTGTAACTTGTGGAGAAAACACTTGAACTGCTCTTCTTACATTCATTTTTTCAAAATTACTTGGGTAAATATGTTTTTTGGTGAGAAATCTTACAGGTTTGATGATTAAATTTTTTTGTATATTATACAGTGATTTCAAATGTTTTGAAGAAATAATTCCTTGTTCAGACTTCATATCATGATCCAGAAATATGTTGCGTACATTTTTTATTACGTGACAATAATCAAAACTTAAGAAAAGGGGAATATTAGCTTCTACTGGATGAGGAATTTGTGTTAATAATGTATTTCCTCCTAATGACTTAAACAGGCCTACGTTTGATTTGTGGTTGTCAGTAACAATTCTTAACACTGTGAACCCACATAAGCTCAGAAGGCGAAGAACTTTTAAAGTTAAATTTAAAAAGTCGTCCTTTTTTAACGTTTTGTGAAAAAAGTATGCAGCAGGAATTGTAAATTTGGTTGAAATACCATGTACAACATAGCATAACATTTTATTTGCCAGAACGGGTTTTTTTTCCAAATGTTTTAGAATTATCAGCTATTTTCTCCAACCCATAAAACTTATCTTCAGTTTTGCTGTAATACATTTTTTCCTTAATGGACATATCATCTATTACCAAGCTGGATATTCTCTCTATAGGATTCAATAATTGAGCCTCTGTTTTTAATCTAGCTTCAATTAATTCTGATACCTCTTGTCCATTGCCAATGTAGCGTTGCATTGTACGCCTGCTTGGTAATTTTAATAAAAATGAATTGCAATAATTGTAGCCTTTAGGTGATGATATTCTCCAAGCAATGCAGGAACGAATACTAATTTCTGACCAACGGGGAATTTTTTTCTTACAGTTTGAAATTTGATCTAATATAAATATTGCCTTTGGGTCATTATCTTTTGCATCGTTATTGATTTCGCTTATTAACCGAACAAATGAATCATCAATTACTGTTTGCATATCCTGAATATTTCTATTCTTTTCTTCCATTTGTGTGTTTAAACGTGTAATTTGCATTTTTAGTCTTTTAATCTCTTTCTTATAATTTTCTACATCTTTCAAATTAAGAATATCTACTTGAGATTCTTTGCTCAAGTTGGAAGTAATATCTAATTCAGGTTCTATAACAATTTGCGATGGTACATTAGAGCAATAAGTGTCGACTTCCAAATTATCGAGGACAGGTATGAATCGAGGAGACTCAGGATGTTTTGAGGTTTCAGGCATATTCTAAATGAAGATAAATTAAACTATATTAGCTTTAATTATTAAAATGAAAGTAGTAATATTATTCGTTTTTTTTATAATTTAACTACACTGACTTACTGTAAACCCTTAAATTATATAGTATTTTTAATTAACAAATAATAGGGCGTATTCTGTAACTTATTAACAGACTGTTAAAATTTGAGGATACGTTAAAATTCAAAATAGAGTCTTGTGATTGGCTGTTACTGTGGTAACAAAATTTAACAACCCTTAAATTTAACGTCTCCAATACAGAATAGACCCTAATATATCTTAAGAGTAATTTGAAGTCCAGTCAGTGAAAACCAACGCTCCAGTTAATACAGCACTGCCCCACTCTACGCAAGCATCTTGCAGCAAATAAAAGAATTACATTGTAATACAAAGTGGCATGTCTAATTTAGTTTTGACTGACTGGGGTAAAAGTTACAAGCTCTATATAATGCGTATTAATAGTCTTTCAGTCTTCATGGCTGTAGAGTGAAAAATTTTGAACACTCATTAATTAATAAGTTGTCATTTTTAAATATGAGTCTATTAATTACATGCACTACAAGTACAATGCGTTAATAAATTTTTTAGATTAGAGGAGTCTATGAAAAGTAAAACCTAAGTCGTAGCTTAAATGAAATTAACTTATGTCAAAATTGAAATGTCAAGATACATTTGACGATAGTAGAAAAAAATCTTCGAGTTGAATACATAAGGCTTTGTTAAAACTCTTTAACATGATAACGACTAATTTAAAATCCCGTTGGATTGCTTACTGACCCATGACTATAGTGTTCAAGAGCGTTTAAACAACAAGCAGATTTGACAAGGGTCAGGAAGCAAATGTCAGAATAAAAGTTTCGAATCAAGCAACGAGTCTGATTTTGTTTTTGATAGCCTCCCCTTATCTAAAAAATATATTAACGCACTGTATACCCGACATAAAAGTGAGCAAATAAAAATCAGATTAGAGTAGGCAGTGCAAAGAAAATGTATGTCTGTGATTAACTGAATTAATTAATGCAATACATTCATGGACTGACAAATTTATTGACTTTTCATTTAATCACAGACATACACTTTCTTTGCACCGCCTGCTCTAATCTGATTTTTAGTTGCTCACAGGTTATAAACTGTAGATATATACGTATCGCGAGCATTAAATTTTGGTCATCACTGTTAATCAAAACGTTATGCGCCAGTTTTAATTCCAGAAATTAAAACATTTCAGATAAATATCCTTCTTTTTACCATAAAGTTTGAAAAATAAATTAAATTTTTGAGAGACTACTCCCAATAGTTAAAATCAATCTCCTTATTTTTAATAAAACACAAGTTAAGTACATACCTTTTGACAGCAATGATGACCAAAATTTATTGCTCATTATGTAATTACATAAATTTAAAATATGTACATAATTATTCTCTGGACAATTTTTATAATATTTCAAACAACAAAACATTAATAAGAAATAAAAGGCAAAGATTCTTTTATAGTCCAATTTTAATCTACACAATAATTTAAGTACCCAACTAGTTTCGGCGTAAAGCCATCATCTGGGAACAATCAAAATTCTATAGTTTCCCTTTTTAAATTTTTATATCACAAACATGTTAAAATATTAATTAAAAACATTAAAAAGAAGACTACAACAATCTAGTCGTCAACGTCTTCAATGTTAAGTCAGTGCAGAGGTCTGAGGTCGACTCAGTGTGAGGGTGTAGTGTGTGTGTGGTAGATTAAAATTGAACCGTAAAAAAATCTTTGCCTTTCATTTGAAAATATTATCTACACTATAATGGATTTCCGTCAAGAAAAAAAAACATTAATCTAAAAATTGTCTGAAGGAAATTGATTTCCAAAATGTTAAATTTTTATATTACAAGAAACTGATTCTGAAAACTTTGTGTTGATATATTTTTTTTTCAAGCATACCGAAACAATATTTTCTGGTTCAAGTGATGTGGCAATATGAATATTTTCATACACGAAGAAAAATAAATTAAAAGCTTTATTCAGCTCCTTGTAATAAATACATATACTACAGGTAACCCTCCCATAACATGGTAGACAAAAAATGCCGTGTTGTGTGAAACATTTATGGCGGATTTCACAAACGTTACTTAAATTTAATCATCCGTTAAAAGTAAAAGTTGCCATGGTTACATGTGTTGAAGGAATAGGAATGATTATTCTTAATTGATGATTAAAGTTAAGTGACGTTTGTGAAATCCAGCGTTAATATGAGACTAGAAATGATTAAGTAGTTACATTCCAAAAACATTAAAAACATATAGTTATAGTGTGTAATTTTAATTTTCTAAGGCCTAGTATTATAAAAGCAAGTTAATTTTAACTCCTAATTTATTGCCATAACAACAATTGTGTCCACAATTATTACCGTGGGAATAAACCGATAGTTAAAGCTAACTTGGCTTTATAATACCGACCCTAAATGAGTTAAATAAAAATCTTGATATATAGTGTTGCAAAAGAATTTCTACAATTCAATACGTACATATAAGTATTTACGCAATTTCCTTAACGTGTTAGAAAAAAATTGTGTTTTAGGAGGGTTATCTGTATTCGTTTATTCAACTCCACTCTATTTACTTTTTTCTTTCTTTAGTCTGACTCTACATTAAAACTTATTCGCTCTCACTCTTTAGGGTGGGAAAAAAGTAAATAAACGAACGGAGCTACGGCTCAGCTACTTCACAAATGATTGACAGAGAAGAACTTTACACATTATAAATATTCCCTTTATACTGTATAAAAATTGACTAATTAATTATATTTATATACCTACCAAGAAAATATTCAGAACTGCATCCTTCTTTAGCAATCTGCGAAATTTTGTAATTTTATAAGAGTTTTCTTCAAAATGCAGATTACAAATACGAGACTGTTCCTGGTATTCGAATTGATCTGTAAAAGTAATATTGTAAAATAAATATTTTATTTATTGCTTAAAATTACTTACCAAAAAATAAATTAATATTTTTCAGCCATTTTTCTCTGAAAAAACGATTTGACGGAAATTCGTGAAAGGATTTTTGATTATTTTGTTCACAATTTGGAATACAACATGTTTTATGGACGCGTTTCATTCTGATTAATAACAAACTAATAGGAGTATTTAATTTAATGCAATAAAAATAACAAATTGAACAAGAAAGACTAAATCAACAAATAATAAAACAACGTTATGAACTTGATAAATACCACGATAAATACTATGTTTACACTTGACTGAAAGTACGCACAGGTGACAGAAGTGTCATGACAGAACTTTAGAAATTTTTGGTTAAAGAAAGCGCCCCATAAGCAGCGCTTGGCGGAGCACGCCTGAACTGCACTTTTGCGCAGGCCAGATAGAACTCGCTATTCATTTAGAAGGCCATGGGCCACAGTTTAAGAAAATATCATAAAAGTTTATTTCTTTTGAAACCGGTATGAGTTTAAGATTTTATTGTGGCCGGACAAAAAATATGTCCCTTTTTGTTTCTAAACTATCGAAAGCCCGTTATTAATAGATTATTTTCGTCTAAAAACATTTGATTTAAAAATAAGACAACGCTGTCATTTTTGAAGAAGTTAAGTACGCCTAACGCAAAATTACTTGATAGGTCAATTTCGAATCAATTTCTAAAAATATTCATTTTAAGTTATTGAATATTACTTAATTAGTAGATTTTTATACTAATATATAAATACTGAAATTGTTTTGGTATAGTTTTAGAATCTTTTTTATTGCTGAAAGTTATTGCTAACTTCCTACCGGTTCTTTTGAACTCTATTTAAATGTACATTTTTATATTTTTGCTATTTCGCTTCTAATACACATAAGTTGAGCCAAACACAAATTTACAAAAAAAAAACGTAATGGTCCATTCTCACGTTCAAGCAATTTGCGCAAATGGATTTGTGCAAGTATTTGCGCATACAAATTCGCTTGCGCAAATGCATGCAGTTTACCAAATTTTTTAGCTTGTACAAGCAAAAAAATACCGTTTTCATGCAACGACCTCCTTGTGCAAATTTGTGTTCACAAGCACATTTGCGCAAATTGCTTGAGCGTGAAAACGGACCATAAGTGTCCCACTTCAAATTTTAAGGAGTGCATTTAAATTAATAACTAAAAAATGTAGTTTATGAAAACGTTATTTACAAAAAATAATGTTTTCGAAGTTAAATGCGTCTCAAAATTTTTTTTTAGGTTTAATCAACGAAGAATGCCAGGACGCGAAAGTTCACACAAAAAGTTGTACGTCAGAATAGGCAAAACGATAATTCTATAAAAATGTAATTTTCCTAGTGATGAAATTTAGCCGGCTAAAAATACCTTTTTCTCCAACCGTGGAAAAAGCCGTACCTTTGAATACTATTTAGAGATAGTGAACTTGATCTTTTCTTGACCAACAAGAAATGTACTTGTTGCTAGACCTCAGTGTATGTATAAATAAATATTAAAATACCAAAAACGTACTGGTAAAGGCAGTGCACAAACTTAAATACATTTAAATTACCCGCCTTAATCCCATCTGAGGTCATGTGCAATAACTCCTAAAAAATCGGAACGCAAAATATATTCTCAGACCGTGAAAAAAGATCACGTGATTATCTATTTTGTTACCGCCCCGAGCTCTTAAGGTGGGGAGAATATATTCACGCCTTACAGAAATAATTCACTAAAAACATACAAATCGGGCGACTTCATAACTTAATTATGGTTACATATTTTTAAAAGCTGTTTTCACTGATTTGTTAACAAAACTTCAATCTACAAAGTGACTAACGCGTTTTTCAAAATTCGATCTGGAAGTATTTTTACTATCGCTGTAAAGTTCAACTACAATTTTTCAATGTTAATTATTTTTTTCTTAATTATCAGATGATGATAGAGAAATTTCCTATAGTCACTTTGTAGTGCTAGTTGTCAGGTATATAGAAAAAGAAAATGAATTAGTTATATTCAGAAATAAAGTCTCTATGAATTCGCCCGTTTTAATGGTTTTCGTATATGGAGTTATTTCGTAAGATTGCTCTTAACGGCGAGAGAAGTGGAACGGTGTGATGTCTTACGCAGACCCAGGTTCATTTTGTGGGCGATGTGATCGCTTTTCTAGCCTCGCACCAGGTGTCTATTATTAGGTCTGTTTGTTATCCTGCACTGGTGTATACTAGTGTACACTTTTTTTGCGAAATATGCTTTAATGAAGCCTAAATTCTTTGATAATGTGTCAATACGAATCATACATATCCCTGCTGACATACCACACAAGCATTTCAGGTTGTATTAAAGCGAATTTTGCGAAAAAGTATGCATTGGTGAACACCAGTTCAGGATAACAAACAGACCTATTATTGTTCTGGGCGTTGTGAGCGTTATGTGGAACAATGCCACCGTTACTTTGATTATTTTGATCGTTAAGTGGAACCTACCCTTAGATAGAGCAGCAAAACAGTGGAAAATATTTTTTACATACCTATTTCCTAAGCAGTTTATCAAACGAGGTTATGACTTGGCTTAATGAACAAGCACAACAATTTAGAGATACGGATTTAACTGACTTGGCGCGAAATGTTGTATTGTATCTTCATGAAATCAGGGAAACGTTCTTGCAAAGAAAAGTTCGAAACTAATTCGACAACAATTACGGATTTTGCATGCGCATAGGAAAATTACACAAACTATCAGAAATTGTTTGCTAGAACAAACCTTATACACTGATAAAAGTGGTAGTAAACTTACACTATTTTTACATTGAAATTCAGTGTTATTTAAAGTAAATTTTTAATATTACGTAGAACTCTATGTATTATTACTTAATAATAGTAAAATAATATAAAATTTCGATGTAAAAATGATGTAATTTTACTATCATTTTTATCAGCGTATGTACATAAAAGTTTCCTTCCCGTAAAATATAGTTGTACATAAAAGTTTCCCTTGCTTTTCAATTTAATGAGTTATTCTTAAAACGTACTAATAAAAGAAGGGAAGCCTTTTTTTGAGTAAGTGTATTTTAAGGGAGAGAAAGCTTCGTATAGAAATATTTTATTTTAATGTTCCCACCTAATAGTTGGCGAGCATTACACAAATAATTTTTGTGGGATAGGCTTTCAGGGGTAGTGTACTAGTTTGTTGTTTTAGATGGACAGCGAATGTAAACCTTTATGTGTAATTTTAAGGTAAGAGAAACCTTTGGTGTAGATTTACACACAAAGAAAACCTTTGGGTGTAAATTTATACACAAAGATTTCCTTTCCCTAAAAATTTAGCATTTAGGTGTAAATTTATAACAAGGATTTCTGGTTTGTGTTTATTGCGAAAGTGAAAGCCGAAGGACCATTTTTGATTTTTTATTGCAAAAGTAATGCACACAAAGAAACTGTTATGTATGTATGTACGCTAACACTCAAGTTCCATCTTGCTTGTTGGAACTAGAGCTCGAGAACCATCGATAGCACATCGATAGTTTACTACTATCGAATGTAATCGATAGTTTCCTAGAACAATCGATTGTTTTCGATAGTTTTCCTTTTCACCGTCAGATACCACCTACGAAGAGATACCTAGTCTGCGTTTGCATCTTGGATGTTCATGTTGTCGGGTGCTCTCATTTCCGTGTAGGATAGGTATTTTTTTCTTATGCTAATAGTAATTACCCAGTAGCAACACTTAAACGTCAATGTAAAAAAAAAACGCCATACTGTTTGGTAATTGATAATAATAATAATTGATAATAGCAAATAGGTCTATTCGATAGCTCTGCACTTTTCTACACTTTTTACAGCAACCGCCCCTGAGAGAGTGAGATGCATATAATTAATGCGAGTAGGAGTGAGAAAAATAGAGTAAAGGTGTTAAAAGTGTGGAAAGTGCAGAACTATCGAACAGGCCTGATATAATTTGCAAATCAGAAGGTATCAAACAAAATGGCAAACAATTGCTGAAATAATCATTGCTATTGGCAAATAACATTGCCGGTACAGGCGCTAAAATTTCCGAACAATGGGGGTGCAGACGTGATCAACAAGCGACATTTAATTACTTACTTCTTTATAGAAAACAGGTTTCATAGATATTTTTTATCGGAAACGAAACGAGATTTTATAATAATTGATGCGTATCTAACGATTCTAACACGACTTAAGCGATCATAGTTGATCACGTCTACTCTACTACTCATTTGTCCACCAGGCGCCAACACTTGTCATGAAAGTTCCCAATAGGTTTAAGCCTTAGCTTAACTTTAAACTGGCATTGTACGACTGGGCCTAAAAGTTAAATATTTGAAGATTTTTATTATCTTAAAAACAAGATTTTATAATTTTTGGTTGCCTTATTTATCCATCGAAAAAATTTGCAACATTTACTTATTTATTTTGTACCTATCGAAAATTATCGATAATTATCGATAGTTTGATACTCAACTATCGATAATTATCGATGGTACCCACTATCGATAGTTCTCGAGCTCTAGTTGGAACCCCTTTCTTCCGCATGTTCTTCTTCAGTCGGTAATGCAGGGTTGCGCATGACAAAATACATTAACTTGAATAAAATGATAACTGACGGCTGGCGACATCTGTTAACGCGCAGACAATTTCCTTTCCCTTAAAATGTACACACAAAAGTTTCCCTTCCCTTAAAATACGCACAAAAGTTTCCCTTCCCTTAAAACTTACACACAAAAGTTTCCCTTCCTTTAAAATTTATCCACAAAAGTTTTCCTTTCCTTAAAATACATTTTCACATAAAGGTTTCCTTTTCCTTTTTAATCTAATATCACGGGGTGGACACTTATATTGGAGAACTTGGTACCTAGCAAAATGAGGTAGTAGTATTTCCCCTAATTGTAGAGGTCGCAGCAGTGCATAAATTTAAATTTGGCGCCTTACTTCCGTAACACCACCGACCTGTCCAACCAATCGAATGCAAGTTACAAGCGTTATGATGGCGTTTGTGGCGTTATGCGATTATGCTCTTTGTGGCATGGCGTTGTGGTTTGTGTTATTTTAAAGTTATCGTTTATTTTTAAAGTTTTATCGTTTAAACATTTTATGGAAAACTGTTTCGGCAGAAATAATATTTTACTTTATACAGCTGTTCTCACTGAACATTTACCAGGTAGTAATATGTCTTAAAGTTTGGTAGATAACCATTATTATTAATTTCAATTATGTTATTTAGAGCCCCTGCAAATAGAGACGATAAATGAAGAGAACCAGCAATTAGATGAACCTGTTCCGGAAGGCAAGAGTATACCTGTTCCAGAAGGAGAGAATATTTTTGGATTCGTTGCCCTGCATTTAGTTTATGGTCAGTGCTGTCGACATTGTTTAGTCCATAGTAATTTTTTGTTTTGTTTGAACACTAGCTGTTTGATTGTGGAGGTTATAATTTGATATAAAAATTTGAAAACAAAGAATCTTTTATTAGCATAAATCGATTTGAATGTTGAAGTGTGAGGTACCAACAGCTGATTCTCTGACAACTGTTAACCTGAACGTTTTCACATTTAGATGATGAACTGATGAGCATTTTTTATTTTTATTAAAACTAAGCAGACTAAGTCGACCCTGTTATTTCAAAACAACAAACAGACCAATGAACCATATTTTGAGAAATCAGTTTGTAGTTTTAGTGTAGAACATACAATAGGATGATCGTGAATTTTACTGGTCTGTTTGTCCTTTTGGAATTATACGGTCCAATTGTAGACTACATAAAAATTATAATTTCGTATATTACTCTGACGTTAATTCTATAGAGGTTGTATGTATTATAATGCACTGTACTTATTTTAAATGTACATACTTAAATATAATTTGTTTTATGAAACTGTGTTTTATTTTCGGTTTTACAAGTTATTGCTGAGTTTCACCAACACTAAATACATGTAATCATCGACTAAAAGTAAATATTGCTATGGTTACACATGGTAAAATCATAACAATATTTATTTTTAACGTATGATTATATTTATTTAGTGTTGATAAATGAAAATTAAATATTGAAATACCAAAGGTTATATTTGGGTTTGGAACTACGGTTACTTTTTCCCCTAATTGTAGAGGCCGCTTTACAAGGTACTCAAACTTTCTATTGAGTGTCCCATCTATTTATGTATTATCTATGTCTAATATGTTCACTGCTCATTTAAATACACCTATCATACTATCCCTGAAAGCCAGTCCCATAAAAATTATTTGAGTAATACCCAAATAACTATAGGTACATTTTCAGGACCAACGCCCGATGGGTCAGCTCACTTTAACCCTTGTTTATATACATCTAGTTAGCCCATCCTTGAATAAAATCTGACAACCAGTTTTTGGAAACCAGATGCGTTAATTTTGGAAACGAACACCAGGCGGCGACAAATTAGTAGTACCCGGCATCTATTATTAAATAGATGCATTATTAGCAAATAAATGGTTTTCAACAAAAATTAAAAACACGGCTTTGGCCAACGAGTTAAGAATATCAGGAGTCATAGTAACATTAGTTTCTCATCCTATCTGGTCACTAAATGTGGCCGCGCACACGAGCGTTTTACAATATTCTGGAACGTCCATAAACCAATCATTGTTTATAACACACATATTACATTAAATTTAACTGAATAAGATTCGAGAAATGTCAATTGTATTCTATACACTGGAGTTCTATGACTCAAAGAACTTCAAAGGAACTTATACGGACACTAATATTACAATTAAAGCTGGTTCTTGTTTCCACATCAACTTAAAACGAAATAAAAAAATAAGGACTAGAAATAATTTCGATGTAAAAAGTAACTTTTCTATTCATTTCCAGCAACTACATTCAATTATACGTCGCTATAACTTATGTATTCAAAATGGAGGCCATAATTTTGAACAGTTTTTATAATTTTTCATGTTTTCATAAGTTGAAATTAATTAAAATTTTGTAGTTACTGGAAATAAATAGAAAAGTTACTTTTTACATCGAAATTATTTCTAGTCCTCATTGTTTTATTTCGTTTTAAGTTGATGTGGAAACATTTCCGGCCACAACTTTATTAATAAAAGTTGCTTAACTACATGCCCTCTACTACATACTTCTGAAAGTTAGGAATAGTTTTTCTGAGACACTCTGTATAAATCAAATTAACTGCATATACAGGGTGAGTTATTAAGCGCCCTTTCTTCCATAGCTCATTTATAGAATGATATAGAATTTTTTTCTTTCACAAGGACATTCTACCTATTGAGCACTATATCCTAAAATTATTTTGGTACATACATAGTGTTACGTAAAGTAATGGCAGCATGTAGCAGGATTTTTTTAAATGGAATACCCTGTGTATTTTGTTATAGGAAGACATAACACTCGATCCTCTAAACAGTAGCGCATAAAATATTTATATTTAATTAACCAACAAGGGCGGGGTTTCTCAGTTCCAGTTTAACTTTAAACTCCTGTTTATTCCCATGGTAGCAATTATAAAAACAATTGTTCCTATGGAAATGAACAGGAGTTTAAAGTTAAACTAGGACTGAGAAACCCAGCCTAAGAGTAAATTAATATTTTATTGAAAACCGTCTGATTTTCAACTTCTCTTGAAATACTAACTGTAACGTATTGTTTGTCGTACGGCAATAAAAATCGGTAGTGTTATAAATTAAAGTGTAAGGAATAACCTAGATATAAATTCTTTTAGTCTTACTTGTTGGTTCAAGCCTGTGTAATTGTCAGAATGTCAAACTGCCGTTATTCAATTTTTTTAAATGCAACCCCCCCTATCTCTTTTCACGAATAGATAGTGTTCATGTTCCTCTTCAATTTTGTTATAGGTATTCTGTATCTAATCCTTACAGTTCTTTTGGTATAATAAACTTTTTACATTTTTACTCTGAAATCAATATTATGAAGTTATTTAATGTACCGTATTTTAATTTCTTTAAGACAACGTCATAAAACAGATGGATAATATCAAGTTTACAATTGATTACAGACTCTTATTACATTATAATAATCGTATTTTTGTTATAATACAATTCTTTTACTTTGTTTTAATTAAGAATGCTTTAAAATTGATTCGATGTAATTCCTAAGCTTCAGTTGTCTTCATTAACATTTGATTTAATAAAATCTGAATACTTGAACAAAAGAAATTCACCGATTTTCATTTATTTGTTAGATTTTTAATTTATTATTTGTATATTTTTTTGAAGTATAACAATTTTTACATTAAGGTAATTATTTGCAAACACTGATATTTTCTTTTGTTGTAAACCGAATCAATTTTAAGACGTTAATTACAACAAGGTGAAAGAACTGTATTACAATAAAAATACGATGATTATAATGTAATAAGAGTTTGTAACCTATTGTAAACTTGATATTATCCATCTGATTTATGAAATAGAGGACGCTGTCTTAAACAAATTAAAATACGATACGTTAAATAACTTTTTAATATTGATTTTAGAGTAAAAATGTAAAAAATTTCTTGTAGCAAAAAAACTGTAAGGATTAGATGCAGAAAACCTATAACAGAATTGAAGAGGAACATGAACACTATCTATTCGTGAAAAGAGATAGGGGGGGTTGCATTTAAAAAAATTGAATAACGGCAATTTGAAAATCTAATAATTACACAGGCTTGAACACTTGAAAAAACAAATGAAACTAAATCAGTTTATATCTGGGTTATTCCCTATACTTTGCTTTATAACACTACCTATTTTTATTTCCGTACGACAAACGATACGTTATGGAATGTAGGACAGAAATACCTGAAGCTTTATATGCACTTCTGGGACATCCTGTATATTTATAAAACTGACATATTATATAATTAAGTACTACAGAGTATACATTAATGATTGAAAGGCGTTTGAATTTGGCGCGTTGTCGAATTAGTAATTTTCGTCTTACAAGATTGGTATTCATGCTGGATATGTTGAATTTCGTCAGTAGCGTGCGTGTGTTGTATTGTTTACGTTTTGATTTCCTTATTTTATTATTATTGAGTTAGTGGCTAAGTTCATTTTAAAACTCCATCGAGCGAGTAGTGTCAGAGCAGAGTACGTGACGTCATTGACAGAGCTTCGTGGTTCACGCGAACGACACAAAACTCCAGCCAGCTGTTTAAGAAATTTGTCAAATGTCAAGTACGATAACGAAGTTATTTTATGGTTATTTTTGATTGCAAATAATAAACAGACAGAATTGCGTTTAGTTAATAAATAATAAATTGTACACTCTCCATAATTTTGATAAATACGCACCAAAACTTAAATTTAAGGTTAGAATATGCACATGTGATTACCAACAATAACAAGTCAAATTCGCAGTGCGCATGCGGAACTTCAGAACTCTACAGGCTAAGTACGTTTAAGAGCTCCGAGCGCTCGGAGTTCACAAACATGTTCGTTTTAGTGCACGGAGTTTACTCTATTTCGTTCGACATGGCACTCAAATGTTGCACGGAGTTTGCTCGATGTGCTCTGGATTCAATTGTAGAGTTCTGAAGTTCCGCATGCGCACTGCGAATTTGACTTGTTATTGTTGGTAATCACATGTGCATATTCTAACCTTAAATTTAAGTTTTGGTGCGTATTTATCAAAATTATGGAGAGTGTACAATTTATTATTTATTAACTAAACGCAATTCTCTCTGTTTATTATTTGCAATCAAAAATAACCATAAAATAACTTCGTTATCGTACTTGACATTTGACAAATTTCTTAAACAGCTGACTGGAGTTTTATGTCGTTCGCGTGAACCACGAAGCTCTGTCAATGACGTCACGCACTCTGCTCTGACACTACTCGCTCGATGGAGTTTTAAAATGAACTTAGCCACAATTGAATCCAGAGCACATCGAGCAAACTCCGTGCAACATTTGAGTGCCATGTCGAACGAAATAGACTAAACTCCGTGCACTAAAACGAACGTGTTTGTGAACTCCGAGCGCTCGGAGCTCTTAAACGTACTTACCCAGTATTAACGAAAAGGTTATTTTTATTTCCACTTTTGCTGTCAGACATTTTTCATTGGTAAGTACAGCCATATAACAGGAAATAAAAATACACACAAACGTTTTAGGTTAGCGATGGTTTTCACGGACCTGCACAATAAATTTATCGTTGAGGCCTATTTTCGGTCGGGGATACGCAATGAACAAAATGTGTGGAATTATTCTTATCAAAGTTGTCACCAACAATTTCAAGAACAGTTCCCTGAAGTGGTATTCACATATGATTCTTTTATGCAACACGTCCGCCGTATAATTCAGAGATTTCGTGAAACAGGCAGTGTTTCTAAAGGAAAATCTACAGGCCGGCCCACTGTTCTCACCGAAGAAGTCGTCGCAGATATTCATCAAAGAATGGATGTAAGTCCGAAGAAGTCTTTACGGTGTTTATCGGCTCAAACGAATTTATCACTTGGTACATGTCAAAAGGCTTGCAAGAAGGTTCTACATTTACATCCATATAAGATAACTGTAACTCATGAGTTGCTACCTCTTGATTTGCCTCGTCGAGTGCAATATTGCCAATGGTTTAATGAGTTCTTAAATAATGACGATATGTTAGACATAACTTTCTTCAGTGATGAAGCATGGTTTCATCTCAGCGGTTATGTAAATTCGCAAAACCGTAGAATATGGTGTGCAGAAAACCCTCATATTTTTGAAGAGACTTCATTACATCCTCAGAAGATCGGTGTGTGGTTGGCAATGTCAAGAAGGAGGATCATTGGACCTATTTTTTTTCAACACAATATTAATGCACTCGCATATCAAGAAACAATTTTAAATCCTTTCATTGAAGAACTTCATGACGATGAATTACAAAGGGGTTACTTTCAACAGGATGGAGCTACAGCCCACACTGCACTGACAACGTTGAATCATTTGCAACAGTTCTTTGGGGATAGGTTAATAAGTAGGGACAGATGGCCTCCTCGGTCACCAGACTTAACCCCACTTGATTTCTTCATGTTCGGTTTTTTAAAAAATAAAGTGTTTTCAGAACGTCTCCAAACGTTAGAAGAATTACAAAATGCTATTACAGAGGCTGTCAACAGCATCACTCCAGAAACACGACACAAAGTTTTCGAAAACATGAAAAGAAGAGTAAATTTGTGTTTGAATTCAAATGGGGGACATTTTGAACAGATGTTATAATTTTATTTTATATCTGCTTTACTTTTTATATTCTCCATATCAATGTATGTAATTAATAAACGTAAAATAATTTCTAATCACTAATAAATTGTTTTAATAATATATAATTTTATGTGCCGCCCATGGTAAAACAGAATAGTATGCAGTACCAACTTTTACAAATAATCTAATGGGCGGGAAATTCAAACACCCTTCAATCATTAATGTACACTCTGTATATTTATGTATTTTCATCCTGCTTTAATTTCAAACTTTATCGAATAACGATAGTATTGTATTCACTTTTAAGTGTAATAAATATACTAAGAAATAAATAAATGAGTAGAATAGAATAGAATTCTTTTCGTTTCAGGCATCTTTATATGTCAAATTATTAATTATTTTCTTAATTGTGTTTAATTTATAAAAAATGTCTCTTTTTTTATTTATTATTATTTGATAAACTGAACAATCGATTTCGCAAAACGTCAAGTAAGTACTGTGATATACTCTTGCTCGCTTTTTCATATTACAATAATACAATTTCATGAGTAAGAACTGTAAAAAATATTGTTTTAAATGGTCTATTTTTCTGTCACAGACTGATTTTTTTTTAAATTTTGGATTTGTTTTCTAAACTTTTAAAAGTTTTTCTTGATTACTCTATTTATGCGATGAAATTTTTTCTGTTATATTCGATCCAATTCAATTATTAAATTAAAAAAAAACCGGGAAGTACCGACACGCGTTTGCGCTTGCGCAGTTTTCGCGGTCGACTGGCTGGAGGTCTTACCCGCTCTTGTGATGTTTTCTCTGGTTTTATTCAAAAAGCTGCAGCTGCGATTGCTTGCACTATTGAAATCACCATTGAAATATAGATGGCACGACAATAGCATATAGTGCTCTGTTTCATTTCCGTGAATTTACTGTTGTTTAGCTGAATTAACAAATGTTTGCTGCTACGCCATCTATCGACACAATTTTATTGGATTCCATTCAAAGCATGGCCAACTCCATTAACATTCACTGACGTGTATGTATGGCCGTTTCAATTCGACTTTTAAAAATTTTGACGGTACTCCACTCAGCGCCTCTTGTGAGTTTTTAAGTAATTGCAGTTGCCATTACGTTACTGTCAGTAGTTCTGTAGTATCTTTAATAGAGAGCGCTGAGGGGAGTACTCCACGGCATGCTTTCCGGAACCGATTTTTAGGCGAATTGACACGGCCATACATACACGTCAGTGAATGTTAATGTTGCTGGCCATGTTCAAAGCTATGGTATGGGCATTGCTTATATATGTCATAAACAATACATAAACAATGGTATGGGCTAACTAGGTATATATAAACAAGGCTTTAACTAACATATACAGATCCATCCATCACCAAATGTGCCACTGTGGCCCCTTTAAAAAGAAATAGCGCCTGAAATTTTATGATTAGTACTGGCATGAAATTTTGGAGTTTTTACGGAGGCTCAAACTTAATTTCTCTACTTCGCAACATTCATAATCTTTCAATTTCGAAAAAAAGCTAAATAGAAAATTGCAAAATAAAATCTATAAATCTAGAAGAGATTCATCATGCATTACCGGCTATTGCGACAGAGTCTCGTAATTTGCCGGGTATGATGGGCAACATATTATAATAAAATGTATTTATACAAAAGTTTCTCTTCCCTTCAAATGTATATACACAAAAAAAGGCCTTCCTTCTCTTTAACAGCACTTTTTAAGAATAACTTATTCAAAAATATTGATATGGAACATCAAACATGACCTAGAAATCGTAACTTTTAAAACATGATAATTTCAAAATTTACGGATAATCCGCAAATTTTATTGCAGAAATACGTTCAATATAAGGTAAATTAATTATTTATGTCACAAAAAATGTTGAACGTTTATGGATATATTCTTTACCAGACCCCAGTGGCGGCTAATTCAAGGAGGCACAGGAGCACGTGCCCCCCAAGTTAATCAAGCTTTCATATATTTATTCGTTTATCACTATTTTATTTCTTTTAATAATAAATAATAAGACCAAACTGTAAGAAATTAGCTTGTTAAGTCTCAATACTTATTTCGCAGTTTCTCACCAATATTTACTTCTAGAAGTTCACGTCTCCCGAGAACGCGTCATTGCCGTTGTAAATGTTGTAATTAAACGATGTTATTATCAGGTTGTTATGACAACGGAGCCTAGGAACCAGGCCCGCGCCAACCACTTTTGGCGCCCTTGTGCAATTTTATATTTGGCGCCCCAAAGAGCGTAAAAAGTCTGTATTATAAGTAATAACAGTAGGTAGTAGTATATTGTTAAAGAAACCACGTTATTATAAAAAATAAAAGAATTTTTATTTTTCAATTTTAGAGTGAATAATTTATTATTTAAGTATGTACATACAGAATACTTTTAAAAACAAAAAAAAAATACGTTTACAAACAAAACATTTCAGATTTAAATTTCAACTTTAGCATATACATGTAAATAAAAGCATTTTTAACAAACATCAAAATTTGTAAAACTAACCTACTCGAATATTTTCTTACTACTACAATATTTTGTTTACACAAAACCTTAAAACGTTACATTTTAATTAAATGAGTAAAGCTTTTCGTGCTTTAGATTTTGCAAATTGTTTGATTAAATCTTCGGTATCTATTTCTTTTAATAAATCTGATTCTATTGACATGATTGCAAGATTGTTCAATCGGTTTTGCCCCATAGTTGATCTTAAATAATTTTTGATTATTTTCAGTTTCGAAAAAGAACGTTCTGCCGTAGTAACAGAAACTGGCATTGTTAATAAAATACGAAGAATTATGGTCGTATTTGGAAATGAATCCGCGAAGTTGTTAATTATGATAAAATTTAATGTTTTTTCTGGACACGTTATAATTTTTTCATCAAAATTTTGTAAAAATTGCAATTCTCTAAGAAGTTCAACAGCAATTATATCTTGTTCATTTCGAGTTTTGTTGCTTAATACATTTTCAACTTTTTTACATAATTCTAATTGTTCGTGTTCAGTGTAACTTTGAAATTTATCAAGATTTCATAGAAAACTGAAGTTATGGAAATAAGTAGACAGGATTTGAAATCTTTCATCTACTGATGTTATTATTACATCTACAATATTAAAGAAACAATCAACTTTGAACTTTAAAGTTTCGTCTTCAATGGTTTCATCCTCACGCTCATAATCAAATTGTTTTCTTACTTTCCGTGCTTTTAGGCCCTTTCGTTTTTTAAATTTAAAATAAGAAAGTTGATATCACTTCCGGGAAAACCGGAAGTCCTGCGGGGGCCAGTGGTATGTCGGAAAATTCAGCTTTTTATTTAATTTATCGCTCCCGAACTTTATGTAAAAAATAAAAATTCTAGAAGAGTGAACACATGGCGTGGACACCCTGTATTGAGAATTGGATATGGGTTTATTAGAATTTTTTTCTTGTTTTGACCTCTAGTATCACCTGTCAAACGGTGTACAGTTTTTTTATTAACACCCTGTATATGTCTAGTTAGTCAACCGACGGAAATTAATTTTAGTTCTGGACCAAGATTGATAGGGGGCGATGGACTAGAAGTGTAGGGCTGTGTTCATAAAAGACACTCTAGAGTTACTCTCGGCTAATATTGCAGTCTCTCTTGTATAAATGAATTTATGTATTTTGTTTCTCATCTATGAATCATAAAAAACTAAATCAAGCGTGGTTTCCATAGCAACAAACACGATGTAACGAAGTGACCACTCCGTTACTAGTTTTGTACATATTAGGTTAAATTTTGTATATATTAATTAGCATGTATTTTTAGGATGTGCTTGCGCAGCTTAATTTAGGTGGGAACTCCAAGAGAGTGGGGCGCCCCACCACGCGCAAGCCTTTATAAGTGCGCTCGGCGCACGTTTCAATCAGTCCTCGGCCGGCTCTTGAGCCGACGTTAACAGGTTTGAATCTCCACTCATCAACTGTTTCCAATAAATGCCGTTTTGATTTGTTTGGTGTGGTGTTGCCGTGTATTTAATCGAGTTTCGTTATAGTTGTGAACATAATACTTAAATTAGACACATTTTCTTCAAATTTCTCGACGAATTTTTTAGGATTTCGGGGAACAAATGTAGTTACTTTATGTGCGAAAAGAGTCTGAGAAGAAACCCTGGACTTAGAAAATTTATTTTTCCCATTCATTACGATGTACGATGTAAAAAATGGATTATAAATTCAGGTTAACGAACATTGCCACTAACAAGGGAAAGTTCCCAACCCGAAAATTCAAAAAAACTGAAACTTTGTGGGTTAGTAGTTCACCCTACGGTGAACACGGAATTATTTTACCTGCCCAAAAAAGCCCTAAGTGAGCAACAACACCCTTTGAAATTTCTGCGATTTTCGGTTTTCTGCAAATAACTCGGCAACCAATAGAGATAAAAATTAAAATTATATGACAAAATATTTATCTTTTAAAACTCGGCAACCAGTAGAGATAAAAATTAAAATTATGTGACAAAATATTTACAACACAACAAAAGCAAATTTAAAAAAATTATTGGTGGACACTGGAATCATTTGGATCCTATTTCCATTGCGGCACTCTACATGTTTTAAGTGGAACACTCTATGCTCGATATTTTGCTGGAAAATTCATTTTTTTTGCTTAATTAATACTTTTCAAATTTCATGTAAATAGATTTAAAAATAAAAATTCTGGAATTCACATGTCGAGGGACTCTCAATATATTTATACACACTCTTAAAAATAGTTTGACGAAGAAATAAGAAAATTTAATTAAAAATTTTTTCACAGAAAGTTAACAAAAAAATAGGATCTTGTAATGAATTTTTATTTAAATAAATGTAAAACGATAAATAAAAATAAAACAAAATGCAGGCGATTTTGATATTTTTTTAAATATACAATCGCGTATAAAAAAATGGACTGTTTTACGTCAATTTTATAATATAAAACTTTTGCCTGGTGGTTGTAATTATGATGTTTTATTGGAAAAATTTTGAGAAAAAAAAATATTGACCTTTATCAAGAAATTTTCATTAGGTGGGTGTCCAACTTGTCGATCGCTTAATAATTTTGACAGTTGAAAAAAATAATAAATAACATTTGTTATCGATATTAATATTAGAGAAAGCAGAGAAAAAGGACTTTCACTTTTCAGATTTTTATTTACATATTTATTATTTCATGACATTTTACAAGAAATACATACATTCTTTCTACACATAGGTAATTTAGAATCTCTGTTTTATAAAATAGTTTTATTGTCAATTTAATATTACATTTTACTATTATGTATTTATTTAACTTGAAGGTATGATGCACTGACGATGCCTATTTAGGTGAAACTAGTATGCAATAAAAGAATTTTTGAAATTATAGAAAAGAATATCTTTCGTAAATATTTATAACAGAATCTATAAACAGCATCGAGAATTCAATCAATAAAAAAAAAACTCTTTATAAATTGCCCAGAACACATAGCAATGCGATTTTTTTGACTTAATGCGAAATTATTCTTATTAAAGCGAGATGAGACACACACGTCATTTCCAATAATTTTTTTTCTCAAAAATTTTCCCATAAAACATAAATTTTTGATGTGTTTCGATAGTGATAATGAGCTATCAGAATTAAAAAAAGAAATGTAGTAGAAAAAGAATGGTTATAAAAAAATATCGATGACGTCTTACTCGGAAACGAATGGCTGTCAAAAATTAGTTTTTACATAAAAGTAGGGGAAACCCGGGCAAAGTGAATACCCTGGGCAAAGCGAATATTTTCTGCCATTTGTAAAATATTTGCTTGACATCAACTGTATATGACCAGGAACGTTCGTCCTTCATTGCTCAGTCAACAAAGATTTACAGGGGGTCGCGCTGCATGCTATACGGGCAGTAGCAAATTAATTTTCACCCAAAAAAGATTAATTTTTCAAGGCAAGTGTTTTATCAATTATTCTTACATAAGATATACAGGGTTAGTTAAAAGTTTGGAAACGGTCACTTATTGCCGTTATTATTCATTTTAGGAAACTATGTTTTTTATGAAAGTTTTTCAGGAAATTTTGATCTACAATTGAGAATACTTGACTTTTTTTTTCTTCAATTTTTTTTGAGTTATGCCTATCTGCGTAATTTTTTTAAATGGAAACTTGTTAATTTTACTCTACCGTTCGATAGAGTATTTTTTTCTCTTCACAATAGCATTCTTGTTTTTTTTAGAATTGAAGAGTTTCTGAAAAAAAAACAATATTTCAAGTATTCATTTCCCGTCGTGCATGCTTATTAGCGCTAGGTCAAGTACATCTAAGTAAGCGATAAACAAACTCGAGCGAGTAACTTTATCAGTGGTTATTGTTTACGTCAAATTCAATTGTGCAATTGACTGCTGTTAATATTAGCAATCGCGAGTTTAAATGAACGTCAACAAATTGAAATAATTATGATGCTGGGTTATGGAGATAGACGTAGAAGTTTACAAGACGTTTGTAATTTATTTAATAATACGCATCCTGACAATTTGAACATTTAATTTAATTTACTTAGTTATTTATTAGTTTTTTTTGTTGCTTTTGTTTTTAATGATAAGATTATGACCGATAACTTCAATTTTGTCTAGATCTACCTAACTAAAATAAATATTTGCACCAGAGTTTTCAATTTCACAAAAAAGACAAATGTTTTTTTTTTCAGAAAACCCTCAATTCTAAAAAAAACAAGAATACTATTGTAAAGAGAAAAAAATACTCTACCGAATGGTAGAGTAAAATTAACAAGTTTCCATTTAAAAAAATTACGCAGATAGGCATAACTCAAAAACAATTGAAGAAAAAGAAAATTCAATTATTCTCAATTGTAGATAAAGATTTCCTAAAAAACTTTCATAATGAACATAATTTCCTAAAATGAATAATAACGGCAATAAATGACTGTTTCCAGACTTATATATTACCCGTAATGTATTTATAGTTATGATATACATATTTGCCCTTTTATACTGTGGATATTTCGAGGTTTGTTAAAACCGTTTTGGTTTAAAATATTATAATCTTGAAAATAGTCGCACAGGGCAAAACGAATCGGGCAAAGTGGATACTGTATAAACTTTGCCTTTTATTAATGACTGTGTTTTAATTTTGTTTATTGTTCGCGAACTCGGTGTTTCCATTGTTTACACATTTCATACTTTGTTGCAGATGGTATACATATAAATACAAAAAAAGACAAATCAGGGCAGCTGGTCAGAGAACGTTATTCAAATAGCACTGGTCCTTTTATTTGTGATATCTATTCTGGATAAATACTGATTACTAAAAAAACAGATTTCCTAAGATTATAACTTGTGCCCCTCAGTTCATAATTAGTTTTGTTAACGATTATAGTCTTTTATTATTTGATATCCACTTTGCCCTAAGTACTCGGGCAAAGTGGATACTTTTCCATTTTTTAATTTTTTATTTATAGAGGCAAGAGGCTTTAAAGGTAAGGCAAATTGTTAATTCCAATTCAAAGTTTAATAAATGAAGACTGATTTATATACGTTGTTCACAAATTAAAAAACCACCACCTGCTGCATTATGTTACTATAAAACATAAGTCCCCTATAAAACGTTATCAAAATAGCAAGGTTGGCAAGGTATTTGAAGTTTCATGTCAAAGTAATTGTCAAATCAATTTTATTATTATATTGTTTACATTTATATTCATTTTAACAAGTCATTTCAATGCCTCGAAAGCAGAAAAATATTTTAAATGCCAAAATAAAAGAAGCACTCGTCAAATGTTATGTTGAAATAAAAAATTTGGCACCAGATTTAAGCAACTGGCATTACTATTACTATGAAAAATTCGTACGTTCTTGACATAAGACATAATGGATAATTACAGTTTGTCTGCTATAAAATTGTTTACGAACGATAAGGTAAAAACCATGAATCTATCACAATTATGATCACAATTATTAAATTTAGCACCACGGATCTGTTCAGCACGCATAACCTTGACGTTTATTTCAAACACTACTTGTCAATTTTGTTACCAAATTTCTAACTAGGACAATGTTGCCGGTTGTACTTTTCACAAGACAACGTCGCCAGTGGTCTTTTAATTTGTGAACAGAGAATAATATTTATTGCATTTTTACCTTTACTATTTTTCCTGGAATAACCATCTAATTATTAAGGTATTCATTTTGCCCGGGTTTCCCCTATGTACCTATTTTTTTTAAATAAAATTTAACTGTCCGAGCATTTTCTTGAAATATCAAAAATGAATAATTTACGAATTTTATCTACGACTAAAATATAATGGAAGTATTATATCTGTGGTTTGTGAACAATAATGCCATGCAATATTCTATTAGGGAATAATGACGAGGGATTAATAGTCATTATTCCCTCTTGCTCACCAATTACAAAATTTCTCTAATCAAATAATACCATGGCAACAAAATACACAAACTCAAAACTGTCATTGTTAAACGCGTAGTGTTTGTGAATTTGTACTGTTCATTGAAAATCTCTTAGTCGTAGATAAAGTAGAGTATACTACCTAGCAATAATGGCTATTATTCCCTCGGAGTGTGACTCCCTCGCGCTGCGCGCTCGGTTCGTAAATACTTTTCCTTGGGAATAATAGCTATCATTATTGACTCGTGGTATAATCTACTATTAAAATGAAATAACGTCCACATTTCGGTTTGTCAAGTCAGTAACCGTATTTTTGTTAACGCCAAAATTCTGAGGAGTTTGTGTAACTATGACACTCTCTTCTATGCAAGCAATTATTATCCTATAGCTTTTAAAACAACATTTACTTTAAGCATGATTGTCAATGACAGTTTCAAATTACAATCGGTAGCAGTTTTATGCAGATTAAAAAGTCTTATCCTATTAGTTTTTTTATCATAGCATTGGTACAATTTAGAAAAATTTTTCGTAATTAAATATTTATGTATAGTCGCGAGGTCGCGACCAAAAGAAAATTGGTCGTCAGTGTCTTACTTTCACACATTGACCAGTGTTTTATTGTCAAATGATCGTGATTGTCATAAACTTTGTACAGCGAAATGTTTGAGGTGTCAATTTTATTTGTCAAATTGATTAAAATCACACCTGACAAGCAGACAATATGTGACAATTCCATCATCCGTCACAACATGAGAATATGTGAACAGGGAATGAGCAATCCTTTAGGGTAAAATAGTGACGTTACTCCAACTCTCTCAGAGCAAACTTCGCCTTATTAATTTTTATAAGAGCACTTTGAATCACTTATATGATAAAAATTTCTTCCTCGTAGAAAGGTTTTAACTAAAATTTTGAAACGTGTTAAATTCGTGTTTTTAATAGATGTAGGTGGTGCATTGAAGACTTCTATTTTAATCTATCACTATCAATACAAATCGTTCGTAAAATATTATTTGCGATGCGCTTTTGTCTTTTGCAATAACTCTAAAAGATAAAATACATAAAATCCTACAATTTTGCATTTACAGTTTTTCGGTATCTCCTAAAATAAAATCTCTGAGTGGGGAAAAAAATAACCCTGATTATTTTTTAAGCAATCCTGTCAGTCAATCGTAATGAGGAAAAATTTCAAATCGACCAATATCATCAAAATTATACTGACAATTTACTAGTCGCTAATTACAGCGACTATTTTTTCACGTTTTCATTTGTCTAAATATAAACATTAAAAATTCAGCACTGTCGCCATTGTGGATTTCGCTTTTGAGATTTTCCGACATAGTTTAAAAAATAATCACGCCGAATTACATTCGTGGTGATAATTTTTTTTAATAATTTGATCTAGATTAATAAATAATTAATAACTTCGTCCACTCGTGAGATTTCTATGGCAACAAAGATTGGTGAATCTAGTTAAAATTATCAAAACATTATCACCACTTATGTAATTACTGTTGAATATCCGGCATTTGCTCATAAATTCAATATAGTTAAATTAAATACTCTCAGAATTTTGGAACGGTAAAGGTAACAAGTTTAAAAGCGTAGCGACAAGTCGGAACTCACCCAGTTTTATGATAACAACGTTGCCAAATTTATTTGACATGAGTTAGTTTTCCTTCAACCTTAAGATGGCAGCACATTACATAGCAAATTTTTATGATACATATTTTTCATTTTGCACTTTTAGGACTGATAATTTCGTATTTTTTATTAAACAAATGTGATCAGTTTTTTACCTAGAATGTGAGAAAGTCATTTTTCGTAATGAGTTTTAAAATTTTATAATTTTTCTTTGTTAATATAATATAATAATATAGTATTATTACAGACTGATCTACTTTTAGAATTATTAAATCGAACGCGTTTTAAAAGCAGCATTTGAAAAATAAAGTTTTGCCAATATGGCGGACTTCCATAGGTCTCTTAAAACAAAATGAAAATACCCATAGAGGAGAGCGCTCTAGAGCGGTCAGTTGAAAACGCTATAATTTTTTTCAATAAACGTACACTTGATATATTTTGATTTTAGAAGCATCTTACATAAGTTATTCAGTCTTTTTTAAACACAACACTTTTATGTTTATAAAATAGCGCGCGTTGTATTATCTGGCCACGCCCCCACGCGCGTCGCTCGGAGTTATTCTATTTTCGCAATTTATTCTCAACCAATGTTGCCACTAGTCACTACCATAAAATTTAAAGTTTCTACTGAAGTTTCAACGAAAAACGTACAGATGGTGCTTTCGATTGTCTTCTCTTCTATTTTCTCTGAGCAGCTCCCTGGACTTCAAGACGGCAATGGAATTGTCAAGCCCAAAAGCGTAGGCTGCAGCAGCCACCCGAATACGCCATCACAAATGCTCGGTCTTTATGCGCATGTGCATGTGCAATTTGATCGAGTTTCTGTAGCGGGACTCTGTGCGTTTGACAAGCTTCAGTTCTAACTCTAAGTTTGGAGGCTTTAGCCTTTATTTTACTTTTCCAGTCTGTTACAGTCTGTAATTAAAGGTAAATGGACTAAATTGTTATTTTATACTTTAATTTTATTACCTTTCTCCATTCTGGTTCAGTTTTTTGTCCATAGCCTAATGAATTTAATTTATTTTATTTATTTGGTATGGTTTGCCACAAAGCATTTCCCTCAGCTTTTCCTTGAGCCCCATTAAATTTATTGGTAATTAATCCTGGATTTTCTTCAGCAAGCTGAAGAAACACTTGCCAATGTTCTTGAGTTACTCGCATTTTAACTACTGATAATACGTAATGCAGGCACAAAAATGGTAATTTTAACTGAATTGTATCTAATAAATGAAACCCTGAAACGGGCTGAAACTTAAATATGAACATTTGTCCGCCACATGTTCTTATTATCTCTTTCGTTCTCATGTAACTATTCAGTTTTCTCTTTTTAAACGACACCTTAAAACGTGTCGACTTCGCTGGCGATGACTGGTAGTGGGAGAACGAAATCTTGGGTAGAAATGTATTACTGCGGATCTACACGTTGGTCCATATATTTGCCGAAACATTTGTCTGAACATTTGCCCTATCATTTGCGTACAAGTATGCTATCCACACAGTGGTCAATAAATAATAATTTAATTTTCGGTTAAATGATTACTCGACTTGAAAAGACTTTGTTTAAATGACAAGAATGACAAGTTTTCTTTTATTGTAGGTATCATTTTGGTTTTGTTGAAAATGTCACGCCTACTTCATTTGTAGGTAGTAGATGATTCATTCATTTTCAATAATTTTTCTCTCAATTTTTTTCCTATAAAACATAATAAATTTTTGATGTGGTTGGATAGAGAATTCAATGAGCTATCAGAACCAAGAAAAAAATTGGGGGTTGCTATTTAAAAAAATATGTCGCTGACGTCTTTACTCGAAAACAAATAACTGTCAAAAATTGATTTTCATTTGAAAATGTGTGCTTTTTAAAAACAAAATTTACCTGTCCGAGCGTTTTTTAGAAATGTCAAAAATAAAGAAATTACGAATTTTATTCCATACTTTAGAGGCTCACTGTATAACCTCCAGCAAGCAACGGTTTGTATACTGTACCGAGTTGAGTAGTTATTTTATGCGACAAACACGCACAAACGTGTGGACGGCACAAGTGTGTTGATTGGCCAACGACGCTCGAATTCCTTTGATTTGTCACTTTTTACCGACACCCAGGCGAACGCAGGCAAACTTGGCGCAGTCGAAGCCAATAAGACATTAGGTTTGTTCGTTTGTCTACACCAGTGCACACCATGTGCCCTAGTGCAGAAAAATGCGTTCGTTTGTCACAGTGCAAGTGCACTGATCGCGTTCGTTTGTCCAGTGCAATCTGTTCCAAGTTACTCTAGACTGCACCTTCTTGCTCGGTGTTTAAAGTGCGAACAAGAAAGTGCAGTACATCCTAACCTGAAAAATCTCACTTCTAAGGTTATCTGTCAGTTGGAATATGACGTAGTTGAATGTACACATTCTAACTGACAGATAAATTAAATTTAGGTCTTGGTATACAAATAACTATTAATATAAAAATAGTTCACAGTAAAAATATTACAAGTACTCACTTTCGCGTGACTTTAAAATATAGCACCGATTCACAGGAACAACGTCTGTCACCGTACAGTTATAATTATAAGGTCCGTTCCATTCGTCAGGATTTCGAGTTCTGAACCTTACTGAGCATGAGCAGTGCACAAAATTGGATATAAATTTCATACTGCGCATGATCTGAACGGTTCAGAGTTGGAAATTCTGTCAAATGGAACAGACCTATACGTTTTTGTAGAATCCATTATTTTTTATGCTCTTACCTGGATGAAAGCAAGGTTAACTGCACTGATTATCTGTCACGCATGTTTAAATTGCGTTCGTTTGTCTCTAAAGTTTTTTCTGCACGAAACTACACTGCACATCACGTGACGTTGTGCAAAACTACACCTAACTGTTTTCAGTGTAACTTCGTGCAGTACAAACGAACAAACCTAAAGCTAACGGCTACACGTTCGCGTTGGCCAAGGTTTGCCAGACTTCGCCCAGCGTGTGGATCCGGCCGACACCCAGACGAACGCAGGCAAACTTGGCCCACTCGAAGCCAATTAAGACAAAGTTAACGGCTACACGTTCGCGTTGGCTAAGGTTTGCCAGACTTCGCCCAGCGTGTGGATCCGGCATTACAGAGTACGAGTCGTATCGCTTCAAGTCGATAGATATACTACAGTGCACAAAGTCCCGCTACAGGCCATCAGGTTGAAACGTGACGTCACCGTAAGAGGCCACCGTGATGTAAGTATAACCCTACTTTAGGCGCATGTTTTTATTTGTGAAAATGTTTTATTTCTTTTATGTTTTTTTACTTTTTTATGTGTGGAATTGCGAGAAGAATGTCTCTAAGATACTACTGATACTATAGGAATAGCCAGAAATATTTTTTTTCCACTACTAGTACCTACTATAGCCTGTCATTTTGACATGTGTTAGGTTGCTGTGAAAAACAATTTCTCGACCTGAGGTAAATAATTTTATTATTTACCGGTAAATAATGAACATCAATTGTTACGTACGCTTTCAGGTACAAATCTATTGATTTTTCAGGCAATAGATTGTTTGCCACTTGTCCGGCAATTTCCCGCATTTCAGGCGGCGTACAATTTAAATCGCCGTACATCGTTTACCGTACTTACTTTATTTAATTGACGATTTGGCAAAAAGATCGACGTAAAGTTTGTGACAAATTAAAAAATTTAAATCAACTGTCATATCGGTAATACAGAAAACTGTAAACCTTTCGAAATTTGTAATAAATATTGTTCAAATTAAAATTATCATTTGCACTAGTAGTGGAAAAAATAGTATATACACCACGGTAGAGAAGTCTTATAACCCTCGGTCCTTTACATGTAATCATACCCTCGGGTTATAACACTAGACTTCTCTACCTAGGTGTATAATATACTATTATTTAATGATTTTGTGGTTTAAATGTGACGATTACACGATTGAAGTGGCAATGAATAATGAATAATTTCTCCGAATTACACATAGTAAGTGACTTTGTATATATATTTTTAATAAATTTAGTCTTTTTAGATTAAAAACTAACCTATAAAATTATAAAAAAACTAACACTACAACTAATTAAAACACAAACACGTAGTTTTTTAACCAAACACAACACGAAAACAAACAAAAAACATAAAAATAACAACAATTAACATAAAAACACTCGAAAAAACTAAGAAAAACACACGAAAAGACTAGACATTAAAGCAACAAGAGACTCTTACGGTGACGTCATCAGAAACAAAAGCCGGTAACCTGACGGCCTTTACTTCAAGACGGCAATGACAATTTACAAATCGGCGCATTCGATTGAATTGATTTGCACTGTGACAGAGCAAAATTTTTACACCGTGTCGAGAGACGGTGTAAAAGAGATGGGATGCATGTGGTGCTTGATGTTATTAAAAGATTGAAATGATTTATGGTGAAAAAAAAAAAAAATTTATTGCCGTGATGCAGTTGTGTCTTGAAGTATTGGAAAACATCAGCAGTTCTGATTCTGAAGAGAAACTATTTAATCAAGTTTTAAATGTCTCAGAAAAAATACCAAAAGTGGAAAATTATATTCACAATATTGAAAATTTTATAAATCAACATTCGTAGTAATGTCTTGGAATATGTTTCATGAAATAGAAAATAAATCTTTGGAATCTGATTTCATTAAAAATGTAGGGAATGAATAATATGGCCTAATGACTGCGGATCTTTATACTGCTCCAGATGCAGTGAATCGGATCTTGAAAATAATTCGGATTGCCCATCTCTAGTTCGCACTGTAATGCCTTCACCATGTCGCTGTATCATGTCGAGTCGTTCACATTCACCGTTTAGGGGCGTAAGTAGAGCTTGAAATCAATTTGATACAAAGTATACCTCCTTACTAGTTTTCTAAATTAATTTAATATTAATGCGGGGAAATGCCAATCCGGGAAACTTGGCGTCGAGATGTCAGCTGAAAGATGACGCGGCGCAGACAGAGTTGCTTCTTGGGGTTGATGCGATGGGTGCAGTTGGAGTTACTAGGTGATGGCACGTGGATCCTGCCGAGTTTCGAGATATCGACAGCAACAGTGCGGATACGTGGACCTTAATGAACGCCTCGGGGGTTGCGTAGATCCACTGAAGTGATGGAGATGACAACGAGGGATGTCTTCGGCCTCGGGGAAAAGAGTCGTCCAGAGAACAGCGATGCTGTGGCGATCTGGTCGATACTTTTGGATGTGTCGGCAGCAAGGGATGTTTTCGGCCTGGTATAAGAGAACAATCTGTGCGGAAGTTCCTGGTACAATATCGAGCTACTAAACATCCCGCAACTGGTAGAACTCCGAGTGAAATGCTGTTTTCACGTCAAATACGGACATTACTGGATTTGGTGAATCCAGTGAACAAAGTCACAGCAGACGAGAAGAAATGCGAGCGGAAATACGATGAGCAAATATGTTCAGGATCCGAGACGAGAACCGATGCAGACCACACGCCTGTTACCCTTAAAACTAGCCTGTCTAGCTGCCCTATCCCATACACGCGGATATGCGTGTATGGGTAATGGATGCTGGGGTTAGTATTAGATGTGTGGGAGAGATTCGCGTAAGCGTTCTCGACGGTTACTCATCAAACGTAGCTAGGGAAACCTTGCTGACATGAGTGCTAGGGGGAGGGGGAGCCCACCGGTCCCGGCCGGTCCCCCTCATTGGCGTTGGCCTCCTAGTGGCAGTGTCATAGCTGGCGGACAGCGGGAGTACCGTGCCGGACGGCGTCCCGCTGGCCATTTCTCAATGGGAGATAGGCTGACGCCTGGGTGCCCTTGGTTGTCGAAAGACACCAGAGAGAAATCGGTTGTAATGACGGGGCACTAGTATCCGAGATGAGTTGTAGGTAGCCATCGTTTGAGGTGTTGGACCCCGATGTGTTGAAGCCTAGGATCCGAGACGAGAACCGATGCAGACCACACGCCTGTTACCCTTAAAACTAGCCTGTCTAGCTGCCCTATCCCATACACGCGGGTATACGTGTATGGGTAATGGATGCTGGGGTTAGTATTAGATGTGTGGTAGAGATTCGCGTAAGCGTTCTCGACGGTTACTCATCAAACGTAGCTAGGGAAACCTTGCTGACATGAGTGCTAGGGGGAGCCCACCGGTCCCGGCCGGTCCCCCTCATAGGCGTTGGCCTCCTAGTGGCAGTGTCATAGCTGGTGGACAGCGGGTGTACCGTGCTGGACGGGGGCCCGCTGGCCAATTCTCAATGGATATGGGCTGACGCCCGGGTGCCTTGGTGTCGAAAGACACCAGAGAGTAATTGGTTGTAATGACGGTATTGGAGTGGAGTTGGAGTAGAACTTGATCACGTGACATGCAGAATGTTTAGAGCACAGTATACACATCAATCACTCAATCAGTACACACAGAAAACGTTTTGTTTGGATACAGTCAATACGTTTATTCTGTTAGGAACGGTCTATCTTCAACAACTATTCGATGCGAATAAACACAGCGATTAATCGCATTAGTTGCTCATATGCATTGCATACGTGATTGGTCTATCTTCAGCAACAAATCGCAGAAAGACGCTGCGTTTAATAGTCGGATTGCTTTGAAGGCAACTTTAGACGCGTGCGTTTTATCAATCGCAGTTTATACGGAACGAAGTTTTATATATGTATACAGGGTGATCAAAGTTACTGCCGCACTATTGCTAACTTCATTATTATTAGAGCTACGAAGTGGTTCAAATTAGCAAAAATGAACTGTTTTCACTCAGGATTATAATGATGATATGAAGAAAACAGTTGTGCATCGCATTCTCAAAATAATTGCATGTGTAAAGATTTTTTTAATGGAACACCCTATATTTTTTATGACAAATGAAAGAACATCTAATTATAAATACAAATTACTCTTTACTACTTTTTCTTAAAACGAATAATAAAGAAGTTATTGCGACAATTTTGTTGGTATAACATTTAATACAACCCATACAAGGCAACATTTAAATGCCACGTCTATAAACGTGTTCAACGATTTTACTACAAAATGGGAATGTTTTTGAACACTTACTTTAAGTTATTTATAATTTTGTTTAAATTAGTTCAAGTTGCAATCGTTTCAAGAGTAGCACATTTTAATTAATTAATTTTATTTTGGTACACAATAGTAGTTACATTTATTTTAAGTACCTGTTCCTCAAAATATTGCGTTCATGGTTTTTACGTTTGTTTATTTTTGAAGGACATAAATAATTCCAAGGTAGTGTGTGTTAAGACAGTTTTGTTAATGCGTTGTACTAAATAAAGTTAATTGTAAATGATGAATACAACTTTCGCAATAACTTCTTTATTATTCGTTTGAAGGAAAAATTGTAAAGAGTAATTGTAATTGTAAAAAATACAGGATGTTCCATAAAAAAAAACTTTACACGCGCAATTATTTTGAGAATGCGATGCGCAATTGTTTTCTTCATATCACCATTGGAATCCTGAGTGAAAACAGTTCATTTTTGCTCATTTGAACCACTTCGTAGCTCCAATAATAACGAAGTTAGCAATAGTGTGGCAGTAACTTTGATCACCCCGAATACGAAATTTTCTTTCGTGTATTATTGTGCGTTCTACGAAAATGGCTAAAACTGATAGAGGAATTAATAATAATAGAGGAAACAGGTTAAGATTTTCAGTTTAATACTTGATCGAATGTTATTTGCATCTAGGGAATTTAATTACTTTTAATTAAGTCTCCAAGTAAATTTTTTAATTTTGATTTGGGAAAGGATTAAGATTTTCAAGGATTTATTTCTACGGAAAACCCTAATGTTTTTAGAAGAAGAAGAAGATGAAAAACTACTAAACGAAGTTTCTGTACATTCGGCACTATATGTTCCAAAAAACTTCTTCTTCTTCTACTATTAATGCTGCTGCAGCTAACACGACTTTTGCCATTATTTATTATATGTATTACTTTATAATAGAAATAACAACACTACGTCGCCGTCGGAGCGACTAAACGTTGCGACAAAATGCATCGATTAGTCGCTTAGTATATGACAGAAAACTCTGGTTTTTGTGCTTCTAATTGTGATTTATTCTTCGAAAAGCGTTACAATATTTTCATTAAACAAGTGCGACTTATTTACACATACATAACAACATCTACAATTTAGTCTACGCTAACTACATACAAATAAATTAGATACATATCGATTTATTTCCAACACCCCTTCTATCGATATGTGCTCTAAAGAATGCAAACAATTAAATTTGAATCATTCTATTTTAGATTTAACATTTCTACACAACGGTTATGTTTATATTTTGCCAATGATTTTGTAAAAATATCTGCAGGCATAAAATCCGTTTGTATGTAATTAATCGATATAATATTGTTTTCAACTAATTCACGAGTAAAATGAAAACTAATATCTATATGCTTACTACGTTTATGAAATACAGCGTTCTTTGATAATTCTATTGCGCTTTGATTGTCGCAAAATACATTGATCGGAGAACTTACATACTTATCAAAACCCATATGAAATAAAATTCTTCTGATATAAATAATTTCACGTGAAATTTCAGAGAGTGCTGCATATTCAGCTTCCATTGTTGATAAGGCTACGGATGCTTGTTTTCTTGATTTCCAACTAATTGGTCCTCCGGATAATATCAGTACATTGCCTGAACACGATTTTCGTTCATCAATATCTCCAGCCCAGTCTGAATCTGTATACGCTTTAAGGTTTTCACCGTCTTTTACATATGTTATACCGTAATTAGATGTTTCCTTTAAATATCGCAACACACGTTTTGCAATAAGCCAATGATCCTTACCTGGATTATTACAAAAACGACTTAATGTACTAGCTGCAAAAGCTATATCAGGTCGGGTTGCGTTTGCTAAATGAATCAATCCACCTATTAATTCTCTGTACGGTTTGTTCATCATTTCACATTTTTCATCCTCGGACATTGGACTCATTTCTTTTGAAATTTTTGTATTTGATTCAATAGGAGTCGATACTGTCTTCGCATTTGTCATGTCAAATTTTTTTAATAAGTCTTCTATATATTTCTTCTGTGAAAGATGTATTTTTCCAATTATACCTTCTCGTTGTACATTTATTCCTAGTATATTATTAATTTTTCCAAGATCTGTCATTTTAAATGTTGACTTCAATTTTGATTTTATAATTTCCAATTTTTCAATTTTCTTGGAACTTAAAATCAAATCATCTACATAAATAATAACTATGACTCGGTCTTCTTTTCACCAAATACATAAACACACGGATCCGATAAATTTTTCTTACCACCAATTTCTGTAATATAGTTGTCCAATTTTTATACCACTCACGACCGGATTGTTTTAGGCCATACAAAGGTTTTAATAATTTACATACTTTTTCTTCTTGTCCACATTCAATAAACATTTCGGGTTGTTCCATATAAACTTCATCATGTAATTCACCTTGTACATATGCACAAATTACATCCATTTGATGTATATGCATTTCTTCATTTACAGATGCTGCGAGTAATGTACGAATAGTTTCATACCTTGCTACAGGTGCAAACACTTCTTCATAATCAATACCTTGTTTCTGTGTGTGCCCTCTTGCAACTAATCTCGCCTTGTATTTTTCTATTTCACCGTCTTGCTTAATTTTTGTCTTGAACACCCATCTATTCGTTAAAATCTTTTTATTCGTTGGCTTAGGTACAAGAATCCACGTTCCATTTTCTTGTAAACTGTCGTATTCTTTTTTCATGGCGGTTAGTCATAATTCTCTGTCGTTTCTCTCCAAAATTTCAGATGCAAATTCAGGATCTTCAAGTTGTGCTCTGCTGCATTGATAAATTTTTCTTGGTCTTCCTGGTTTGCCAGTTTTCAATATTTTTGGACGACCTGGTCCTCTCCGTAGTTCACAGTTTTCTTCGTCGACAATTTCAATATCTTCTTTTGATGAATCATCATTACTCGCCTCACTCATAACATCTTTGGATTCTTCAATCTTCGTATCATTAAAATATTCAGGTACTTCAAAAATTTCTTTTGTTGATACTTGAGGAGTCTCGATCCTTTCGAAGAATTTTACATCTCGAGCTTTAATTACTGTTCTCGTTCCTCGTTTCCAAAGTTTATAAGCTTTTGATTCATCTGAATAACCTATTAATATATATTCATCACCTTTTGGTTGGAACTTTCCTTTTTTTTGCCCTTTATTGAGTACAAATGCTTTACTGCCAATCGTTCTGAAGAAACCTACATATGGTTTTCGTTTTGACCATGCTTCTATTGGTGTAATTCCATTCAAACATTTCGTCGCACATCTGTTTCTTAAATATGTCGCTGCATTTATCATTTCGGCCCACATAAAGTCTGGTAAATCAGCTTGCAACATCAAGCATCTGGCCATTTCTACCAGGGTACGGTTAGCTCGCTCCGCTACTCCGTTTTGTTGTGGTGTATATTCTACAGTTAATTGATGTATGATTCCTTCTTCTTCTAAGAAATTAGTAAATTCTTTTGATAAATATTCCTTACCATTGTCTGTGCGCAATTTCTTAATTCGTCGACCAGTTTGATTTTCAACTTTTCTTTTATAATTTTTAAATGCTTGTAAAACATCTGATTTTCTGCGAATTATGACCGTTTCTGTGTATCTAGAACAATCATCAATAAAAGTAACAAAATATTTAGCACCACTTGCTGATTCAGTGTTCATGGGACCGCATATATCTGAATGTACTAATCCTAAAATCTCTTTTTCCCGATTAATGGATGGTTTAAATGGTTGAACATGAATTTTACATTTTGCACATACTTCACAATTTATTTCAGATGCCTTTGATGTAAAATTCATACCGCATACCATATCTTCTTTTATCATCTTTTTCAGATCATTAATATTAAGATGTCCATACCTTTGGTGCCATTTAAACAAATTTTTATTACCTTTTTCATCTGTAATAGCTGCTTGGTTTACCTTTTCGTTCACAATGTAAAGTTCATTTTGTTTCTTTGCCGTTAAAGCCACAGTACCATTTTTCTTCCTAACTATCGCCTTATCTTTATCAAATGTAACTATATAACCTTTATCAGTAATGCTCGATACAGATAATAAATTATTTCGTAAATCTGGAACATATAATACATCAGTTACGTTGATAGTGCTATTTACATGTCTTTTTAACGTAATATCAAAATTGACATCTCCGGTGCCGAATGATTCTATAGAATGATTCGCGGCCGTGTATACCCTTGACTTTAAATTATTATTCATATTCGCAAATTTTCCTTCATCATTACACATATGCCTAGTTGCACCACTATCAAGATACCAAATTTTTGATTTTTCTGCAAGTTCAGTATTATATGTAATTGCTGTTAGCATGTTACTTACATTATTTATTTCTCTGCGTTTTGATTTACAATCTCGACTTTTGTGTCCGCTTTTACCGCAATTAAAACATTTCCCGTTAAATTTTCGCACGCTTGTAATATTACCCTTCAAATTGACATTATTTGACGGTTTTGACTGTTTAAAATGATTTTCGTTAATAATGCATCAGTTTCATTTACTTTTAAGCTACGATCATTTTGCCTAGCTTCTTCCTCAATAAGCTTTATTTTTAAATTATCAAACGCTGGTATTTCATCGCGAGACTCAATTGCTATACTAAAATTTTCAAATTCTGATGGCAAAGAACCTAACAACATTATTGACAACAACTCATCTGGAATTTTAATACCGGCTTCTTCAAGTTTCTCAGCTTTACATGCGAAGTCGGTGACGTACTGCGTCATCGTGATGTTGGTCGGTTTCTCCATCCTCAGCAACTGCTTGTACAACGCGGCTTTTCTCACTGGACCTCTTGATTCAAATACTGCCTTGATTCCATTCCAAGCTTCTTTTGACGAGGTAGCTTTCTTTACATGGTTCAATTGACTGTGTGTAATACTTAAATTAATCAACGCCAGTGCCTTGGAATCTTTCTTCATCCATTCTTTGTCGTTGATTTCTGTCTTCACTTCTGTGCCGTCCACGTACTGCCACAAATCGTTGAAGACGAGTACACTCTTCATTTGAATCTTCCATAATTCGTAATTTTCTCCAGATAATTTTTCTATATTGGCGAAACCGGTTGACGTAGACATTTTTAGCAAATCTCTCAAAAATTACAATTTCTTCAAAATTATTGCGTAGCTGATAGCATCTGGTGTGCTGGGCCCGTAACCTGACAGAAAACTCTGGTTTTTGTGCTTCTAATTGTGATTTATTCTTCGAAAAGCGTTACAATATTTTCATTAAACAAGTGCGACTTATTTACACATACATAACAACATCTACAATTTAGTCTACGCTAACTACATACAAATAAATTAGATACATATCGATTTATTTCCAACAGTATAGTCTATCTATCTGTGACTGCCAGAGCGATTAGTCGAAGCGATTCATAAATTGTGTGACGCAGTGTTGTTATAAAATAATATAATAAATAATGGAAAAAGTCGTGTTAGCTGTAATTATGCATTAATAGTAGAAGAAGAAAAAGAGGACAAGGGAGAGGTTTTAATGACAATTGCTCGCAATTCTTCTTCTTTTGAAAATCTGTTTCCTCTATTATTATTAATTCTTCTATCAGTTTTAGCCATTTTCGCAGAAAGCACAATAAAATACGAAAGAAAATTTCGTAAATATGTATATAAAACTTCCTACCGTATAAACTGCGATTGATAAAACGCACGACACTATAACTCCGTTATTAATGATCCGATTTCAATAATTCAAAAAGCACATAAGACTAGTTTAAAAATACTACAAAAGGATAGCATTTTAGATTTTTTTTAAATATGACGTTTTTGTCAGACGATAGTCAACTTTTTTTTTCAAATGGCGGCAGATATCTTTTTTTACTCAGTTTGATAGAGATTTATTTTCTGAATTCAACTATTTAAAAGTCGATTTCGAAATATCAAATTTGGGGGAGGGGGATAATCGAAAAACTTTCGGAAAAGTGAAACTCACCGTGCGGGTACTCAAATTAAAGATCTCAAAGAGGAAAATCAGATAATCGAAAATGTGCAATTTCCCGAGTTGAAGTTCCTGGATTTTCTTGAACACTAATAAAGACATCTAACTCTATATTTTCACGAAATTGACGTTGCCGTTTCTTGGGTTTCTTAAAAGCTTCGTGATTTCTTAAATTTTTTTCAAGTCTTCTAAATTTCTGACGGTTAGGAACTTCTCTATTAGGAGAGCGAGCTGCATAAAGGCGCTCAGCTTGACCAGAATTTTTGTGGCACTCGAAAAACACTTGCACCGTATCAGTTAATTGATTGTTATCCATAATGAAATAATAATGGTATAACAAAACAATAACAAGACGGTAACAAATAATACAAACAAGAATAAATGAAAACAAGTTGACAGATAAATACTTAAATCGTAAAAGATAGTTACTGTTTTGTGCAATTTGGTAGAAATCCAAAGCATACTTGAAAATTTTATTAAAAAAACAATTTCCATTTATCAAAAACATTCTACAAAAAATATCAAGTTGAAATAAATCGTTGAATTCTGAAAATAAATCTCTATCAAACTGAGTAAAAAAAAATATCTGCCGCCATTTGAAAAAAAAAAAAGTTGACTATCGTCTGACAAAAATGTCATATTTAAAAAAATCTAAAATGCTATCCTTTTGTAGTATTTTTAAACTAGTCTCATGTGCTTTTTGAATTATTGAAATCGGATCATTAATAACGGAGTTATAACGTCGTGCGTTTTTCATAAGACAGACGGTAGGTATGCATACTCACTGCACTGGCATAACGCATATACAGCATCGAACAAATACATGCATCAAAACAATTTTGAAATTATATTTGGTCTTTTTACTAGTGATGCGCAAAACTGTTATTTTTAAGGAACTGGAACAACCTGTTCCGGTTCCAAAAAAATACCTGTTTCAAAGAACAGGTGCAATCTGGAACACTTTTGCAAAAATGACGAACTGGGCTGAGCGAGCCAACGACTGTTCTTATTCTATACAGGACAAACGTGGATCCGGACAGTCGGCTGGCGTCGGTGTATAATATCTCGAGCAAGAGTATCAAATTGTCTGTTTTAAAATATTTTAAATTTATGACGCTGATGTTATGACTTATGAGTACATAATTGAAATCACTAATACTTATTTGCTGAATACTGAATACAGTTCTAACAATTTCGATTCATTCCGAACGCGGAATCGTTCCCTCGCAACGAATCACTCCGGACTTATACATCTCTAATCCGTATCTGTATGTTACTCTGTACCCGTTCCGACTTGCACCTGTTATTTTTTTAATTGAGTAACGACCTGTTCCAGTTTCAGAAAAAGAACAGGTTCGAAAGAACAGGTTTCAAAAGAACAACCCATCACTGCTTTTTACTTGTACAAGTAATAATACAGGACAGGTTAAAGTGAGAAATGTTAAATGTTGAGGATAAAAAGGAATTTTAAAATTATCGATAAATCGAATATATTTTTTTAACGAATCGATATTCATTTCGGGGCCAACGAATCGATGTTGAATCGATACATCGAATCGGTAAGAACAGCACTACACCTGATTACAAGGACAAGCGACGTTATGCTGGACGTATTGAACTAATACCAGAATTTGATGGCTCATCGAATTCTTTAACGATTCGACAATGGCTTGCTAAAATAGACGCAATCGGAGAACTGTATCGCTGGGATGATCGCGCAAAAATTTTTAGTATGATTGGGCGGTTAACCGGAAACGCCAAATCCTGGTACGATTGCCAAACGGAATTGAATTATTCCAATTGGGAAACATGGAAGGAAAAATTACTGCGAGCCTTTCCTACTTCCAGAGGTATTAGCACAAATCTAAAGGAACTCGTAAACGTAGAACGCAAACCTAATGATGACGTTATCACATTTTATTACTCCAAACTAAAGTTAGGCGTACATTGCGAGCTACCGGATCATATTATTGCGGACATTATAATCACAACATTGAACGATAATTTATTGAGCGCCAGCGCTAATGCAGCCGGTTGCAAATCAACGGAGGAACTTCTCAGATTTTTAATTGAATCAAATTATAAGAATGCTACTGCTAAGGAGAACAAAACCAACCAGCAACAACAAAACCGACATACCAGCCTGCGCAAAATAATTTGTTACAAATGCGGCAAAGACGGCCACAAGTCATTCAAATGTCATTCACAAGCATCAGATAATGCGAGGCCTAACGCTTCCGGAGTTACGTGTTCGTTTTGTAAAAAGATCGGTCACAGTCGCGAATCTTGTTTTAAATTGAAAACCCGAAACGAGACTATGACAAAAATTAATGTGGTTACGCTTGATGATGCAAAGTATCACGTTACCGCCAAAATCAATGACGTAAGTGTACCGGCATACGTAGATTTCGGCAGCGCATGCAATATTCTTAAATTACAAACAGCCCAGTCACTTGGCCTACCGATTGACATGAGTAAACAAACCACGATGCGAGGTTATGGAGGAGCGGTTGTTACATCTTAGAAGAAACGGTAGCAAATATAAAAATTGACGAAGTAGAACGAGAGGTTTCAATTTTGATCGTTAACAACAAAACGCAAGATATGGATTTATTGATTGGACGAACATTCACTGAATCGCCCCAGTTGTTGGTGATAAAGACCCAAGAGAAACTGCAATTCCACAACGATGATAACCCTTCATGACAACTACCGCAAATTAATGAATGTGCTCCTGAAAAATTTCGCATATTTTCGGGAACCACTACCAAGTTGCTACCAGGAATTAATAAGGTTGAAATTTATTCGGAATTCGTCAATGGAGAAATCGTTATGAATCATTCGGAACAAAACATTGATGGCTGTACCATTATTATACCCTCAATGACGGTAGAAGTATCAAGTGAAGTAGGAATCCTCACTGTTTTCAACTGTAGTAAATTACCCACAACCTTAAGCAAGTGTCACTATGTAGCACGGGGAATCCCTCCCAAGCAGTCGTCGACTGAAGTACTCACGAAGCCGGAGAACCGAGCGGATACCTTAACTTCTGATTTATCGGGAAAATTGCAAGATCTACTTCTTAAATATGAAAGTTGTTTTGCATTCAACAACTCCGAATTAGGAAATACGAATGTAGAAATGGAAATAAGATTGACCAGTTCAGAACCCATTTGTTATCAACCTTATCGTTTGTCTTACCACGAACGAAGTATTGTACGGCAAATCATAGATGACCTCTTAAAGAGTGACATTATTGAACCCACAGTATCGTCTTACGCAAGTCCGATACTTCTTGTTAAGAAGAAAACAGGGGATTATAGAATGTGCGTGGACTACCGCAAGTTAAACGCTATCACCGTTAAAGATAAGTATCCCCTCCCCCGAATAGACGACCAGTTAGAACGGTTAAGTGGCAACACCTGTTTTTCGACGTTAGACTTAAAGTCTGGCTATCACCAATTAAGGATAGCACGAGATAGCAGACCACTTACAGCTTTTGTTACGTCGGATGGCATTACCAATTCAAAAGGATCCCCTTCGGTTTATCAAACGCCCCAGCAGTGTTTCAAAGGGCAATAAACGAGATTTTGGGTCCTATAAGATTCACTTACGCGTTAGCATACTTAGACGACATATTTATCATTTCAAAAGTCCGGAAGAAGGTCTTGAAAGATTAGAAAATTTTTGAAACTCTTCCAAAATACTGGTCTTACGTTGAATCGACAAAAATGCTCATTTCTACAACCAGAGGTGGAGTACTTGGGATCTATAATCTCTAACGGAGAGATAAGACCATCGAACCTCAAGATCGAAGCAATTACTGAGTTTCCAGCTCTCGAAAATGTTCACGACGTAAGAAGATTCCTAGGTTTAGCCTCATATTTCAGGAAATACATAAGAAACTTCGCACAGAAAGCAAAACCATTGACTTCACTGACCAAATCAGATACTCCTTGGCATTGGGGAAAAGAACAGGAAGCAGCATTCAAGCTACTAAAACACGAACTTGGCCTACTTGCCGTTTTTGATCCATCTTTGGAGACTCAGCTTCACACAGATGCAAGCAAGATTGGATTAGGTGGAGTATTAATGCAGAAGCAGTTAGACGGTAATTGGAAGCCGATCTGCTATATGAGCCAGCAGACGTCCGTTTGCGAAAGTCGATACCATAGTTATGAATTGGAGACACTAGCTGTGGTAGTCAGCGTTCGAAAATGGAGAAATTATCTCTATGGTAATGCCCTTCGACTGACACGGACGAAAAAAGATTTGTCCCCACGCATAGGAAGGTGGTGGCTGGACCTTCAACAATTCGATTTTAATGTAATCTATAGACCAGGAACGTAAATGAAGCACGTAGATGCTCCGAGTCGGCATCCACTTCCACTGCCAGTAAACATCATCCGAGATTCAAACTGGATAGAATGTGTTCAATCCCAAGACGACACATGTACGCTTATAAAGCAACTTGAAGAAGAATTAGTGGACCGAAAAGTTTGTCGAATGATAGACGGAATTAATAAAATACTAGTACCCAAAGACGTAAGGTGGAGAATAGTCAGATTATACCATGAGGAAAATGGACATCCGGGAGTCAAACGTACATTGGAAGCCATCCAGCAAAAGTATTGGTTTTCAAAAATGTCCAGATTTGTTACCAAATATGTTAAAGCGTGCATACCATATCTTTGTGCTAAGAAACCTACAGGGAAAAAGAGAGGATATTTGCATCCCATTAGGAAAATTCCAACACCATTTCACACACTGCACTTGGACCATTTGGGCCCCTTCTGCAAGACAACAAATGGCAACGCTTACATGTTAAATGTAGTGGACGCTTTACCAAGTTCATATGGATAGAAGCTGTACCTGACACTAGTACTAAATACGTCATCCAGTGTTTAGAACTGTTGATGAAATTCTTTGGTATCCCCGAAACGGACCGAGGCAAGTGCTTCACAAGTAAAGAAATGACCGTGTTCTGTTCGCGATATGGGATTAAACACGTGTTGAATGCTATAGCTTGCCCCAGGAGTAACGGACAGGTTGAGAGATATAATTCCACAATCTTGAATGCAATGACAGCCGCGGTTGGAGATAAACACGATTCTTGGGAAAAGAAAATCCCGGAAGTACAATGCGGAATGAACGGCACAATAAACGCAACAACAAAGGCGTCACCGTCAGAACTTCTGTATGGGTTTAGGCCTAGGCTAAAATTTGACGTTAGTGTTAACGAAAACGTGCAAATAAATAGACAGGAGAAATTAAAGTCCTTGCGCGATAAAGCGTTGAAAAACATAAATAAAAGTGCGGATGTAATGAAAGCGCGGTATGACGCGAGACGTGTTCCGTCCGATACGTTCGAGGTTGGCAACATGGTACTGGTGGAGAGGACCCCCATAGTGAAAGGAATAAGTAGCGGTAAGCTGGTCCAAAAATACATTGGCCCGGTGAAAGTGGTCCATGTTTTACCAAACGACAGATACCAAGTTGAGTCCTTGTCAAAGGATCGAAGACGTTTTAGAGGCGTCGTTCCGAGCGACAAGATGAAGTTGTTTAAAGTACAAACTGCTGCTTAAAAGTGAGTATAAACCAAAATGTTGCTTAGTGATGTCCAGTAAAAATCACTGACTGAATATCTGTTGTGTTCGATTGTTGTGTTGCATTTCTTCATTTTTATACATGAGCAGGGTTGAGGCTGTAGCCTCTGGAGTTGAAAGAAACTCCTTTGACCCGAATGAAGAGTAGTGCGTTTGCTTCTTGATGGCCTAGAGATTGAAAGAAATCTCTCTGACGCTTACTGAATGTGTTGAGATTGAAAGAAATCTCTCTGACGCTTACTGAATGTGTTGAGATTGAAAGAAATCTCTCTGACGCTTACTGAACGTGTTGAGATAGAAAGAAATCTCTCTGACGCTTACTGAATGTGAACAGTTGTAAAGTTTGTTATCTTGCTCTTGATCACTTGTTGAGTCCGTTGGTCCATTGGATCTTGCGCACTCCAGTCAGCTCATGGAGTCCATTGGTAGATGAACACTTTTGTGCACTCTTGAGTTAAGATTCTTGTCGAGTTCATGGCTTATTGCGCACTCTGAGAATCCAGACTGTTGAGACCATTTGATAATGACCTTCGTGACCCTGGTGAACGTTCATTGGAACGACAACCTTATTAAAATACGTTTCATTTGTCCTCATCAATTTCTCTGTTCTATGTGCATCCCTGATAACGCTCACGAATGTATGGTCACGTGGTCGTGTCCAAGTCAGAACATGGCCAACTCCATTAACATTCACTGACGTGTATGTATGGCCGTTTCAATTCGCCTAAAATTCGGTTCCGAGAAAGCATGCCCTGGAGTACTACCCTCAGCGCTCCCTATTAAAGATACTACAGAACTACTGACAGTAACTTAATGGCAATTACAATTACTTAAAAACTCACAAGAGGCGCTGAGTGGAGTACCGTCAAAATTTTTAAAAGTCGAATTGAAACGGCCATACATACACGTCAGTGAATGTTAATGAAGCTGGCTATAGTCAGAACGGCCGAATGTGAGGGAAATCCGTGATGGCGCAGGTGGGGGCGTGCGACGGGTGCAGGAAGGAACTAGAAGGGGGGAACGACAGAAGTAGAGCAGATTTAGCAAGCTTTTGACGCATGATTGTGTTTTTCTTTAAAATAATAAATTGTTACAATTTTAATAAATGATATAGTTTTAACAGTATGTATACGTCTTTTTTTAATTATATGTCGATCTGATCAATCGAAGAGAATACAATGTGACTTCCAAATGCGAAAAGCAAAGCTGTTTCACGTAAGCTAAAAGGAGATAGCTATATAAAAGTTCTTAAAATTATCAATCTATCGACCAGTGCGCGGTGTATGACGTATACGATGACGTATACAAGCCAAAATACAGCTAACAGGATAGTTAAAAAAATATTTTTAGGAAAATCTACAATATATGCTCCAAGAGTTCCTCGAGGACATTAAAAAAGTTAAGTTAAATGGAAAAAATATAATTTATTAATATCAGTTGGTCCTATATGTACATACAAAGTTTGAGAGTCAAATATAAATATGTTCAAGTGCCTTCGCTTTTTTCGACAGGTGACGGAGTACGATCTATAAAATCTATCTGATGCATCTTGTTCTGGATGTCACAAACGCCCGCGCCGGTTGATTTTGGTGAGTATTTGGATTCTGGCAAATTCAGCAATTGACTTTTATTATTTTCGGAAGAACAGTCCTCCCTTAGCTGGAAGTGTTCGCTGGCCGACTTCTTCTCGAAGGTTTTCTTGAAACCCGAATCACAGCTCGTCATTTTCCGTAGCTTCGTTGCTCCCACACAATCGTCAAGTTTGGGGCAACTTTGACAACTTGGTATATAAGTCTCGTCTTTAATTCGTTCGCCTAAAGGATTCGACGAATTCATTGCCGTTTGGAGTTCTTTTTCCCATGCGAGTTCTTTTCGTTCTTTCTCACGTCTTTCCATCTCCAGGTAACGGTTGTAGATTTTAAATTCGGGAATTATTCCTGGTTGTAAATCTTTTGGCGAATCTCTTTCCTGTAAAAGAAATTTAATTTATCAGATATCTTAAGTGACTAAATATATTTTCGAAAAATCGTCCACTTTCAATTTCTTGAAATTCAAAAAGTGATCAGCTTATTCAGAGCAAACTTCTCATAGTTTTATAGATGGGCACCGGCATAACGAAATCCGAAAATATTTACCGCAGCCGACTCACCGCGTCGAACATTACTGCTCCCTGGATTTCTCTGACCGACCTTTGCTTCGCCAACCGCTTCTTCTTCTTGTGCAGCGGTTTTGTCTCGATGATCATTTCTTCGAGTTCAAAAGTGGGGTCGCAATTTAAGTGATCTTTCTAAAAACAATTGATTGCCTTAAGGAATACGACAATGAGCTAACTTGCTTACCGGTGGTGCGAAATACGGCTTGTACTTCCTCTGTAAAACTATATCCATATCGAATTTGTGTAGGCACTTTATTTGTTTCAGTTCTTGCAAAGATGAAATTCTAGCTCCCGGGCTAATACAGAGTAGCTGAAATCAAGTTTATTTTAAATATATTTTAAAGAAAAAGTAATCATTAATATACCTTTCCCAGTAAGTTTACGATTCCTTCGCTCCACATTGATGAATAATCAATGCCCAGTTGAAACAATATGCGAACATCCTGGATGGACGTACTGGAATGTATGTCGAAGGGGCGATATCCTCTGAGCATTTCATAAGCCACCACTCCTAAAACGAATATGAGTTTGACCTAGTTCAACAATGCCGTTTTTTTTTTCAATTTGCTTACCCAAGGACCACCAATCCACGGCATACGAATACCCGACGCAAATATCGACAGCACAATCAAATATTTCGGGGGCGATGTACGGCTTCGTGCCCGACATGGACGATGCCAGATGACTATCCTCCAGAACGGTCGCAATGTTGAAGTCTGTTAAGTGAGCGTGACCTGAAAATTGCGTACGTTGTCTGATTATATTTCTACATATAATGTAAATTCTCTTCTATAAATACTTAAGTGTACTAGAATATCTGAAAGGCTAACGTCTGGGAGCAGAATTCCAAGTACCTAACTATACTTATCTGATCTATGACGTAATTATGAAAAAAGAGACCTTATTTCGTAGCTATTATTTATAAATAGTTACCCGTTAAGTAGAAACTAATAACTGCTATCTGGAACGCCTTATCTGTTAAGCAAATAAAAAGTGCTATGTCTTCTACATAATTGCTTTTATCTTTTGATTAACAGATAGCTGTTTACAAAATTACAATTAAGAGTAGCAGTTTCTAGTTAACAGGTAATGGTTTTTACTTAACAACTGTACTATGGTGTCGGAACTGAAGTGGAATTCTATATACTCGGAATTAACACCTAGCACTGGTTACCAGGTAGCAGTAGGTTCTAAATAACAGCATATTTTGCGATTTACAATTTTGACCTCTAATACTTTTTCTTGTGAAGTTTTGAGCTGGAACCGAAATACACACATCAAAATTGTCTTGTCTAAGGAACTCCAGGTTTTCTGTTGCAAAGGACAATGTAAGGACTAAAAATTCATAAAAATTGATTCAACTTTCACAAATATTTTCTTATGTGTTTAATAAATGATTGTATTCATATCTAACGGAGCGTTTCCGTTCATGCAGCAACCGTTTATGCGGTACTCAATACGTGTGAAAAAAATTTGCCGAATTGCTCATTGCTCGATAATGTGAATCCAACTGAAAACCAATTTTTATATGTAGTTATTGTATCTACGTACCATCGCCGGCACTAAAAGCGAAACGAAAAGCAATAAACTCGTTCGAAAATGAACCTTAGACAGTGCTACTTACGGCTGTGGCCTTGGTATTGCGTTTCGTTTTAAGTGCCGGCTAGTGTACATCACTCGATTAGATTGAAAAAGGAACGTCTTTATACGAATGTTTGTAAAGTCAGTGGCACAGCGAGGGGGGGTTTTGGGGGTTAAAACCCCCCCAGAAGGGTTATGTAATTTTTTTTTGCACATTTAATTTAATTTTGATTTAATTTTTTTTACATAATATGTCCACATACTCTTCATATAAAAATAGAAAACTTCCGCAACTAACTTTTTTAAAAACATGGCACTTTTAATTTAATAATGCTAAGAATTTTGCTGGGTGGCTGTATTATGAATTGACAGTTACGGATGACAGACAATAACACAGGCCTACATATGAAAATTTTTTTGAACATTGTTTTAGTTTTGATAGTTATTCTTATTTAATTTACATGCTCTGAATTCAGTAGTATTCACAGATTTTCGCTATCACATCAGGTTTTTCGACAAAATTTAAAAAAATTTTATATGTATTTTCGAGAAAAAAATCAATAATTTATCTAAAACAACAGTTATTTTCAAAATTACTACCGAAATATTTATTTTAATTAAGCCCTTTGGATATGATAAGACGGCTCTGTGTGATATCTTCTGTTTTCCTGCGCCTTAGAGCCTTTTTTATGAGTTGCGTTTGGAATATCACGTTTTACTGACCAGCAGTAGTTGACTATGATATTTACATTCCATCGGTCTTGGTATCGCTTTTCTATCTCTTTCATGTCCTGATAAAAGCGTTCTCCCTGTTCTTCGCTGAAATCACCAACATTTTCAGGGAAGAAATCCAGATGTGAACGGAGTTCACTAAGTTTTTTGAATTTTTTAAAATAACGTTACGATCATTTTTTTATAGTCTGTATGCTTGTGTTTGATATTAGTTACAAAGTTCCACTACTGGGGGTGGACTCTGTAATTAATATCAATCTTTATTTGCCGCTAACTGTTTTCTCATGAATGGAGTTAGCAGCAAATAGCGATTGATATTGATACTGATACTGATGTGATACGATAAAAATAATGACGGATTCGTAATCAGCGTCTCCTAATTAATAAAGATCATCGACTATATTCAAGACAATTGAAATCATGTTGGCCTGAGTAAAAAATAAAGATCAGTCATTATTTCATTTTGAAAAATGTTACCTCATAGTAGCCATAAAGATAAGGCAAAAATGGAAAATGAATTTATTTTTAAAAAAGGTAATTTGTTTGTCATTCGTAAAAGACAGTTCATAATTACAGCTATGCAGCAAAAGTTTTAATATTGTTAAATTTACGTTAAGTGTCCACTTTTCTTTTGGCGGCGACAGTATAAGCTAAAAATGACAAGAATGCACAATAATAAAAAAACGTATATTTGAATCCTTATAAATTTTCCTTTTCACCCTTTTGGAATACTGTAAATCAAGGGAGCCCATGAAGGGGGCTTGAGCCCCGACCCTAGACTTTGAAAAATATAGTTACAAATGCTCCCTCCTCCACCATTATGTTAATAATTAAATTGTTAATTATATTTTATGTAAACTTTCATATTAGTTAAAATTTATTACATCAGTCCAATTATTTAGCCATGGCTTGTGAGCCCCCCCCCCCCGCTGAAAGTTGCCACATGGGTGCTCAAGATGGAAATTCCCAAGAACCCCCCCAGAAGAAATGTCTGGCTGCGCCACTGTGTAAAGTAACATTTACTATTTATTACTCGGCTTAAGAGTATTGATGTGTTTCATACGGATAAAATCAATGACATGCGTAAAAAGATTCATTTAACAAACTGTATTTTATACTTATGACATTTGTTAAGTTCGGCAATTCACGTGATACAAGCATATGTAGAGTAAAAAGTAGAATTACCGAATTCAGAAATTTCCTTTAATAAAAAACATGAGGTTATGATATACATAAGTCAATTTAAGTTTCAAGCAAGGCTACTTCACAACTAATAATTCACGGCCAACTACGGGGGGAAATTTTAAAAAAGGCACGTTATTTAACACAACATGTACGGTAATGGAAATGCGCATAAATTTCATTGTTATGTGAAAATAAAATATAATGTGCGTATATTTCTATGTGGGCATTTTTCTGCGTGAGCTTTTTTCGGCGTGAGCAATTTTCTGTGTGCGAAATTTTCTCTGTGGGCATTTTTCAGTGTGGGTAATTTTCCATGTGCGCATTTTTTTATGTGAGCATTTTTCGGTGTGAGCAATTTTCCGTGTACGCACTTTTTCATGTGGGCATTTTTCGGTGTGCGCAATTTTCGTTGTGCGCTTTTTTCTTGTCCGCATTTTTCGCTGTGGGCTTCTTTTTGTGCGGGCTCTTTTCGTGTACGCTTTTTTCTGGTCACCTTAATTTTCAATATAAATATTTCTTTACTAAAAAATGCAATTTAATTTGTGATTTTCAATTTCTGAGCAACTTATTATTCTGAACATGAAATTTATTAATTGAATACTAGTGTTCCCTGCTCTTGCATTTAAAACTGCCCTGCACCGTCGCTGCATTGACAGTATCAAGCGGTTAATTTGTTCTACATTTCATCACGACAGACGGCTAAATGGCCTTTGTTGAATACGTTGCATCACAATTACACTATACAGGTACAAATTATGTAAAAAATACGACACTATAGGTTTTTCAAAACATTAATATACAGGCTGCCCGGATTTCGTAGAGACAACATGGGTAACTTTTTTATTCGAAGAGATAGAGAGATGGTTAAATTAGTAAAAAGGTGCAGGTTCAAGAGCTCATTGAGAATACATTTTCAAATTTTACTTGTCATGGCCAACTTGGTTAAAATAAAAAAAAAAAAATTTCATAACTTCTTTTATTTGCTGTAACTTTTTTGTTACTTAGAATATTTAGATGCGGTTTGAATTAATTTGTATAGTAATTTAAATATTTTTATTGGTAAAACAAAACCAAACTCAATAATAATGAAAAATATTAAATCACTCAAATAAGCCACCATTGTGTGCAATGCAAAGTTGGCACCGTTTCTGAACACTATTAATGACTTTACGGATAGTATTGCCCTTAATACTGTTAAGTGCCTCAAGTAATGCAAATTAGTTCAAACCGCATCTAAATATCTTAAGTAAACAAACAGTTACGGCAAATAAAAGAAATTATGAGATTTTTTTTTTTTTTAATTTTAACCAAGATGGCCATGACAAGGACAATTTGAAAATGGATTCTATCGAGCCTGCACCTTTTTGCTAATTGAATCATCTCTCTATCTCTTCAAATACAAAAGTTACCCATGTTATCCCTACAAAATCCGGGCACTCTGTATGTAATTGGTATAAATCAACAGCTTCGATTTAAACAACTGGAGTAAACATTATTCCACAGAAAAATGTTAACTATGTTACGGTTGAAAAATCCATTTAAGTTATTCATAATATTTGCCGAACGCCCTGTATTAGCGTGAGAATCTAACAGCCAGGCTTGGCCCACGTGACTTGCCTCATATTTCTCAATATTACGCCACTAGACCATACGCTGTTATTTAGTCCTACAGTATCTCTCCATTTCACTCTGTCGCCCGGCTAAAATTGATTTTATTCGTAACGACCCCCCTCTCAGCTTATGGTTGGGGAGAACGCGGCGTTCCACCTTCCACGTCGCATTCAATTTGCATCTAGAGCTCTTGGCGTTCCACGTTCCACGTCGCATTCAGTTTGCATCTAGAGCTCTTTGCGTACGTATCTATCATATTTGTGCTCCCTTTCACGTGATTCTATGAAGGAAGTCAGAAACGGAATTACTCCGAGATTTATGCAAACGTACACTGAGAAAATTTCAAGCTCTTTAAATAGCTTTTTGAAAGCCTGTATTTGGAATAAAGAACAGGTACGTTCTACCGGCCATTTTGTGTGTTCGTGTGTTCGTAATGCGTATCTTTCTTCATAGTGGTAGTTTTACCCAACTACTAAAACCCTAATAATCCTTGGGAGTGAAAGAAAAGGCTGGATAGTGGCTTTTGAAGCAATTAGAAGCCCCTGCAACACGCCCCCCCCCCGCTTGTGAAAGTGGACTCGACCTGCAACACGACGCTTCTTGGTGACAAACTGCCACATAACCGCTTCACCGAATTACGGCGCTAATCACCGTGGAAGGGCGCTCCGACACTCTTGACAGCTGCCTGTCATTACGCTGGATTTTTGGTCGGAATTATTTCAATTATTTACGTTGACTTATTTTGACAACTCACTTTAAGGAGGCGTTGTTATTTTATTTTATTTCGGGTCAACTCGACTCACTTTAACGCAGGGTTGTTATTAATTTTATTTCTTTATTTACGTTAAGGCGTAGTGTAAACGAGGGGCAGATCTGCTTATCGGCTAGTTTCTAATCTGATTGTTCGCCCGATAACGACACTTCTCGTGTCCGATTTTTTGGACCCCGTCTGGGTCGTACTAAATTTGTAGCTTTACCATTTCATTATCTTTACCAAATTTTTTAGCGTTTTAAATAAAAACAAGTGTGCTCAGCTGGTACTTTTTATTTTGTTCATTTTGTCCACCCTTTGCTTCGGGGTTTCGTCGAACCCTCCTTTCTCCAAGAGCTTAGCCGAGCGATGCTGGAGAAACGTCAAAGTCACTCGCACAATTTACTGGCCTTCAGGTAGGTAGCAACTAAGAGCAACTATGATCATTATATTCCAAATGAGATTCCAAATTTTATTTTAGTTCTATTCTAGAGGCAACGAATCTACAAATATAATGACTAAACTATTTGTTCCTTAGACATTTTTGATATGTGTAGCTATTCTACTATCTTGTACCGCCTGAAGATCTGCAGCTCTTCACTTACGTTTTTGATTGTGCGATTACAAGTTTGTGAGCACATCTAGTTATTAAAGGCAGGCTTAAGATAAAATTGAAAATTGTACCGAATGAAGATTTTCTAAATAAAAATACATTCTTACCTTCTTCGTCGAGCAAAATATTGTCAGGTTTGATATCCCTGTAACAAATGAAAGATGGAAATAAATAGTTTGAACAGTATGACATGTTCAAAAAAATAGTTGCAAACATTGTAAAATAATAATAATAACAAGTAATGTAAATATTATGTTATTGCATGTGATGTTTCAAATTTTCAAAAAAATAGTTGCAAACGTAAAATAATAATAATAACAAATAATGTAAATATTATAATTAAAGCTGGTTCTTGTCCGATGAAAATTGTATCACAAACTCTTTTAAACAGACACTAAATATTATAATCAGACTTCGGCGTTTTTAGGACATTTCACAGCCGGACTTGTTTTATCTCGTGCGCACATTTAAGTCTTTAAAACATAAGACTATGAGTTCTCCGACAATATTCCAGACGGTTTTTATTACATCCACAAAAAACATTGTTTACGAATATAAAGCGCCCGCCGACCTCTTAATAATTCGTAAATCGATCAAGATGACATCATGACAGAGACCTATGAATAAGAAATGTAGTTAATTGTTTATACACGACTAATTATCAGATTACTATACAAAAATGTATATGTTGTAAATAGCTTTTTACCTAAAGTAAAGAAGTGTAGGTAAATGAACTTAAATTCAAAAATTATTAATCGTTACCATTAATATAGCACGTGTTAATAGATTTAGAAAATTAAACTTTATTTTTTATAATATCACATGTATAACTTTAATTTAGTTAGTTATTCATACACACACAAAAATCAATAATGTACTCTTCTCGAATTCTACAGGCTGCATACGAATTCTCGACCGACAAATTTCTAGTGCACATTCTTCTCCTAATCTGAAGCATAAAAGGTTAGATAACATTGGTCTTTATATGAAGAATAAAGTCTATACAAGACAAAACATTTTCAATAAAACTATCATGAATTTTTCATTAATCCTTTTATTAAATATTTAAAAAATCATATAAACTTCATCTGCTAGTGCTGCAATATTAGTAATAATTTTTTTGTGGAAATTTAAACTTTCCTCCAATCATATTGCTTGACCACACAGTTAACTTGTTCGAGTGGTTAACTACGTTTTATATTACTGGCCCTTATAGTTACAGAGATGTCCATAAGAGACATCGAAATTGATCCATCCTGTACATATTTGCTTCATCTTTTGTAATCTCTCCCCGATATCTTTAATTTGATTTAATATACATGAAGTTAATAGTAGTAGTAGTAGGTAATCATTTTGGATTTTAAAAAGTAATATTTTACCTTGTCGTATACAATAAGATTCTTTAAACAACACTACATTGTAGATGCGGAAAATATCAGTCTTCGTCAAAACGGTACTAAATCATGTTTAAGTACCTAAGTAAAGTTATTGTCAAAGTTCTGGCGTCTGCCAGTTATAAATATTTTATAATTCTATTATAGTATACTCATCTGACAACTTCGTTAATGCTAAGTGCACAAAGTTACGAGTAAGTTTCAGCGGATAATTTAACTTTAAAATCATTTCTTACATGAGAGTTTATTCTCCTACGTGAAATAGGTGAAGTATTAAACATGCTATCGTACACTTCTCAACAAATAAAAGTAGTAATTACTTTTGTTGGCGTATTTTCAATAAGGCTTAAAATTTTTAGTAAGATTTGACTATTACATGTTTAAATTACCCTACTTACACAAAAATTAATTTACTTAATCAAGTTAATATTTAAAAATTTTCGGCCTTGCCAAACATATTGCTATTATTATAATATGTTATTTTAGTTTTGACGTATGAAAGTTGTAAGAGTATTATTTGTATTTATGATTTTGATGTATTAATTAGAATTGAGTTCGTGATTTATCATACATCAATTAAGATTTGCATATTAAAGGAAAATTACGATTCCAAGATTTTTCAACACAAATGTTGCTTTTACTGAAACACAAATTTTTGTTAAAAAAAACAAACATGAGGGGAACGATTAAAAGGTGCAATCATCATCATCAGACTGACACGCACTAGTCTAAAGCGCAAGGACTTGAAACCGAAATAATAAAAATACCGGTAAATGAAGGAATATTTTTACCGAAATTAATTTTAATACCGGTATTTGTTACACGTCCACAAACCGTTATCGTTATATTACCGATATTCTCATACCGAAATAATATTTTGATTTCGTAATTCTCATACCGAAATAATATATTGGTATTTTACCGGTAATTCTTATTTAGACGAATTGATTTATCTAGTTTATGCTGTTATGCTTTGTTGTTTCCCTAAAGCGCCTTTATGCACCATCATTTTTTCATTTTACACAAAATTTTCAATAGGGGACTAGCTAGGTTTCTATTTTATTTTTTCGAGCCTAACCATGGGGAGGATGCAAAAGTTAAAAATGGTGGTGCATAAGGATGCATTAGGGCTGCAACAGAAAAATTTCGGAAATGTTCACAGTATTCTCAATTGTAGGTAAAAATTTCCTAAAAAACTTTCATAAGGGACATAATTTCCTAAAATTAATATTAACGGCAATAAATGGCCGTCTCCATACCTGTATGTGGTTTCTCTCCTGAAGGAGTGCAAACTTTTCTTTTGGTGGTGTCTTAGGGCTTAGGGGGCAATCACGTGGTGGAAAAAGACATTTAAAAACTTTACTGGGGGAAGGTGGCAAATTAATTTACCCAGACAAATTTATTTAATAAATTAAGAGCAACACACTAGAGCAAGATTACTTTATTTGCCAATAAAGCTCAATGATGGTGGTAATTTTCAATTGTGATGAGAACTAAACTTAACTGGAAATCTGAACACGCCATTGGTTAATCAACTTACAACAAAACTGTCCCAAAACTTCAAATTATGTAAAGGGCTTTCAAATAAAAAACTGCCATGGAAAAATGTGATGTCGAAAACGTATGTTTGCGCATATCCCACAAGTAATAGGGAAATATAACCTTATTTTTGAAGAAAGAAGACTCTTCAGATATTTCATATGTTGCATTTATAAAAGATGTGAAAATGTTCATTACGAAAATAGAATTTAAACAAAAACGATTTCTGCTTTAACATGAAAATCATTTCACAGGACAGTACGGCAGAAATTAAATTTTAATAACGTCAAAATGTATCTGTCAGTTGACAACGCAAACGTGTTATAAGGTGAGACACGCCTTTTTCGGTCTTTGTCATTTCATGGCATACTGCGAGAAGTTTTTTGATTGAAACCCCGTTACTTATAGTACTTGAACTTATCTTAAGAGATATTATTATTGTTATTTTATTATTTTTATTGTATTAGATTTTATTTTGTTATAAACTATGGTTGCGTCCGACTCGTGGTTAAAGTAGTCAACCCATGGCGGTCCATCTGTCGGACGATCGAGTGGTTACGTTTTAAAAAGGCGACCACGGCGCCCATGGTCTGACCAGGAGTCTGACAATGAATCGGACGAATTCGACTATGTTTGTCAACGAGTTGGACGTAGTCTAAGTTCAATAATAGGTGCAAATATAGAGAACTGTCAAATTTTCTTTAGAAACAAAAAATTGCTTTTGTTGTCAAAGCACCCTTTGCAGAACAAATGATTTAGAAATTTTCTCCTGAATCTAACTCAAACCATCAAGTGTGATACATAATGGTAATCACGCAATCAGAGAAAAAGACTTTTAATAGTGTAGAAGTCCAAGATGGTGTCCATAAGAAGATAAAAAGTTGACTGAGGTTTCTTCATGATTTTTGACGATATGACAAAGACAATGGCATATGTATTTAAATTCCTCATAAAAATGTGCCTTAACAATGCCCTAAAGAAATGCCTATTTTCGTTGGCTTTTACAGGAAAAAATTAAAGTCAAAATCGTGAATTTTACTTTTTTTCGAATATCTTGAAAACCGTAAAGAATAGGTGAAATTTGTTACATAATCGCGACACCGCACGCCTATTTTCTGACCTGTAAATTGTGTCGTGGATAGCAAATTGCAACGCATACTGCTGCCTCATTAGCTATCAAGCACGAAATGGCGGCCAGTCCGGATAATAGCGTGTCATCGCAAACTTACAAAATTTTTACTGCAAGTTGGCTGGATTGCAATGGGGCCCCCGAGCATATTCTGTACAGCTCATGGGGCAGTAGTATTCGTTGCTATTTGCTATCTACGGCACAATTTACAGGTCAGAAAATAGTCGTGCGGTGTAGCAATTATGTGATATGTTTGCAACTACGCGCTATCTTTGCGTAAGTCTTATTGGTCGTCGGGGTTGCAATGGAGTTCTCGAGCTACTGTTCTGCTGATGAGGCCGCAAACAGGGCCGAAATAGTTATACAGAATATGCTCGGGGGTCCCATTGCAATCCAGCCGACTTGCAGTCGAAAAAAAAATTTGGGTAGGTGAAATTTGTTTGAAGATCATTAAAAAATGGACACCCTGTAAATTACAAATTAAATGCACTGTCAAAATTAGCAACATGGAAATCCGGAAATGGTGAAGTGCAAAAAAGATAGCTGCGACAACCTGTACACAATTTTGACAATACATGTCGGTTTTTATATTATGTAGCAAAATAAATACAAAACTATTTTCCTAATACGTTCCAGCGGCATATGCGCCAATCCGGGTTCTGCCATAACTTATTTATATCACCTTGTATATTAGTGATGCGACGAGTCGCTGTTTTTAAGAATCGAGTCGACTCGAATACTTTTATAAAAGAATCGAGTCTTGACTCGAGTCTCTCGACTCGAGTCCAGATCAAAAGACTCGAGTACTTGACTCGAATCGAGAGACTCGAGTACTTGACTCGAATCGAGAGACTCGAGTACTTGACTTGAATCGAGAGACTCGAGTCCAGATCAAAAGACTCGAGTACCTGATTAAACTCGAATTGAATTCGGGAGTCGCCGTTTTAAAGAATCGAGCAAACTTGAGTACTTTTATAAAAGAAGCGAGTTGATACTCATTTTGCTAGATTTTCGATCCTCACTTGTTTTCTTTATTAATACATATAATCTGACGATTCAGATAAATCTAAAACATTTGTATGTAATATTATTTGATATGTCTAATATCTAATAAAGTGTGAAGGCAGCGTGCAAAATATAAACAAAAACTTATTTACTACGTAACTGACAGCGTGTCTACCCGACTCGTTGCAGCGCTATTTAATTCTAAAATCGGTACTCGAGTACTCGAATCGAACTCGAGTTTCATTGACTTGGGTTCACTGCAATAGTTACTCGAGTAGAACGAATACCTTTGAGACTCGAGTCTGATAGCGAGTCTGCTCCACTCGTCGCACCACTACTTCATTCTAAAGTCGATACTCGAGTACTTGAATCGAACTCGAGTTGACTCGAGTATCGCTGACTCGGGTTCACAGAATTAGATACTCGAGTACAATGAGTACTTCTGGGAATCGAGTCTGATAGCGAGTCTACTCGACTTGTCGCATCACTATTGTATATTCACTTCACCATGCGCGTAATCCATGCCGCACTGGTCGAAGGCCAAATTTGATGCACAGTGATCAAAGGTGCTGATGACATCTACTATGGCCGAGCATACCCTAATCAAAAATACGTTGCCAGTAAGTGGTCTGTATGAGTTCTTTCCCTTGATAATGATGATGATTAAGAATAAAAAAGGATTTTTTCATTACCCAAAATCTTACATGTATATGATTTCACATTTACCGATAAAATACCGGTATTTATTTCGGTAATCGATTACCGATATAACCGAATACTTACAGGTATTTAAATACCGTTATCGAAATATAATTTCGGTTTAAGGATATGGGTAATTTAACGATAACGGTATTAGTGATGTTTACAAATACCGGTATCATAATAATAAAATAATAACGGTGAAAGTAACTAGTGAAATAAAATACCGGTATAATACAGGTATTTCTCATATCGATAGAAGTCCCTGTGTAAAAGCAGTTCCGATGGATGTATACTATCGTGAAAGATTTGCAGCTCTTGAAGGCACCTCCGAAGTCAAACCTTCCTAGACCAGGGGCCCAATTCTTGAAATCATTCAACAAAAAATGTTGTATTCGACATGACGTCAAAATGACGTAGACACTCATACAAAACTATACAAATCTTTCGAGAATTGCGTCATTTTGACGTCATGTCGCATACGACATGATGTCGAATAATTTCAAGAATTGGGCCCCAGGAGCAAGTCCAATTTAGCCGATTTAATAACGTTTCATTTATTTGACAACTAAAATCAAAATTACATGGCGATTCATTTAAGATCTAGCACGAATATGTGGGATAAATAATTAGAAAGTTATTTCTTGTATCAGATTTGGATTCGCGTTTTCACAAAAAATTGTTTTTCCATATTCGTCATCGTATGATGCGTATCAGTTTTTTGACACAGCTTATAAATACGAGCAACGTTGAATTGGGGTAGCAAAATACATGGGTTTGAACGTAAAAATTGACACTATAAATTAATGAACGCGAATCAATAAAATTACGCAAGGTGAAGTGATAACAAACATTAGTTTAGTGTAAAAAACCGTAAGGAATTGAACAAATTATTAAATTAATTTAACCAGATTTACAACTTTCTTTTTAAAATAACAATAATAATTACGCCTTCAATTATTTTTAATTACTTTATGATATGTATTTAAACAAATGGCCATTACAGGAACTTAATTTATGTTAAATTCAACTAAATAAACAAACTATCACTATTGTTGCAAACAAAGAAATTGTTTATAGACGAATATGTACGTTATTAAAAAATAAACAAATGAATTTCTCAATAACGAATAACGTAGCAATATGTCAATAAACAAGAATGACTACTTTTATTTTTTGTGTTTGTATTTTATTAGTTAATTTTACCTGTGAATAATTCGTTTCAACTTCAAGTAATCAAGAGCGTGTGCCACTTCGCAAATCAACAACTTCACTGCATCTTCTGAAAAGTGCACCTCCTGAGATATATGATATCGTAAGTCACCTCCAAGTAGCAGATCGGTTACCATAAATAAATCTTCCTCGTCTGTAAATCGAGAAAAGAAAATAGTGTAGACTCGTGAAAGGAAACTTGACGATCAACAATTTTTCTTGCCCACATCTATTTCAAAAAAAAGAAACCTCAAAGTTCGATTTTCACAACGACAACTGGGCGCAAGCAATACGTCTTTTTATAAAGCAGATAAGAATTCTAATTTTAAACTTAGTCCAAAACATTATTGAAATAATTTTTGTTTGAATTATACTAAGGCTCAGTTGTACGATGCCAGTTTAAATATAAGCCGAAGCTTGAACCCATAACGACGATTATTACAACAATCGTTGTTAAGAGTTTAAGCTTTGGCTTAAAGTTAAACTGAAATTGTACAACTGGGCCTAAATTGAACTGCATGAAGGTAAATAACTATTTATAGTTTACATAAAAGGAATATATTTATAACTACACCATTTCCAATTGTAATTCAGAATTCGTCAGTTACAATTCAGATTTGTCAATTCAGTTTCAGATTGCATCAATTGTAATTCGGATTTATCAATTTAATTTCAGAATTCGTCAAATGTAATTCAGATTAATCAGTTTAATTTCAGAATTCGTCAAATGTAATTAAGATTAATCAGTTTAATTTCAGAAAGCGTTAAATGAATTTCAGATTATATCAATTGTAATTCAGAAATCGTCACTTTTAATAGAGAGAAAGCTTTCTGGATTACAATTGATGTTTTCTGAAATTAAACTGACTAATCTGAATTACAAATAACGAATTCTGAAATTATATTGATTTATCTGAATTACAGTTGATGCAATCTGAAACTGAATTAACAAATCTGAATTACAAATAATACATTCTGAAATTAAATTAACAATTCTGAATTACATTTGACAATTTCTGAAATAAATTTGATCTTTTCTGAATTACACTTGGAAATGGTGTAGACTAATTATAGAGAGAGACGTAAGAGTCCCAAGATGAGAAAGGGATCTCCGATAATTGTAGGCAATAACTCTTAAATAAGCTCATTTAATTGGAAATGTCTTTATAATGGCACTTAGATTTAATTACCTTGAAAGGAGAACCATATATTAACTAGAAAAGGATGCTCTAATTTAGTTAATATTTCCACTTCTCTGAGGACATTCTTCAAGGCATCTCGTTCTATACATTGGTGTTTGTTCATGTATTTCATGGCGAACATCTGCTTTGTGTCCTTCTTTTGTACGATGCAAACCTAAAACAAAACTAATAATTAATCTAAATAAAAATTATAAATTGTATTATTTGAGTATTATTACAGGAACATTTGATCTTAAACCCTGGTTTGCGCCGAACAAATGAACCCAGCTTAAATTTAAATTTATAAATACCACTTAAATTTAAGCTCAGCTTAAGTGTTTGGTGGCTTGGTGCAAATGGCCAAAAGTGTTGAAAAAAGGGTTTGTTAAAAACTAAAAAAAGAATTGAATGTTTTATTTGAAGCTTTCTTTTATTTATAAGTCATATAAAAACAATAAAAAATAAACAGAACAACTAAAACTAAAAAAGAACGCGATATACCTAGTATCCGTAATTATTCAACTCTACTTAACTCTCAGAGGACTTTATTTCAGGCGGATTTTAGTAGCTTTCATCTATAATAACATTGCTGATTGTTTATCGAATCGATTGCGGCGCAATCAGTCTTTGTGGTGAATTAATTCTGGAATTTACCTAACATTGTCCTAAATCAACTCGAGTTTCTCTTTGCTGTCAAATATTTGTTTACACAAAAACCCGTACGGTGAAACTAGCGAATTTTGTCTGACCTGCAAAGTACTGGATAATGAAAAATGTAAAAATCGTAGAGATAAAAAACTTAATTAAGTACGTTACAAGTTTGAAAGTAATTAATTACTCATTAAAAATCTGCTGCAAGCACACGAATTTAAGCGGATTCTAATTAGAAAAAAGCACCTCACAACTTCTGGTTTTATGAAACTTCCCAGAGGACTTCTGTACTTCCGGCGAGTGATTATTGCGGAAAATAAAATCGTGAGGTGGTCCGGTAATTAGATTCCCCCCTAGAAAACGTAGAAAGGTCAACGAATGTGATTGCATTGGCTTCGTAATTCAAGATCTTGATTAAATATAACATGATTTTCGTCAGAGTTGATTAAATTTATTGTTGATTGTTTGAATTAAATATTTGTGCGTTCCTGCAAAAAATGAAACTAATTAAAATAAGTATAGACAAAAATACCTTTCTGGCTCTTTTTATAATAACTTTTATCTGATATTTCGCTGTACATACAATAGCTTTCTCAAGGCTGTTCTTCAAAAAGATGTTAATAATATAAAAAGTTTTTATTCACAATCACATTATAATTGGACTTTTATCCACACTTATGATTATGAAGCATTTAAAGTGACCTTATTATCCACCAGTGGAATAAAGTAACTTTATTCCACTATAAACAACGTACCATAGCAACCAGTAGGTATGACAAAGCCTGCCACGTTTCATTTTACGAATACGAATATTTTTTAATTAAATTTCGCTCATTCTGATTCCATAAAGGTGGTGATTGTGGATAAAACGTTGTATTGCATTCGTGTTTTAGATGCATTTTATCCACTTAAGAAAATTTAAACACTCGAACTTCGTCTTCGCATTTAAACATTCTCGCGTGGATAAAATGCTATCTAAAACACTTATACAATAAATAACTATAATAACATGCTCGAAAATAATACCTAAAATTTTCTTCAATAAATTAACGCTTCAGCGAACGTTGTCCATCTTCATCGGAGCTTTCGAATTCATTCAAGTCGCTATTTTCTACTCTTGCACATATTGTTTGTTTTCCGTAATAAATGAATAAAACGAAGCATAAGCTTTTACTTCAAATTTTTAAATGAAAACTATAAATATTTGGAGAAAAATTAAACTCTAAATAATTCTGCCTGTAACATAGTAAAAATTTTAATAAAAGGAATTGTATAATGATTTACAATTGAAATTTTTCCAAGTATTTAAGCTTTAAAAGAAATTCTAATAGAAGTAAAAGCATTTGCTTCGTTTTATTCATTTGGCTCATTACCCAGCGAAAACATGTACGTTTATTCAACGTTAATTTCACGTTGTTACGGTGGAAATAACGTTATTCGTTGAAAAATGCAAAGTTGTTTTTTGGTTGAATTAGCAACCATAATTATACCACGTTTGTGTAACGTGTTTTTTAACGATCAGTTAAATATGAACGTAATTATAACGTGAAACAAATATGTAATAATTTTGTCTTTTTACGACGTGATTTATACTATGAGTAAATACGATGTATCTACCGTACGTTGATCACCATATCTTTTCAACGTTAACTCAACATCTACTATTCTACGTAATAAATGAGAAAAAAATTAACGAAACTAATACGTTAGATAAATCATAATTTACAACTAAATTTTTAACCCACATTTTATAGCGTTACAAAACGTGATGATGACGTTAGAAAACACTTAATTTTACAGTGATTGTCTATCGTGCTTCACACCTTTGAATTCTAATTTTACTAAAAATTTCTGAAATGTGAGGTTCTTCTCCATGCTTGGCAGTTTTGAAATGAAACGAAACAGGTATGAAAAGTATTGCTGATTTGCACATACGAATCAACCATAACCTCTTTTTAAGTTGACGTAATCTGTCAAATGTTTTTAAGTTAGTTTGAATTTGATGCCCAAAATCTGTGATTAAAAATACTAAAGAACGCAATAGTCAATCAATTATACATACATATTGTCACGAATACTCATTGGGGACAGCTGCATACAGAGTGAAAAGTTTAACTGGAATAAATTCTGTAACTTAGAAAATTATGATTTGTAAAAAAATTCTTGGAACAGGTCAATTTTTATTTTTAATGGCGCATATTACAAAGGGACTTTTTTAACTTTTCAATTATTTGAAGGGGTGAAACGACCCCTATGTTTTTTTTTTAATGGAAGGATATGTTGAAAAAATTGGGAATATAGCTACGTTTTATTTTTTTATTTTTCTTTAGCAGTAAAAGGTAAAAAATAAAAAAAAGAATTTTTTCACTAAAACCGTTTTTAATGCCAAAAATTCAGGAACTCCATTTTTTTATTATTTGATAAGAAGAAATAAGCATTCCATATGGTATCGTATTGTTGCGTGCAGCCAAAAGATGGCGCTGCCAATGCGGTAAATTTTTTATTGTACGTAATTACCTCACTGAAGTTTTTCCCAATAGGTGGATAGGAAGAAGAGGACCCATGACTGATTGAGTGGCCAACAAGATCTCCAGATCTCACCCCTTTAGACTTTTTTATGGGGGTATTTAAAAAGTAAAGTTTATGTGACTAAACCAAACGACATAACAGAACTTCAGATCTTCAAATTCTGCATGAAATTAGGAGAGTAACGCCGGAAATGTTACAAACTGTTAGGGATGGAATTTATAATCGATTAGGGTATTGCCAAGTGAGAGGTGGCGAGCATTTTGAACATCTGATGCGTTAAAATCGTTCTAGTCAAAAATTAATTTTTTATTTTTTCGCCTTTTACTGTTTAAGAAAAATTTAAAAATAAAAACGTAGCTGTATTCCCAATTGAACAAGCTTTAAGAAAAAAAATTACTCAACATACCCTTCAATTTAAAAAAAAATAGTTACAGGTTGTTTTATCCCTACAAATAATTGAAAAGTTAAAGAAATCCATTTATAATATGCGCCATAAAAATAAAAATTGACCTGTTCCAAGATTTTTGCTACAAATGGCAATTTTCTAAGTTACAGAATTTATTCCAGTTAAACTTTCCACTCTGTGTAATTGTTAACGGGGTTACTTTGCTGAACTACGGATAATGGATTAATTGCGCGGGACAGTCGATTGGGGACCGAGCGGGAAGGGGCCCAATAGCGAAGGGTGCTCAATAAAGCCTAAAAGTGGTGCAGTGGTTTTTCTGAAGAGGACTTTCATTTTTAAAGCCGAGAACCGGGACAAAGTAAGCAAGTCTTTGTTATTCGGGTAAACTACCCCCAAGTACCTTTAGCCCATACCTGGACGGAACCGTCTACCGAGAGCTACGTTTACCCCAACCGCTGAATTTATTGCAAGCGTGAAGAGAGCGTGACAATATTGCGGTGTTTATGAGCAGCATGTAATTTTTTTTTGAATTTTCATAAAGAAATAATTTTGTAAATAATAAAGTAAATTGAGAGTGCTGTATTAAATGTTTTGTCGAATATTTTAAGTTAGTGTAAATATTTTTAGAAATAGGCGATTTAGAATTACATGTTTATTATAAACAAATTATTTAGAATTTTTGAAATGTATATACAAAGAAAATAAGCTTAGGACTGTAATAATTAGAAAAATTGATTTAATGATGTTATGATAATATGGATGTTAGAAGGAAACTGTAGGTAGTAAGGAGTTCGGAAATTTAACGAGTGAGGGCGGCGCGTAGCTATTGTAAGTTAAAGTCCCCGGTTCGGCTTTATTACCACTGCCTCCATCCGCTTTACGAATCAGTCACGGAAGCGATACGGAACTGGGATCTCCAAATGGCTTAGCGGTCTAGTCTAGCCGACTTGGAAAGTCGTGTCACTCGGCGGCGTGAGTTCGAATTCCACCATTAGCCATGTATGTTTGTTCAGTCTAATGATTTAGACCCAGCTTTGATACACGTCGTAATTGTCTGATTCAACGTTACACGTGGACATTGCCGCGACATTTTTTCGTTGTTTCAACGTAACCATATCACACGAATTCAACGTTTGTTACATGTTATTCTACAACGTTTTTTATACGTATGTGTGATTTAACGTTGAAATACCGTGGACAAAGACGTTTAAAAGAACTTGATTCGAGCGTTGTTAAAACGTATCAATAACACACGAATTCAACGTTGACTAATTGTTATTCTACAACGTTTTTTTACACGTGGACAGAGACGTTTAAAAGGAATTGATTGCCGCGACATTTTTTCGTTGTTTCAACGTAACAATAACATATGAATTCAACGTTTGGTTACGTGTTATTCTACAACGTTTTTTACACGTACGTGTTTTCGCTGAGTATCATTTACGCAATCAAAAACACCAATGAAATGGTTAAGACTCTTGTTTTTCCTCTGTGATGTCATCATTAATTTTTTTAAATGGCAACCCTAACTTTTTTACGCAGATTTTGATAGCCCTCCTTGTCAGCAAAATGGCGATGTAAAAAAGTTAGTACTTTCCACGACAAATTTTTCGAAAAAAGTAGACATAATTCAAGAATACAACTAATTAAAGCTGGTTCTTGTCCGATGAAAATTGTATTACAAACTCTTTTAAACGGACACTAAATGGCGCACAAACACTTAACGTTTCGCAGTCGTTCAAAGCTGACAAGAGACCTGAAAAGAGTTTGTGATTCAAGAATACAACGTTATTTTATTTTATTTTTAATAATAATCTTGAAATTGAAAACAAAAACAAATAAAAATTAACGGAAATATTGAAACTGTTCCCTAGGAACCAATTGCTCGGATTTTCATTGCAGCATAACATTTTTTCAAAAAAATTCCAGACGATGGTCTGGATCATGTCTATTTTTTTTCGAAAAATTTGTTGCGTAAGGTACAATTTTTTTATATCACCATTTTGCTGACAAGAAGGACCATCTAACTCTGCGTAAAAAAGTTAGGGTTGCCATTTAAAAAAATGACGACGTCACAGCGGAAAAAAATGCCGATCGAGAAAAGATTTTTGCACTAAAAGGTATTTTTTTTTAATTAAAAATTTACCTGTTTCAGGATTTTGCGAAAAAATATTAAATAAACAAATTATGAGCTTGTTGCGGGACTTTATCACCACCCTATATAAATTTGGTGATGCAAATGAAGCTTGTGCTGCTTTTTATGAAATATTATTTGAACTATGTAGTCAAAAGATATGTTCCGTATACAATATGTAAAAATTCAAAATATCCTAAGTGGTATTCTAAAAAAGTTTTTGAACTTATTAAATTAAAGGTTAAAATGCGTATAAAATACATTAAAACTAAGTCTGTACTCTTCTTACACAAATTTAGAGAACTTAGAACTGCGATTAAGGTTCACCTGCGCAACGACTATAAATATTTTTTGGATAAGTCTCAAAGTAACATTGTCAATAACAGGAAGTATATCTGGTCTTTCATTAAAATGAAATCCAACAGAAATTTCCTTGCGACTGAAATGTCTAATGGCAATAGTAATTTCACAGGTAATGCAGAGATTGTTGAAGCATTTGCCACGTATTTCAATAGTGTTTTTCATGATTCGGAATCCCAACTACATAGCGATAGGCATAATATTTTATGTGATTATTCTACGTTAAAAAATAATTGTAATATTGATTGTGTTACTAATGATGAAGTCTATAGAGCGTGTAAAAGACTGAAGAATAGCTTTACTGCAGGTTGTGACAAGATTCCCTCTTTCTTAGTGCGGGATTGTGCATCAATATTCGTTACACCATCAGCCATACTGTTTAACTTGTGTATAAAAACATCAACTTTTCCGAATATTTGGAAGGAGTAGTGTTGGCTAGTGAATCGTGATTCGATTCATGGATCTCTGAATTCGATTCAGGAGAGCCGAAACAATGAATCGATTCAGCGATACTGAATCGGTTCATCGGCAATGAATCGATTCAGTTAACGAACAAAGAATCGCTGGCGAAGTCGAGTTACGGTGTTCGAGACTTGTGCGGTGTTGTAATTTCTTTCTTGCATAATGTTTTTTTTTATTATAAAAATTAGTATAGCTATATTTTTCATTATTTAGCAAAACAAACATTTTCGTTTTTATGTTCGATAAAAAATTCCACTCTCGTAGGAAAATAAAATTGCGTCTTGGTAAGCAAAAAAATTTATATCAGTAAAAAATACAAAGAATTGATAAATTATCGATTGGAAGCTAATAATTATTTTTAAAAATATTTATTTCGTAAGATACAAAACGGTACTACATGAAGACTACAATAGGACTGCCCTTCTTTATTACATGATACCTTATGAGAATTGGTAATTATTTATTTAGTAACGTGAATAAATTTATTCATCTGCCCAATCATTTGCGCAATTTTATATACAAGATTCAAACTTGGGTCCGTTATTGTTTTTGATTTTTATTAACGATTTGCCTGAAATAATTACAAGCGAGATGTTGTTATTTGCCGATGATGCTAAAATTTTCAAGTGTGCATTGAAAATGATAATGACTGCAAACACTTACAATAACAGTTTGTTAACTTGGAAAACTGGTACAAAGCCAACAGACTGAACGTAAATGTGAATAAATGCAAAGTCGTTTCTTACACTAGGAAGAAAGATGTTGTTCTATTTAATTATAAACTACTGTCATCTTCAATCAAAAGAGAAGCAAGCTTTAAGGACTTGGGCGTAACATTTGATCATAAGTTCACTTTCGAATCACATGTTAGACATACTGTAAATACAGGCCTAAAAATGCTTGGCTTTATAATACGAAATTGTCGCGAATTTACCAATTTAGATACTTTTGAGGTACTTTATTTTGGTTTGGTGAGATCAGTCTTAGAATACGCCTCTTTAGTTTGTTTTCCCTATTACGGTTACCAAAAGCATTTAGTTGAAAATGTTCAAAACAGATTTTTAAAATATTTATTTAAAAAAAAAACCAGCGTATACCCTTCATTCATGCCTTATTCTGAATTGATGCAACTATTCAGTTATGATAGTCTGGAAACACGAAGAATTATTTTATCACTGACAAATCGTATAAATTACTAAGTAATAAAATTTGTGATGAGTTTCTACTATAACAAATTAATTTTAGAATTCCACTTAACACTCGATTGAAGGATACCTTTAAATGTCCTAGAGTGCGCACAAATCTATTAAAACGGTCTCCTGTCCAAATTTCATTGCAAGAGTTGATAAAAAATTTCAAAAATCACTCGGTACATAAACATACGTGATAAAAACAGGAGCGCTGAAAAATTGCTGTTTTATGCAAGGGACCAAGAAATACAAATTCTGAATCGTGTTGGTAAGGTATGAAAATGAGATCTAAATTTAATTTTATCAAAGAGATAAGTAGGCTTATTAGTAGTAATAATATTTAAGTACCTATACATAGATAAGATTTGTACAGTATCTCGCTGCGGTTATTCATAGATAACCATTTAGGCCCAGTTTTACAGTGACGGTTTAACTTTGAGCCGAAGCTTAAACCCTTCACAATAATTGTTGAAATAATCGTTGCTAAGGGTTTAAGCCTCAGCTCAAAATTGAGCCGCAGTTGTAAAACTGGATCTTAATGTCACTTAATTTGCTTTTCATACCAAAAATATACCTTAAACACCCTTCTGCATCTTTAAAATGCGATTTTATGTAAAGCTTATGAACTGCTGATATACAGTACAGTAATTAAACAAACGAGTTTTAATGAAATGGTAAACACTAGTGCTGGCAACCGAAATCGATTTTTTGGATAATCGGTTAACCGGTTTTGGATATTCGCGGTTTTGGAGAAAACCGAAAACCGGTTATCCGGATAACTCGGTTATTCGAGTATCCAGTTATGCGGAAAACCGGTTATTCGAATATCCAGTTATTCGGATAACCGGATATTTGGATATTATCAGTTTCTTGGATAATCGGAAATTCGAATAACAGGTTATTCGGATATTTAGATATCCGAATAACTGGAATAATTGGATATCAGAATGGGTTTTATTTGTTAAAGATCTTCAGTACTTATTAGAAAAAAGTACATACACATAGTTACATGTTTATTTACTTAATTGCTTTTATTATAACGTATTTGTGGATATCCGAATAGTCGTTTTTGGATATTCGAATAATCGGTTTTTCAAATATCCGAATAGTCAGTTTTTGGATATCCGAATAGTCGGTTTCTTGGATAATCGAATAATCGGTTTTAACCATTATTTGGATAGCCGATTATATCCGAAATCGGTTTTTAAAGAAACCGATTATTCGGTTTAAATTTTTTCCGGTTTTTGCCAGCACTAGTAAACACCCTCCTATAAGAAAATATATTTTTTTAATCGACATGCGATTCTCAAATACCGGGTGAATGTGATTTATAAGCTCACGTGTATAAATTGAAAATAAAAGGGGACTCAAAATAGAGCCCTGTGGGACACCGCGATTTACATTCAGAGAACATTATTAACCTGGACACACTGTCATCGATTCTGCAATTAATGACGAAAGAGACTCCTAAATCAATGCAATCAAGCTTCCTAAGCAAGACCATGTCGAAGGCTTTGAAATAAAACAAAACAGGTACAGTACTATTTTATGGTCTCTAGGATTTCCAGATTTAACCGTGTCGAATTTTTTTGTTTGGAGTTATGTCTGAAATAATGTGTTCAACTATTTGAAAATGTTGAAGATCTTCGTGAGATATGTGCTTGCAAGCAATAATGCAGTAATCAAAGCAACGATTCGCAGATCACATAAGCAAACTGAAGTTGTGGGTGAAAACTCGAAAACGGAAAGTGAAAAAGAAAATCTAAAACATATTTAAATTCTGCATAAAAAAGTGTCTTAAGAAAGTACAAATAACAAAAACGTTTCGATTACAATAAGGAAATTATCACAAAAAAAACGAAATTTGAATTATTCTATTTTAATTTGAGTTATTTTGTTAAAACTCCCGAACCACATGAGATTTTTTTAATTCAATATAGTTTATAACTAACCTAATACTTAGGAATAATTCGTCCCATTTAACCGAATTCGTATCTCTTGTAATCAGCGAGATCCCCATGATGGAAAAGTTACCTGGGACATATTGTATATTAATAAAAATGGCCAAACAGAAGATTTGGGAGGACTTTGAACATAAAATAGAAAAACAGAGGAAACTCCAAACTGCAGTACAGGACAACGCCATAATATGTTAAATATAAAGATGGACGTCTGAGGAAGACATCAATTCAAGATGGCTTGAATACTTCAGCGAGCCTATATACGAGCAAAGTGAAAATTTAACTCCACCACTAGAGCCACAAAAAGCAGGATAGGAGATACAAATTAAAGAATTTTCAGAAGCCTTTAAAAACCTGAAACCTGGAAAAGCTCCAGGATACAATGATATAAAGCCTGAAATGTTTAAATACTTGGGAGATGTAGGACGATCATTTTACTCAAGATAATGAACTTGGCATGGAAACTGAAGAAGATCCCAGAAAACTAGAAACTAGCAGTAGTAGCACCGATTTACAAAAAAGGAGCTTCTACTTTATGCAGCAACTACAGGGGAATATCTCTACTACCAGTAGCCGGAAAAATTTATGAACGTGTGCTGGAAAATAGAATTAAAACAGATCTAGAGAAATCACTACCAGGAAATCAAGCAGGTTTTAGACCCAGGATTGGATGTGCTCTATCAGATAAATCTCTGAAAGAGTTTTGTGTGGAAATGGAAAGCTTTTTATGTGCACACTCGATCTAAAGAAGGCATTCGATACTCTACCAAGATAAAAAAATATGGTCTGCAGGAGAGAAATAGACATCGAGTTACTGAATGCTATCAAAAGCTTGTATCATCAAATCTATAACATAGGAATAATTAGAACAGGTAATTCAAGGCCTTTGGAGGGATTCTGAGCCTGCAACTGTTTATAGCTGTCATGGATGGCATAGCAAGGAAAGAAAGTAAATCGACTAATGCCCGGTTGCATCAAATTTTTAAGCAGAGCTTAAATTTAAGTGGTGTTTAAACTATGACATTATTTATAGATTTAACAAAATGTTAGTCACATTCTAATTGATACTTAAATTGAAGTGTCAATCAGAATGTATTTGACATTTGCTGCGTTCGAAAATTATACGTCGGATGTATCTGGAGCGTATGATCTCATCTTTCGCAATCACGATTTTTAACCTATTTTGTATCTCGCTCGTCCGTTTAAAAAAAGATTGTGTTTATAGTATTTCCATGACAACAGGCGATCTTTCACATCCCACATTTAAGTAGGGTGTGAAAAGATCGCCTGTTGTCATGGAAATAATATAAACACAAGATTTTTTTAACCGGGTGAGCGAGATACAAAATCGATTAAAAATCGTGAGTGAGAAAGATGAGATCATACGCTCTAGATACATCCGACGTATAATTTTCGAACGCAGCAATTATACTGACCATACGTAAATGTCACATTCTAAATATAACTTAAATTTAAGTTCTGCTTAAAAAGTTGGTGCAACCGGGCATAAGAGTATAAACATAGGAACCATAAATCTCAAACAAGTAATTACGAGGAGATTTTAATTTAAAGTCACTCTAAGTATAGGAAATGCGTTTTATAGGTTATAGTTACTTTAAATTAAATGTTCTATTAAGAAAACGGCCTTGAGGCTTGGTTCCTCTGTCGCAGTTTAACCTCTGTTTATTCCCATAGTAATTAAAAGAAAGAAACAATTGTCTCTAGTTATAAGCATCTGGGAAACACAGTGGATAGCAGAGGAAAAGCAGAAGAAGAAGAAGTAAACAATAGAATGCAGGCAGCTAATAGGATATACTATGCCTTACAAAGAAATTCCTGGGAAATAAATACATATCAGAATAGACGAAAGTATATATACAGGGAGATGGGAAAATGGCGCACCCGCTCCATACTACGATATTTGGTGCTTAAAATTAATCATAAAACCGTTATGGAAATCTTCTTATCTTGTATAGTTACAGACCGACAGAAATCCCTAAAGAATTTAATTTATCAACGTTGTACAGTCGGTTTAGGAGCTAGACGTTGTCAAAATGAACGAATATTCCTTTTATTGACTTTTACGAGAAACTAGCTGTTGAACAATATGTTTTTTCTTATTACTTTGATTCGAGATGAATGACATAATGGTTTAGTGCACCTTTTTTTAAATAAAATCGTGTACAGTATGAGTAATGATGCCGTAATGTAAACTTCAATTTCATTTTAGGGATTTCTGTAGTTCTGTAATTACATAAGATAGGAAGATTTTGATAACGGTTTTATGATTAATTTTAAGCACCAAATATCGCAGTGTGGTGTGGGTGCGCCATTTTCCCATCACCCAGTATAGAAATCAATATACATACATTCCGACGCTACTACAAGGAGAGGAGAACTGGATACTGACTCAAAGACAAAAACAGAGAATACAGACCCAAGAGATGAAATACCTCAGGAAAGTTCTAGGAGTAAGAAAATGGATAGGATAAAGAACACAGAAATTAGAGAAAAATTAAAAATGAAGTCAGACAAAGAAATAATAGAAAATAAAAAGTTAAGCTGGTTTGGACACTTAATTAGGATGGAAGACAGTAGACAAATGAAGAAGATATGGAAAGCAAGGCCGATAGGAAAGAACAAACGGGGAAGACTAAGAAAAAATGGGATAATGAAATAGTAGATATCCTAAAAAGAAGGGGACAAGACTGGAAAACAGCTAAGGAAATGGCACGGAACAGAGAACGTTGGAGGAGATACGTAACCTCGATACCCTAGAGAGTAAAAGAGGACCAGATTATGATGACGATGATGATTGTTCCTATGGGAATAAACTGAAAAATAAAGTTAAAGTGTGACTTAATGACTTCCTTATAATAATTCCAATGACTATTTTTTTGTACGTCGAAATTTAGATTTTGCTTTATTCCTGAGTTGAATAAAAAGCGTCAAATTATCATGACATGTTTATCAAAACCTGAAAGTAGATTGCTATTACTTAAGAAGTGTATTTTTTCATCAACATCGTCCATACCTATAAAATATTGGTTGAAATATGCCATATACTGCAAATCAAAATAAAAATGTCGAAGATTTAGGCCCCGTTTTACAATCGTGGAATAAGGACGGAATAACTGTTCGCCGAATATCTTTAATGTTCTTCCATATCTACGTTACACTACGTCACGTTATTCTAAGAATAATGTTTATCCGACGATTGCAAAATCGGGCCTTAATGGAATTAAGATTTCACTCTACACTAATAAAAATGGTAGTAAATTTACACTATTTTTACATTAAAATTCAATATTATATTAAGTGACTTTTTGTTATTACATAGGATTCTATGTATTATTACTTAATAACAGTAAAATAACATGAAATTTTGATGTAATTTTACTACCACTTTTACTAGTGTAGACCTTCACAGATTACCATCACATATACATGTCCTATCTGATCGAATTTGGAGACTTCTCAAGTGAAAACATATCAAGTCAATTTTCTTACTGAAGAACAAACTTCTATACACAACCTGAAGATCCCTATTGTATTCTTCAGTCTGACAAGTGCGAGTATTTCGAGGAAACAAAACGGTTGGTTAACACTCATGCTTTTGAATATAAACGCCACATTAGCTATAACCGATTTCGCGCTATTTATAACAACTTATAAGTACAAGCACGTAATATGAAAATCACGGAATTTGAGCTCTGCGTAATCAATCGCCGAAGTTACAACCGACAATTATTTCAGTATTATTTCTTTGTTAACGATAAATGAGAAAAAAGAACGGAATTATGATTCTTAAGTCTGATGTTGCAACACCAGTTGCGTTTTATTTATGAGCTCTTCTCTTATGAAAACAACTATATCCGTTAGATTACACTAGATGACAAAATTTGATCAAGTTCGTGTTTGTTTTAGTTTGTTGGTGTTTAGGTTCCGTTAAGTAAGACTATGCAAAATATTTCCTCATTGTGTCGCTGGGCCCTCAAAAACAAATAAAAGAAATGTCTTTTTTCAAAATTTTATTAAGTTAAAAAGGTTTAATTTTAACTATAAACAAAAGAAAAACAAAATTTTATTAATAAATAATTAATTCAAAGATTATAAGGGTAAACTAAGGCTGCCTTGTATAAAAGGCTTAAGCCAGGATTAAATTTATGCCGAAGTTAGAATGTGACACAATATGCTATAATGTCATAATGTGTGTTACATTCTAACTTAAATTTAAATTAAATCCTGCCTTAAACCTTTTATACATAGCAGCGTTAAAATAACAAGTAACTTCAAGACTAATTTTGGATCGTTTTCTGCGCTTGTGCAAGAAACTGTTGTGATTGCAAATTACGCCCAAGTATAGTCTCCCATCATTACAACATACCAGGGTCTTTGATATCGTTTTACTATATCTTTGATGCCAGAGAGGGGAACGCTTATAGTTGTTCTTCACTAACTAATCCCAGATTTGGTCTAAAAAAATCCGAATGGGAATGCAGAAATTGTAGCTTGATTAACATCTTGCAGCCAAGTTTACCATCTTTCGTTTTTTAAAGTGTGAATTGTCAATTAAACAAAAATAACAATTGTCATAATAGTTGGTATGAATGAAAAATAAATCCAAACAAATTCAATTTATATTCTTTTAACTTATGATTTAATCAATCGAGAATAATAACGAAACCTTCTCCTGGATTAATTTAAGAAGAGAGAGCTGTTAAATTTACGTTGCCCGATTGTTTGATTTAGACCCGAGCTTGGAGGTTCATATTCTGATTGAAATTGATGGGAAAGCAGTCCGACCCTAGGGACAGGATACCTTAGTAAAATCCGTTGTGGTGACATAAAGGCAATTCCGGAGAGTAGGTCTTGTAACACAAACGATGTTCGGTGTATTAAATCACTCTATTAGTGGTACGTATTGATTTTTAATGTTTGTTAGAAGAATAATAAAAATTAATAAGTATGAATACGCTAACTAAACCGATGAGTTCTCTATTTTCTACTATAAGTTGCACTATCGTTTCTTTTTTCTGCAATTAACGATTACGTAATTTTAAACTCTTTCACATTTCATATGAATATGACTCCTGCGGACACTTTTTACATTTTTAAAACTGCTGCCAATCAGTACAGTGAAACCTTGATTACTGAGCGATTTAAAACGTATTCAGAGAAATATAAAGTTCTTGATGTAAGTAACAATAAGTTATCGCATTGTGCAAATAACATCCTTTGTCATCCTCATTTTAGATCTTGCATGTTGTAACGTTCACATTTTTCGCTGTCCGTTACATTATTTTTTTTACGTATTTTCTCGTTATTTAGCTGTTGAAATTCAAGTAAACACCGTTTCGTTCGTTTAATTAATTTCGTATTTATGACTTTCACGCCTCTATCTCTCAGGATTTGTGTTTTAATTTCAGTTTGTAATGCGGATTTCGATTTTCTTCTTAAAGCCATTTGTTTTGTTTCGGAAATTAATCTGTAGATGTCGTACATGGTCCTTTGGTCGATTTTATTGATCGATGTGACGTATGCGGAAGTTGCGTGTAAAATCTTTGACGAGTTTCCGTCCTCCCTGATGATCGTGCGACTTGGGTGTGTGCTCATACGCCATTGAGACGCGTGGTTTGCGTCTTCAAATTTTTGTGGTTTTGTGAAGCTGAAGGGCTTTGAGATATTCCAGTTTGGCAAATATTTACGTCTCTAGTCTCGTACGCCCTACTGTGTCGTTTTGCTGTCTGTTTTTACATAACTACTACCGTTTCCGATCAAGCACGTATCCGAGCACGTGTTGCGTAAAGTTCTCGCTCAGGAAAAAACTAACAGAAGATTGTAAGTACCCTAGTTGTTTAGGAGAATATTTTCTAAGATTCCTTTTCTCTTTATGTAGAGTTTTTTTTGACTCCCGAAATTGTGTTGAGTTACCGAAGCCGAAGATTAGTTTTTTTCGACTCCCGAAATTGTGTTGAGTTACAGAGGCCGAAGATTTCCTCCTACCGCACGAGTTTTTATCGGAAAATTCTTTGCTGTTTACTGCATTGTCGTTTGAAGATACTACCGAACAGGAGTTCCTCTTTTTATTTGACGTGGTTGTTCTTGGAAACAAATCCAGTATTACGGAGTCGTTTGAAGATATAATTCAACGGTGTCGTAAATGGAATCAAGGTCAAGTTATTGCGGGGTCGTTTGAAGAAATAATTCAACGGTGTCGTAAATGGAACTCAGGTTAAGCTATCGTCAGGATTGAGTAAGCAACAATCACCATTATTACCGTATCGTATCGTTTTGAGAAATTTATCGTATCGTACCGTATCGTGCCGTATCGTTTAGGAAATATTACCGTACCATCTGGAATTAGTCTTTTGAATTTTATTTTGATTGTCGCAGATTTATTTAATTGTATATTGGGTCATTTAGCATAGTTGCGTCATATTATTTTTATTTAAGTTACTGTACATCGTTAATTCTATGTATATATTTTGTTGCTCGAATCACCATTTATGTTTAATCATTACATCATTTTTCAATTATATTATTTTTAATTCTCAATTTTTTTATTTTTGCTACGATTAAAGACTAATTTCTTAAAAATTAATTTGCGTAACCTAAAAATCTGTTTCGAGTTCATTAGTTTTGTTCCGAACTGTTTTAGTAATTACAGTTTAAAGAGATTACTTGGCGCTCAACAGCTTTCGTTTTGTCACCTAACGTTTACTATTTTTTTTATGAATTACGCAAGTTATTTTTTTAAGAATATAGTTCGAAGAATTATCCTTCCGAATTCACCTCAGCCTCCGACTAAACTGAGCTATGGCAACCAAACAGGTGAGAATCTACTTACAAAAAAAGTATGTCACAATGTACAGAATGGGATGGGAACTCAAATATTCCCTCTAAGGTCCTCCAAAACAAAAAAAATCCTCCATAATCAATAGGTAGGTACTCTAATAAACTTGGCACATTGCCATCCTACTCAAGTTTTTTAATATGTCTCTTTGAAGGTTGTCCATACCGAAGAGAGAAAGAAAACGCCTATTACGTGTGGCTCAAATAACTTCCCCTACCCAAACTGAATTTTTAACACTCAATTGTCACAGGGGATGAAGCTAAGATTCGCCACCCATGAACTCTTGTTGAAATTCATATCTAAAAGGCAGACCTCTATCAGAAAAAAAAAAGGAAAAAACGGCAAAATCTAAAAAAAGAACCTTATGGACACTATCTTTTGGAATTTTCAGGTTATTTTGATGGTCGACTTTAAAAACCGCAATATGCTTTAATTGGGCACCTGATTTATTAATTTTATTACACCTTACAAGGAGGTATTGATATGTTCTTGGTCTAACATAGAAAACGTCACTATAAGAGTGTTTCAAAACAAATTTTTATTTATTTAATAACTTTTTAACTCTATACACTTAGTACAACATTCATAAAGTATTTCTAAACCTTAAAAAAAATGTTTATTTGGGTGTGCAAACCATTTTTCCACAGTATTTCTTTCAATGAGAACTTCCCCTTATAAGTTTTTTTTTTGTATCACAAAATCTTTTAAGCGGACACTAAATTGCGCACTACACACTTAACGTTTCGCAGTCGTTCGACAGCTTTTTGTTTCGGAAATAGATAATAGTCTGAAGGGGCTAAAAGTGGTGAACAGAGAGGGCGGTCAATTAATTCGAAGCCAATTTCATCATTTTTTTTTGCAATGCAACTAGAGACTTGTGAGCAGCATTGTCTTGCAAGAAATTCACACGACTGGTTAATAACATAGAATATAACGTTCGCGTTACAGTTTTACCCTGTTCTAAGTAGTTTATCATAATTATTCCGTTCCTGTCACAAGAAACTGATGCGAGAACCTTTCCTGCCAATTTTAGACACGAATTTCTTCGAGCGAGGCGATTTTGATTGACCTATCGTTTCTGGAATGTAATAATGGATCCTTGGTTACAATTCGATCCAAAAAGATACAACAATCCTGTTCAAAACGATGGAAAAGCAACGTCGAAGTTTGAGTAGTTTTTGTTCAGCATTTAGGCATTTGAGGATTCATTTAGCAGATATTTTTCTCATACCTAAATCATGATGTACTGTATGAAATGTAATGGATTATCCATGATGTTAGTGACTATCAAAATAAGAAAAATTTGGAAAAGTATTTGCCTTAAGTCACTATTAAAAAACGTCGTCATGTAAAAGATATCACATTATCATGTAAAAGTTACCATTATCAAATCTTTAAGAGTATGAAAAGTCACGAGGTGGAAGACATTTTAATTAAGTCTTAATTAAAATATCTTCCACCTCGTGACGTTTCATACTTTTAAAGATTTGATAATGGTAGTTTACCGAAACATGTCATTTTGGCAATAACTTCTTCGATGATAAGAAAATAAACAACTTTTACATGACGACGTTTTTTAATAGTGACTTTCCAAATTTTTCTTACTATATGAAACACACGCTTGTAGGAAATTTTCAATGTCTCTGTTATAATACGTTTGAATTCAATTCTTTGAACGTCAAAATGATGTCGTGCAAGGTATCAACGTGAAGAGGACACTGAATCGGATCTTCCAGCACAGTGTTCGTCTTCACCTCTGTTCTTCCTCTCTAAAATTCTAATTTTTTATGGTAGCATGCGGACAATTATCCCTCAATGTATTCACCACATCCGCATAAATTTACTTGCCGACCAATACCAATTTTATCAAAAGTGAGATTTTCGTCTGACATGTTGTTTTCGTAATTCACAGTAAATCGGTTAAACTTTTTAACATCAAAATTAGGAGTAATAGTAGTAGTCCTGTAGGCTCCTTGTAGACGCCCTATTGGCGTTACAATAGCGTGCGTAAGAGGCTACTGAAAGCTTTTTGTGCTTTGGCTATTCTGTTATTACAGTCTTTTTCTTTTGGTTTTCCCCTTTTGTCAAATGTGTTTGTCAAATAACTTTTCAATCCGTTCAAAGTATAGCAGGCCTGCGGATTGGAAAGTCATTTGACAAATTCGGAAACATAATTGACAAAAGGGTAAAACCAAAAGAAAAAGACTGTAATGTTGTTTCACTATTCCCTTTCCCCTCCACCACACTACCTAAATATGATTACATTTTGAGCACCTTTGCAGTTTACTTTAAGTTTTGTCGTTTAATGTTAAAAAATTGACTGTCCACTTTTTTGGCAGCGGCTGTACTAAAGATTTTTTTAAAATACAATTTTATTTAGAACATTGACTCGGTCTGTAATTGCTTTTCACAAAATAAATGGAGAAAAAACGCAGCGTAAATGAAAATCCAATCAACATTTGCTATTCATGCACAAGCGTCGCGTCGTAATCTTTTTTTCGATCGTTGTTTGTGTATAATTCTCCAACAAGGAATTTGTTAAATCTATTCTAAATCCTACATTTCAAGCATTGAACAATCCCCCCTTTGTATTGGCGGTTAGATTTACCTATCATAGAACCACAATAGCGAAACTTTGTAAATTAGTCTCGAACTTTGTGTACGATATTATACGTACGGAATTTGCGGCTTAATTGAATATTCTTGATTTCATATTGTCGGAAAAATTAACATAATAATTAGTACAATGTTTGCATAGTACTTAGAGGGTTTTATTGTGCAAGTTTTTATGCGACTGAAACTCGACGTGGAGCGAGGGCATTATTCATTTTCTGAAAGCTCAGCGAACAGTTTCTCTATAAATTTAATTTTCTGCGCTAGTTCAGTTCCTAGGAAATTTCTAAAGACGTTATTATTAATTACATTATACCGCTGAGAAAAACAAAACATTGGCATTTTACTGCAAATCCTTTAATTAAATCGATGAACGAGGTATTCAAAAGCATTTTAAATAATTCTACCAAAAATAATAAGGGCCAGTTTCATAATGGAACTTAAAGGAGAATTTAAATTTAAAGTCACTTTCAAATGTCAAAATAAATTTAAAAACATTTGTTTACACATCAGAATGTGACTTTAATTTTAAAGTATCCTTTAAATTCCATTGTGAAACTGGCCCTAAGGCATGCAATTTTTGCGAATTATAAAAATCTTTTGCAATCAAAATCTCAATTGGATAACTTGCTAAAAAAATTGGGTCTTGCCAGAAATTGAAATGAATACAAAAATATAACGTTGTTATTATTACGTATTAACGTAATAATTATGGATATACAGTGTGTCCACGGATCGACTTGACAAGACAAGAGGAAAAACTTTTTTAATATCAATTTTACACAAAAAAGTTACTCTTCAAAAAGAAAAACCTTACGCTAGACAATTTTAGCTGTGTTCGGCCATGCGATCTTTTTCATTAGAATAACAAATGTCATGTGCTTAGAGACACTGACACTGACATGTAAAGTAAATACATAATAGTTATTTATGTATGAAGGGCATAATTAGGAGGATATAGCCCGAGAGTATGTTTAAAGTACGACGCGAGGGCTATTTTCTACAATTATGCACGTGGTACATACAACGTTTTATTTTATTTTGGCTAAAATTTATGGATTCAATACTTTTATATCGTATGCGAGTGATGTGTACGTCGCTTCCATAAAATAGAGGATGAGAGGCTTCATCATGACCAGTTCCGTGAAGCTACATAGTCATTTCATCATTTCAATTAAATCCTCCACTCACAATCAGTACCTTCTCATTAGTGTAAGGAACGATTGTCTTCGTTATTGTCGTGTAATGATTATAGGTCCTTGCTTAAAACATTGTTTAAAATGTTAATGATACTTATGTTTTTGCTGCTTTTTAAACCAATATATTCTTTTATATTTATTTTGTTTTGTTAGTTTATTTCCAGTAATAGTAAAATTATTTATTTCGTAAGCAAATGGGGAAGCATTTCAAACTTTCCGCCGTTATACCTCAACGCCATGCGTGACCGGGGGAAGAACTAGAGACAAAGAGAGAATGAAAAAAGAGAGACAACTCATCGGAATGTATTATACAGTTTCCAGTATGTTTTGGTTTGTATCATGTCGTTACAGCTCAGCGCCATCTGGTGACGGTGGAAAGAACTAACTCAGACAAAGACAGATAATGAGACAAGAAAGATAGAATCTCACGAAACTCTGTCTACATTTGCTGCGTTCGAATATTATACGTCGGATGCATCTGGAGCGTATGATCTCAACTTTCTCAATCACGATTTTTAACCTATTTTGTATCTCGCTCACGTTTGTACAGATAAATAAAAGCTTTTTAAATATTCAGTGACTTCTGTTAATTTAGCGACCGAAAAATAATCACACCTTATGTTTGCATAAAACGGTTTTATATGGTGCGTTCTTTTCTATAGCAGGAACCTAAAACGGTGCAATGAGCAAATTTTATATAGCTTTCCTAGAATTCAGAAAAATGGCGCATGGCGTAATTGGGGACGTAGAACTGTTTTTCTCACATACCTTATGTAAGAAAATAATCTCTGGCAATATCAGCTTCGATATTTACACGTAAAAGATTAAACATAAATAATGCTAACACAGCACGTTCTGTGTGGTGCCGCTGGTGCGGGGAGTCTTCGGCTAAGGGAGCAGGAGAGCAGTCGATATTTATTATTATTCTTTGTTAAGCGTTATGTGTACAGTGCGAATACAGTTTGATTGAACCCCGTTTTTGTGTTTTTCTTATGGCCTTTCCGACACTTACATTATTGAATGATTTTAATTGGATCAAAACTTTTATATAGGCTTAAACTACTTATACGTACCACAAGTATGCTGACACCAACAAACATAATGTTTGTAACAGATAAATAAAGATATTACTTCTTAAATATTCAGTAACTTCTGTTAGCGACCGAAACCATATGTTGAAAATAACCTCACCTTATGTTTGAATAAAACAGTTTTATATGGTGCGCTGTTTTCTAAGGTAGGGTAGGAACCTAAAAGGCTGCAATGAGCAAATTTTATATAGTTTTCTTAGAATTCAAAATAATGACGCCTGGCGTAATTGGGGACGCACACAGAGGTATTTGACCCAAAATGTTGGTCAAAATTCGTTTTTGCTGTTTTTTGTTCTGATAATTCTCATAATGATATACAGTGAAACTTGCTTATAACGAGCACTGGTTATAACGAGAAGTCGGTTATAACGAGGAAATTGAAAAGTTCCGTTTCTCGATATGATAAATTACATATAAAAATATTTGTTTAAAACGAGCTCGTTTATTACGAGAACTTGCTTATAGCGGCCAATTTTGTAATTTTTTCTTTGTTTTACCTTGCATATAGCGAGCTTAATTTCAAAAAATTTGAAAAAATTTTTTTGTTAGATGTAGAAGTACGTAGTATGCCCGACAAAAAATCTAAATACGACGAATTAATTGTTAAAAAAAATTGTTCGTTTGTTCTTTTGCGTATTTTTTACGTTACCATAAAACAAGCAAAATAAATTGTTTAAAATTGTATTCAAACTTATTAGTTTATTAAATAAACAAAAAAATGCAGGAGTATAGTTGTCCCAGATTCTTTTGGTGTTCATAATACATATCACATATGCATTTAATTTTTTCATTTATAACGAGCACTTGCATATAACGAGCAATAAGCGTGGTCCCTTGAGCCCTCGTTATATCCGAGTTTTACTGTATGTAGTAAAACTATGAATTTAAGTTAGGTTTTTATGAAATTCAACAATTATAAGGAGTAAACAACATTACTAAATTTACAAATATGTAATACAATGAAAAAATCTCGAAAAAAATATTTACTATGAAATGATTTTTGAAATTGACTAATCCTAAAATTATTATTTTTCGGAAATTAATGCAGATTTCAAGGAGATTCCTCTATCGTGTATTAATTTTAGCTTAGTGAACAATTTCAAGGTCAGAAAATGGCGCTTCTCTCTTTAACTACAGCAAAAATCGAATTTTTCAATTCTTGAAATTTTTTCGAAACTTCACTTACCACAAAACTCAATTTCAAAATTCAATTTTTTTTTGGTGAAAACTTCAAAAATTCATTATTGGAAAAAATAATAGAAAAGACTAATTATTCCTTCAGAAATTTTATGATTTACCAAAAAGTAATATTTTTGCATAATTTTGCAAATTAAGTCTTGGTACGTGAAATTTGGAAAAAAAATTCAAAAAATGAATTTGTTCAGTGAGTTAAAACTAACACACGATAAAAAAATCTTGTTGAAATCTTTATTTGCGAAAAATAAAATTTTAGGTTTTTGACAGAAACGTTATTTTTAACTAAGTAGAAATCACTCGGTATATCTGACAGGGGCTAAATAAGTTTTCAGACAAGCACAGATTATTGCCATAAAAAGGTTATTTTTTTTGAAAAATCAAAAATAGTGAGGTTATTACAAATTAGCTGTTTCCAGGGCTAAACAGAACATATTCTTTTTGTTTAACGAAGGCTTTCGTTGTGGAAGTCAAGACTTTTTTAATCGAAAGTTATCTAATTCAAGACATGCTTCACAATGTTACAAAAAATTCAAAGGCTACTTTCAATCGAACACTTGATACAATGTGTTTCATTTCTCATCTATACACCCCTGTAGTTTTTATATTTATTAACGGATCGATTTCAAATTTTCGCCAGATGAACATTTTCTTAAAACACACATTTCTCAAATTTGAAACCTTTTGTATTGCAAGCCATGACCTACTGCGATTTAATAGAAAGTCGAAAAAATTAAGAAAACATAGTAGGCCTTGTTTGATCAAAAAAAGTTATTAGAAAAAGTTGTTTAGAATTACGAAATAACCCCAATTACCAAATTTGGTTGAAAAATTTTAATTTTTAATTATTAAAAAAATAGAATTTCAATTTAATCTACAGTTTTACAAAACGCTAAAACTAACCGTCTAAAACACACAGAATGAAAAAAACAGCTTAATCTAATATTTTACCAGGCCCCCATCGTGCAGTATGCATTTTTCGATACGTTTCCTATTATTCTTTACATCTTTGTTTAGTTCCTGGGGTGTTATTTCAAGACAAGCTTGACGAATCCTGTTGCGTAGGTCTTCTGCATTATTATTTAGTCGTTTTAGTGTTTTAGTCGGTTAGTTTTAGCGTTTTGTAAAACTGTAGATTAAATTGAAATTCAATTTTTTTAATAATTAAAAATTAAAATTTTTCAACCAAATTTGGTAATTGGGGTTATTTCGTAATTCTAAACAACTTTTTCTAATAACTTTTTTTGATCAAACAAGGCCTACTATGTTTTCTTAATTTTTTCGACTTTCTATTAAATCTCAGTAGGTCATCGCTTGCAATACAAAAGGTTTCAAATTTGAAAAATGTGTGTTTTAAGAGGATGTTCATCTGGCGAAAATTTGAAATCGATCCGTTAATAAATATAAAAGCTACAGGGGTGTGTAGATGAGAAATGAAACACATTGTATATTAGAATTTAAAATTAGTTAATGGGTGATACTAGCGAAGTGTATAGTTTGGCATATTGCTACCTATGTTATTTTAGTTTTGAAAGGTGAAAGTTGTTGTAACAATATTATTTGTAGTTATGACTTTGATGTATTAATTGTAATTTAGTTCGTGATTTAAAATGATTTAAAGCCTTCATAGATTTTATTAAATTAAAACAAAAGAGAAAGGTTACGCCCTGAATTTAAAAGAGTTTCATGTTTATAGACAAATATGTAAGTAATAGCGAAAACAGATTTTAAAAATTTGCAATAATAAAGACGCTATCTTCCGAATATGCACTATTGGCTCACATAGGTTTAGTCGTGCGCAGCTTAAGTGCTACAATTTGATAGTTTTGTGATCCTGGTATCACAAGGTTTTAAGAGTGAGGTTTGAGTACGGGAGGTGCATTTAGGGTGCGCGGGACTGTACTTACATGCAGTACCGACTAGAATACACCGCATTAGTTATCGGAACCACCGACCGTTAAGGCGCGTTTTCACGAGGCCAGTAAACAGTGACTGGCTCCGTGTAGACACCTCTGGAGGCCAGTTGAAATAGGAGTTCACTGGACTGGAGTCCAGTCACAGGACTCCAGCTACTGACCTGTTTACTGGCCTCGTGGAAACGCGCTTTTAGCGTTGTTCGCGGTCAATCGTCACTATCCCCTCCATCCGACGGAGCGAGCTTTATATCCCGTTCAGTTCTTCGAGAAGGCATCTTCAATCTCCAATATGCTGGAGCGTTCTTCGAAGTACCGAGTGACTTTGGATTCAGCGGTCAGCCTAGCCGACTTTGTCGCTCGGCAGTGTGGGTTCGATTTTCGAATCCCACCAGGACCATGATACAATGGTCGCGTTTTATTCGCACCATTCTGATTCCGGAATGATCATTCTATGCGTTGTATTGTGAAATTCTGCACCCTTCACTCCAGATTTCCACTCCTTCCCTAATGGTGGAGTGAAAAGTAGAGTCAAAAAATATTTGGTTAGGTTCAGTCATAAAAGTGACAAATACCGGTGAAATGAAAAGTGTTTCTTAATATTGTCATCAATTGGTACCAACTCCTCCCCACCATCCAGGATATATCTGCTAGTACTCATCGTCACAAGAAATTTGTTAAAGGTTGTCATGGGCAGGGGTATTTCTTCCTGTCCTTTTGCAAAATTTAAATTTCAGCGCCAACTTGTCTAGTCATATCCACTCTTATCCAGCAAAACGTTTTATTGATTAAACGATTCTACTTGTTCTAGATCGAGTAGGACATTTGCAATAAAACACACCCACTATGTGCGTTCGGGGCCAATTTTCCACAAGATTTAACATAGGCCTCGAAATTGCAATTTTTGCGCGGATCGTGGTCGGGAGGGTGAGGTGAGAAGGGGGAGAGGGGTCGCGCGCAAGCGACAGCAGAAGCGAGACGCGGGCAAGCCTGAGCGAGAGGGGGAGACGCGGCAGTAGATATCTAGACTCGCGACCTTGGTACATTTTTGGGCATAGTTACAGGGGTTTTTGGAAACGGAGGGGTGTTTCGCGAATTCTACCTTAATTTTTGATATTTTTTTTCTTAACTCCATCTTACGTATTAAATGGCGCGTCGAGTTATGACCAGCGCTAATACATGTTTATTTCAAGATATTTCTAAATAACGAATTTTTTTTCTCGGTCCGGAGAGAGATTCGAACCCGTTCCTCGGCGTTCCTGAACCGTTCACCTAAGCCGCTCGACCGTTGAGTCAGTTATTCGTATCCGTTCGAGATGTGTAATATTAACGACACGCGGCGAATGATGTCCTTTTTTTCGTCGAACACGGATGCGATGTTGGTTGCGTCGATTTTTTTTTCTCGGTCTGGAGAGAGATTCGAACTTGTTCCTTGGCGTTCGTGAGCCGTCCACCTAAGCCGCTCGACCGTTGGGTCAGTTGCTCGTATCAGTTCGAGATGTGTAATAAGAACGACGCGCGGCGGAGGATGTCGTTTAGCGCTCGCGGTTTCTGGAATGTTAACACTTGTTGAGACGCGTCAGCAGATAGCAACACTCGCGGCCTTAGTGCAATTTAGAGAGCAGCGAGATAAAGGAAACGAATCAAGGTCGAATCGCACGCGATTAAGCTCGATTAACTGAGAATGAAATTAGAAATAGATACAACGAAATTAGCAAATTAATTGCAAACGGAAGTCGTTTCAGTACACATCATGAACCAAATTTTCTTTCAAGCTGATTTAGGAATCACTACACTACTTAACTGTTTTAAACTGAACGTAAAATTTACTCTATTGCAAAAGCGTTGTAAATATCTGAGAAACGAAAACTGCGAAGCATTGTATTCAATTTAAAACACTTTTAAAAACGAACACTAATTCATAAATGATCCAGAAATCCTCGAATGTGATTGGTTGATTCATTTCTATTGAAATCTATAAATTTGGGTAGTAAATAAATTTGTTCATCTTTCTGTTTATATCTGCGAGAGAGTACGTATCGTCTGCGGTGTCTGTGTGTATCTTATCATTATCATCATCACTTTTACTATAATATTAAGGTAAGTAAAGTGGATGGTATGTGCCTTCCACATCTTATCATTCAGTAATAACCAGAAGCTTAAGACAAGAGTCGCGCGCAAGCAACAGCCGAAGAGGGGGGACGCAGACGAGCGTGGAGAGATGGTGGAGAGCATTTTTTATACTTAGGGCGGTTTTTTGAAAAGGGGTGGTGGGTACTCTCAGTTTTGATTTTTTTGATCCCATATACGTTTTCGTTTTAGTAAATTGAATTTTATAGCACCCTTATCGGATTATCCATCTTATGTATTAAATACTGCATCGAGTTAATACCAACGCTAACTTATTTCAGCGGGAAGGGAGTCGCGCGCAAGTAAGAGGGGGGACGCAGACGAACGTGGAGGGCGACCTTGGTACATTTTTTATACTTAGGGCGGTTTTTTGGAAACGAGGGGTGTTTCGCGAATTCTACTATCAGTTTTGATTTTTTGTGACCCCATATACGTTTTCGGTTTAGTAAATAGCACCCTTATCGGATTATCCATCTTATGTATTAAATACTACATCGAGTTCAGCGGGAGCTGAAGCTGTGGTTTAATGTCTCAGACCCACCTAATAAATTTACTTAGTGATTGCCAGTACTAAGCTTCAAGTAGCTCGGCCATCAGATTTGGCGGGTACTGCGCAAAGCAAAAATAGCAAGCAAGAACCCATAACGTGGACTCGTGTCGTCTGGGCGGTGACGTCACTTCGTCTTGCCTTTCTGTCACAATACACTAAAATTCAATCTTGTGATTGGTAACAGCCAATACAGTAACAAAATTTAATAATCCTTTAAATTTATCGTCTTCAATGCAGAATACGCCCTAATGTTCATCAATGCATCAATTGTGACAGTTATTCATATAACAGTGATTAATGTTACTTTTATTAAATAAAATGAAATTATCGGGTTGACATACGAAGAAATAGTATACGCAACCTCGTTAGAAAAGTAGAAAATCAGCTGCTTCAGAAAAATCAGCCGCAATTACACGTGTTTTCAGGTAGCAGTTGTCGTAAGAATGAAAAAATCTTAGGAAGGTTCAATTTCGTACAGTTTCATTGTTTTTTAGACGAATTAGGCGCAGTCCTAGAAGTGTTTCTTGGCGGGGAGGGCGGGGGTTTGCTTTCGTTAGGGTTCAAAAATTGTACACAAATGCAATCGTAAAGACCATTTTACAGTTCGCAATTTTTATTGCCGGTAATAATAAATAATTGCAGTAATAAAAAGTTGAGCAATTTTTACTGTGAAATACGTTGCAGATGGCAATAAAGATTGCTGATGAAGTTTACAATTTATTAAAAAAATCACTTTAATGTTGAGTGTATTAAATTTGCTTGTAGCAGAAAAGTACCTAAAAAGTTAAAGTAGCAATGTTTACCAACTATTGTCGGAAAAAAATAAGCACTACTTTGTGCACACTTATTGCAAGTTCGGCGTTTATGGTAGTAAATAGATCGAGTAGTTATCACAAAAAATCCTCAAAATTTTTAAATCAATACTTACATAACAATGTAGATTTCAACTTTAAATATACTGTCAAAAATTCTTCCGATTTAGTTCACGAACTGAACCAGATTACACTCCCACAAAATAGTTTACTAATGTCTTTAGAAGTTTCAAATTTATTCACATCTGTTCCCGTCTCGGAAACTCTGGACATACTAACCAAAATTTTGGACAACTCTAACCTCAACCAAAAAAGTATAGTTTTTATCAATAACCTCAAATTAATTTTCAAACAAAATTTCTTTTAATTCAATAACAAGTTCTACTGTCAACCAGACGGCCTACCTACGGGCAGCAGTTTATCCCCACTCTTAGCAGATATCTTTATGGACAATTTAGAACAAAAAATTTTCAAAAATTTTTGTGCAAATCGGTTTTGATTGCAGCGGATTCCTCGAGCAGGCTCTGTACAGCTGTTTCAGGCCTAGTTGGGCCTTCGTCAGCAGAACCGTAGCTCGAGAACTCCACTGCAAACCTGAGCCTGCTCGAGGAATCCGCTGCAATCAAAACCGATTTGCACAAAATTTTTTAAAATTCTCATATGCTTTGACAGCAAGCATAGCCGCCTTGCATGACATGACTTATTATGTAGCGAACTGGCTTCAATTTGTCAATCCTACTGCAATGTGAGGTCAAAAAGCGATCGAAAGATGTCGCTACTTAAAATTTAAAAAAATTCAGTTCGCAAAACCCTATCGTTAACCAAATTGTTTTCTACACCAGGTACGTTGATGATATTTTCCTAATATTCAAGGGAGAAAAAGAACAAGTTCTAGACATTCTAAATTTATTTAACAATATTCATAAAAACATCACTTTCACTACAGAAATCGAAAAACAAATCACCCTCATTTTTTTTTTTTCTGTTTCTAAAAACAATCTCTATCAGTCTTTTAGTTTTAAAATATACAGAAAACCAAGCCATACTGATGAAATTATCAACTTTTACTCTTCACATCCCCTCAACAAAAATTCTCTTCGTTTAACTCTTTTTTTTACAGAGCTTTTTCTGTTCCCATGTCATATGAGGATTTCTCTACAGAAATTAGAACTATAATACAAATAGGCAACAATAACAATTTCCCCATCAAATCTATAAAGAAACAATTTTTGAAAGTCAGAAATGAAGTGATTGATCAAATTATTTTTCCTCATCACACTAATATCAACACAGAAATGAAATATTTCTCCTTGCCTTTTTTAGGCAATTTATCACTTAAAATACAGAAACTTCTTAACAATCCTAATATAAAAATATCTTTTTCTAACAATTACACAATAAAATCCATATTTTCTAAAATTAAAGACAGTATACCTCTTCTATTAAAAAATGGAGTTTATAGTCTTTCTTGCAACTCTTGCAATGCTGTATACGTTGGCCAAACTGATCGTTGTCTGGAAACCAGAGTCAAAGAACATATACGTTCATTTAGATTGTTAAAAAAAGATTTTAATTTTGCTTTGCACCTTCAAGACACTGATCATCATCTCGTACTCTCTACAAACACGAAGTTAATCCACTCCTTGAATAAGGGTAACACCTTAAACATAGCAGAAAACCTTGAAATAATGTTACATGAAATAAATAGCAATTTTACTATATTGAACGATCAGACTGATTTTCATTACAAAAAATTCTTTAAATTGATCTATTGGAACCTCACCGAACGTTAATTCCGTTGACTCCTGGAGTTACATTTTTCTCATCCTCCTTTTGTAGTTCGTAGGTTTGGCTTATAAGCTTACCCTTTTAGCTTTCATTTTAACTTTAGTTTTGTTTTTTAGTCTTGTACTAATGTCAATTGTTCAAGTTTGTTACAATTTGTTAAAAAAAATTTGTTTTGTCTTTTAAGATATTTTTATATTCAATTTTAAAATATTTTTGACAACTGCGTTTTGCGCAGGATCGACTCTTCATCTCACATGAACGTACACACATACACACACACTTGTGTATACCGGTGTGCCTCCATATTAGCGACTCTAATCGCACACAGCACACGTAAGTTTTAATTTTAATTTTGTTTTAATTCGTTTTTGTACAATTTTGTATATTCCTCGTTACTATGCTGACCAAATGTACCTGATGAGGACATAACTGCCTGAAACCGGTCGTCCTATTTACAATAAAAATTCGTGGTAAAATAGATATATTTTTTCCACCTATTTTCATGTATTCACCACGAAACATCATGGAGAAACGAAACATAAAAAAAAGTTATCACATATTTTATTTGTTTTTTTTTATAAAGTTGGTATTTTACAAATTACCAACAAATTCCCCAGAATCACCGGCGCCGTCGCAATGCAAGAAAAATAGGTTCGGAACTATTTTCTGCAATTGCAATGAAAATTGCCGTAGGTGATCAAAATTCAAATACTGCGCATGCGTGTAATACATATCGCTACAATAGTTACGGATGGTTCAGAAAAAAATACTTGTCGCTTCGATCGCTTCCCTACCCCTATATGACCGTACCTGGTTCTGTGGTACCTGAGATGAACACATTTGAACGGTAGTGTACCATTGGCAACATTGCTAAACAGAAAGAACTAGGACAAGACTTTTTAGCTGTGTAAAACTGCTACTGATCATAAATATTTAATAATGTTTCAATAGTTTTAGCAGATAGATAATTCTTATTATTATTATGTATAGTTTATTGATATTCAAATATGACATGATATAAATATTAATTACTGACTTGACAATAAAATAAGATTCAATATAATAAAAAAATGGAAACGCATAGCTAGTGAATTTAAAAGTTGTCCTAGTTTTTTTATGATATCGATAGTACAAGTTTAACAATGATGTTTTTAAGCAATGTTTCTATCGTGCCTTCAAATGAATTCCTGATTAAAGTAAGCTGTGATTTTTTTATAAAGTTGGCGGCACGCAATACAAGAGCACAGTATAAGTAATTACCCAGTAGCGTCACTTAAACGTCATTGTCAAAAAAAGCGGCCATTCTATTTGATACCCTTATGGAAATGCAATGTAATTTACAGCTGGGTAGGTATCAAACAAAAGAACAAATGTGACAGTTATACTCGAGTGACGCTACTGTGTGATTCTTATACTGTGACAAGAGTGACAGGGCAGTTGTCAATAACTGTCAGTGTCATATTATCTGATCAAAATATCACATAAAAAATGTGCAAGGTAAACGCGAAACACTGAATTCATTCATTTCAAAACAATACTAAAGCTTAAAGCAGATGCTGACATTGCTGTCCTTCAGCTTGAATGTACGTAAACATACCCTGCGTTTCATGTTTTCAAAGTTCAAATGTGTTTATCAAGTGTTGCGGGGTTATGTTAGCACGAAACAATAATTTGACATCTGTTAGTCCTACAAACATTTAGGAGAAAAAAATACTCAGAGCCCACTTTAATTTGGAATTTAATTGAATTCACGGTACATTTATTAATTTTCTGTAACAAAATTACAAATCTCAAGATTAACGCATTTGCAATTAACTATATAAAATATCTCTGGGCCCGCCACACCTAGGAAACACTATATCCCTTGCCCTTGATAGCGACTAGCTAAGATTTTAAACTTTACACTTGTCCTTTTCACTTTCTGAAGTCAGAATTTTTTATAAAGAATATCTTTTTGCGTAAAATTGATATTAAAAAGACTTTCTTTTTGTCAAGTCGATCGGTGGACACATTGTATATTGCTCAACAATGAAATGGCCCACTTAAAAAAAATCTGTATTAAAGATTGAAATAATTGCAGCTTTAAATTATGAAGAAATTCTAAATAAATATTCCACATAATACTTAAATGTGTTTCGAGAGTTATAATTAATCTGAATCTGCATTTTCACAAAAATCAAGAACGTAAACAGACACAAATGAAAATGGTACCAATCAAATAACGTGAAAACGTTAAAATTTTATCAGGCCTTGCCAGCTTAGTTTAGTCATAATTAATATGAAATTTTTGACAAATTAATTCGAAATGATTTATTGGTCCACTTTACTTAGTGCGTGATTCGCAGATCAATTATTTTTACAAGAAGTTCTTTGGGATGTTGGATGACTGTAAAAGAATTTGTACGTATCAGTGGAAAAATACACCACACCCAACTTTAGCAGAATTCCACAAAGTGAATTACGACTTATTCAGTTGATTCCGAACGCGATTGATTTCCTCGTTTTGATGACATTTCACAAATCACGTCTACTCAGCAAAATCGACGGCGACAAATTAGGTGACATTCCCAGGGTAAATATTAATCGAAAACCAATACTACCACGTTAGACTTCGCTCCAGTAAACAATTAGTTTAGTCGAGAAGTTCGTCTAGTCGTCAATTTAATAAACTGCGAATGTCTGAAATCGTAAAAGTATTGAAGCGCTTAAAATTAGAAGTAAACGAATATAAGGATTTGAAATTGCTCGCGCACACAACGTAGTTTTGCAGAATTGCACATGGAAAGCATGTGCTTTCATAATCACAATTCATGTCGTAGGTAGAAAATATATTTACAGTTGGTTCTTGTCCGATGAAATTTGTATCACAAAATCTTTTAAGCGGACACTAAATCGCGCACTATACACTTTACGTTTCGCAGTCGTTCGCGACTGCGAAACGTAAAGTGTATAGTTCGCGATTTAGTGTTCGCTTAAAAGATTTTGTGGTAGAAAATATAGTTAGCCAGAACCGTCAATCGTGAACATTAAATAACGGTCATCAATGTCATTCATAAATTCAGTCTAATTTCAAAAATTTAAACATTTTACTTAAGTGATTATACCTTTTATCTGCAACTGCTTATAAAAGGCTTATTACACCATTTATTTGATACTGTTTCAGTTGAATCACATCATTAGTGTGATACCATAATACCTTCTCTTTTGTCCCACTTTTTATTTTCTTGGATGTACACCAATTAGTGAATCGTTTATAAAATTGTTCGTACTTAGTTTTTGACCTATCTGGTAAAAGTGAAGGGACCACATTTATTTTGTAGCAGCTTTTTCAATTTTTAAAGTCAGGCAAAAATCTTGAAAACTTCAGCATTGTTTGTAACAAATTTGGCTAATTACCATAATGCTTCGGAAATGAAAAAAATACAAGAAAAGATTAGATTAGAAACGAGATAATCAGGGAACAATTAAAAACCAAGCCGGTGACACGAACAGTACAACGAAGCTAACTAGAATGGTTGGGCCACATAAATAGACTGGCAGAAGAACGACTTCCAAGAAAAGTGTACGAAACAAAACCGCAGGGAAACAATACAGAACAACACCTGGCAAGAAATGAAAAGTGCAACAGAGTTGATAAAACTAAAATTGGAAAGAATTAGAGTTGGCTTACTTTGATCGTAATTCTATTTTCCAAATAACCGAATTCTGTGACACTCAGTACCTTCACGTTTCAAAGAACTGAACATATACTCACAAGGTTTGTTCGTTTGTTCTGCACTTTCAACACTTTTAACTCCTTTACTCTACTTTTCTCACTCCAACTTACATTATATTATATATATCTCACTCTCTCAGCACCGGTTGCTGCAAAAAGTGTAGAAATGTAGAAAAGTGCAGAACAACAAACAGTTTTATACTTCCTTTGCGTTCGGAAATATTTTCATTTATACGGTTTTCATATTATCTTTTTATTATAGATCTGGGCTCGTCCAGGTCTGTCAAAAAGTGTAAGGGCATCGGATAAAAAAGTTTGAAACTGTTTTCAAGTAGTAATAAAATAAAATAAACAATAACTTTAATAGCAGTAGTGACAGCGATGAAGATAATGTAATACAGGGTGATCATAATTCTTAATGGGAACGTATGCCGAAGATGTTTTACCAGAGCCAAAACCTTTTAGAAATAATGAGTCAAGAAGTGAAGAAGAAAACAACTTACATGCGTCATCAAAATGGTCGCAATTGCTTCAAATGGTCTACTCAAGAACCCACCTAGCTTAACATAATTTTGTAGTTATCAACACTTCGATCAAGGACCAACCTGTAAATTTTTTTTTGTAATTTTCTTTTATTAAAGACATTATCGAGATTGTTCTTAAAAATACAAATAAAAAAATTGCGGAAATCAGAGAAACTTACAAAACAACAATCAAGTCAGCACCCGAATTAAACGTTTTTTTTTAATTTGATATTGCGTACATCTACTTTCAAAAACAACCATGAAAGCATAAATGCCCTTATCGCTACCGATAGAACAGATTGGAACACTTTCAGGTGTGCTATGACGGAACAAAGATTTGTAGTGCCTTAACTTTTTGATTATTATTCTTATCAAACTTTATTAAATACAGGTTAGGAATGCACGAAAACTATTAACTTTTAGTTAAAGACTTATGTTATATTACTTTAGTTTTAAAGAGTGAAAGTTGTAACAATATTATTTGTATTTATGATTTTGTGGGATATTTTCTCAATAGATATTATTAATGTCAAATTGATGTATCTGTATTACTGAGAATAGGAAGCGTCGTGTAGAATTAATCGCGTTTAGAAAATAACAGAAAACATTTCCTACACCTTCTGTAAATAAAAAAACACTTTGTTATTTAGTGCTTATCTCTTCTTTATCCTTTATATAGATGGGATTTAAGATTGACTTTGTCAGTGTCACTTTTCAAACTAAAGGTCGTTTTAGACTAGCCTATTTCTTGTAAGTATAAGATTTAATTCAATTTCTACAATAAAAATTTAGAACAAGAAATTTAGGGGCTGCAGATACAATTTGTAGCTAGAACGTGGTCTATTTTTCCAAATAGTTTTTAATCCAATTTAAATTTTACTGAAATTTACAGCACAAATTAAATTGTTTAAAAAATTGAACCAAATCTTGTACAAGAAATAGGCTAGTCTAAAACAGCCTTTAGAAACGAAACGCGGTTTTTGATCATATCCAACTTTGACTAATTTTTTATTCGATTGCATTACATTAAAGACACCCGGTATAATAATTAATATATGTAAAAATTAAAAACAGCTATCGACTTTATGTACATTTATAAAGGAGAACAAAAATCTTCTGACTATTAAGAACGCTCAGAATCGAGAAGGATCACGGAAAGGTTCCGTTAAATAAATTATTACAAGTTTCCTTCGAAAAATGTCCCCATCAGACATTAATTTAATTATTAACTGGTCGTGAGATCCGTAAGAACGTAGGAACCATGATAAAGCTGCCTAATCTTCTTAAAGAGGACTTGAATTTCTCAAGACCAAACAAACTTAAATAAACTCTGCATTATTAAAGTTATTTCGCCTGGAAATGTTCACGTGAAATCAGAGTTGAATAGATCAGCTTCCCTGTACAAGGATTCAGTTGTCCCCCTTTCAGTGTAGAATGCGAAAGCGAATAAACGGTGTTTCACGACCGGAATTTCTCTCGACTGTATATAGAGGAATGGAAAACTCTCACGTTTCAAATTATGTCACGTGCACCGTTTGATGGTGGATGTAAATAGGTTAAACATTTATTCATACTCAAATTAAGGATTCTGAAGCACGATTGAAATTAATGAAGTAATAAAACTTTAAATTATTCATTAACTTCAATTTTGTTTAGTATCATCGTCTTTTGTACCTGTAGTACAACTACATTTAACATGCGATTCTTTAATTTTCCAACATTTATCGACGAAGCGGGTATGACCTGGTTAAAATAGGTCTCGCATAAGCTGCACGCATACATAAACAGGCAACAAATATGATAAACGGATACAAAGAATTCTTAAAATCAATTAAAAGATACAACAATGAGTTTTTTTGTTGATAATAAACTAATAAATATACTGCACACATGATTTTATTATATTACTGATATTACTTAACATAATAGTATCTTATAATTATAATACAAGTGCATAAGAAAGCCTTTAAAGCACGCGCGACGGGTTTAAAAGCGCTCCGCTGCACGTCGCGCTTTTAACGGCGCAAGTGCTTTAAAGGCTCTTATGCACGTGTATTATACGATATTTTTTATTATACCTGCGCTAAAATGTGAAAATTAGAACGGCATTAAAATTTAAATTCATTTTGTAAAGTTGCCTGTGGATTGCATTTTGAATCGTTAACGTGGAGATTGTATACGTTTGTTCCTAGGCAACTTTAAAACACGGCGTGCTTTAATCGCCCTTTTTCGCACACTTTTTAATTTTAAAAACAGGGATTTTGATGCAGGTATAATAAAAAATAATTATAATGTCCGACTAGACTATTATAAAAAAATAATGGATCAGTTTTAACTCACGTTAGCACTGAAATAATACCCTAGCACGTTATTTTAAAATAATGCCCGGCAATTTTCAAGGCACTCTATTATTGGAAAATAACAACATAAATTGTAAGTAATCTTTATTAACGCAACCATTCTTGAAAACGGAAATACTCGTACAGTTTTTTTTTTTTTTGCTCTTTGGGGTACAAGGGCTTCCGCTGCTTTGCAGCCTTCAACAGTAGCTTTTCTGAGAGATTAAACTCTTCTTTTTTCATTTTAATTAACTAACTGACAGCACTTAAATGAAAAGTCACATTGATAAACAAATTATGTTACTTAGATATAATATTTCAAAAAAAATCTATGATTTCTATTGATTTGATGGTTTTATTTAAATTATTATAAATCTAACGAAATACAAAACTAATCGGACGTTAAACGTTGAAGGCACCACGGGCGTTAAAATTATACGCCCTCGGTCAGCGTACACCCCGAAGGGTAAATAGACCTTATAACGCCCTTGGAACCTTAATAACTATTCTGTATTAATTTTACATAAAAAAGCATAGCTTGGGGGATATTTGTGAAATGCAATTAATATCTATTAATTATTAATAATATTACGTATTTATATAAAAACCGCTAACCACTAACATCAATTTATATTTAATAGGAGTAACTGCCTTTGTTCGTGTGGAGTATTTATGATTTTCCAGCAATATTCTGTCTCATGCACTACCTTAATGACCGTTTCGCAAATTCTAAAGTGATCTCGTACAGCGATTACGCACATTTTTCTTCATTTCGAGTCAAAGTGTCTTTTTGGGTGAACCAAAAGAGCTACTAGAAATCAATTCTAATAATGATGACACATTATTTGCAGTAGCTAGGTTGTCCTTTTTTTTTAGTTTTACGTTCGACTAATGGCGAAATCTTAATGAAAAATGTAGTCATTATCGCCGAATGGTACTTCGGAGCTGAGTTGCACCGACATCGATTAAAATTAATCTCGAATTAAAGTGAATAAAGTCTTATGTTTAATCTAGGATTAGTTAACTACGACGTTGGTGCAACTCAGCCTAAGAAGCTTAAATATTTTTATGTGTTAACAACACCAAGTACACAGAGTACCGTTACCTCATGTGTAAGTACTGTAATTTTGGTAGAAAAGTTTTAATTTTCTTTTAAGACAATCAGAATAATAATTTCAGATTCTGTGCACATAATTCTAGAAATCACAACATATAATAGTAGAATTAAAACGCATGAAGTCTTCACATCGCACAACAAAAGATGTCACTAAATGCGCCTTGGATTGAAACTTAAACAAAGCCTTATGGTTAGAGTAAATAATTCTAAGAAAATGTTCGGTTTTATTAGGACAAACTCGTAGTTCCAATTAGGCGAGTTTCCGCGTGCAATTTTGAACAGGGAGATAATTTGTAAAAGAAATGTGTTACTTTTAAATAAGTATAGATACATAATGTGTAAAAATTGAAGATAATTAAGAAATCCAGAATTTTTCGAAGTATGTACATAAATAAACGGTGAGTTAATAAAAATCAGATTAGAGTAGGCGGTACAAAGAAAATGTAGGCCTGTGATTAAATAAAAAGTGAATAAATTTAACAGTCCATGAATGTACATATTACATTAATTAATTCAGTTAATCACAGACATTGCACCGCCTACTCTAATCTGATTTCTATTTGCTCACTTTTTATAATAACGAAAAAGAGTGATTGTTTCCGCTTTAAGAAAATTCGGTAACGTGTAGTGTCTACTATACGTCTGGAACACTGACGTCGGCGTCGTCTGAGAATGTTTGGATTGATTTGGAAACAAAAGCGTGGGACTTAATTAAGCAACTAACACGAGACAAGGACGCAATTAATCAACGGAAAGGACTTTCCGCTTACAAAATTCATTTCATCATCCACATGCGAGTTTCATGAATTGTCCTTCGTCACATTGTTCGTTCATCCATGTAATAATTCATAAAAAGACTAACGAGAATGCTCAGCTGCAAAATATACACATTTTTTCCTGATTGCATATAGATTACAGTTTGTGTGAAGCATTTTTTAGTCGCTGCAGCAATAAAACGTGGCATCACGTACTATGAAAAAGGGACAGGCGGGTAGTAAAACAGTAAATATTGTCTCGCCAGGTGAAATATACAACTGCACAACGAAATCAATAAAAAACACATGATCGTGCAGGTAACTGCATGATTATGTGTGTAACTGTAAAGACTTATCAATATAACATTAGCAACAAATTTGGAAATAATTACAATTGAAGGCATTATTCCAAAAACCAGACAAGTCCAAAAATGATAATTGGCTGGCTTTTGCAGGAAACAAGTGGGACTTGGCTTGTTTTTATAGAATTGCACATATTTCTCCGTGCAAAACCGTCGGACATGTCTGTTTCATAGCGAAACAAATTATACCACTAAATAGCTATTGTCTGAAAGTATATAGAATAGCGACAACTTGTAAACCAGATATTTTGGACTTGTCTGGTTTTTGGAATAATGCCTTCAATTAAAGAATGGTAACCGAATTTTGTGACGTCGCACGTCCTCATAATAGAAACTCAGACTTTTTGTCGAATTTGAACCCTAGGTCCTAAATCTGAAAGATCTCAACAGATATGATCTTTCGGTTGGACTTTACAAAGGTGACCACTTCATTATGACCCACCTTTAGTATTTATAATTTCACAGCTACAGATCATTCTTTTACTACATGCCAATCGTATAAATCTGACATGACAAAAGCCGCAAGACTGTTTCACGAAAGTTAGAAGGAGATGGTTACATAAAAGTCTTTTGATTTATCGATCGATCGATCGGCATATAGTAAAAAAATGAACTGTACGTGATACATTTTCGAATAATAAAAATTAACCACAAACAACTACATTGTTGTTTACATTGTGAAGTTGTTTATTAATTTTCAATAAATAAATGCGTAAAAGTGAATGAAGCAAAAGTATATGTAAAATGAATTGTCTTCCGTCTCCCAAATTAAAAGTAAAACAATGAAGCAAAATAAAAATTAACATTTCACAAAGCACAGTAGAAAATTGATTTCAAAACAAAAAAAAGCAAAAATTCGTATTATACGCCGACCCCAAAGCAAAATCAAGAGTATGTACGAAAGAGAATGTCGAGAAGATAAAAAATTATAGTAGTAGCAAAAATCGACCAAGTCAAAGAACGATGGCAAAACATGTAAGAGCATTCGATAGAATTATTCAAAATATTATAAAAGATGATTTTCAGGGCAAAAGTGAGACAAAAATGAAAAGCATTCGTGTTTGCCTTCTTCTGATAACAAAAATTGAAAGTCAACATTTTATGAACACTATTTAGTGGAGAATGAGATGAATGTGATTTTATAGTAACAGTTCATGAAACATACTTCTATTTAAGCAACTGTAATGGCACACGTAAGATTTTGTATGTTTGTCGTAATCAAAAACATTACCTCTAAAGTTTAACAGTAGTAGAAATTTTGAATGGACATGGAACAATACATAATGAATTGGTACGTAACTATAGCAACCACAGCAATGCTCACCAATGACGCTTCAATAAACCGTAACAATATCAATTGAAGAGAATTTATAAATGTCTTAAGATATTGTAATGAGATTGTAAATAAATTTAAACATCAGTGTGGCTTTTAGGAAACCAATTGTTATGTTTGTTACATGTCAGTCGTAACAAGCATACCAACTGACATGAAATGGATACAGAATAGATTTTTTATTATACCTGCATAAAAATCTCTGTTTTTAACACTAGAAACCGTGCGAAAAAGGGCGATTAAAGCACGCCGTGTTTTAAAGTTGCCTAGGAACAACATATCTCCATGTTATCGATTAAAAATGCGATCCACAGGCAACTTTACAAAATGAATTTAAATTTTAATGTCTTCCTAACTTTCACATTTTAGCGCAGGTATAATAAAAAATATCGTATAGTAGACATGCATAAGAGCCGTTAAAAGTGTTCCGCTGCGCGTCGCGCTTTTAATCGCGTCACGCGTGCTTTAAAGGCTTTCTTATGCACTTGTATTATAAGATACCACTGTATTATTGCTGCAGAAATAATTTAATTCGTAATTTCGAACAAAAGTGTTTGTTTTTCCGTAAATGCAATCGACTTCTAAACAACTACAAGTTTTTCAACTGAAATAAATTTTTCAGGTACATACAGAGTGTGCCATCACCATTCCACCTATACGTGACCAGCAATTCAGAGCAATCCGTTTAAAAATACAGGACGTTTCATGTTTAATTTTTATTTCTACAATTTTTAAACTTCAAAATCTAATAAAGTAAACTATTTAAAAAATACAGCGTGTTTAATAATTTTAACAGTTTTTAAACTTCACCTCAATAGTTGTTCAAAATGGCCCCTGTTATTTGCTAAACTTCTAGTTCGCATTAAAAGAGTTGTGGTTGCCTTTAGCAGCAAATCATTATTATTTTTTGTGAATTCTGCAGTGTCAAAAATGCACTGGCGATCTTCTTCTACGATCTCTGAAGTAATTTGGTATATCAGATCCTTATGGCCCCATAATTAATAATCTAAACTTGTTAAGTCGGGAGATCTGAGGACCTGATGTGTATTTTTCCTCTACCAATTATACGAGCTTCAAATCATTTAAAAATTATCTTACAGTGCAGTAAAATGTGCGTCATGTTGATATCACATACCTAATCATTAAAAGAAATAATTAAAACTTATCTTAATTTACAAACCCTGTCTGGCCGCAATAGGTAAAGTTTTCCAACATACCTATCAGTCAGATGTTAGTTCAAAAAAATATAAATACCTATCTGCAGTTAGTGAGTTCTCAAAAACGAACGGACTAATGAGCATGTTATTAATAATATTACACCATACATTTACTGAAAAGCGCTGCTGAAAACTCGACTCCTTAGTTTCATTTAGCATTTCTAAATACCAAAAATGGCTGTACTTCCTGTTAATTAATCCATTTCTGATAAATGTGGCTTCATCCGTAAATAAAACTTTACTTATTAGGTATTGATTCTGAGTGATCAATCCATCGACAGACTTCCATAATCTGCAGGCGAGAGAGCTTGAACGGCCGGATGTGAAACGAATGCAAACCATGACGTTTAATTATCCTCCACACTCTCGTTTTCGGGATATTGGTTTGAGCAAATATTCGACGAAGAAATGTGGTGGAATTATTAATATTATCAATTACTGTAAGAATATTTTCCTTCTCATTTGTTGGTTTACTGTCTGTCGTTGTTTTTGGGAAAGATTATATTTAGCAAATAACGTCTTAACAACTTTTAAGGTGAACTTTAAAAATTGTACAAATGAAACATTAAACATGCTGCATTTCTGACACGGTTGCTTTGGAACGAAATTTTATTAGAGTTTAGAATTAATTGCTTAGTATGTATTCAAAATAATGTCTCCCCGATAAAACGTTAATTGTGATCTATGTATTACCCTATGACCGTGTTACGAGTAGGCGGACAAGCAGGTAAACAAACAAATGTATTACTCTTTTTAAACTTCAGAAGGTTACAGGGAATTAGCATTTAATATTTTCTTGAGAAGACATTACTTTTAATTTTGAGTGTACATGTGTATCATGCATTCAAAAACTCCCACGTTTGGAGTTGACGTGACGTTTGGTAAACGCATGTTGGTTTTGTAGTCATAACCAACTGATCTGACTTACTTTATTTGACATTTTAATATAAGAAAAGACTTGAGATTCTCAATCCATCGCCAACTCCAAACGTATTTCTAACGTTATATATATTTTTTTTAAACTGCTGACTAAATACCTACATGCAATTTTAACAGTATCGAAATGGGAATATTTTTCCTTAACCAAACGTGAATTATATTTAAGTGCTAATTATGTGCAAACTGCATAAATGGCTTATTATAAGGTGAATTTATTTTACCGCAGAAAACATTGTTTTTCATATTACCACAGATATTAACTGGTGAATTAACATTTCTTTAGTTGACAATTTAGTTTGGCGACAGTGATATATCGAATAACAACAAATTGCAATTTTATTTCTAGGGACCATGTTCAAAGAAAGAAACAAGCGAAGAATAAATTGAACAATTAGCTCATTGTTGATAAAAGAGTATTATGTTTTGTCCATTCCGACAAAGATAGATTTTTTTAACATTGCTTGATAATAGCAGAGTACAAGCACAAAATATTAACCCTATAATAGAAGAAGTACTAGACAAAGTTATTAAACAAGGTTATTAAAAATTTAAGAGTACCAGATTAGAGATCCTTTGTAGCAGTTGTTTGTTATCTTTTTGTCGCTTTGCTTCAAGCGTAAAACGAGAGAAAAAATACAGGTGGTCTTTATTTAAAGCAAGCATTTGGTTTCAAGTAATAGAGTTTCATTCGTATATCTCAACATTTTTCTACTGTTATGCACTCAACATACATTTAAAATATTATCCCTTGAAACGGTAGAATATTTAATGTTGAGATAATACGAATGAAATACTGTTACTGAAAACTATATGAGGTAATACTTTTGAAGGTAAATTTTGATACTCGGGAAAAATTCAACATATGCAGGTACCCAAGTATTCAATCCAGGAATACCAGAATGTGAATATTTCTTGGATGTTTCAGTGCAAATCATTATACTAAAAACTCACTACAGATTTTATTTTCCGATTTTACCGAAATAATAATTAATTTAATTGGTGTTAAAACTTAATAAATGAATTATGAAATATTGTTTTTTTGCATAATGAGGACCTGGAAAGAGATAATATTGAAAAATTCATTAGTTGTACTTATAATTGTCCACTCTGATACTGTTAAAATTGCATGAACTCAGCAAACACTCTTTCGAGTTTAAAAAAATATATTATATATTCTAGAAAATCACTACTTTGATTATAGGTATTTTGATTTTTAACATTTTTACAGCATTTCAAATTTTTCAGTGGGTGGTAACTCATTTTTTTTTTTTAATGGAACTTCATGTTTTTTAGCTTAGTTCAACACAATTTTTTTTAGTAGGTACGCTAATACCAAATACATTTTTTAAATAATTTAAAGCAGTAATTTTCTAGAATTACTTGATCGTATTACAGCGAAAATACACAATTCATAGATTTCTAGACTGAAAAACAAAATGTTTTTTTATCGTTGCCATGGAAACCAAAATTACCTAATGATACATATTCGCACTTGCAATGATCTACAGATTCGAAATATAAAGAAATATAGAGTGTTCCATTTAAAATAAGAAACTTGACATCACGTTCGGTGAAACCGGAATTCCTACCGTGCTCGATAGCATGTCAGAAAATTATTTCTTTTGTTTAATTATCCTTTTCAAATTCCATGTAAGTCGATTAAAAAATAAAAAGGGTGAACACATGGCGTGAGACAACGTTAGAAATATAATTATTAACATTAGGTAATACGAAAACACTTAAATGGCACTTAATTACTCTGTCAACTATTTTTTAGATATCTTTGTTTTTCCACTTTGTATCGCCAAGTTATCAAAACTCAGCAATCCCGCATTCTTTTTTATTTTTCTATAATATCTTTTCAGCACTAAATTTTTTTAGCGCACTAAAATAAACCTAAAAAGCACTTTATTTTGATATAATTTTTTTAAAGATTCCTTTTATTTGGACTGCTAAGTTTACGGAGTTGGAGAATTGAACTCACATAACAAACCAAACACCTTTGACAACCGTCACCTATCAAACGTCAGCTTAGGAAGTCATTTTCTTTCATCAAAAAATCAAAACCAACTTGATGAACTTTTCAATTGAACACGCGTTATTTTGTTAAACTTTATTTGTTGATTCTGATATTAACTGTCACTACTGTATTCTATTTTAATTAATCTGTATCTTATTAATTTATCGAATTCTATTACAATTTCACCGGCTTTTGTAAACACTTTCATTCGTATTCACTTCAATACATTTCTGTACCGAGCATCGTTCATAAATCCCAATTGCGTCGTTTCTATTACTGTACACTGAGAAAAATAAACTGTTCAGTCAACCAAAAACACGTTCAGTTAACAGTATTTTTCGTTTACCTATTAGCAATCACGCGTGGTCATTAAACCAACAGTCAAAAAATGTTAAATATTTTAGATTGGATCAACTCAATATTTTGTTTGAGGCAAGCATACAATGAAGACATCTTTCTAGTTGCTTTAATGCCCAAGAAGATTGATACAAGAATTTTAGATTGTTAAAATTACTAAATATTTTTTTTTGTCTGAACGCTGTTAGGGAATTAAAATTATATTTTTGATATATTTAAAGTAATTTTTCAGTACGGCTAATAAAAGCGTAGAATCAATTCAATATAGACTATCGTTTAGGGAAACATCAATTAAATGTTCACCTCTTTGCGATACTGCCAAAGTAAGATAACCCTTCAACCTTTGTTGAGGTGACAAGAGGAGCTGAATAAACCTCAACGAACTTTATAATGTCGGACGCATTCGAAATATGAATGACTTGTACGTTTAAGAAACGATGTCGAACAACAAGGTTATGTATCACAAAATCTTCTAAGCGGACACTAAATCGCGCAACTACACACTTTACGTTTCGCAGTCGTTCGACTGCTTCGTCGAACGACTGCGAAACGTAAAGTGTGTAGTTGCGCGATTTAGTGTCCGCTTAGAAGATTTTGTGATACAAATTTCATCGGACAAGAACCAACTGTAAACAAGGTTATGCTGGGACAGGCAGTAAATATACGTAAAGTTTTATCAGGCGCCATCTGGAACTCGATAGCTTATTAATATGGGAATTAACCCTCGCTTTTACTTGACTCAACATTTATTACGTTAAATAAAAAATCAAAACAGATACATAAAAGCAACAACACTTTACGATCATTTTAAAATTTCAACTTTTTGATTTAACATATTAAGCACTTTCGTTTTAAGGAAAACATTTACATCGTTCAGTCAAACTTAATAGTTTAACATTTTTTTAGTGTTACTTCAACAATTTCCAAGATGTTCAGTTAAGAATATTACCGTTGAAACAAGTACATTTTATTTAAGTCAATGCACAAAAAGTTGACATTCAAAAAGTTGTTGACTTAACTATTTCATTTTTCTCAGTGTAGCGACTTAACGAATGGAGTATAATAAAATTCTGAAACTCATTTCTTTTATTGTTCACCTTTTTTTTGAAATATTTCATAAAACTATTTTAATTTATGTCATTTGGCTTTATAATTTTTTGTTATAAATTTAATCATTTTCGTTGATATGTAGGTACACAAAATTTTTACTCTCTGAAATAGCAATCAAAACATGAAAATCGAAAATTGACACGTGCCTGATGCGAGGAACCTCATTTAAATATTAATTAAGTAGAAAATTTCGTAAATTTTATGTAAAAAATATTACTAAGTTATACAGTGCGATGCATTATTAATAGTTAAAAAGTCATATGTTTTTTCATTTAGATTTAATTCTTGATTTCATGTTCAGTCTAACTGAAAACCTAGTGATAAGTTGATATTCCTTCATCTTCTCTTCAATAACGGTTGATTTCAGATTTTATAAATTCTTGACGTTAGCAGCCTGATGAAGATATAAAAAATCCAACCCGGCATGGGGCATCCTAAATTAAAATATCCACACAAAATTAGACAATACTTTATTTCAACTTTAGTAATAAAAAGTAATTTTTTAAAAAGCCTGGGATAGTATTTGAGTCGAATCAAATTTCAGTTTCCTTATGAAAATGCCATCCAAGAAAACTAAAAGATATAGGTAAAGGGAATGCTAATACCAATCGATGTAGAATTTGATTCTGTATCTCATGTTATAAAAATATACAGGGTGTTCCATTTACGAAAATTGAGTTTTAGGCAGTTAAACATAATGACTTTCGACACCATATTGTGACCACCCTATAAGTTAGGATATGATTTGAAAGCCTGAACATTATGCTTTTAAACGACATGTCACTTCAATCTTTAAATTTGAAATTGGCGTAAATACATTGTCTTAAATGAAAGGTCACCAAAACAATTTTTTAAATAAATTTGAGATATCTCAAAATCGGTTACATTTAGATATAGGGAAGCCTGAACATTTTTTATTTAAAATAATATGTAGAATCAGAATTTGTAATAAAAAGTATAGCATTCCATTTAAAATAAGAAAGTTAATGGCGACTTCCGGTACAACCAGAAGTGATATAAAAGTGAAAATACTTTAATCTAAAATATCGCTTTCCCTTAGGACAGTGTACTAATTTTCAGAGTATTTGTATATTCCCTTCCCCGAAAACTTTTAATAGGCCACTCAACTTGGGATACCCTGTATTATTTAATAAATATTTGGATCAACTTTGCAACAAACTGGATGTTTTTTGCACTCTTCTCCGACGAGTCTCCTTTTGCATTCCATAAGGTTTTTTAATGAATTTTTTCCGGCAGTTTATATACTGTCTAAAAAAACTGTCTTTTAACTTTAAAGTTCATTTTTAATTTATATGTCGATCGCATAAATCTGAGTTAGGAAAATTTGCGACGAAATTACATGATATGACAAGACAAAAGCCGCAAGGCAGTTTCACGAAAGTTAGATAGAGAATAGCTACATAAAAATTCATCGACTTGTCAATTAAATTTTTGGAAAAAGAAAATTCGTACTTTTAATTTTCATCGTAAATAGAAAGTTAGCATTTCATCAGGTCATCCATAGAAATGAAATAAATTTTGTCAATTCTTATGTGGAAATAAGTGACTCCTGGACTGCGTTGCATTATGCGAAATGGCCACTTCGCGTACGGTTGCCCAAAAAATTATTTTAAAAAGCACTTTAATGAAATCTAGGGGCCGTTTTCATAGCAAGTATCCTTCAGTCCTACGACGAAAACGGCCTTAAGTCTAAAATCTACCAACTGAAATTATTAGCAAAAATAGAGATTCATAAACCAGCTTTTTTCAAATAACCAAAAACAAAAAGGACAAAATAAACGTAAAAAATATTTAAAAGAGATAGAAACGATTGCAAAACTTTTTCTGATTTAATCTACAGTGTTCAACGAATTTAGGACAGCATATATTAAATTATTTTCAACAATAGAAACGCAAGTCGTGCCCTTAGAGCAAGTTTAGAAATGACGAGATTTACTTACTTTGCCGAAACTCCCCTTGCCAATTGCCCGGAGTATTTGAAAGTGGTCGAAGTTGACTGAAACAAATAAAGTTTCAAACTTCAGAAATCTGTATTACTCCACAATATATTTGATTTTGTCCTTAAACAAATACCAGTTACAGAATCGTTATAAGCAAGAAAACACGCATTGTGATTTCCATAAATAATTTAAAAATCCGTTAATAGCCGTGACCTTTTTTGCATTTATTAATTCAAGGAAAAAATTAAACGCACGTTTGAAGTTGTATCACAAAACAAATGTGAACTATCGATCTTTCCATCTGCGTGCGTTCACCCGGTATAAAAGACTAACTACATCCATACATACAACATTATGAAATTCATCCAGCTGTACTTGAATACACCATCGATTCAGCGAATTCATTATTCAAAAGGTCAGATAAAATTGGTTATCAATTTTCAATGCGTATAGAATTAATGAAAAAACGAACGAACTCGACGAACGTGGCAATCTATCATCTGCGAATTCCAATTTAAGCAGGTACCAGGAACATTTACGAAGACATATTAAATTAAAAATACAAATTAGTACTGAGGAACGGAATATATCACTGTTAATCCTGCGATAGATTTGAATTTTGAATAAAAATTAATTATTATCAATTATACACAGAGAACATTATAAGACTGCACATAGTAATTATTTATCAATGGAAGCTTTATTACATTATTATTTCCAAATTTATTTCATTCACCATGGTTACCATGCATTATTAGTAATGACACTACTGATTTTGAATTGTCAGATTGAATTAAATTGTTCTTTTGATTTATTGTAAAATAATGTATACCTACAATCGCCGAAAAAGTAGAAATGTACACATTATTCTGAAATGGAGCTTCGTTGAGAGAATGAATGAATGAAATGCATGAATGAATGCAATGAAATAAACCTTAATACTTTCTATGTGCAGTTTTTAAATGATTCAGCCACAGATTCAGCATTGAAAATTAAGTAGTAACTATAGCAATGTTATATGACTCAGAAATTTATTATCTGATCAGGTAATTTTCGTCTATGTGCACCGTTACAAGATTCTCACTGTATAATGGAAATGCGTTTAGCAGTTTCCGATTTCAATTACTATGGCCCAGTTGTACAATGTTAGTTTAAATTTAAGCTGAAGCTTAAACCTATAACAACGATTATTTCAACAATTGTTAAGGGTTTAAGCTTTGGCTTAAAGTTAAACTGAATTGTACAAGTGGGTCTATATGTATTTCGAGAAGTCTTTACTTAAGCCACATTAATAATAAATTTGTCATAGGATTATAAGTATTAAGTATACCTGTAATAATATACAATGTGGAAATCAATTTGGGAATTATACGAGGGGCGTTCAAGGTGTGTTGCAATTTGGGTGTATCTAACAAAGTTTAGATTTTCGTGCAAATTTTCTTTGAGACAGTAGATCTAGTTACCCTTGATTTCAAAAATTGGTTGTCCTATCTGCTTTTGTTTTCCTTCTATCAGTTGTGAAATATGGCCAGAGAAGAGAACATGGCTGAGTGTAGTTTAAAGAAGTTCGAGTATCGAAGTTTCATCAAGTTTTTGTGCAAAGAGGGTGTAAATGCAAAGGAAATTTTTGATCGCTTATCGAAAGTGTACAAATCGGACGCGCCTTCGTATGCTACGGTCACTAGGTTGAATTCAAGCACGCTCGTCAGAGCATTGAACAAGGAAGTGTTTACAACATCATCCACACCCCTCTGCACATGTCGAAAGTGTCAGCCAGGTGGGTGCCTATTCAGGATAAGTACTGCAGAATGAAAGCATCACGCAAGCTCCTCGACCTCTTTAATTCTAATCCAGGTGGCTCGACTTGTGACTGCATATGAAACATGGCTTCATCACTGGGATCCCGAAACGAAGCAAGAGTCGATGCAATGGAAGCATTCAGGATCTCCTGCTCCGAAAAAATTCAAGACGCAGATATCTGCTGGGAAGATCATGGCGTCTGTTTTTTGGGATTGTCAAGGGTTGCTATTAATCGATTATATGCCACACAAAACTACATTTAATACAGAATATTATGCATTATTATTAAAGAAAAGAGACGTGGGAAACTGTTCAAGGGGATTTTCTTACTGCATGACAATGCTCCGGTCCACAAGGCCAGACTTGCACAGGCTGCCCTGAAGGATTGCGGGCTCGAACAACTTAACCATCCAGCTTACAGCCCGGACCTGGCTCCTAGCGACTTTTACTTATTCCGATACCTCAAGAAATATCTTCGGGGGTACCGGTTTTTCGGATGACGAAAGTCTTAAATAGGAGACGGAAGCGTGGTTTGCAGGACAAGAGGAAACATTTTTTTTCGGGAGATTGCGTCGCTGAAGGAGGAGTGGGGTAAATGTATTAAACTTCAGGGGGACTACATTGAGAAATAATAAACGAATTTAATTGCGGTTAGTTGTTTCAGTACCCGAATTGCAATACACTTTGAACGCCCCTCGTATATATTACAAATTCACATAATTTTAATCATTTAAAACGCGTATAATACAACTTTACACCAGTGGTTTCATAAAAGTCGATTAAATTTAATCATTGATTAAGAATAATCATTCCTATACCTTCAGTACATGTAACCATAGCAACGTTTGCTTTTAACGCTTGATTAAATTTAAGTAACGTTTGTGAAATCCACCATAGGTGTACTAAGTTATTCACTACCGTTGACTAATAAAGTTAGATTAGGATATAATACAGTATAATACACACATAGCTGTACAAAATAATTTAAAATACCGTAAAGATATATTAAACAAGTTTTAAAATGCGTACATAACCAACTTTAGTACATTTTAACCACTGAGAAAAGCATTTAATATAACTTTACATCACTAGGTTAGGGTACTGATGTTAGGTTAGGATAAAATACGGTATAACAAACGCAGGGCTGAACAAAATAATTTAAAATATGGTATTTTTACAGGTGGCGAATGGATCTTTATTATTACCGAATAAAAGAGATACCGAATAAAAGAGATACTTTGTTAAATTAAGGTTCATTTACCTTAGTTATTTGACTTTTTTTTAATATGGTGTACACAAAGACTTATTACTAGAATTCCATTGACGTTGATAAGACACAGGATGTTCCGTTTGAAAAAAGCTTGTAATAAAGGATATCTCAAAAAACATTCAGTTGTTTTTCTGTTTTCATATTTGTAATCAACGGACAAAGTCAAACAAATTTACCAATCTGATCGAGCTGTAACTCCAAAAATAAGAAAGTTATGGTACCGACTTACTTTAAAACAGCCTGTATACATGGTGTTTCACTTAAGACGGTTTCTTTCATACCTCTCTAGTTACTCATTTTATAAAAAAAATGTTTCAAATGAAAGTTTCACTATATCATGTGAAGCACATTTTCAAATTAGTTTGACGTATACACAGTCTGGGCGTAATGTCACTTCGTTATTTTAAATGAAATACCCTATATTTTTTTACATTTTCGGATTTCAGACTGAATTTTAACGTGATAGCACATAGATCCTAAAGTAAACCGTTTTCTCGCTATTGAAGCAAAAGGTTTGTTCAGTAAAACTGGTCAACCTATAGAGAACCTAAACTATGATGAGACTTGCTCATTTAATAGTTTTTGTCTTACATGATTTTTGAAATTGCGAAGAGACATATTTATATCGATGTGCTCGTTATACATTTTTGCCGCAGTGTAGCTAAAACAAGTTTTGAATTTAACAGTTTTATGAACAGGTAGTTCGTATTTATTATTTTTTCTGGTTATACGGTCATGTATGTCACTCCTTGGAATAAGCTTGGAGGAAACATAGGGTGGTACACCAGAGGTCACGATTCTGTTTACTAGCAGCGCCATATGTTGGGTGCGTCTATTTTCCAAACGAAGAATTTGGTGTTCATTTAGTGTAGGTGAGATGCGGTCCCGACGCCGAACATTGAAGGAGAAACGGACACAAGAGTTTTGTGCTTTTTGGAGAAGATTCTTGTTCAAAGCAGAAAGGTGAGGGCCGTAAACCATGTCACAGTAATCAATCATTGACAAAATAGTAGATTCGCAAAGCTTCCATTTCACATACTCCGGTAGAGCAAGTTTTAATTGATTAAGGCCCGATTTATTCACCTCCAAGTAAATTTATCTGGTGATTTATTCCCATAGTAACAATTGTGATCACAATAGTTACTATGGGAATTAATCACCAGATAAATTTACTTGGAGGTGAATAAATCGGGCCTTAATGTTTTTAATTTCATATATGACGATGACACTAATTTAGATTATGTTTCTCAAATGTTAATTTATTGTCAACATGTACACCTATATTCTTTGCAATGGTCACTCTCGCGAGAGGAGTGTTGTTTAGTATAATGTCTCTTGAGGTATGGCATTGAAGTCTATCTGAGCCAATAAACATACATACGGATTTAGCACTGTTTAAAGTTAAGGAATGTTTTGACGTCCACTCACAGATGTTATACAGATTGAGTCAGCCTACTAGGTTGGCGGGCGCGCACATCGTATGTATTCGGGACAGCCGCGGCTAGCATTTTGAAGCGAGGAGCGCATATTTAATAATTCTTTTTAAAATGTAGTACAAGTTTTAATGATTAAAAAGTATTTTTAGTGTCAATAAAATTATTGTCATTCAACAAAACTTTTCAATGTAAATATAAACTGCTCGAAAATGTAAACCATTACCTATTCATGATTTCAATGAAATTAGTTAAAAATATTTATGTATCTCTAAAAGAATTAATAATTCTTTCAACTGAAAAACCCCGACAATACCATTTTATAATCTGTACTTTCTCAGGTACGGTATACACATTCATAATGAATTCTAATAAACGAATAAAAATAAATAACAATAATTGAAACTAAATTAAAACTAAAACAAAAAAAGGAAGTTTGAAAAGGAAAATATTATTTTTATTTAAACAGATGAATCTCGATTATTTACGTGATAAAGAAAGTAAACGACATTCATATCTACATGGTTCGATTCGAACTGAAATGATCTACGCTAGGAACCCCCTCCCTCTACTGCACACGATTTCGTCCGAAATGACTTATATCCACCTAGTTCTGTAATTCAATCTGTATAGATCTTTATTAATTAATTCGAAGTCATTATCGCACATTTTATCAGAGAGCCAGTCAGGCTTCCGCAAAAGTAGAGACTGTGTGGATAACATCTTCACTCTTAGCACAGTGATATATAACAATATCAGACTACCAAAGTGAAAAATTTTCGGAATTTTTGTAGATTTTAAAAAGGCATTTGACTCTGTTATTCATGCACATCTCTGGGATAAACTCTATCAAGCAGGATTAAGTGGTAAACTGATAAGAACAATAAAATCTCTTTATGAGAATGCCGAGTTGTATGCTGATACCAATGCATCCCCGGTTAAAATAACGAAGGGTTTCTTTCTCCAGGGGGACCCCTTAAGCCCTTTATTATTTTCACTGCTAATAGGAAATATAGAAACGTTTTTTCAAACGTTATAGGAGTGTCAGGGGTGTCCCCTTGGATGCACATTGCTCTCTGCTGACTTTAATGTACGCTGATGATCTGGTTTTTTTTGCCGACTCACCAATTCTAAAGATTCTAAACACTTTGGAAATCTTCTGTGATTCCATAGGCTTGGAGATCAACGCGGATAAAACAAAGATCATTATGTTCAGGAAAAGTTTTAAAACGAAGGCAAGAAGTAATTTTCACTATAAGAATTATTCTGTTATAGAATTAGTTGACTCTTATACCTACCTGGGAATAAAATTAAATTATAATGGCCTATTCACTGAAGCTGCAAACGACCGAGCTCAAAAAACTCGATTAGCTACGGGGTCAGTTGTAAAGTTAATAAACTCTTCAAAAATTAGCGAATGGAACTCAGTACTCAAATTATATAATACAGTTTTGTTACCAACCTATACATACGGAATCACAGTATGGGGCCCAAGTCAAATTGAAACAATAGAAACACCCCAAGATAAGTGCTTGAAAAACATTCTATACCTCCAAAGATCGACCCCCGGTTATATCATTAGATCAGAAACTAACATTCCACCGGTCTCATATTACTGCATGAAATATTCCCTATTTTACATTAAAAAAATTCTAGCCATGAGCGATGATAGATACCCAAAAATAGCTCTAAAAAGATTAATGGAATTGGATAGTTCACAATTAAATAGCATGAAATATAATTGGTTCTCCCAGATAAAAAATATCACATCGCAAAAAACTGGAAACGCTTTGGATGTAACCACACTATCAGAAAGAACTATAGAGAATATTTTACAAACGTTTCTCAGAAATAGTAACAGCGGGGACTGGGATAGTGCCCTCCTAAGCACTTTTTTCCCTCATTTCAAACACGTAATTCAGGGTGACCCATTCCGTAGCAAAGCATTATACCTCGATTTTGATACCCCATTCAATGTCAAGAGATTTTTTGCAAATCTAAGGGTGCACAGTAACTTACTATTAGTCATCTTTGTAAATAATATTTTCTACAAAATACATCAGAATTCTCTTTGCTCTCTCTGTAATTTACAACTTTTCGAAGATCTAAATCACATACTTTTTATTTGCCCAGTCTATAATCAGTGCCGGATTACCCTATACGCAAAATACGCACGTGCGTACAGCGGCAGATTTCTGGAGGCGGCAAAATCTGAGACTATTAATTTAATATGACAGGGCGGCTAAAATTTTTCTCAGCGGCAAATTGTCTTCCAAGGTTTGGAAGGTTTTGATGTTTTCGTATTTCCATTTCTCAATAGCTTTTAGCTCATTTAAAGAAAGAGGGATCTTGCTTTTTCATTTATAATAACAAAGTTGGTAGAACAGGACACTTAGGGCCGTCTATTGCGCCAGTAGCGTAGTATATAAATAACTCATCGCGCCAAGGGATGTATGTAGTTTGTTGAAACATGTTGCGTCCAAAAATTAGAGTAAAAATTTTAATTTTTAATTATGAGTGACGGTCGAAAAGGTTGAGTGCTCAGTATAAAGCACTTTCAGAGAAAAACGAAGTGTACAACAGAGTGCTTTAGACAAGACTTATAAACTTGATAACTATTTTTTGACAAAGCCAAGTACCGTCGTAATCATAAAAAACGACTACATCGAAGTGAAACAGATACTTCCATTTTCAAAAAAAATTTAGTTGTGTAACATTACTTTTGGCAAAACGGTACTGGCGCTAACAGCTAATTCAGTTGCAACTGCTCGAATGCTGATATTGTCTTGCAATGGCGTTTGAATTATTGCCTTCTGAATTGCTTTTAATTGGGGTATTTTTATTTGTTTTGTGAAAATAATATTAATGTCAAAATGACAAAAGTTCATTTTGAAGCACGCTTCAATCAACCAAAATTTAGAAGTCGGTTTTTCTCATTACGATGGTACAGTAGCGGACAATAAAATCCGGGCAAGATTTTAACATGTCGTGCGTATTTCGACAAATTTGGTAAATCAGGCTTTTATTGAGGTTATATTTCTATCAAAATAAATAAATAAAACTTGACTCAAACGTCAGAATTACTACTGATATGTATTAAACGTCAAATATATTAAAGCAATCAAAGTGAGGTTTACATTGTGCAAATGACATGCCCGGAGTTTATTGTCCCCTACTGTACATCCGCGCCGGAAAATATAAATGAACAAGCGGGAACTAGAGATAGTGCTAGTGCTTCGAATTTGCACGACAATCAGTCGGAATCTAGAAATGATGACATGGATCAATCAAGAACGCCAGATACAATGAAAAATTGTTCACAAGAAACGTTGATCCAAAAGGCTAATTGTTTACAAGAATATTATAAAAATGATTTGGAAATAACTTTCACAACAGAATGCATACATTTTTCTGAATTATTAAAAGAATGTGACTTAAGTGAAAAATATTCGGCGATTGACTTATTATCATTAATGCGAACCAAAAATTTACAAACTGTGTTTCCTAACGTTGATATCGCACTTCGTATATTTGTTTCAATGGCAGTTAGTGTTTGTTCGGCTGAACGTTCGTTTTCAGCGTTAAAGCGTATAAAATCATATTTACAGTCTACCATGGAAGAAGACAGGTTAAATTCACTAGCAGTTCTAGCCATAGAAAGTGACTTAACAGTGAATATTGATTTTGGATCTACAATTAATGACTTTGCATTCCAAAAATCACGACGGAAACAATCTTGACAAGGCAAATTTTAATTTTAGTTTCTTCATTTCGGGGCGGCAATTTTAGCGTGCGTAAAGCGGCAAATTCTTTAATCCGGCACTGTCTATAATGGATTAAGAAGAGGAAACTTTTTCAATAGTAATAAGGATAACGATGCATTGGAGCTTTTGAAAAACTGCTCAAAAACGTGTGTACAAAAAATGTATGATTTCATGAGAACAGCTATGAAAATTAGGTCCTTTTGTATGAATGAATAGTATTAAACTCACCTTTAAAGTTAAAATCAATATTATGAATTTAGGATTAGATGATAGTGATTTTGCTTTTAAGATCTTTTAATGAAACTAAAACTGTTATGTAGCTATTTAGTTATCATGTTAAAGCAATTTACGTTGTTGTATTAAATATATCACAAAATCTTCTAAGCGGACACTAAATCGCGCAAATATACACTTTACGTTTCGCAGTCGTTCGACTGCTTCGTCAGAAGTGAAAATTATGTTGACAACATAATTTTCACTTCTGACGAAGCAGTCGAACGACTGCGAAACGTAAAGTGTATATTTGCGCGATTTAGTGTCCGCTTAGAAGATTTTGTGATACAAATTTCATCGGACAAGAACCAACTGTAAGTATTAAATATAGGTTTAATTTAATTTAATTTAATTTTTATAGGTACTATGATTTTGTTTCTGGGATTTTGTACTGCACCCTTGTTCATGATATGTTTGTATCCAAAGAACAATAAAATATTATTATTATTATTATTATTATTATTATCGCACAGTTTAGGGTTGCACACAGAATAGAGTTGGCTGTCATCTGCATATTGGTGAAAGTGACTATGTTGTGCACACTTGTTCAGATCGCTAGTGTAAATAGAAAATAGCACTGGAGCAAGAATTGAGCCTTGGGGCACACCTCTTGGGACTAGTTGCGGACTTGAAAATTTATGATCAATTTTAGTCATTTGAGATCTATTTGCAAGGAATGAGCCGAACCACCGGTTCTCGACGTCCTTTATACCGTAGTGCTGCAGTTTTGCAATCAGTAAGGTGTGGTCAACTGAATCAAAAGCTTTGGTGAAGTCAAGTAATACCATGTTGGTCACCTGAGACCTATCAATGCCTTTTATGATGTCATCTAAAATGGAAAGTAACGCAGTGGCGGTGCTGTGTTTAAGTCTAAAGCCCGATTGCAGTAATTGCGCGTAAACTGCTCTTTCCAGAATTTTTGAGATGATGGGTAGTATGCTTATAGGTCGTAAATAGGATAACGATTCAGCATTTTCCTTTTTTGGTAGAAGCAAGACAACTGCTGATTTCCATAAGGAACGAACAACAGCCAATCGTAGCGAATGGCTAACTATGTCAGTTATGGCACTCAAGCAGAAAGATAGAACGAAGTCAAGCATCTTCGTTGTAATACCATCAACTCCGGAAGCGTCATCAACTCTGCAAGCGAAATAACTACAAATTTGATCTTCTGTTACATATTTGAATTGAAATTTATTATTTATATCCTTACTAGAAGAAGAGTATGTAGTATTTTATTGTGTCTGGGTCGGCAGGTTTGTTTTCGCCAATGTTAACAAAAAAGTTATTTATGACTTCTGCGTTCTTAGATGTTCAGGTAGGGAAGGAGAAAATTTTCTGTGTGTCCCCCAGCTTTTTAGAGTAGACCAAAATTCTTGAGAGTTTTTTTTTACAGTTTTCAAGTGTAAACTTGATATAGGCTGCTTTCTCTCGCTGGATGGCTTCGTTGGTGTATTTTCTGATGTCGACGTAAGCTTCTCTGTCAGTTACGCATCTTGTAGAATTAAATTTACGGAAGACTTTGTTGTTTTTTAAGTGATACATTATTTTAATAGTGTCTGTAATATAGGGCTTTACAGTGTTAGGTTTCTTTCTAACATAAGGAGCGTGTAAATCGAACAACGAGTCAATAAAAATGGTTAAGAAATGAACTTTGTCATCAATATTTTGTAAAGATTTAATACAGTCCCAATTTACGCGACGGGCATCCATGCTGAAATTCTGATAGTTGAAGTTTTTGTAGCTTCTGAAATTTTTGGCGATTTCACCGATTTTTTACTTTCAATAGATAAGGAACATTTAATAAGCCTGTGATCCGAAACATCATTACAGTCCATCGTAGAACAGCTGTGGAATTTTGATTCTTCGCTTGTTATTATGACGTCTATAAGGGTAGCACTGGATTCAGAAATTCGTGTAGGCTCATTTACCAATTGTTTCAATTGGAAGCAGTCTAAGATGTTAAGAAGATGATGGGAATCCGGTTTATTTTCCAGTAAATTAATATTAAGGTCTCCTAAGCATATTAAGTGTTCTGCTGTAGGCCTCAGTAACTCTAGAACAGATTCCATACGATCAATGCAAGTGTATGATGTTGACGGAGCTCTATAGATACACCCCACAGTAACCGTGGTTTTCAAGAGAGCAATGTTTATCCAGAGCTCTTCAAGATCAGTGACGTTTTCCTTTGTTAATTCTACTATTTTTGGTTTTAGGGCAGTTTTTACATATAGGCCAACTCCGCCTCCCCAGGAAACACGATCAGAACGTAAGAACGTATAATCGGGAATAGTAATAGATGACGTCGGCGTTGACTCACTCAGCCACGTCTCCAATAAGGCGAAGATATCTAAATTATTTAAAATTAATAATTGTTCGATTTCTAAGAAACTTTTCTGAAGCGACCTCACGTTAAGATGTCCGAATTTAAGACAGTTGTTAGTTTCCTTCGGTGTCTTGTTTACTTCCACGAAAAGAATTGAACCTTCTAACTTTAACATTTGCAGGCCAGAACTGGCTTTGTGAAATTTTATCCAATAATTCAAAGTTGAATCCAATTTGAAAAGATTTAAGTTTGCTTAAGGTTTTAAGTTCGACACATTCTATCTCTATGTTGTTATTGGCCAGTTCGTCTTTTATGTACTGCGTTACCATCTCAGTTGTTGTTTTGACATCCAGACCGCCAACGTACAACCACGCCTTCTTCTCAGGTGCTTTCAGGTTCGATAGCTTAGTACTTGTTCCCACAATAGTGGTAGGCCTTGTCCTATTTAATTTCTTGGGTGCTTTTTTATTGCTGTTTGGGAGAACTATTGTTGTTTTGTGTTTATCATTTGAGTATGCATTTGTAGTATTTTTATCATTTTGTTATTAATATCGTCAGTTAGATTTATTATTTCATTCATTTTCTTAGTTTGTTCAGTTTTCAGTGTTTCATAATTTTGTTGCAGCTTATTTTTTGTTCTGTTTGCTCCTTTAGGCAAGTTTGGCTTGGACTGATTTGCTTGCTGAGTTTCATTGCAAGGAGTGTGTTCAACAATATTTGGAGAAGGTGCCAATTGATCCAATCTACCACTATTATGTTTTGCATTTAACGACTGTTTTAGCCTGTTCTTTGGTCAATAAGAATCTTATTATCTCAGGCAATTCGTCCAATTTGTATTTAATGCTTAGATCTTCAACGCGGAGTTCGTGATTTTCGTTTCTTAATTCCAAATTTTCTTTTTCCAGTTTATCAAGTTGCTTACTAATTTTTTCAAATAAGGTAAAGGTAGTAGGCTCACCATCATTATTCAAGTGCATATCAAGATCAATAGTGGGATTTTGTTCAAGAATTTCTTCAGTGGGATCTTCAGCAGGACGTACTACATTTTCATCTGCCAAAGATGACACGCTGTTTTTCCTGGAAGGTTTACAACTTTAAAAAAAAATTATGCCTGTTGCAGTAACTTCAAACAAATGCAGATATCTTCCGAACAAATCACGTCAGAGACTAGTAATTTTTTTGCAAAAGTGTCATCTTCAAACGCTTCTTCACTTACACTGTCAAGAAAACTTCCAAGTGACATAAGTTTTTTCAAGCATTTTTTTAATGGAACGCAATAATTATACTTTTTACCATTATTAGATGTACTATTTAATTCTCTTTCCAATGATATAGGGTTGTTTATATCTATCGTTAATGATTATGTTTTTCTTTAAAGTTTTAAAAAATGCAATTTCAAGGGGCACACTTTCGACATGCAAAATTGAATGCATATTTCATCCCCTTATATGTATTTCCTTTGGACATTTTGGCAGGTGACACATCATTTGGAATATGTTTTTATTCCTTAAGGCCCAGTTGTACAATGCCAGTTTAAATTTATGCTGAAGCTTAAATCCATGCCAACGATTTTTTCAACAATTGTTTAAGGGTTTAGCTTTGGCTTAAAGTTAAGCTGGAAAAGTTAACAATGGGCATAAATGACATAATTTGTTTCTATTTCTATCAGTTCATGAAAGAATGTAATTACAGAGACCACCTTAAATTAAGAACGTTAATTTTTTCGGAGAAGTTATTAAAAAAGAAATATAATTAATTATATCGCATTCGTAAATGAAAAAGAGTAAATTAAAACTCTCGCCTGAAAAATTCAACCACTAATTGACACTGAAATGAACATCATACTGGAAAGAGTTGTCAAGTATTATTTTGCAAATTTATAATCACATTTTCATATTTTATTGATATTAAATTAATATGAAATTATAGCCCTATATTGCCCCTGATATTTCAGAATACTCTTGTCTCTATTCTATTTCATCATCATAGCCCCGTTTACACGGACAGTTTTTCCGACAGTTTTGGTACGTACACTCCAAGAGCGCAGATTATATCGCTTCGTGTAAATGCTTTTGTATTTCAAACGCACGGAGCGCGTACCCGATTCACATATTTGGATCGCACGTCTAGACCTTGCAGTTGCGTTCAAACGGACACTTCAAATTTTCGGTTTTTAAACGCAATGGCATGTATTCTCATCTTATGATTAATTTAATAACGTGATCATTTTGCAATTCAACGCTCATCCATCGCTCTCTTGCACATTAAATCGACATAAAGCTATATAAGTTTCTTGTTTATTTTATCATGACTTTAGTTAAACAGTACTTTAATCATAAGATCCACGGGCCAGTCTCGTTATGAACGCATCATTGTATTTATAATTAAACGGTACAGTTTCTCAATAATGTCGTGGTCTAGAGACAATCTAGAAAAGTTTGTTGAGCTATATAGAAGTTTTCCTTGTTTATGGAAGATTACATCAGACGAATATAAAATCAGAAATGTGAAAAATAAAGCGCATGAAAAGCTAATCAATTTTTATAAAAATGGTGTCTGTCCCGACGCGAACAAAGATTTCGTCATGAAGAAAATTCAAGGCATACGTGGATCTTTTCGGAAAGAACTAAAAAAAGTTAACGAAAGTCAAACGAGTGGCTGTGCTGAAGAAGAAGTGCACAAACCAAACCTCTGGGTCATTTCCCTGAAGCTCTCTTAAAAGTGGCATATGTCCAAAGCGATCTCTACCTTGACGCCATTTTTTCACCCAAATTTTCCTTTTTGTTGTCGTTTCTTCGGTTGTACGAGAAGACATACGTACAACATAAAAGTTAATTTGAGCTTGACGCGTCCTTTGAACTTTCCAACTCGGTGGAAATTCCACGCGCCACTCCAAATCCGTAAAATTTTGCATTTACACGACATATTTTGGATTGCACACTCTGGAATGAGAGTCCGGCGTGCAGGGTTGGAGTGTTAATTATTTTTCTTAATTCGCACAAGGAGCGTACACTCCGGACTCTCGTTCCAACGTGACATTTTGGAGCGCACGCCAAAACAGCAGTTTGGAGTGTCTGTGTAAACGGGGCTAATATGGGAATTATGCTAAAACTATGGGGATAAAAAACTGTTCTCAATTATTAATAATCACGCCCATATACGCAAAAATAAATCATTTATCTATCTAAACCTTTTCCTAATAAATCGATCCATTATTTTCTGCATCCGATCCCTTTTCCCTCTCGGCTTAGGTCCCTTCAACGTCACTTCGAATTTCCTTGTTTCTCGTTCATCTTTCATAATCCGACTAAAGTCCCGACTAAATTACGATTGATGTTGCTGCGTTATCTTACTTCCGGCATTACCAAAATATTTTGGAGAGAAATAAGTGTCGTGGATGACAGCCGTGTTCACTATTGAATATTTTAACATCGCATTTAATCTAAAAAAGTCACTCGCAGCTTCCCTGTCCTATGGGCATTTCAGCTGCAGAAATTGATTTAAGGCGATTTCAATTCAATCAACTGTTTCGATTTATGCTGTGCATTGTCATTGCAGTTGTTCCAACTGAAATCCTTGGAATTGCGATTTTCTAATAAGGAACTCGCTAACTGTTCGATGTTCGATCTCCGCTAAGTAAATAAAAGACGCAATCAGTTTAGATATCAAGGGTTGTCAAGGAGATGAAATCCATATTACAGCCCGGGATTTCATTTCTCATTTCTGCATATTAATAGGATGTGTTTTGCTTGTGTAAATTTCATCGAATATAGACGTAAACACTTTTGTGAGACCGTTGTTACTTATTTTAAACAATTTGTATGATATACAGGCTGAGTCCAAAAAAACGCCTACGCGAATAGCGTCGGTATTTATTGTCGAATTTGAGCGGTCAAAAAATCAAATGGAATGGCAGAAAAAACTCTATAATATACCATATCTCGCGTCTTTAATACATTTAAAACAGCTGCAAGACAGCTGTCAACTTTTGTTTTTTAAATGCAATGGTATAATTACTGTAATACATTTCAAAAGAACTTTTTTTTCTGCGTTCAATGATGTGCCGCAATAAACACTTATTTTTCAAAATAATAGAAGATAATAAAAAGAAATAAATAAATTATTAACACGAAATGACGTAATAATCAGTTGCCGAACATTAAATGATACCTATTTTACGGTAAATAGCGTAGTGTCTATAAATACTTCCTCATAGGCAAACAAATGACGATAACTGTCAACATTTTTTTTTATTGTCAGCAAAAACAAAACAAGTATTGACAGTTATCGTCATTTGTTTGCCTATGAGGAAGTACTTATAGACACTACGCTATTTACTGTAAAACAGGTATCATTTATTGTTCAGCAACTGTTTATTACGTCATTTCATGTTAATAATTTATTTATTTCTTTTTGTTTTCTTCTATTATTTTGAAAAATAAGTGCTTATTGCGGCACATCATTGAATGCAGAAAAAAGAGTTCTTTCGAAATGTATTACAGTAATTATACCATTGCATTTAAAAAACAAAAGTTGACAGCTGTCATGCAGCTGTTTTAAATGTATTAAAGACGCAAGATATGGTATACTGTAGAGTTTTTTCTGCCATTTCATTTGATTTTTTGATCAGTCAAATCCAACAATAAACACCGACGCTATTCGCGTAGGCGTTTTTTTGGACTCAGCCTGTATGTAATTTACTTCATATGAATTGCATGATGCATTTGTCAAGTAAATATTTTGGAGTTCGTATTTCAGCTGCTCACGTCAATTCCCTTTAAAGGTCAACAAAGGTCAATCAAGTTTATATCCAACGCCGCGATATGACAATCATAAACTATTTTCTTATTTCTTATTTCTTATTTCGTTCATTGTTGAGTCCTACTTACACGGTGAATGCTTTCGAATTTTCTTGAAACAGTAATACTAGTTTTGTATTCAAAAACTCTGTTTATTTGTTTAAACATACATGAGACTGTCTTTTTTTAATAGGTAACATGATTTCAAACTACTAAAACCCTAACACCTCCCATACGAAGATGAGGACAGCGAAACGTACGTCTTAGATTTCCAATCCACTTTTAATCGTCTTGGAGAGAAACGGTTCCGTGCTGATTGTCTATTTGAAGGTTCAGGTTTTGACAGCAAAACAGTTTCTTCCGATTGCTGGTTAGATTTCGGACTGGAGGGACAGGGTTCATTTGGTGTCAGATTTGTCTCGACTGATGGTGTTGATGTAATCATCGGACCTGGACTGTGCTCTCTGCTAGTACTGAGATGTTCATGTGAGGAACCAGCTTTCCAAACATGATTACGATGCCTCTGAATGACTTGTCCAGACGGTAAACTTACTGTACATAAATTTCCGGTGTCCTTAATGAATTTTCCAAATGATTTTAATCCTCTCCGGATCAAAACAACTATATTTTCTCCGACATTAAATTTTCTTGACTGAACGCCGTGATGACGGTCAAACTGTTGTTTCATGTTTTTGTAATATGGTGAGTGTGAACTTTCAAACACGTTGATTTACGAGGCAATAGCATAGACAAAGGTGTTCGTATTGGTCGTCCTAAAAAAATTTCAGCAGGTGTTTTCCCTTCGGGAGCACTTGAACAAGGAGTGTACCGATAACTATACAAAAAATTCCAAATTATCTCGCGCCAATTTTCTCCAGCTTTCTTGATAAACTGTTTAATTGTATCTACAAATTTTTCTGCTTGACCATTTGACTGGGGGTGATTAACTGGAGAGAAAACGTGATAGATTCCCAATTCCGTACAGAAATTATTAAACAGTTCTGATGTGAACTGGCTACCATGATCAGTTACAAATATTTCTGGAGAGCCATATCTACTAAAAAATTCACTGCACGATTTCACCGTTTGACGTGCACTTATTGTACCTATAATGTTTAAATCAAAAAATTTTGAGTATGCATCCACCATAACTAATATGTATTTGTCGTCGATGGGTCCAGCAAAATCCATATGTACTGTTCCATTGGTTTTATTGTAACTGGCCAAGGTTCTAGTGGTTGCTTTACTGGTAACTTCTGATGAAAAGCACATTCGTCGCATCTTCGTGCGTATTCTTCAATACTTCTTCCCATATTGGGCCAGAAAACTCATTCCCGTGCCAGTTGGTTCATTCTTCTCATGCCCGAATGGCCGCTGTGAAGTTTATGCAATAGTGAGGAACAAGTTTCTGTGGGATAACAACTCTATCACCAAATAATAGAGTTTTGTCGACTAATGAGAAATCATTGCGTCGATTGAAAAACGGTCGAAACTTCTCATCATTTGGTGTTTTTGTCCAACCATCCTTCATCGTCTTGAAGATGCTTTTGAAAATGGGGTCATTCGAAAATTCTTTGAATAAGCGCTAACGTAATCTGTTCTCAAATTGACTTATGGCTTTATCGCGTACTTATTTAACTTCAAATTCTACATTCGAAACTTGAAGTTCGTCTTTATTGTCAATTTTAAATTGTTTGATAAGCCGTGAAAGTGCATCGGCTTGGCCAAAATTAACAGTGTTCACATATTGAATGGTAAAATCATATCCTGAAGAGATGAAATGCCCAGCACTTTAAACGAGCAGCGCACATTGGTTGTAAACCCTTCGTACCTTCTGCACGTAGAAAAGCGAGTAGTGGTTTGTGGTCGGTTTGTAGGATGAAATGTCGACATTAACAAATTTGTGAAACCTTTCCGCTGCTGTTATTAGTGCCAAAGCTTCTTTTTCCAGTTGAGAGTAATTTCTCTGAGTTTCTTTACAGAAACTTTGACTTTGAAACTTACGACTTTGTGACATGTGATACATAGCTCGTTCGCGACCGTTGGCGTCTCGTTGCAAAAGAACACCTCCAATACCGGTAGAGCAAGCATAGGCAGCCACAATGAGTGTCTTGTTGGGATCATAATTTTCCAGAAGAAGTGGACTGATCATAACTTCTTTAATGCTTTTCATTGCGCATTCCTGTGTAGATATCCAGACGAAAGGTATGTTTTTCTTTATAAGTTGTTCCAATGGATGTTTGAGCTCATGTAGTCGTGGAACAAATTTTCCGTAACGGTTTATCATTTCGAACTTCAGACACATTCGTTGGGGTTAGGCATTTCGGCAATGGCTTTTATGCGTTCGGAGTCGGCCCGAATTCCATCAACGTTGACAAGTAAACCTAGGAATTTCACTTCCCGTAGACCATATTGATACTTGTCCAGGTTTAATCGAAATCCACGTTGCTGAAGTCTATCCAACACTTGATGTAGGCGTTGATCATGTTCTTGATTATCACGGCCTATTACGAGAATGTCGTCTAGGTACGCTACAGTTCCTGAAATTCCATTGAGCGGGTGCCGTTTTAATTCCAAATGGCAGACAACGGTAACGAAGAAAACCCTAACATTCATCTACTGCTCTTTCTTAACCAAGGACATATCGTCATTTTGGGGATAATTTTTCATCAATTATTATTTCTATAAAAATTAAAATACATAAAATTTTTCCCATGTTCTGTGATGTCTATTCTTTCCCCATGATTTATTTGTCGATCTATTCAAGAATCACCCTGTAGGTATACCTCACCAGAGCTGGACAATAATTGAATTAAAATATTTTAAATATTTGGTGCTGATAATTGTTATTTCAATGTTCAGTTCAGTTATTTTACATTATCTGAATTACTTTTAAGTAATTGATTTTTTTTTCAGTCATAAATTCTAGACATTTTCTTATAACGTTTTGCTGCAGTTTGGAAAATAAGGCCAAATTAAATTTAAGCAACCTTCAAATTTTAATGTTCATATAAGTACACTAGCAAATCTTGAGAAAAATGCTGATGCAAGTAAGTGGAAGCGCACCTGCATTCGACCTGCGTGGGTGTACCAGAAAATAAAGGGATGTTAACCGCATACCTTCTGGTGGTGGCTACTGTCCACTCGGAAGCTAAGCGAAATACAGTTAAATTTAATTGCTTCGCATGATGTCATATTCCCTCTGTGAGACGCCCGATAAGAGTATATAAATACTTCAGATCTACAAGTAAGGAAAAGTGAGTTCCCGCTAATTAGTTCCCGTCTCAGTTCCAAGTTCCTGTCAGGGTAGTTTCCGTGCACAATTTTGAACAGCCTCCTCTCTGCGTATTTAATTCTCGACGCAATTTTTCTACAAGTTTGGTTTCATGAAAATATTAGACAAATTTAGTCAGTTTCATTTTTATTTGGAAGAAGTTGGAGTTCTTTCCCGCGATTGATTGTTCTTTTTTTAATTTAATTTAAGTGTTTTTTTCTTTCCCGCGATTGATTGTTCCTTCTTTAATTTAATTTAAGTGATTTGTAATAGAGTCGCTATCGATTTGTGTTGATAATAACGAATTTGTTTATCATTGAACGCCGCGCACAAAACAAAATTATAATAATTAACAAACTGTGTTTACTGACTATAAGGTTTTAAACTCTGGTTGTCATCACCATAAAATAATTAAAAAGTAAACATTTTCAGTGTTGTGATTAAAATGCAAAGGAAAGATAATGCTTAATATTGGACTGTAAAAATATGCCGAAATGTTTATGACGGACACGTTGCTTGTGGAAATAACCTTTATTTAAGATACAATTTAAATTTAATGTAAAGAAAAATACCAAGAATTTTTAATACGGAAATTTGAATTGTTTTCGTGTTGTAGTACTTTATTTGTTTACCTGTCAAAGCATGTGTTCAAAACAGGCCGTTGTTAACCTTATTTTATACAATTTGTACTGTATAACTTCCTTCAGGTGATTTGCATACATTTGTCAATAATTCCGGAGCTCGCATTTCAGCCGTTTATAGGTCAAGTTCTCATCCGACGAGATAAAACGTTCATCCGGTGCTCTTTCTTAACCAGGAACGTATCGTCGTTTCATTTCTATTCGGAAGGAAAGGAAGTGTTCTTTCTTTCTTTTTTTTATTTAATTTAAGTGAATTGTAAATGAGTCGCTATCGAAATTAAAAGTTGTCCCGAAATGTTTGGACCACGAAAAAAAATTAATAGACTCGAATAGACGTTTGGTGAGCTAAGATAAATTTATTTAGTTGGTCATATGTTGCTTATCTGCCCTTTTTTAGCCCTTTTCTTTTCAATTTCAGGTGACCGTCATATTCACAATGACTGAGAGTGTAGATCAAAAAATCTGCATCGAGTTTTGTTTCAAAACGCAGATTCTTAAGACAGGCCGAGAAACGCAGTAAGAAAAAAACTACCACAGCTTTGGAAAAAATGGTGATTAGTAATTAGCAACTTCACTACAATAATGCGCCTGTCCGTCTCGTGTAGAGTTTTTTGTTAAAATCTCACATTCAGGTGTCTCAAGCTCCCTAGAGTTCTGATATATCTCCCTGCGACCTTTGGCTTTTCCCGAAACTAAAATTAACATTGAAGGAGAAGAGGAAAGAGATTAAGGATAACGTGATAAGACAACTAACTAATGGGATCCCGAAGAAAGGATTTTGCAAACTGTTTTCAAAAGCGGAAGAAGCTCTGGGATGTCCCAAATGTGTGAAGTTCCAAGGGGAATACATCGAAGGAAACTAAGGCCAACTTCTTTATATTTATAATATTAAATGGCTGGATAATTTCCGGACTGATTTCGTAATTGTAATAACTTCTGTAATACATTATAATTTTGAAGTGATTCCAATTTATATTTGATGCATTTTCCCAATCCTCCGGGCAAAAATATCTTGGAAAAGTATCTAGCCAAGCACTTCATATAAGATCGACTTTAATTTCAAAAGATGTACTTTTATATTCGCAAATACGTCGTTCGGATAACTTTCCGGATGGTAAAGCGTGCGTCTCCAAGGATTCGTCGTCAAGATCGGGCGCGTGTTTTCATGTCGGCGTCGATTTTATGTGAGATGAACGGTGACGGCGACGGCGGCGTCTCTATGCCGACCCTAATGTTGCGGCGTATATAAATAACTCGAACGATTCTGATATATTGGAAACGTAGTCCTGTCACTATTACTTAACTGTGTATCCTACGCCAACTTGTTTACAGTTAATCGACACGACGTTAATATCGAATTAAATTTTCTTCCGCCTTGAATCAATAAACGTGCTTAGACAGTGGTATCTATACAGGTTACGCCAACAGTGTGTGGACGGAACATTTTATAAATCTATGTTTTCCTTAAGAGTGTGACAATCCTTGTACAAACTTGTATTTTTTTAATGTAATTTTGTTCTCAAAAATTTTCCTATAAAACGTCAGAAATGTTTGATGTGGTTGGATAGAGAATTCAATGAGCTATCATAATCGAGAAAAAAAAATTCGGGGTTGCTGTTTAAAAAAGTCATTACTCGAAAACAAATGACTATCAAAAATTGATTTTTACATAAAAATTTGTGCTTTTTAAAAACAAAATTTACCTGTCCAAGCATATCGAAAGTAAAGAAATTACGAATTTTATTCCAGACTTTTGAGGCTCACTATAAATCTAAAGGACTTACATACGTAGAAACCTTATCAAAAGATGTTTAAAACCATGTCAACATAAGACTGTTCCGTTTAAAAAATTAAGAAAAATGGTCATTTGCGTTATGCATCACCCTATGTGAAGTTCTTAGAGATAATTTTGACTCATCACATACTTCTGTCTACTAATAGTTACATAATGTATTTACCAAAATTCAAATTCAAATAATTATATGAAAGTGGCTAATCTAAAAATAACAAACTGTATCCATTTTTACGCGAAAACATAAATTCTAGAACACTAAAACCCCCATATTATTTCCCATCTGATCACATAATAATACATAGGGTATTATGTTTAAAAAAATATAAGTGGGATTGTTATACACTTAAGGAACACTCAGCGCATACAGCGTGATGTTTATTGTTTCGCCGAAAAAAAGAAACGTGTAAGAAAATAAACATTAATAGATTACGGCAAAAAAAATCAATTGTTTATAACCAATTAAAAATTTACCCTAAAAGCTTGCTGCAGCACTGCATATAAAATACATTGCCACGTCTTATAAACAGAGCAGTAAATTGTTACATGATCAGCCTGTTTAACGGCTGGGAATGAAAGTCTGAGTTACATTTCTTTTACATGTCATAATTAAAATGTGTTTCAATTGGTGTATTAGTTCAGAATTAAACTAAAGCCTATTAGAATTTCGAAAGAAACCGATATGATTGTTGTATACAGAGAACCGTTGAAAATAATCTATGAATGCAGATAATTTCTTCAGTCTTAATTTGTTTGCAGAAACGATCTTCTGGCAATTGATATATTGTGTACTTAAGCCGTTATAAAACGATATATTTAATCCGTCGCTGTAGCGTTATAACGCGTGATCAATATCTTTTCTAATCAAGTGACCTATGGAAAGAAAATCGTATGTCTTTGATTAATTCATATTTTTCAAATGTCATTCCCATTTCAATTACTTATAACTGTCAGTAAGTTTAATACATTAACCGAAATCTTTGTTCATAAGAGCTTATTGTTACATTGCGAATAGTTAAATAACAATCCAGTAATCCTAGCGAATGTTATTAACGATTTAAAACGCAGAATTCTCGTGTGTTACAAAAGATCGGCGGACATTTTACGCACCTTCCATGATGAACCAGTTTTTCGTTGCTCTTGGCGCGTGCTTCCTTTTCTGGGAAATGTGAACTTGATTTGATGTCCAAATTTATTAAAAAAAAATTATACATAAAACAGCAGTTAGATTTTGTATAGGAATGCAATATAAATAATTCAAATGGCATTATAACGAACTAATCAAGGACACACGATTTTATTTCCATAGGTCACTTGATTAGAAAAGATATTGATCACTCGTTAGGTTGCCGCTTCGTTTGTATTTAACCGAACAAAATATCAAATTCCGTTCACTAGTAATCACTTATAAGCAGGCAGCGGACGAATTATATTATTCAAGGTTATTGAATAACATTAAGAAAATTTAGGTTCAGTTAACAGTAATATATACAAAATATTTAATATCACATAAGGCGTTTATGTGTTATGAGCAGCACGTAATTTTTTTTTAATTTCATAAAGAAATAATTTTGTAAATAATAAAAGTAAATTGAGAGTAATGTATTAGTTGTGTTTTACGAGAATTGTTTGTGAAATTGTTGAATTCAAGTGTGTTTTTCAGAATATTTTAATTTTATGTAAATATTTTTAGAAATAGGCGATTTAAAATTAAATGTTTATTATAAATAAATTGTTTAGAATTTTTGAAATGTAAATACGTAGGATTTAAGCTTAGAATTGTAAATATTAGAATAATTAATTTAATAGTGTCAAGACAATCCTGATGTTAGAAGGAAACTGTATGTAGTAGTAAGGAGTTCGGAAAATGAACAAGTAAGGGGGCCTTGTTTAGCTACCGTAAGCGAAAGTTCCCGGTGGCACTTTATAACCGCAAGGCCCGACTCACGAAGAGTGAAGCAAGCTGTTCGGAACCTAGTAAGTAAAATATAAGGGCGGTTTCGTGAAAAACTCGTCCCAAACGTATTAAACCTCTTTTTACAAGAACTCCGAACTTCTCTTTACGAAATAAATTTGTTTGTGCAACTCTTTCAAATTGGACCAATAAATTGTCGTTTATTAAGTTTTATTCTACTAAATATCTTCTTTATTATTCACACACACACTGACACAGATAATTTTGAATGAGAAAGCTCGCGAGTGCCATCTACATCCAAAATTTATCACACAACAAATACACTCTACGAGCAAGAATTAGTTTACAAGATACACTGCAAAATCCATCATCGAAGCAGGAGCCGTCGCAAGTAAAACAACGAAGTAGGAAAAGAAATAAGAATAAAAATAAACAAATAAGTAGTGATGGGGTATTCGAATACCAAGAATCGAAAAGTATTCGATTCTTAAAAGTACTCTCTGTATTCGAATACCCGAGTTTGTATTCGAATACTCGAGTTGTACTCGAATATGTACTCAAGTATAGTAAATAAACAAGTAAATTGTGAGTATATACACACAATGAATGGCAAAGTCGTCCTGGATGAGTCTCATGTTACATTACAAGCAGCAAAGTTCTAAAACTTAACCTTTAAGTGAATCGTATTCGAGACGTTCGACATTGAAGACGTATCCTCATCCTTCTCGGTCCTCGATACTTGTATTTGTACTCGAGTACTTGTACTCGGATCAGTATTCGATTCTTGAAAGTACTCGAATATCGAGTATTCAATTCTTGAAAGAACTCGATTCTGCCCAACACTACAAATAAGATTTAGAAAAAAAAATAATTGCAAAATACCCTGAGATACCATAACATTGCAATATGTAGTGCATAGTTTCTCAGACACCACATAATTTATGGTTCACGATCATTATAAACGTTGTCGATCATTATAAATGTCGTCTATTATAAGATGTTTTACAGGCATCTTAACACCTGAAGGTTGTAAATTGTGACGTTATCGTTCCTCGTTGATCTACTAAAAACTTCTAATAAATTTCGTAAAAAATCACTTGTACATCAATAACCGTAAAATTTATAATAGAGTTTCACTGCTTTACTTGCAAAATATCGCAGACGGTGTCGTAACGTGCTTTTAAATAAATTTGTAATTCATTGTAGGGTAGGTGGGGGTAAAGGTACGCACCTAACAGCTTTTTGGACCTATACGAACCTGTTTAATAGATATGATTGGGAAAAAATGGTGAAATTATAGGTTGATCCTTTGCGTATCATATGCCATAGGTAGAAAACTGTATTGTTGACAGAAGCTTCAAAATTTCAATTTTCCAAAAATTTGTATTTGCCAAGATTCGCAATGCGAATTTTTTCCCCTTTTCTGTGATTTTTGAATGAAACAAAAACAACTAGCTAACCTAGTGGTCATTGCTAGAGTATCATACTCTGGAAAATTAAACATCACAAATAAATAGGTACCTCCTTTGAACTGTATTAAAACTGAAAGCTGCCAATTTGGTAGATACCTAGCATGATTAAGACATGAAAAATAAAGAAAAAAAGCATAACTAGGTAAAAATCATCGTGACTAGGTAGGATTGAAGACCTAAGATCAAACAATACCAAATTAGAATCTTTTCCCCTGAACAAGTGCGAATCATTTCCCCATTTTAATGGCTGCCGTAAAACGTGACTTGTTGATTTCACCTTCAAGAAAACAAAAGAAACTGGCATGCAAAATGATGTTCAAGACGTCGACTTTCATAGGATTGGTCAGTATAAAGCCCAATCCCTGCTAGTAGATGAACAGGGATGCATAAATTGAACAAAATATTAGATGAAAAAGGTGGAAAATGAACTTATCGCATTTTTTCCTATTAGAGAAGCACAACTGAATTGAGTTTCGGGCAGGAGGCGTTGCCTGCCGCATGGGCTCCTGCAACCTAGCGGCGATCCCCTGAAGTACCTGGAAGGCACCCAACGTACAGCCTCAATCAAAAGTAATGAAACTTTTAAAACCGAAACGCTATAGTCAGAGTGCAACGGTACCGAGTTAGAGAGGGCGCAACGTGTTGTGGGGTTCCGAAGGACTTCGGAAACATTCGTTCGCCATAAGACTTCATCTCACTCAGTATCTTCTCTCTCTGACTACAGCGTTTCGGTTTTGAGCGTTTCATTACTCTTGATTGAGGTTGTACACTGCGTACGCTTTCCCCGCCACGTATATTTACCCCCACCTACCCTAATCTACTAAAACGAATTTTTTAAACATTTTTCACGTAATTTGTGACATCGATTCTCTTACGAGTGTTATTTTGTCGGAACAAATAGGAATCAGCCTGTGAAGCATTATTATAAACAAAAGACATTTTGGAGAAATTTACAACTGGAATATAAGACTTGACACTGAAGATGTTGAGACTAACGAGACTGAGACATATGATGCAATAAGTTATGTTTCGATTTTTAATTATTGTTCTAAAGTCCGTGATTTTATCATATTTAAGTATTATTTTTATGTACTCGTAGTTGCTTCTATGTTTAATTCAGCATTTAGAGAGATGATCTGATTTGTTCTGTGTTCTGTATACACAATTCAACCTTTCGGTTTCTTGATATACCTACTCTTTTTACAAGATCAGTCATAAATGCAGATTTAATGATAGTGCCATTGTATACAGGTGACTGACAACTGTTCCTTAAAAAAGAAACGCGTAAGACAATGAATAGATTACGGGAAACATTTTTTTAAAATTCTACAGAACAGTTTATAATTAATAAAAAATATACCAAAAGCATGCTGCGGCACTGCGTACGAAATACAACGCCACGTTTTATAAATGCAGTAGTAAATTGGTGTATAAAGTTTTATGATCACACAGAATGCGACATTGACACACACGAATAAGAACGAACGTCTCTGAGTTATGTTTTTTTACACGATGTAATTAAATGGTATTTAAATTATCCAGGATGTTTGAAAATCTCAGAATCTCAGACAGAATTACTAGAAATTGATGTAGGTAAAATTGCTAATAAGGAATTATAGTGAAAAGACGCGACGATCGCATTTCTAAGCAATCGCTTAGACATATCAGTTTTTTTCCGAAAATGTGAAACGCTTTATTATACCTACAATTCCTGGCTGACAATTTTGTTACTCATTAACGGACGAATCTAGTTCGTCGTTCATGTAAACTTACAACTGATTGTAAAAGCTTTCACCGATGTAAAGATCGCACGAAGACATAAAACAATAGAACTTATTAGATACGTAGAATGCACAAGTTTTAACCGTCGCTAGTGCTGTGCCCTAGATTTTAACAGTTTATAATTAATTAAAAATAAAAATCCAAGATAGAGAGTTGCAAACGCGTCTTGAATTTTGTTAAACTTTTAATAGATTTGTGTGTCATTGATAATAACGAATTTGTTTCTCATTGAACTCCGCACACAAAAGAAAATTATAATAAATAACACACTGTGTCTACTGATTATAATGTTTTAAATTGTGGTTGTCATCACAACACTTTCTTTGTTCTTATTAAAATGCAAAGAAGTTACCCTTTCTTTAATATTTCTTTAATAAACAATACAATTTACATCAGATTAAAAAAAAATTATTAGAAATTCTTTACATGGAGATTTGAAGTGTTTTCGTGCCGTAGTGCTTCATTTTTTTACCTATCAAAGCAGGTTGTTATCCTTATTCCTTATTTTATACAATTTGTCATCATTTTTTTTTCTATTTTGGCGAAACAATAATACATAATTGTCAGTCACCCGGTATCTAAATAATTTTAGATTATGCATCTGATCGATATGTACATTCGCGAGCATAGAAAACGGGCCATGTCCTATAGCTGAAATGTCCAAAATTTAGCTGTGTGGTCGTACTTTTCGATGTCAAAAAAATGTAATCAACGTTGAAATATCATTATGACATTATAACCTAAACTGTAAAATGTACGTTTAGAACAGTCGTTTAAAGCTGGATACTATAAAATAGTATCTCGTTTTCTGTGCTCGCGACTGTATGTATGTGTGTATACTCAGCCATTAAAAATGCATTATGCGAAACATTTTTTTTTTAGAATGTAAACTTTTAATATGCAGCTCGAATATCAAAAACTTCGAGCGAGCGTAAATTCCAATTAATTGGCTTAATATTCAAGACAACAACTCCAGGCCGTGTTTCTCACGAAATTAATTAGGCACAGACGTAATTACTGAAGCTGAGCTTTAATTAGACGATCCTAAATGAAATTTTGGAGAAACCGAACAAGGCGGAATTTTTGTTGCAAGTTCAACTCCTTCCAGTGAGAACTCAGCATTCTAAATGTAGGCGTTTTGGTCTTTGGTATTTAACGTTGTAAACATGTAGGCCCGATTTTACAATCGTTGGATAAGCATTATTCTTAGAATAACGTGACGTAGGTGTGACGTAGATATGGAGGAACGTTAAAGGATATTCAGCGAACAGTTATTGCGTCCTTATTTCACGATTGTAAAACTGGGCCTTAGTATCAATTATAACAAGGAAATGCTTGGGAAAACGAATTAAAAAACAAAACAAAATACTTGTCCGTTGAAAATTATCATAAGATTTGTATTCATAATTTAAACAGGCAGTAGAATAAATTTAAATGTCGTACGTATTCTGAATTTCAGATGAAATTTAAAAATGTAATTTTCATGAAATTATTAACATTTAGCAATAGTTTTAGCACGGTAATATTGGTCATAATTTTCTCTTTCTTTTTAAGACCATTACCAGTTTTGTATGTTTAAATAGCGAGCAGCAATCTCCATAAACGTACACAGAGAAAAATGAGTAGCAGTATTTACTACAATTGTAGAAAATATGCTACAATTTGCGTCTAAAACAGCTATAAGAAAAAATTCTTCACATTTGTGCAGAATTATTAGTTGGACATTTTCATATCCTCTTCTACACTTTTTGACAGTACCAAGTGCGCAATGAGTAATTCAAAATGCTACAAAATGCGACAATAATGTTAATATGTTACACGTTTTTGTTATATAACTTAAAATAGTTATTTATATTACAAGTGGGATAGAGACATCATTATAATATGAGTGTCATGAGTTATCCTGACGAGGGCGTCACTATCATTAACTTACAGTACCAAGTTAGTTTAGGCGTCAAAATAAATAGCATGTGTCATCAACAAAATAAGCTGAATTAATCCGAAGTGTCTCTTTCTAAATAAAATCATTCTAATGATAAGGCAAGAAACATTCACATACGTGATTATAAGGATAAGTTAAATAATACTGATGAGGGGATTAAATAACAAACCACACTTCAGCAATTCAAATATGTAAAAAATATCACTCGTCGTATTTTATGATGCCCACATATCTGAGATGGGTACATCTGCGTGTGTATCTCTGTTCATCAGTATCAGGCCAAACGCATTAAATTTCGGGCACCCATTAAAAATAATGCCCTAATCGTAAAATTCCCTTTTAATTAACAGTGAATGCGTGCTAGTACCTAAACGGATAATATTTTATGTCGGTAGGATTTTCTCCACTGAAATTACTTCCAAAATTACTCTATTTCATTTTTACTGCGCTGATTATAACTTCCCAAATAACTCTCTGATATCAATTTATACGCAACAAGTAATTTAGTAATCTTCGATGATATTATCTTGTGCGAGCGTCAACAACATTTGCCTCGACCAAATTATCTGCGGTTATTATGACATTGATCTTAGTAGGTACCAATTTCTCGGCTATCCCACCTCAAGATTTGTTTTTGCAACACTTATTTTTGCTTCATTTTATTTTTTTTTATAAACAACTATTCAATACGTTCATTTTATTAGGAAAGTTCCTGAAGCTTTGAGGAGAACAAGAAAAGAAGCGATGTCACGAAGTGAGACGGAAGTAAATGCGCCCACCCAATTTTCCCGTACTTTGCTATTCCCCCTTCACCTTTTAATAATAAATGGATGCTTCATCTTTGTTACACACTTTTATATTTTCTTATTTTCAGCGGATCTAAACGAGCAATGTGGATCATGTATTTCAAAATATGTTCACAAAAGTTAACTATTAAATGTTAATATTAATATAAATAAATATTCTTCTATAACGTCATACTTTTTTAACATATCCACGTTGCCAAATATTTTGCTCTTATTGAAAATTTAAAAAATTAAATTTATCTTTCACAATGTATTATAGTATATTAAAAAACAAGTTTCATAAAGCAGGATTTTAGCGCACGTATCCAGGTTTAAAAAACGAGCCAAGGGCGAGTTTTCTAATGGATAAGTCCGCTGAAAAGTCTCATGAAACGTGTATTTTATACTACTTTTTTCTTTTTTCGTCCTTAGATGTAAAAAATAGTTTTCAACGGAAAAGAAAGTGCTTCGGTTATTTTATAATTTGAAATGCCAAGAGGTATCGGTAATTTAAAACATGTGTCAATTTGGAAGCTATTTTTGTAATTGTAATTTGAGATGTGAACAAATTTAGTGGCCAACCTAACAAAATAAAATTTCGGATGCTTTAATGAGCTACTTTTTTACACCTGTGTAGTCGTTAAAGCACCAAAATAGAATTAGTTACACTATGTAACAGTAAAATTGTTTATTGGTCTTTTTTTTTTAATAAAACAATAAAATTCGTCCTCCTGAAACGTAGTAGGCGGTTTTTATTGTTCTCGTGTGGGTACGTTAACAGATACTGCCCTTTTCTGTTTTACGAAAGACCACGTGTTAATTTTATTCAAAAATGCCTTGCAACTATCTCCTAATGTATATTGGTACATTTGTGGATATTTAATAACAAAGAACTAAACAAAATATAAAATTGTATGGGAACCAAATTTTTTGAGACCTATTTTAGATTTCCGACGGGCAACCAAGACAAACCTTGGGCCCCTCACGTAAGTTGGAATAGTTGTCGCTTTACTTTAGAAGGGTGGATGCTAGGTGACTGAAAGATAATGCCTTTTGCAATTCTTAGAATTTAGAAAGAACCTACCAATTGCTATTTTTGTTTAATTGACAATTCACACTTTAAAAAACGAAAGGAAGCTGAACTTGGCTGCAAGATGTTAATCAAGCTACAATTTCTGCATTCCCGTTTGGATTTTTTTAGACTAAATTTGGGATTAGTTAGCGAAGAACACTATGAGTGTTTCCATGTGAACATCAAAGATATGGAAAAGCTAGTATGTTGTAATGATGGGGGACTACATTTGGGGTTAATTTGCAATCACAACAGTTCATTTCACAAGAACAGAAAACGATCCAAAATTAGTATTGATGTAATTTCTTAACCCTTTCAAGGCAGAATTTAATAATTCAATTAAACAATATTTTTTTGTTAAAGTAGAATAATGTAAGAATAGATAAACATAGAAAATTATAAAATGCATTTTATTAATTAATAATTAAATACTTATGAGATGGTTTCACTGAGACACCACTATGCAATAAACATCTCTGTTACTATTTCTTATGATACTTTTGGAAACAATTCTTTTTTTCATGAAGACATAGTCCAACATTGCAGGTGCTGCAAGCCCAGCGTGTTCTGTGTTGTTCCGCTTTGGAACTGCAGAGAGCACACCTCCTTGAAGATGAGTGCACCGGCATGTATGACGCCTGATCAAACCTTTTTTCTTGTCGCACGTTTGTCAAACCTCCTACAAGACCAGTTGCTACTGACATTTTGAATGTTTTCAAATCAAAAATACCATCTCCAGCACAACGCATTTTGTAAATTATGTAGGAATTTATTATAGCAACGTCGAGAAAATGCCATAGAATTCGGTGCAACCACTTCTTACTCTTCCTGTCTAGCTCATATGTAGTTACTTTTCAGCATGTCGGCTTTGTCAACGTAGCCCATAATCGATGATCATTTTGGGACATGTAATATCATCTTTTTCACCATTTTTTCGCTTGCGTAAAACTGTTCCTGCAGGGAGTTCGGGGTTGTGGAAATTCTGGCGGCGCGCTACACGTTTATCAACCCATTTCAAAAAGATGATCCCATCATTTGTGGCGTGCCAGTCATATTCACCTCTTTTCAGGCTTTTATCAGTTTTTAGATCAGTTTGGGTATGTTTTCGATCCTTCCTGACAGTGCCGCAAGCGTACACTTTATCATCTTTCAACTCACGTAATAGTGGCAACGATGTAAAATAATTGTCGAAATATACTTCATAAATTTTATTTACCAGCGATCTAGTCGAATCCGTCACAACTCGTGTTCCAAGATTTTTTCTGTAATCTTAGCGACCTTTCCTACATAAATTTCAAATTCATCTATCGTCCGCTCTGACCCAAACTTTGTAACCGCGTTTTATCGGTTTAGTTGACATGTATTGTCGAAAAGAAGATCTACCTTTGAAACCAATCATAGATTCGTCGATAGACATTACACTAGATGATTTATAATAAAACGCAAAAGTTCGAGATAATATGGTTAGAAGCGGCCTGACTTTATACATATAATTTATCATAATTTGGACCTCCTCGGCCCGATTGGATTGAATTGTCATTGATGTAGATATTTCCCAGAAGCCAGTCGAATCTAGTTCTAGATAAGAGACTCGAAACATAGGTATCTCTTAGTTCTAGGTGTGCTGACCAATAATCTCTGTAGCTTGGCAGACGTTTTATACTCATTATTATGTTAATAGCAAAAAACAACTTCATTTCTCCGATATTTGTGGCTGTGAATGTCTTTCCTATACAGATGTTGTTTTGGGTCGCATATAAGTGTGATAAACTATATCTCCAATAATCTATTTGGAAAAAGATGTAAGAAAATATCTACAGGTGATTCCGCATCATCGGAAATATTCGTTAATCCGCATTCTTCGCGGAAATCGTTTGGTGGCATAAAATTTGTAACGGTCTCCCACCAAAGAAAATTTTCCTTCAGTAGTTGCATACTTATTATGGATAAAGGAATATCATCTTCGTTGCTGAAATTATCATTACTTTCGTTCCTATTAGCTTCTCCTGATTTTTTTTCAGTTATCTCGTCTTCTTGAAGATCTAAAATGTTGCCATTTGAAAGCTCCTCTTCCTCTTCTTCTTTATCATCTTCTGATCCTTCTTCAGCAGATGGAATCTCCTCTATTACATTTAAAAACTCGTCATAAGTTATGTTTTCAAAGTCCTGGTGCTAAAAATATTGCACATTTTTAGAAAATTAATAATTATGACTTTTAGTGGTTTTAATTGAAACCACCAAAGAAACGTCAACAATTTTATGAAATATTAGAAAATATTAATACGTCTGACATTGTTTACAGTAAGATTAATCCTAATGCTACAATAATTCATAACCTACCTGGCATTTTATTAAATAATTTCAAAATTATAAAAACACAAAGCCTCAAAACACAAAATGTACCGAAATTATTTCAAAAGTGCAATGTTACAGATAGGGTTTCTGACCCGGGAATTCTCGATCTCGATTTCCCGGGAAATTTGTTAAATTTGATCCCGGGAAAAGACTGTCGAGAAATCGAGATATTTCCGAATTTTGCGCTTCCCCTCTCCGCTGCTCTGCGTCCGCACATATTATTCTCTAATCTCTACGGGCGAATTTATACAGATTGAAGACTTTCACTTTAGCCAATAGTGGTTCCATGAAAGGCAACAAAGCGCATGCGATGTACAGCCGTGGGCAGCTTGAGTGCTACAATTTGACAGTTCTGTGAGCCTTGTACCACAAGGTTTTAAGAGTGAAGTTTCCGTGCAGGCGGTGCATTTTAGATGTGCATGACTGTACAGTCCTTGCTTTCTTAACGTGAGTAGTGGGACTGGGCAAAATGTAGTGGAGATTATATCGAGGGCGTCAAATCAAAAGGGCGTATCAGCATAGGAATATAATGGCGCTTACGCCTTTCTGATATGACGCCCTCGATATGTTACCGCGAAAGCTGCAAATACATATATGAATAGCAATCAGTGGATTGTAATATTTTCAAAAGCAGCAATAAATAAATTGATTATTGTTTGTACAGAATTTCGACTGTAATATCATTTAAGAATTTGAATCTTTCCGATGATATTAAGCAAAGATATTTTATTATTAATATTCATCTGTGGTTTAGATGCAACTACATTAATGTTAATGCATTTGTGTAATCTGATCAGCGCCTTTCCATCTACATCGAAGAAAACACGCTACGCACACTATATCCATCTCCTTCAACCAATCTCATACACATGCTCTTTGTTACTATTCTTGGAATCACTTTTGGCTAAAGTGACTCTTCAAACGGTATACCATATATTATTGTTTCCAAAATCAGAAATCAATTGTCTGATAAAGCATTTAATATTCTCATTTTTCGATCTATTATTTTAAGAAATTTAATAATTTGTTGAAAGTTTTGATGACAATGAAATTTTAGGACAAAAATTGGCCACGCCTTATCTCGACCTAATCTGTTACTATTTTTAGGGCGGAGATATCCATCTTATAATAAACTGGCTAATAGTTATTAGGCGAATAACTACCATGGAAATAATTCATAAAAAATCAATCAACAATTCAGAAAAATCAAGTTATTCGTCGAATAACTTTAATAGGACATGGATATCTCGACCCTAGTATTGTTCATTTGAAGAGACTGAAGAGATTTGTTTTTTTTTTTGTTTTTATATTATAAGAGAGAGGGATTTTTGCTTTTTTTTAAAATTACTTTTGTTAGCTTTCTAATGTTTATTGTTAGAATTATTGTTTTTTAAATTACCAAAAATGTTTCTATTTAAAAAACGAAACTAAGAGGTTTCTAAAAGTAAATTTTATGTTAACAAAAGTTCTAGGTCAAAGACAAAGAGAGTGTTAAATATAAATACGAGGCTGATTTTTGTATACTTAAAGGCGTATTCTAAATATTAAAGTTGTTTTAAATGATATTTTTGTGTACTAATTGATTATTTACCCTTAATTAACGACTCTTGAATTTTTTTATATTTCTCGATTTCCCAGGAATTCCCGGGAACAAACAGACGAGAATTCTCGAGTCCCGAGAAATTAAAAAAGCCGAGAAATCAGAAACCCTAGTTACAGAGATCTGTGAATAAAGTAGTCCATTATTTTATTGCTTTTCCAATAGAGGGTAGTATGATGGAACCTATGATAAGAATACTGTATTGAGAAGGTAGCGCCAACTTTCTATCTCTTTTAATTTGGGATTAATCAAATTCATTCATAAACTCCCTAGCAACAGTAACTTGTTATGTATCTATCCTTTTTCTTGTCAGCGTTTTATGGTGTCTTCATCGCGTCCGTTTTAATTTGGGGGACGATAGCCGCGGAAATGAATGGCGGTACCTTCTAAATACATATAGTAACCTTAACCTATGATGAGGTGGTTCGTTGCAATACCACTAAAGCCCGGTTTTTCAATGACAAGTTAAACTGTAACTTTCAGTTTATTTCCATGGTAACAGTTGTATTCTTATGTAAATAAGGTTATAAAGTTAACTTGCAATTGAAAAACCGGGCCTCAGTAGAGTCGTAATAAATTTTATAAAAGTGCTAATTTAAGTTTACTCTTATAATCTTTGAATTAATTATTTGTTAATAGAATTTTGTTTACCTTTTAGATCTTTTTAACTTAATAAAATTTTGAAAAAAGGCATTTCTTTTGTCTGTATTTGCTGGTCTTACCGACACAATGAGGGTATTAGTTAAAATTAAAAATAATTACTAATTGATCAAAAATATAAAGATTTCAACAGCGTTATTGAAAAATAATCAAATATAAAACAATTAATTGATCATCATTCATAGATAAATAATAGTAGTAATATTAATGAGTACTGATTAATGTCACTTCAGAATAGGTCTAACAATAAGTATGCTTTGTCACAGTCAGGCAAAATATTTTACCTGCTTAGGCACGTAAACTACCGCTTTCTCTCCTTGAATGGGTGTACTTTCTCGAATGTGGTAGTTGAAAAAATATTTTTATTTAACGATATATCCAAAACTTCGCAAGTGTTCAAATAACGAAGTACGGAATAAACGATGATCAACAACAGGCAAACTATTTTCGTTACGAACTCCGACTTTATGTTGCCCGTACTTTTACAAGACAAGGTATTTAAAGTTTTTTAATCAACAGTCGCGAACAAATTCCAAGAGAAAATTTAGACTTGCGAAAAACTTTTGCTGCTCGGTCATACAAAGAATTACTGTATAAGTTGAAAGAAATGTTAATATTTTACAAACGACAAGAAAGAAATTTTAGGTGCTATTTTTAAGTACTGGTTTAAATAAAATTTTTAAATTTAGAAAATAAATTATCTTATGCAGAGCACGCGCGACGCTACTGAATAATTAGTTCTTCTAGTATTAAGATAAGCACACTTAGTAAAAATAGTAGTTACAATGTCGATATTTTTCAGGCATCTGTGTCTTTTCTACTGTGCGTTGCTTCTCTGAGTGCTTTTGACGTTAATGCACGAAGGGTAATGTCTATAATAACTTCAGTACAAAGTCGAAGCCAACATCAGCGTAATTAATGTAGGGGATGGTTGGTGGAGTGGCTAGAGTAAAGCACCATTTGTTGGCGCCGACGCTGAGGACTCGTATGTGGATTAGTGGACATTGACGGATTAATTGCCTCCTGATCGCATAATTATAGATTGGTTTGTTAAATCAGAATTGGCATTCGTGTTCTGCGGTTTGCACAGGTTTTGCTATGGACATATGAAATTCGATCTGTAAATTTCTCTCTATAGGACGGTAGTGCCATTAGACATTCATAAGAGCCAAGTGCATGAATCCTTTTAAACATTTTTTTTTTCGAATACAAATAAGAGAAGTTTTATTGCAACTATCTGCAATAAAGAAATTTTCGTTATTATTGTTGAAAAAGTACAGAAGCTTTAAACAACTTTATTTTCACAATTCTCAGGCAACTTACCCCCTATTCTGTAACATAACGACATCGTTAAATAACGACAATCGTTAAGTGGCATATTTTGACTAATCAGTAGGGGAGACTGGGGTGACTGTGCGCATTTTTGCTTCAGACCCCCAGAATATAAAAAATAATAAAGATAGTGCCACCATTTTTATTTACACAATGCTCCAGATATTTGCAGAACAAATTTCAAAGCGTAAACGTCTTAAAGGGAAAAAAGTACGGACAATAAAAAATAAAATTCATGACAGTGCTCCTGCGCACAGATACCCCATACATATGGGGTAATTGTGCGCGGGTATGGGGTAACTTAGTGCAGTAGAATATTTCTCTTTTTAAGTATTAATATTGAAAATATGTTGAAATAAAATATTTCTCGAGCATACTATATGCATATTTTGTTATAAAAAAACATGGATGATACAATATAATAAGATTCTTTGAAAATATGATATTTCCATTTCGGATATCGAGATTATCGATATTAACGATAGAGTAATAATAACGGTGTATCAATAAATATCGATATTTTTAAGTTATCGATAACCGTTATTGAAAATATGATATGGCGCACCCCTAGTTCCAACCGTTGCATGTATGTATCCATCTAGAACAGAGAATACACCTAAACCATTGTTCAGTTTTAAGTAGCAACTCCCCACATCTGTGGAAGTATGTGTCTTCTTCTGGATTTCAGTAACTTTTGCATAAATATAAATTTGTCGCGCGCACACTTACCCCTTCGCAATGCGCACAGTTTCCCCGTACCTACATTCTTTTATTGTTATCATAAAATTGTAAAAAAAAAATTTTTCAATAAATACCAAATACGTAATGGATTCTTTAAATGTTACTGAATATCGTAACACAAAACTGAAATTAAAATATTTATAATTATTTTATTTACGGCTTAAGTTTTCGGAATCCAAACATACATTGAAAACTCATTGCTGCTATGACGTCATACCGAACTTGATTGGTAAAGCAGATACTATTAGGGCGTTCAAAAAGTTGTGGGTGGATAACATAGATTTCATGAGCAGTAACTTCTTGTAAGTCTATTACTTTTTTAGATGAATGGGTGCGTACAAATACCCCGTGCGCACACTTACCCCATTTTCCCCTCCTATAAACGTTGTATCTATGTAATTAGTGATTGGTCAAAATATGTCACTTAACGATTGTTGTTATAAGTTACAGAATAGGGGAGTTAGTCTAGAAGACTGTGAAAACAACTGACTGTTAACTGTCATAATTTGTTTGTATCGCAACCTACTAGATTTCACGAGACAAAGATCTTATCCGACTCGGGTAATCTTTTTAATTCCCACAAATTTTCCCCGTTTTGGTGCTAGTTACCCAAATTGAACAAATAATAAACAGCATAAATAACGAAAGAAGAAATCACAAGGAAACTATAACTAAGCAAGAAAATGCAACTTTACTTACTATAAACCGCGTACACTTACTTGACCATTAATTGAAAATGGGGTTTCGGATATAAATCCGTTTCTTATTTTTGGGGTAAGTGGCGCCAGTAGAGAAGCACTTGAACTAGTTGCCCAGACCCGGGATACATTTTGACTTATTAAACCTGTGTTTATCAAACTGACACGTAGGCATATTTACTTTTCGCCAAAGTTAACTAAACCAATGATTTTTAATCAAAATAATAAGTACAAATTTAAGAATTAAAGCTGGTTCTTGTCCGATGAAAATTGTATCACAAACTCTTTTAAACGGACACTAAATGACGCACAAACACTTAACGTTTTGCAGTCGTTCGACAGCTTCGTCAGAAGTGAAAAATATATTTTTCATTTCTGACTGCGAAACGTTAAGTGTTTGTGCGCCATTTAGTGTCCGTTTAAAAGAGTTTATGATACAAATTTAAGTTTTTTTTTTCACATAAGAATGGGTTTTACTTTACGCAGATATCAATTTGCGCAAAGGCTTGATAATTTCACTCATAATCAACCTGAAACGAAAAACCACTGTTAAGCCTTTGAACCTCTTAGGAAAGGTTTCCTTTGAGGTGAAGCTCTCGAGCGAAATATCGGTCACGATCGCCAAAAGCACTTATCAGAATCTCCGCTACTTTAATATGTTATCGATCAGCATCCTACGACAAATTGTTTGACAGTTTAGCGTTGCTCCTTAAAGAATATCAAGTGCTAAGTTGGAAAAAAGCAAATATTTTATATGTAAACCTAATGGTGCGTGTCTTTCAATGTAAAGGAACAACAGAGATTGTTAATTCTTTTTTTTTTTTTAATAATAATCTGAAGATGTGAAAGTATCTTACGTATTTGAAGTGGATACATTATCGCCCTTGTTTGTTACTTTGAGCGCAAATATTACAGCATAATTCACTTACGCTCACAATGGAAAATCCTTTTAAGTTCGGGAAAATCTCTTTTAAATCCGATTGCGGCGGTTTCCTTTGCCGACGCAAAGCGTAAAAAATGGAAATCTCTATTATTTCGATTCTAGAAAATTTTAAAATTATCTAAATCTCTATTCTTGCACATTCTACAGGGTGTTAACAAAAAACCCTACACCCGTTGATAGGTGATAGTACAGACCAAAACAACAAAAAAAAATTTGTAAACCCAGGTCCAATTCTCAATGGTTTTCGGGATATGGGATTTTGAAATCTTAAAATGTATTAAAATCAAAAAATCGTAAAACAGATATTGTCCTGTTGTGAGAAATATTGACAGTAAAATTACTTATTAGCAAGCAAATTTAGTTTCGCAATGGTTACATTTACTTTAGTGGAATATGCCGATATGTGTTACGGTGAAGCTCGTCAAATTCGCGTGAAGCTATACGAATTTACCAGCGAAGGTATCCTTTGAGGCATATTCCATCTCATGAAACTCTTCAAGAAGTCGACCGTAGGCTCAGAGAAAAAGGAAATATGGTTTAACTAAAGAAGTTTTACATACAAAATAAATAATATATTTGGCACACTTAAAGTTATCACTAAAGTCTCCAAAGGTCAAGCCCGAATGCATTTAGGAGCTTCGATGCCGCGTGTGGCACCGATCGAATTACGGCGCTGCAAACATTATTTCTTCGATATAACGAGAATATTTTGATCAACTTTATCACATTTTATTTTGTTATTTGCTGTATTTTTGACCATATTATATAATTTAAAAAAAAAAAACGAAAACATTCGTTTAAATAAAACTCGTTATATCTATGCATCACGCAGCCGTAAACAGCACTGTAACCTCAATCGGTCGACTGGCTGTGTATCCAGTGCTGTTTACGGCTGCGCGATGTATAGATATAACGAGTTTTATTTAAACGAATATTTTCTTTTTTTTTCGAATTATATCGTATGGTCAAAAATACAGCAAATAACAAAATAAAATGTGATAAAGTTGATCAAAATATCCTCGCTATATCGAATAATGTTTGCAGCGCCGTAATTCGATCGGTGCCATACGCGGCATCGAAACGCCTATGCATTCGGGCTTGACCTTTGGAGACTTTAGTTATCACAGAAGAAGTTCAAATTTATCATGTTTGCTCTTGTAAACAAAGTTGCAGTCTCCGTGGAAGAGATTCGCGCACTTGATTGAAAGCACTTTGATTAAAGCATCATTTCTCTCTGAGCCAACGGTCGACTTCTTGAAAAGTTTCATGAGATGGAATACGCCTCATAGGATACCTTCGCAGGTAAATTCGTCTAGTTTCACGCGAATTTTTACTAGCTTCGCCACATTAGGAGCTACAGGGTGTTTTTCAAAACTCTTAGTGACCGCAAATTCGATCTTACTAATACATGTCGTGACGGTGGAGGGTTACTTACTGTTCTGAATAAATACTCACCAATACAATTAGACTTATCCGGTATTTCACATTTTTCAAATTTTATTGATATTATTAGCTGTAAAATTTACTTTATGAACTGTAACCTTATATATATATTTAATATATATATACCACCTTACATTAATTCCAATGATTTTCACGTATTTTTTTATTATTTAGAATCATTTGATTTGATTATGGGTGAAAAAGTTATCTTCTTTGGCGATTTCAATGCACCTCATGTATTGACCACCAACCTGGCTCTTACTCTGATAGTAAGTCTGTTATTTTCACTAACTTTATGGCTTTTTTGAACTGTGTCAATTTAATAGTGTACATAATCATATCAACCGAACTTTAGACCTAGTTTTCACTAACTTATCTTGCAATTTTTCTCATGATGATTTACCATTATTAGCCGAAGATAGACATCATCCTGCTCTTAATGCTCTTAATTTTCTCTAATAGTTCCTGATTCTATGAAGAACTTTAGTTCTATTTGTAGTAAAAGGAAATACAATTTTCGCAAAGCAAATTTTATTGGTCTTTACGAAGCATTATTGCACACCGATTGGTCATCTTCGGATGAATTCTTGGATGTAGATGATGCAGTTGGACATTTTTATTGAATCCTATATTCTACAATTGACCAATTTGTCCCTTTGTATAAAGGCTGAAATGACAAATATCCTTGTTGGTTCACTAAACAAATAATTAATGATATTAAACTAAAACGCCAAGCTTGGAACAAATTTAAGCGCTCTCATTCAGACTGTGGCGGTCGTGAAAAGGGTAGACCGACTTGATTTACTCGAAGGACCTTTATAACTTTAATTTGTTTTAAAATAATAATAATTTTTGTGTATGAAACTGAGTCTGCTTTATTTGGATATTGAATCAGAACTGACTGTACAAAGTGGTGTTACAAAGTATATATTGTGTTCGGTTTCTAAGTACTAGGGTAAAAGCAAATCTTTAAGAATTAACAGAAAGAACAGAATGACTGTTGCCGTTCGGAGAACGGAGGAAACGTATTTTGTACACAGACTTTTATTTTGAACAGTTCAAAATCTTGCGAAAATCTATTAAAGCTCAAATACGTAAATACGTGCTGCTCACTCTAGTTATATGTATAACTGAAGTTGAATCGGGAGTTATCAATAATCCTCAATCGTTTTGGACATTTTTTCATTCCAAGACCAATGCTTCTAGAATACCTGGTCTTATGGTTTACGATATTGAACAAATAGACAATCCCCAAGGCATTGTAAATTCCTTTGCAAATTATTTTCAGAGTGCTTTTGCCCATTCATCTATCGTTCACGATAATTCAACATCTCACTTCTTTATCCAGATATTTCTCTATCGTTGGTTAATGAAAATGATGTCCAAAAGGCTATCAGTAAGTTACAAAATAAACTGACTTCTGGTCCAGATGGCATTCCAAGTTTTTTTATAAAAGATTGCTCCAAAAGTTTTGTTCGCCCGTTAGTAAAGAATTTCCATTTATGCTTAAGCTCATCCGTCTTTCCTAACCAATGGAAAACTTCAAAAATTTCTCCAGTATTTAAAAGTAATCACCGATCAAATATAAAAAATTATAGACCCATTGCGATCATTTCTAATTTTAATAAAATTTTTGAGTATATCATTTATCAATCTATATGTAATCAAACTCATGGCATTCTCTCGTCTGATCAACATGGTTTTGTGAGCAAACGGTCAACAATTTCTAATCTTACAGTTATCACTGACTTCATATCTCATAGCATGGATAATAACACACAAGTTGACGTTATTTATACCGATATGGCAAAGGCCTTTGATAAGCTTGATCATTCACTCATGATTTCTAAACTTCATCATTTTGGTTTTGATCTTTCAGCCATTGATCTTCTTAAATCCTATTTATATGATCGGAAACAATTTGTTGAATATAACGGTTTTAAAACCGTTATATTCAATAAATTGTTTCATAACATAAGATTTAAATCTTATGTTTATCCAGCAACATCGGGGGTCCCTCAAGGATCCGTCCTAGGTCCTCAATTATTTAACATATTTATTAATGACCTTGCATTGGAAATTTCTGGTCATAAACTTCTTTTTGCAGACGATCTTAAACTATTGAGTAACATATCTTCTATCCATCAGGAATCAGAAAGTTCAAGATAGGAAACGAAGCAGCCATTACCGTCACCAGATAATTACAGTAGCGCAAACAGCCGCCATTTTAGTGCAAAATATTGGCGGGAAATTTAAATGCTAATGCCCCGTTTCTATAACATTTATCATTATACCGTGATTTTACTTTAACATGAAACATTGCTGTTCATATTACTATGGAAACTAATTCCAATTTTTAAAAATGTCGTTGCATGATCGTCGTTAGGGTTTCGAATGTCATATCAAATAAAATTTGTCCATTTTAATTTGGAACATCTGTCAGGCGAAGAAAGTTGAAAATGTGAAAGTGAAAATGTATCAGGAAGAATTACCCTTGGACAAGTCACTAATGCAATTAACAATTTTTATAATCGTTTAGGATATTGCATGGAGGTAAATGAATAAATTTTTGAAAACTTGTTGTGGTGTTTGTTTTGAATTAAAGAATTTCTTTTTTTCCGTATGTTTCAAGTTTACTTACTTACTGTTTTTACAAGTCAAAACAACACACCCGGGCATTTTAAATCATTTTTAAACTTTTGTATGACAGACGTTAAATTTGATTAAACTTGACGGAAAGAAAATCACTAAGAAAGTCGGCCATATTAGTGCAAAAACGTGTTTCTTCGTCTTACACATTAAGCATATGGGTTGCGGTACTGTAATTATCTTGTGACGGTAGCAACCATTAAGGTACTAAATCAACATACTTCGTATAGAGATAACGCATTTAGTGATTTTTTTTTCTATCTATCCTTGTCGCACATTCCTCTCATCTAGGGATAAAAAATAGTTGGAAATATTATTTGAAGTGACGTTTGTCAAAGTTACTGTCAGTGGTTAAGAAAATTGAGTTTAAAGGCGTTTTCGGAAATTCGCTCCGAGTAGAAATGTGAGAGAGAACATTTAGAGACTTAATGAACGTAAGAGTGAGAAAAATAGCGCTCCGATCGAATTAACGAAATCGCCTTAAATATCGCATCCCAAACTTTCATCGCATGACATTTAATGATTCCGCCTTTTTCGTAAAAGAAAAATCCTGCACTTCTTAAAATAACAACTTTTTTATTGGTAAATAACTTAACAGACTTAACTAGACATAACATAATACACTTTTAAATTGAAACCAGTGACATTGCGGTAAACAGAATTCCCTAAAACTGTTGTCTTCCTTATTGCACTTGCGACAATTGTATTTGTTATCTTTGTTTCTCAATCCTCTCACGAGAGGAATGGGATTGCGTTACCTGTACGGAGTGTTGATTTAGTACCTTAGCAACCATAGTTTTGTCGCGCCATCTATAGTCTCAAACGTTAACACTGACGCTGCCGGTAATATAGAATACGTTATAATTGACTAGATCAAAAGTCATTTTGATGTGATTTCTGTAGCTTTGGTGATTTTCACAAACAGCAATTTTAATGCGCATTTTAACAACTTTCTTGAATTGCATGTATACATTTACATCTCTTTTAAATTTATCGTGTATAATATTTTAGCAAATTAGCTTTGATTTTGATTTTTCAGTGTGTGTTTAATTCCTTTTTGACCATCTTTTTGAGGCGTTTTACACGCTATCTGGTGTTTCAGATGTTAACTACTAGAATATTTAATTATTTTTAAGAGTCGTATTTCTCAATGTATTTCTTATGGCCGTTTCCTATCTTGAACTCTCTGACCCCTGACAGTCTACCCTTGCAAACGATTTCTGTCCTTTGGCTTCTTAGTGTCATGAGAACAAATTGGACTTAAATTTAGCAAAATGCAAAGTTATGTCTTACACCAAGAAAAAAAATTCCTTCTATTTCGATTATTCTTATCGTGATGAAGTATTAGCTAGTGTTAGTTCTCATACTGACCTTGATGTTATATTCGATTCTCACTTAACTTTTAACAATCATATTAATACCATTATTTCCTCATGTCACAAAAAACTAGAATTCATATATCGAAATACAAAATCTTTCTCGAACCCTTTTTCACTATTAAGACTTTATGAGTCTTTAGTTCGTTCAAAATTCGAATACGCATCACCTGTTTGGAGCCCCTATTATACTATCCACATTAATTCACTGGAAAACATCCAAAGAAAATTTTTAAAATACTTGTGTTGGAAAATAGATGGTTCGTATCCTCCACAAGGTGTTAACCAGAATATTCTCTTGGAACGATTTCATCTTCTTACACATGAATTCAGGCGAAATAACTGCCACTCTTAAATGTACTTATAAATTACTAAACAATAATATTAATTCTCCTAATCTCATTAACTGTTTAAATTTAAAAGTATCTGCATTTAATTCTAGATCACGTGAGACTTTTTATTTACCTAATCAGTGTACTAACTTATTAATGAAATCTCCAATATAATTAAAAAATTACGAAAGGTGCGAAAATAATTAGAAATGTATGAAAACTACGAAAAATACGACAAGTTAAAGTGTTTTATAGAAGTTGGTGAGAACGCAGAGGCAAAAGTAGTCTTTACCATGAGCGACATCCTGAAAGAGGACAACCCTTCAGAGATATTTTCTTCAGATTCAAAAACAATTTAATAAATTTTGGGTCATTTAAACAGCTAAAACCCAGAAATTACAAATCTCAAAGGAGAGATAAAGAATTAGAGGAGACTGTAGTTTTAGGAGAAATCGAAAATAACCCACACCTTTCAATGCGCTAATTGAAGCCAACGTCTGGCTTAGCAAGAACTTCTGCAAGAAGAGTTTTAAAGAAGCAAAGATTCCATCCTTACCGAATAAGAAAAATGAACCACCTCCATCCTGAGGACTTTAATCACCGTCTGGAATTTTGTCAATGGTTCTTGGGAAAGTGTAAAGAACACCGTATTTTTTTTTCTAAATTGTATTTGGACAAATGAAGCCAGTTTTAAGCCTAGTCCACAATTGCCCGGGAACGAGAACGGGAACCGGAACGGGAACGTTAAAAAAGTTAAATCATTTCATAATCGTACAAGTGTCCACAATGCATCGGTAAATACGGTAACGCTATTTAAAGCTCCGCAACGGAAACGTAAAAGTTCCCGTTGCGGAGTTTTATTAGCGTTACCGTATTTACCGAAGCATTGTGGACACTTGTACGATTATGAAATGATTTAACTTTTTTAACATTCCCGTTCCGGTTCCCGTTCTCGTTCCCGGGCAATTGTGGAATAGGCTTAAGCAGTGCGGGAATCTTTAATAGATATAATTGTTATACTTGGACGACACGAAACCCTCATGTTACTGTTGAAAGGAGAAACCAAAAGCGTTGTAGTTTCAATGTATGGGCTGGAATTTTCCGAGGCAGAATCATCGGTCCCTATATACATATACATAATATAATAATGGTAAGCTTACGTCACAAAATTATTTACAAATTTTACGAGAACAATTGAACCCCTTGTCGATGAATTGCCTAATTCAATTGGGAACAGTTTTCTACCGCAAGAAAGAGCACCCTCCCGTAATGCTGGAGTTGTCACTAATTTTTTAAGTCAATTCTTCGGCAATAACTGGATACGAAATCAAGGTCCTATACATTGACCGGCAAGGTCTCCGGACCTAACGCCAATGGATTTTTTTTTTGTATGGGGAAGGATAAAGGAAAACAAAAGAATTTATAATTTAAAAAAGTTTTAACAAAAATTTAACGTTAATTATACCTTTTGCAGACGGAAATAAATAAAGAAGTGGACCAGTTTGGACCAGCGAGTTAATATAACATGTGTCCAACAATTATTGTAGTCCTGGGGGGAGTCAAACATTTTTAACTAATTATTGTTTCAAATGGCAATAAAACGTTAAATACGTAAAGAAACATTTATTTGTAATTTAATAGTCAATATTTGAGACGTTCATTCAACGATACGAAGTAAAAATCGACATTTATGTATAATTCCACAGCCACCCAGGACTACAATAATTGTTGGACTCCTGTTAGAAGTGTGCACATGCCCGAAAACTCGGGTAACCTCTATACCACTTTAGTAACCTTGGTAATCAATTACATCTGTTTAAATTATAACCAATATCAGTTCAATACCAACATAAATAAATAAAACTCTGTATTATCCATTCACTCTTTTTCCTCGTCCCAGTAGGCGAGTTAGGGTGACATTTTTGTTGGTATCACAATGAAACGTAACGTCAGATGAAAGGGTTATGTTTATTTTTAATTTCATGGTTATAATTTCAGTCTACTGACGGAGACGTTGTTGCCAGCTCGACTGTAGTGCATATTTCACGGTGCCATAGCCGGTGCTCCTTCGTATAATATTTGGCAACATAGTCAGATTAGTGGTGTGGAATTGTCATTAATATTTTTAATGTCAGATTCTGGCATCTATCAAAATTCAGGCCAGCAACTTAACGAAACGAGAACACGGCCTACTGAGACGAGGAAAAAGAGTGAATGGATAATAAATATAGGTGTGTGTCCATTTGTGACATAATCTCGAGACTTTGTCTCGAGAATGATCTCAGACTCTTGTACATTTGAGAGCATTTTGAGTCTCAAGCCAGCTGTTGGAGATTCACATTCTCGAAACTAGGAAAAGCCTGTGTCGACTTGAGACTTGCAGTCTTGGAGTATTTAAGAGACTTTTGTACAGTCTGCTGATTCCGTAAGTTATGGATCTTCCGCCGTATCTCCTGACAGTCACAATTAAAAACTGTCCTAAATTCTTCAAACATACACATTTTTTTTCGCGGTTTCTGTACTGTTCATGTTTTATGTACATTCCACAGAAATTCATTTTCCTCATAAAGAGAGATTAATTTAAAAACTTCGTTATCTGTCCACTCTCTGCTCATTTTGTCAATTAATTAATAAGTTGGTAAAAACTGTTTCAAATAAGATTTTGAGATCGCTCTCAGCTTTTCCAACTCTGCTAGAAAAGTTGAGACTAAGTCACAAGAGCAGGAATGAACATGTCCATCTGATATCGTGCACTCTCGGAGCTCTGTCTCCGAGAGTGCTCTCAAGTCTTCGTCCATTGGTGATTGAGTCTCAAGACTGAGTCTCGAGAGTATTTTGTCACAAGTGGACACTTACCTTATTACATACTGTTATTTAAGAGGTCTGTTCCAACATCACTTTTTGACGGTTTTAAAACGTCAAAAGCAAGCATTCATCAAAGTTTTACACTTGATAAAGTTGTCAAAACCGATCATTATTTCATAATCTTAAAAAATAAACTTTCTTAGATATAACTGTAATATGGTTTCTGCTTAATAAGTACACGAATAGTACTTTTAAAAGATCATGTCGTGTATCGTCTGTTTCCAAAAGAGGAGCTACTCTCTTGAGGACTTCATCTTAATAGACTGATTACCTAGTTTTATTAATAAAAGTAGCTTATAGTATTTCCTACTCGCAGGTGCAATTACGCAAGCATATTACCGGTGACCTGTGAACGTAATGTAATAGATGGTAATAGATAAGGTACCGAAATTAACGAGTGCTTAATTTCCATCTATCTATGACATTAACTAGAAGCGTTACTAGGGAAATTAAAATGAGGCTGGGGTAAATGTGACAAGGTTATTAACAGCCCTCCTCTAGAGACAAAGCTTCGCAGCATTATTATCAAATTGCCTTTTGAAATAAGTTTAATTCCTGCTTTAATATTAATTACACGGATATCAAACTTTGCGATTCAGCTCCAAATTACTGCTTATTTTATGCTTGGATGCGCTCTTCTTGATATACCTACTTTTTCCTCCGAGGTTTGACGTTTATTTATAACTAGTGAATGGAATTTGATATTTTGTTCGGTTTATTTCTAACAAGGCGGCAACGAGCACGTGCACATTAACCCGTTGCTGTAGCGTGATACATTTCCGCTTCGTTTGTATTTAATCGAACAAAATATCAAATTCCGTTCACTAATTATAACAAATGTTTAGCATAGAGGGAGGCTATGAAATAATGATCAGCATATTCGTAAACGAAGAAGTATTGTAAAAGATACTGTCATGTTTATTTCAAAAAAGTGTTATGAGTTATGACACATTCCTTACAACCGTAGTAATTGTATTACAGCTGACAACATTGCCGTGTTCAGGGGAATTACAATATTATGGTTGCAAATACATACAACTCAATCACATGATCATATTTTACATTTAAATGTTGCTCTGTATTTTCTTCAACAGTGGTAACGTGTAATCAAATAAATGATAAAGACCATGAAAGTACTACTTCAGAGACAAGAAAAAATATATGGGCCATCTTATAAAGAACGATGGGAAGATATTTCCGAATTTAAAGGATGGCTATCAAAAAATAACTTCGCTCGCAGTGATGCCTCAAGTAACAACATAATATTCGATGGATATGACCCCCTGCAATTTTTCCCATTCAAAAAAAAAGAACTAAGAAAACTATGAAAAGACAACATTTTGTGATCATAAAAAAAAGATAAAGCCATATCATTGAATGAACTGTATCAAAAGAGCGTGTCAGAAATGTTTGGATAATATCATAAAAAATGTAAAGATACTAATAAGAATGAGACTGAGAAAAAGGCTAGTGAAAATAAATAAACTGACATTTGAACTTTTTAATCAAACCTTGTACATATGTATTTAGAAGTAGCAAATTTATCTCATGTTTTCAACCCTTAATACTGACGTTTGAAATAAGATGTAATAAGTAAAAAAAACAAAAGCAATTTTTCATGCTCCCGTTTATTTTACACGATTTCAACTGTATTAATATCTCAAAATCGATGAACAGCAAGCACACACCTCTTTATAACGAGCATCATCAAAACACACGAGGGAGACAGGAAATTGTAGCCTGCTTCGATCAGATTATAGAGTGTTCCATACATGTTATGTAAAGCATTATTTCGATTTCAAAGTGTTCATGGAATATCGGAGCACGTAGACAAGTTTATGTAAATTAGACGCTATATTCGAGATTCATTGATCCATCAACCGTGTCAGGATTTGATGTATGTTTAGTTAACTCTACGTAATTGGAAGTATTTCACTTTGGAATGTTTAACTTTGAACCAAATTATGATTAGAAAAGATCGATAAATAAGAAAATAGGTTATACACAAAGTGATCCACAATGAAACGGCAAAATTTCTAAAGTTTACTCTGAAGTTAATGGGGAAGGATTTATTTTTAATCTTGAGAGTGTAAGCCAATTTTTTTTCTAACAAACTTTAATTATAGCATGATGTAAAATATATTACTATGGATTTTTTTACTGTTACAAAACGTATAATTTTTCTGAGGAATAAGGACACGATAAACTTGACGTAAAACTGAAAACAAGTTGAGCTATAACCATCTAAAAGACTATGTATATCCATGTGAAGTCAGAGCAATAAAAGCAATACTTAAGGCAACAAAAGTATATTTGGTGCATGTAGCGATAAACAAATGAGTACTACCAGTTATGTATAACGTATGAATCCTTTTTTTTGTAAATTTATATCTTGAAAATTAAGGTTTCGAGTATCGCGAATTGGTATGATTCCATGTTTACTACTTAATAAGATAAATTAATTGAAATATTAAATACAACGCATATAGTCTTTTCAGAAAAGTTTCTACTCCAATGGTAATATGGTAGTTTTCTTTAATGTTATTCAAGGATAAAAAGCAAATACATACGCAGAGTGAATTTTAGATTAAGTAATAAATCTTTTGAGCAAAGCAAAGTTAATCCACGCTCCACGCTTAATTTTGTGAAACATATTACATATAAATGTTGTGACTAAGCAAGCCGAGATAATAATCTCTCCTGTGATGCTGAACCACCAAGTACATATTTTAATTAATTATTGTTCACATGTATTATTGTCTCTTCTGGGCTTTGTCAAATCCCTTAATATACTCACCGACGCTCGGTACGTAACGAGTTCCAAAACTTTCTGTAATTGTGGCCAGGATATTTTCATTTAAGACTGACAAGTATCTTTGTTCTTATTATAAATATGAAAGAAAATTAAAGCCGGCCAAATCAAACTGGTAATTAAATCCACACGTACATAAATAAACGTTTCACTTCTACAAAATGTACTTGTCTATAGAAACAAAATATTTTTTTTTAATATCGAAGGATAATAATTACAGTGACGTCCTTAAAGTACATATAAATTAAAAAAAATAAATCTTTTTCTGATAAATACTGTTGTCCGGATGTACCCCACTATGGGGCAGTTTCGGACAAATTCACCTTTTACGGAAAAATATAACTGAATAAAAACCACTGTATTTTTTTTGTTTAAGTTAAGTCCTGAATATTCGAAATAGACTAAGGTATCTGTAAGATTCGAATTAAAACCTGAATTTTCTTTTGGCTTTGAAATATTAATTTTTGAAATTACGTGTCCGAACATGCCCCGCTTTCCCCTACCGAAGAAAAACCTGTTTTGAATTGAAGAGTCGAGTGGATGAAGGAGGTACCTTAACTAACATTTTTATTCATATTGACTTAAATCCACGAATAAAGTGACAATTATTCACTTAACACCAATTCCCGTCACAAAATATTAAATATGAAGGGAAATCTGAATTCTTAAATGAAATACGTAACAATTCTTTAACAAAGAGAATTAAACATAAAACTTTTAAGTCGATGTTTCTCCACTACTAACTTTTGTCACATACTTCCTTCATCCACTCGACTCTTCAATTCTTAATTTAAAAATGTGTGATTTTGTTACGTTATTGTTTATTTCATTCACTTACCAAATTTTATGTAATAAACATGAGAAACAATTACAAGAGTGTAATGTAGGTGGCGTAAAGTAGGACGTGACATATTGCTGTTATTTTAAAAATTTTGTTGCAAATCTGTTTTGATTGCAGTGGATTCCTCGAGCAACCTCTGTACAGCTGTTTCGGCCCTATTTGAGGCCTCGTCAGCAAAAGTGTAGCTCAAGAATTCCACTGCAAACCAAACCGATCTGTCCTGGGTTATTCGCTATAGCGATGTAATAGTAAAAAAAATTTTTAATCGCGACATCCTGCGATCGCTTTTTGGCTTAACATTGCATTAGGATTGACAAATTGGAGCCTGGTTTGCTACATAATAAGTCATCCCACACAAGGCGGCCATGCGTGCTGTCAAAGCATAATGAGTTTAAAAAAAAATTGTTGCTTGATTGCAGTATAGAAGATGCTCGAGGAATCCACTGCAATCAAAACCGACTTGCAACAAAATTTTTAAAACTCTCATTATGCTTTGACAGCACGCATGGCCGCTTTGTATGGGATAACTTATTATGCAGCAAACCTGGCTTCAATTTGTCCATCCTAATGCAATGTTAGGTCAAAAAGCGATCGCAGGATGTCACAATTAAAACTTTTTATGTCATTTTAGTTTTGAAGTTTGAAAGTTGTTGTAACAATATTATTTGTAGTTATGATTTTGATGTATTAATTGGAATTTAGTTCGTGATTTATCATACATCAATTAAGTTTTGCATATTAAAAGAAAAAAATTAATTAATGGGCATTAAAAAAATTAATTCTTCATTAATTAACGCCAAATTTAACTTGCTGTAACTTTCTAGTTATTGAGTTTTTATTAAAAGTTTATTAAGAAAAAAGTTTTACTTTGATCTCCCCTAGCTACCTACCCTTTCGGTCTCCTCCGTACGTTATGAGACAGCCTGTATTTATATATGTTAAGGTACGGTCTATCTTCAACGACTATTCCATGCGAATGAATGCACCGATTAATCGCATTAGGTGCTCATATGCATTCCGACTATTAAACGCAGCATTTTTCTGCGACTTGTTGCTGAAGATAGACCAATCACGTATGCAATGCATATGAGCAACTAATGCGATTAATCGCTGCGTTTATTCGCATGGAATAGTCGCTGAAGATAGACCGTACCTTTACACCAGATGAATTATACAGTGAGCCTCTAAAGTATGGAATAAAATTCGTAATTTCTCTATTTTTGAGATTTCGAAAAAACGCTCGAACAGGTAAATTTTGCTTTTAAAAAGCACACATTTTCAAGTGAAAATCAATTTTTGTCAGTCATTTGTTTTCGAGTAATGACGTCATCGACATTTTTTTTTAAATAGCAACCACCAATTTTTTTTTTTATTCTGATAGCTCATTGAATTCATTCTCTATCCAACCACATCAAAAATTTATTGTTTTATGAGAAAAAATTATTGAAAATGAATGAATCATGAATGAAGTAGACGCAACGTTTTCAACAAAACCAAAATGATACCTACAGTAAAAGAAAACTTGTCATTTAAACAAAGTCTTTTCAAGTCGAGTAATCATGGTTCGTTATTTAACCGAAAATTAAAGTATTATTATTTCATTTCATTTTCAATAATTTTTATCTCAAAATTTCTCCCATGAAACATAATAAATTTTTGATGTGGCTGGATAGAGAATTTAATGAGCTATCAGAATCAAGAAAAAAAATTTGGGGTTGCTATTTTAAAAAAATGTCGATGACGTCATTACTCGAAAACAAATGACTGTCAAAAATTGATTTTCACTTGAAAATGTGTGCTTTTTAAAATAAAAATTTACCTATTTCGAAATGTCAAAAATAAAGAAATTACGAATTTTATTCCATACTTTAGAGGCTCACTGTATGTTGTATTATCACATACAAGATATTACCGAATGAAGATGCGATAGTGGAAGTTATATTTGATTATGTATTATGACGTTTGACGCCGCTAAAGTTGGAAGTTGATCAACTTTTCGTATACAACGCCGCTTGACGTCGTGTATTCTGTGCAATGACATTTAAACCTTTGTATTTAACATTCATTTGACAGATAACGGCGTTGCATTCTGTTTGAGCCTTAAAGCTAAAACATGCCGTCCAAATTTCATGGCAACAGTTGATAAAAAATCAGTCGGTATTTTTCGTTGATTTAACATTTGCAAGAATACTTCCAGAAGACGAACAGTGGTTCCAAACTCTTCAGAGTGCAATCAAAACTATGTTTTACTTAGATCTTAGTGTTATTTGCGTGTTTTTGGGATAAAATAAGTGCGGTTTGAAATAAAATGAAAATAGTTAAAATTATGTTTTAAGCAGATAAAAGCATTAGAACACTTGCGAGATTACGTTACAAAAGAAGCAAATGATAATGACACGAATGAAAAATTCTTATTTACAGTTGGTTCTTGTCCGATGAAATTTGTATCACAAAATCTTCTAAGCGGACACTAAATCGCGCAACTATACACTTTACGTTTCGCAGTCGTTCGACTGACGAAGCAGTCGAACGACTGCGAAACGTAAAGTGTATAGTTGCGCGATTTAGTGTCCGCTTAGAAGATTTTGTGATAAGAAAAATTCTTAATTACTAAGTACAGATAATTAGTTACTGCCGCCAGATTCACTATTATCAGAATCATTATTACTAAAGACACTTTTACTAGAGCCAGAGTCACTATTAAAGTGTAAAGTGACAACGTGTTGTTTAAAGATAATATTTTATGCAGCGAGGTGAAGATTAAAATTAAATTAATAAATTGAAAATTAAAATAACCTCAAATTTGGTGTGTAACATAGACTAACTAAAAACTTAATCTCTTCAGATTTCTTAGACAATTTGATTTTATACATGAGCATCGAAAACTTTTTTTTTATATTTCGTTATTTTATAAATAAATTTTAAAGAAAATTGATAAGACTGCAAAGACGAAAAAAATCTCCACCGAATGGACTACAAAAATGACTACACTACTATTTAACACGTTGACTGCCGTAATAGTCAGAAATATCTTGTCCCTTCAAAACTATTTTATCCTTGAATATGACAGCAATGAGATTGTTTTAAGCGTACATGATTATATTTTTCCCAAAAACATATTTTTCACTGTTTTTGAGCTGAGAAGCATCCTTGATTCACGCGGCTGATATAGCTAAAGTTTGCACTAATGGCCGTAAGAATCATATGTCGATTCAATCAGGTCCAGGCCAAAAGTAGTTTACACAGCTTACAGCCGTGTACTATCGGTTGCATAAAAGTTATATTGATCTGAGAAACAAATGTTGGTCTTCCTGGCCATTAACACTCGCAGTGCTTGAGAATCAATTGTTGATACTCATGGCTACTGATGTGAATTTTCCGTGCATCACGTTGTGCTTCTCACGGCAACCAACGTGTTAAAAAAAATACGGTTGTACAAATATTTTGACAACCAGCAGTGTAATTGTGTTTTTTTTTATTAGAAATTCAGAATTCGCATGAAAACCAAAGGATCTTTGCTAATTTAACAAAATTTCTATCTTCAAAAAGTAAGGTTCAAATTGAACAGTCTGTATAATTGTCTTTTTAGAAACTAAGTTACACAGTACGTATTTAGAGTGATAGACAGCAGTTTAGTTTAGTTGTTTACACGTAGCACGGAAACTGCAGTGTTCACGTTTTAAAATGATTTTCTTTTAAATTTTGTATTTTAGTACTAAAACAAAAATTTTGACTAATATCATTTTAAAAAAGCAATTAATTGCTTACTTTTAATCAATAGCTTTTTAAAATAAATGTTATGAAGTTAATTAACTATAATTGTTCACTTATTGTTAGTTACTGGTTATAAGAAAATGATTACCAAATTACACGATTATCCGTCTAAGACAAAAACTGTTTTTGTTTGTTTACTGCAGTATGAAATAGGAATTATTTAGCATTCATTAGTTTATAATTAATAAGCTCTCACCTTCTTCTCCGTAGGAAGTCTTCTCCATCCTAGTCGATTGGTTCACACCCATTTTGCCCTCGCCTCTTCGAGTACAGGTCAGACAGCAAAAGCTCTTAACACAAAAGAAAACGACGCGTCCCGGGCGTAATGCGTCACATTTATACGGCGTCGAGCGGCGCCAGAATTAGATCAATTATTTGATGTAAATATTCATGTCCACAGAGGATTAATTTCCATGTCCGCTTGAATTTGATTCACGGGCAATCCTGCAATCAGATTATGCAATTATTTGCGCGAGTCCGGCGATATTAGCGACGATATAATGAAGTTTATGTCAATAGTGTCCGACATTATTATTTTCAATATAGTACATACACAATGAGGTAGGAAAAGCATGTATGTTCTACGTACGTACAGTGGCGAGCATGGAAAACGGGCTATGCCTTGAAGCTAAAATGCCCGAAATCTAGCTATACAGGGTGTTAATAAAAAAACTGTACACCGTTTGAGAGGTGATAGTAGAGGTCAAAAGAAGAAAAAAATTCTAATAAACCCATATCCAATTCTCAATACAGGGTGTCCACGCCATGTGTTCACTCTTCTAAAATTTTTATTTTTTACATAAAATTCGAGAATGATAAATTAAATAAAAAGCTGAATTTTCCGACATACCACTTGCCACCGTAGGACTTCCGGTTTCGCCGGAAGTGATATCAACTTTCTTATTTTAAATGGAACACCCTGTATATTTTTACATATTTGGAATCTACAGATCATTGTGAGTCTGAATATGTACCACTTGATAATTTTGATTTCCATTACAACGAAAAAAAATTTTTTTTTGTTTTTAGTATGCAAAGCTATGTATGGTGTATTTTCGTTCTAATGCGACCAAGTAATTCGAGAAAGCAACTTCTTTGGTTGCACTTTGGCTTATTGACATTTTTACACCATGTGAAATTTTCATTAGGTCGTAAATTATTTTTTTTTTAACGGAACTTATTTAAAAGACATTGTTTATGCCAGAGAAATTAATACAGAAGATGAACTTTGGCAGAGAGTTGTAAACGCTTGTCAGCAACTGAAAAATCAAGTTGCTTTCAATCAAGTGCGCGAGTCTCTTCGATGGCGACTGCAACTTTGTTTACAACAGCTAGCAAGGACGATAGTTCGAACATCTTCTGTGATAATTTTAGTGTGTTAAATTCGTTATTGATTGTTTGATTCTTTTGTAATTAAACCATACTTCAAATACCATTGAATATTGAACCTGGGTTTATTACAATATTTTTTGTTTTGTTCTCTGCTATCACGTGCTAAAGTGTGTAAAGTTTTTATATTAACACTTGTATACCGGCGAACTGTATAACTGAAAAGCCATTTTTTTCAGTTAAGCTGCAACATGTCATCCCAAATTTCATTGCAAGAGTTGCAAAAGAATTTAAAAAATAATAATAAATAATTAAAAAAATGTTTTATTAAACTACGCTAAAAAACGCAAGAAGTGCACCAAAGTGCAACCAAAGAAGTTGCTTTCTCGAATTACTTGGTCGCATTACTTGGTAGAATGAAAATACACGATACTACTAAAAAACAAAAAAAATTTTTTTCGTTTTCATGGAAACCAAAATTACCAAGTGATACATATTCGGACTCACAATGATCTGTAGATTCCAAATATGTAAAAATATACAGGGCATTCCATTTAAAATAAGAAAGTTGATATCACTTCCGGCGAAACCGGAAGTCCTGCGGGGGCGAGTGGTATGTCGGAAAATTCAGCTTTTTATTTAATTTATCGCTCCCGAATTTTATGTAAAAAATAAAAATTCTAGAAGAGTGAACACATGGCATGGACACCCTGTATTGAGAATTGGATATGGGTTTATTAGAATTTTTTTCTTCTTTTGACCTCTACTATCACCTGCCAAACGGTGTACAGTTTTTTTATTAACACCCTGTATATTATGTGCTTTCTGATTTCAGAAAACTGTAATAGGCACCACTGAAATGTTTTTACTAAGTGATAAATGGAAACGGGGCTAAACTAAATACTAATATAAAACTAACTTAAGTGAAATAATTCAAATCTCCGTATTTTCCGTTAATGTTAATTTAAATTGTATTGGAAATAAAGTCTATTCCCACAAGTAACGTGTCCGTCATAAACATTTCGGTACATTTTTACGGTCCAATATTACGCGTTACCCTTCCTTTGTAGATGTAAGAAATCGGCAATTTCATAAATCATTAAGCTCAATTAAATTTTATGTAAACAACGTCGCCTAAGCGACAGCTGAAAAATTCACCCACATAAAAATTATGTAGACGACTCGCTTTATCATGAGTCATGAGACCTCTGAAATGAGGCTGCGTTCACAGAATTTCAGCTACATTGGTGACTCATCGTATTATACAAGCATATGAGCAGACGGTATCGGAAAATCACGATGAATCGTAGAACAACTGGCCCACATGTAAAGTGTTACGGAATTTCCGTTATCAAGTGACATAAAAGGGCAGCCGAGTTTCACGGAGAGATCAAACAGTTAGAAGCCGTTTGATCGTGAATACTTCCCCGATGCCGAAGGTGTAATAAGCATTCGAAGAAAGTCATAATGTGTGTGAACCTTCATCAACTCCATTCATATAACTATTTGTATAGCCTTTTGGCTTTAAGTGTTATTAATTATTTTGTGCATATTATCGTCAACTGATTTTAAATTTTATTAATGTTATGCAGTAAGTACACTTACCCATAAATAATTACTAAACGGTTTTTTAAATGTATCGTTTTATAACGGCTTAAGTACGCAATGTCAGTTGCCAGAAGTTTCTGCAAACAAATTGCACTTGGTCGGTTAAAAGAGAAGAAATTATCTCCATTCAAATTGGCAAACTTGCTAACAGTCACACCCAATATGTGAAATACACTATTACTTGAATTAACCGCAAACATTAATAATTACATTGCATTTTGTTGAAGTTAGAATTTACTTTCAAATGCCGAAAAAAAATTAATAATTTTGTAGAGAAAATATTTAATTGAAAACAAAAACACTCTGTTTTCTCAAATCGGAAGGCATAACAACAAAGAAGGCAGAAAATATACGCTTCTTATTACTTTGCCCGAGTTTTATTTTTGGAAAATCGAAACTACCGAACAACAGCGATACACCTACTCAGAGCCTCAGAGGACAATAAAGGAAGGTGAATAATAAAAGAGAAAAAATGGAACGTATAAATTTAACGTCGAGCTAATTTTTACATTTGTATGCTTTTCGCATTTAGTAGGAAATAAAGTGAAACTCATTAATGAAAAATGTACAACTCGGAAAATTTGTTCACTACTGAACGTCTTACGTTGTTACAGAACGTAATTTATCTAATTACTGGAGCAAGATCTTGTGAAAGGCTTCAGCAATCTATTGCAGACTCAAAGTGATATGATTTTACGAAATTCGCTTGATTAAACCAGTACTGGGATAGATTCCAGATATGTGTTTAAATGTCTAAATACTATTTCGAAATTTAATGTCGCATCAGCTTAAAAGTTAATTATTTTTTTTTGTCTCTCTGATTCGAAAAAACATTTACAGGAAAAGGTAGTGTTAACGTCAAAGAACGACAATTTTAAAAAAATGAAGAAAATGGAGAAAAGGATTTTTTTTAAACTAGTAAGGAATGCTGTGCTTATTTGAAGTCCTTTTAATACCTGGCTAGAGTATCGCACGTCCACCGGATTTAAATAAATTCCATTTTCATCGCATTCCTAAATGAGATTTACGTCGTGAAAACCGGTATGCAGGTACAAATTTCGTTTTCCTTGTTTGGAATGCTCGTCTCTGACGCTAAAGCAGTATTTCTGTCTTTGCAAGTTAATTTGAAGGAATGCTTCAGCGCGAACAGCCCCATTCATTTCGACGAAAGTCGAGCTTTGTTCTCTGCTTCGAACTTCGGAGGTTTCGTTTTAAGACACGGTTGAGAAACGTCGAGTCACTAAGAAAGTGGCGAACTGAAACTTGTTTATTATTTTGTCGTCTTCTTAACCTAATGTATTTTCTACATTTTATGTATTTAGAAAAAAAAGCTTTCTTTTTATTCCAGTAATTGTAACAGTTTGTCGATTATATTATCATATTTAAAATTACTTAGAATTGCTTTACAATTTTAAAAAGTAAAAATGGTGCGATTTTTCATGTTTAAAAATAATTTAAATTTTATGTCATACTCCTATTATGTAGTACATCTTACGTGTTGGGTTTGGTTAAAATTGAACCACATGATACCTAACTACGACGGCGTACCTTACTATGAAAAAATCACGTATCACGTTAACAATCCTCTATTCTTATACGTAACACTCATACACTTATTACATCTTTTTTTCCAATAGTTCCATATAACAGCTTCCTCATCAGATGCAAAACGCTCTCCCCTGAGATGCTTTTAAGTTTTTGAATAAAAAGAAGTCTGACGGAGCTAGGTCAGTGCAATAAGTTGAATGACAACTTTTATGTAAACTAACAATAATAATTGATTAATAATCTGCTAAACTTTGTTTGCCTTGTGAACCCAACAATTTTGTCCAGCAACAAGTTTTTTTTTAAGAATAAGAATATAGGCGTTTTTCCTTCAAAGCAGTTTTCAAATTTTGAATTGTGTTTCCATAAGCCTCTCCATTTACTTAGACCCCTCGGGATGTAAGCAACACTCCTTCAGCATCTCAGAAAACTGTTGCCATCAGTTTTAGTTTTTTTTTGGTGGTGGAGAGCCTTTATGAACCCACTGTTTAATGGCAGGGTCCCAGTGATATACCCATATTTCATCCCCGGTCCCCGGTGATAATTTGAGAAAGCAAATTTCTGTTTCTTTCCAACGCGGCCAATCTTTCTCGAGAAATTTATTTTCTGACCGGTTTTTACTTACAATTAGATGTAAGCAATCTGAGAATTCACCGTGCAGATATCTCCTTCATACTCAAATCGTCATGCACAATTTTTAGGATACCTGGCTTCGGATATCCAGCTTCATTAGCAATAACAGAAACTTTTAGCACCACTTCTCTTCAGATTGAGCTTCCACGGGTCGCCCGTACTTGGATTCGTTAATATTAATTCTCTTAGGCCCCATCCAGACGACATGGCCAACGTTAGCCAGTGTTGGCTATTGGGTAGTTTGCCATGCCGCACAGTGGTCAATATGCGGAAAAAAAACATTTTTTTCATAATGCTGCAAAGAGCATTTTGATTTTAAATTAGTAATTCTTAATGATTAACTGATGTATATTGACAAAATAATCAGATATATTTCCATATTGCATTCTTATATAAGCCCTTAAAGTCGCCTGAGTTATAATGCTTACTGACAGTGTAAAAGTTCATCATATTTTTATACGAATTTCTCTTACGATGTTATTACTACATAAAAGAAATATTTTTTAATGAATAGCAGCACTATTACAGAATATGTTGTGCTGAATAAAAATAATTATTTCAATTGTTGTGCCATTACATAGAGGACTCTAAGAATTGTTGAGAAATGTTTTGTGAAAAAATTTAATAGAGCATAATTTTTGAGCTCCGGCGAGCGCTATGTTCTAACCTATTTTTCTGCATACATTAGACTTCTAATTAAGTAATAAAATACTTTTTAGCTGCGACCACTTGCGACCCTCGCTTTAGGTTACAGTTGTTCTAATATTTGACATACTGTAAATATCGTTTCAACTGTCGACCTGTTGATGTGAAACCTTTATTGTTCATCCAGTGCCTTAGTTTCTAAGTTCTTATGGTGTTAAAAATATGTATAAGTTTCTATTTCATTGTAGATTTAGCTTTTTAATAATTAATTTTTTTAATTCGGCTTAATTTTCACTCATTTTATTTTATTCATTTAAAGACATAATGCATCAAAAAAAGTAAAATAAAATAAAAATGATAACGGACAATGATAATTTCAAAAATAATTAGTTTTTTCCGCATCTCTATAGAACCTAAACCACTGTGTGCCGTGTGGACGAAATACACATGGCCAATGAACGCCAACCAATCGCCAATGTTCGCATTGGAATGCATTCGCTATGAGGGCGGTTTTTCCGACACACATCAAAGAGTTTAACCAACGTTGGCTTTCATATGCCATCACGTTTGTTTTTACGTCCAGACGACACGATTTGCACACGATATTTCTCGAATATTATTTATTTTTGTATATTATGCGCGTTGAGTTGTACTAACTTGGTGGAAAAGTGGGTCTCCTTTCGGTTTACTGTTTTTTAAATTTGACCAGAAAAATGTCGTCATCAGAGACCGAATGGAGTAACCCGTTAATTTTGGAATTCCTCAGCTTTATGAAAAATACCCAGTTATTTGGGATCCGAAAAAACTACACAAGCACTTGCAACAACCGTATCATATTCTTCATTCTCCATATCTTTTTAATTTGACAAATGCTGGTAGCTATTCGCTATACATTGGCCGAACTTTTTTATCTTTGAAGTTTGACAAGCAAATCCAATCATGTGGACAGGCAATGTGCAAATGGTAAACTTGCCCAACGTTGGTTAAAAATTTTGTTGCCAATGCATTCACCAACGTTGGCTGACGTTGGCCATGTCGTCTGGATGCGGCATTACACAGCAACCATTCATTCAATTTTTGGACCTTGCCTCCTTTTGTAAGGTACTTTATAACACTGCGATGTTCCATCTCAATTGCACTCATTTTGTTAACAAATAAATCTTCTCAAAACTCTATAAAGCGCACAAATTAAACAGAACTTAACACATGTACACTCATACGCTCCTTAAATGCACTTCCCGCACGCGAACCTCACCCTTAAAACCTTGTGATACAAGGCTCACAGAACTGTCAAATTGGAGCACTTAAGCTGCGTATGAGTGTACTTCTAAGGCCCAGTTGTAAATGTGTCCTGGGTGGCAGTGGAGTCAAACATGAAAGTCGATTCTTACTTCTCATTGTTGAATTAACGCCTCAAATATTGACTGCTAAACAACAAATAAATTCTTGTTTACGTATTTAATATTTTATTGCAATTTCAAACAAAAATTAGTTAAAAATGTTTGAGTACACAGTCATCCAGGATTACAATAATTGTTGGAAACCCGTTACAATGCCAATTTAAATTTTAAGTTGAAGCTTAAACCCATAACATCAATTATTGCAACAATTGTTGTTAAAGGTTTAAACTTTGGCTTGAAGTTAAGCTGGAACTGCAGAACTGGCCCTAAATATCACAATTAGTTTTTAATCATTGGTTTAACAATATCAATATCGTTCTTCTGTTTCATGGCTAGGTAGATAATGTTACATTCCGTGATGTAAATTCTATTTTTAGACTAGTCATGCCACCTATGAGCCAACCAAAGATTCCAGTGCTTTCCAGACTCGTCCTAGATGGTAGTAGCATTTGCTGGAACGTTCGGTATTTGTTCGCCGTTATTCTCGAAAGAATGGCGGCAAACTTTTTAAATCAGTTATTATTCCGTAAACGATAAGTGTGAATCTAGCGATTAGTAGAACGGTAAGTTACAGAAGTGTTATTTGTAAGACAAATGTTGCATCTCGTTATTATTGTGCTTTCATTGTGTTAAGCGATCGTAGACATTAAGGTGTTTTTAAAATAAACGACGATTATAATTTGTGAACCCCGAAATCGCAACAATAACATAAAAATACGCCCTCGTATCATGTAAATCAAATCTTAATCCTTAATATTTTTAAGTATGACATTGATTAATCTGCAAACCTAATATAAAATGTAATTACATATTGTCACAGACAAATAAAACATCTGAAATAAAATATAATGCAATTCTTTTCTTATTTTGCCGAAACGTTGGGAGTCAATTTATTGTTGTGTTATGAACGAGTTTCCCCTCGCCTCGTCGTATTTGTTTTTTATTTTGATTTATAGGATCATGGACAGCCTTTCGTTTACTACTATGATCCGATTTTCTTATTTTATTTTGATTTATGTTTTAAATGATTTATATTTTAAACAGATCATACACAAAACCTCAAAGTGGCTATATTCCGTTTTTTTTTTTCTCTATAATACCTGTCAAATGTTTCTGATGTTGGTAGCTGTTACCTGAATATTAGGAAATTTAAAAAATGTCTGTTCTACATTTAGTGATAAAAGCAGTGTTCCAACAGAAACCCTATAAAATTTTGACACTGACAGGTATTATAGAAAGAAAGCAAACTATACAAATCTTCGTCTTGCTTTTTTATAATTTTATAATTAATATTATAATATAATTTTTTTTCTCATAATAATTACTTTTTTTTTCAGGCCCCGTATTTCAGTCAGAGCTTAAACCAAATAAATTTAGTTAATTTTTGGTCAATCTGATGGTGCGGCTGATCAAATTAAGTGTTACTGCAAAAGATCCGATTCGGCGCCTGACTTCTTCAGTTGTCTTGAATATTCTTCAAGTAAAGAAACATGTCTCCCATTTTGTCGAAACGCTAAAAAGGTTGAATTGCAATAAGGGCGATTCTAAAAAGGTTCGTTTTCACGCTCATGCAGTTTGCGCAAATGTGTTTTTGCATGCAAATTTGCACAAGGAAGTCGCTGAGTGAAAACGTATTTTTTTGCTTACACAAGCCAGAAAGTTTGGCAAACTGACGCGACGTAAAGATCCCTTTTCACGCTCAAACAATTTGCGCAAATGTGCTTGTGCACACAAATTTGCGCATGTAAATTTGATTCAGTGAAAAATTGATAATCCATTTTCACGCTCAATTATATTTGCACAAATTTATAGGTAATCCTGCACTTTAGACACTTATAAACGCGCAGCCCGTTACGCACATTACGAGGACAACATTAAAAATGTCTAGAATGCCATGTTTCTAAAAACAAATAAAATTAATTTTTATTTGACAGCCACTTTTTAATATTTTGCGAGTTGATTGTCGTTTAGTTTGTTCGATTTGCTCTAATAGTTTTTTAATTATCATAATTTAAAGATTTTGTGTTCACCCAAAAATGAATTTGACTAGAGAACATTTCCGGACTATGATTATTTACGATTTTAAATCATCATAATTCTTTTTCTTTCTGCGACATTATTTACACAAAACACACAAAATAACTGATGTAAGTATAGCGGTCACGTGAGTTTCGGAAAAATAATTTACCGTTTATTATTATCTACCCACTACGCACGCGTTAAGTTGGAGTGTTGTTTACACGTTCAAACATTTGCGGCAACCGCAAGCAAATTATCTGACCAGACAGATTTTACACAAGCAAAATTTTTTAGCTTGTGCAAGCAAAAAAATTACGTTTTCATGCAACCACTTCCTTGGGCAAATTTGTGTGCACAAGCATATTTGCGCAAATTGTTTGAGCGTGTAAACGCACCATAAGGCCGCATGTCCACAGTCGGCTCGATTGGGATCGTGCGATAAAGATCGTGGATTATTATCAATTCCGTTTTAAGGCGGATTTACACTCTCATTACACAAATCGGCCAGTTTATGCAAATAAGTTGGTAAGTATAAACGGAAATTGATAATTTGTGCAGTTCAAAAATTTGGCTTGTATGAAATCTGTTTCGCCTTGAAAATTAACTGAGGTTGGTACAGATATCTGACAGTATAAAGGCGGGTTTAGACTCTCAGATAATTCGCCCAAACCGGTTTGCGCAAGCTAGTTTGTACAAAATTTGTACAAAGCAGTAAATTGTCAACTTTTGTTTACACATTCAGTTAAGTTAGTGCAGTTCTAATTATCTGACGCTATAAAGTTTTCAAAAAATGGAAATTGTTGATAAATTATTATTATCCTCTGCTACAGTGTGCATAATTTTGAAGAATTGACTAAGATAAATTGGACAGACAATTTTGACGTTTTAGCAAATTAAATGAGACTGTATTTCTCTTAGAAATAACCAAGATTTCAACCACTTTCTTTTCATTTTTTTCTAATTTTTGCGCAAATGCATGCAGTTTGTCAAGCTTTTTAGCTTGCTCAAGCAAAAAAATACGTTTTCATGCAACGACTTCCTTGTACAAATATGTGTGCTCAAGCATATTTGCGCAAATTGCTAGAACGTGACCATTATTTATGCAAATTTGCATGCGCAAATTGCTTGAATGTGAAAACAGACCTTTTTAGTGTCGCTGTTATTGCAATTCAAACTTTTTTTGGCGTTTCGATAAAATGAGAGACATTGTGTTTCCTTATTTGAAGAATATTCAAGACAACTGAAGACCAATGCCATTAATTTAAGTAAAAGAAAAATCGTCAGATGAACCGGCCACCTGACAGTGACTGACACGAAATATACAGGGATTTTTTCTTTTTTGTATACATACCCCCTATGTATACTTTAAAAAAAAACGAGTCAACGCGTTGTGTAATTTTTGGTCAGCTGTGAAAAATCAAGTTATTAATGTCACTTAGTGTCAAATTATGAGCAATTAATTTTTAATTTCTTGAATCAAAACTTTTTCTTTAAACCAATATGTACAGTAAAGACGGAAAAAAGGAATGAAGGACCTGCAGCAACAAGAAGCGGTTAACTCCATTTTTGGTATTTTTGTGTTAAGTCCATTTTCTTGTTAAAAATATTTTTTGTTTGGTGTAAGATTTCCTAAAAGTGCCACAAATGCAGCGAACTTCTACTTACTACCGCTGAATTTCACAAACGTCACTTAACTTTAATCATCGATTAAAAATAATCATTCCTATACCTTCAACACATGTAACCATAGCAACGTTTACTTTTAGCGGATGATTAAATTTAAGTAACGTTTGTTAAATCCGCCATACATGTCTTTGTTTTGTTATTAAGGGTGCCTTTCTAAGGTCAGAAAGACGTCACTTAGATAAATTAAAAAAATACGGCACTGGAGAAACCGTTTGTGGTTCGGTGATTAGGACACTAGCAAAATACTAGATACTTTGTAGATGTAAATGATACTAGATGGTATTAAAGTCTTTTTTACTTGAGATTTTTATCTTAAAAAATCTTGATGAATAAGATGCAAACTTATTTGAATATTAAAATTTTTAGTGACAATTTTAACAAAATATTATTAACTCTAACACAAATACAAATTAAAATAGAAATTGTTATAACAAATGTTCAAAATGTCCACCTTCTACTTGCAAACAGTAAGCTAAGCGATCTTGAAAAGCACAGCATTTCTGAGAAAGTCAGGATTCAACTCATTGCATTTCTTACTTATCCTTTCCTTTAATTCGTTTAAATTTTGCATCTGAATATTATTGTAAATTTTTGACTTCAGAGAAAGAAATCGTTAGACGATAAGTCTGCAGAACGCGGTGCCCAGGGTATGGGGCTGTACCTTCCTAATCCATCGTTCTATCGGAAATCTAACGTTTAGAAAGTCTCTAACAGCATTTGTGGAATGTGGACGGGCTCCGTCCATTTGAAACCATGGCTCATCGGTAGCCAAATTTTCAATTTCCGGAATGATTGTTTCTTAATAGCTCTAAAAATGTGTTTGATGTAAGGTTCCCATCGATAAAATATGGACCGATAAGCCTGGTATTAACTATTCCTATCCATACATTGACCTTCTGCGGTATTGAGTACGAGTTAAATTTTGAACGTGCTAGTTAGTACGAGACCAATATCTAAGGAAAAAGAATGAGGAGGTTGGTAGAATGAAACGGATAAATGAGAAATTATGTTACACGCCTAAAATTTTGAGAATTGACTTCTCCTTCTAATGTAAAAGTTGCTTCATCAGTAAAAATAATCTGTTCTAAAATCTCTTCTTGTTCATTTAACAAATTAAACATATTTTCACAAAAATCTGTTCTTTTTGCTTTGTCTTCAGATAGTTGTTGGTGATTTGAAAATTTATAAGCTTTTACTTAAATTCTTTAAGGGTTTTAAATACGGAACTTTTAGACACATTAAAATGTCTAGCTACTTCTTGTAATGACGTTATTGGTTTCTCCTCGACAAAGCATAAAATATTCAATTTCATATCTTCAGTCAATACATGTTTGGATTTTGTTCTCTTCTTATGGGAATTTATTATGCAACCTTCTGATTTAAATTTCTTAATAATGGTTTGAATAGTTCTAATACAAGGAATAGGCCTCTCTGGCAGTGGAGCACCCACGGGGGGGGCTAAGAGGGCTAAAGCTCCTCCCAAAGGCAGCTATGTGGTACTAGAATTTAATAAATAATTTCAATTTTGCAAGAAAAAGAGCACGCCGACTTAATTTCATTTGGTAACGTTAGTATAAGTAACGTCGGTATAAGTTCATATTATGTATCTTTATTATTTAATATATCCTTGTATACTCTTACGTGATTCTTACAATTATTATTATTTTTAAGCCCCCTCCAAGACAAATTTCTGGGTACGCCACTGCTTTCTGGATATTTTGTAGAAAATAAGTCTCTAATGCCCGGTTGCACCAACTTTTTAAGAGCTTAAATTTAAGTGGTATTTAGACTATGACATTATTTATAGATTTAACAAAATGTTAGTCACGTTCTAATTGATACATAAGTCGAAGTTATAGGGCCAGTTGTACAAAGTAGGTTTAAACTGACGCTCAACTGAACCAGGTTCAAAGTAAACAAATTCGCATAGGATCTTAATGACATATGGCAATTAATGCATTCATAAATAAAATTTGATGCGATTTTGTTCACTTTGAACCTGGTTCAGTTGAGCATCAGTTTAAACCTACTTTGTACAATTGGCCCTAAATGTCAATCGGAATGTATTTGACATTATACTGACCATACGTAAATGTCACATTCTAAACATAACTTAAATTTAAGCTTTGTTTAAAAAGTTGGTGTAATCGGGCATAATTGTTCTTAAGCTATTCCCGTTCTGGTACCACATTAATATTTCTATTTTCTCGTCTTTGCTATACATTTTGAAAATCACTACATTAAATTCAAGAAATTGGTCTAAACTGATTGCTGTTAATTTGTCAATAATAATTTGACTTTTCCAAAAAATGAAGCTTAAAATCAAAGTTAACACAATGCTAATGTTTCTAGGCTGCAACGATTACAGTAAAGCAATGCGTTGACCTGTTTTTTTATAAAAGTATACATAGGGACTATGTATACAAAAAAGAAAAAATCCCTGTTATCTAATGGTCCGTTTTCACGCTCAAGCAATTTGCGCAAATGTACTTGTGCACACAAATTTGCACAAGGAAGTCGTTGCATGAAAACGTATTTTTTGCTTCCACAGGATAAAAATTTGTGCAAACTTCATGCATTTGCGCAAGCAAATTTGTATGAGCAAATGCTAGCCCAAATTACTTTGCGCAAATTGCTTCAGCGTGAAAACGGACCATTACAGACATACTACTGCTACCATAAAAAACTAGGACAAGATTTTTCTTTGCTGTATAAAACTGCTACCGACCATAAATATAAAAGTATTTGAAACTGTCTCTTCCAGACATACCTAATGGTCCGTTTTCACGCTCAAGCAATTTGTGCAAGCATTTGCACATTCAAATTTGCTTGCGCAAATGCATGCAGTTTGCCAAATTTTTTATCCTGTGCAAGCAACAAATACGTTTTCATGCAACGACTTGCTTGTCCAAATTTGTGTGCACAAGCACATTTGCGCAAATTGCTTGAGCGTGAAAACGGTCCATAAGGTAACGTTTCAATAGTTTTATAATTCTTGCTGTTATTATGGTTTATTGACATCAAAATTTGACATAACATAAATATGAATTACTGACTTGACAATAAAGTAAAATTCAATAATAATAAAATAATGGAAACGCATGGCTACTGCATTTAAAAGTTGTCCTAGTTTTTTATGATATCGATAGTACCTACACACAGCCTGATAATAGGTCTGTTTGTTATCCTGCACTGGTGTACACTAGCGTACACTTTTTTTACGAAATTTGCTTTAATGAAGCCTAAATTCTTTGATAATGTATCAATACGAATTATACACATTCATACTGACATACCACACAAACATTTCAGGTTGCATTAAAGCGTATTTTGCAAAAAAGTATGCATTGGTGTACACCAGTTCAAGATAACAAACAGACCTATTATGTCTGATTTTACCAAATCAACCTGACGACGCAACGGCTCGACAAAATGAGGTCGTCTGTAGCCCCATTTAAACTGAAATAATTTTTGGACGGACTTGGACATCGATTTTTGTAAAACCTGGACATCCAATAAAATATATCGACGGTTTTCATCGCCGCTTGTGTCAGAACATGATTCTTGTATTGCAATTATGTAATTATGTATGTAATTGTAATTATGTATTACATTTTTAATGTTGATTGGTGAAAAAAACAAAAAATATTTCTTTGTTGTTAACTTTTACAAGTTTGTATGTACAGTAGCGGACAATAAAATCCGGGCAAAAATTTGACATGTCATGGGTATTTCGATAAATTTGGTAAATTAGGCTTTTATTGAGGTTATGTTCCTGTCAAAATTTTGAAGAAAATTTGAATTAAACGTCAGAATTACTAGTCACATGCGTTAAACGTCAAAAATATTAAAGTGAAGTTTACACTGTGCAAATGACGTGCCCGGATTTTACTGTTCGTTACTGTACAACGTACTTTTACATTTACGTATTGGTCTTTCGGTTAAGTTTACAGTTAAGTTGCGTCATTTGCCCAATGAAATTTTTTCAAATATTTATATTCTTATCGTTTCGTGTCATTTTTAATAGAACGGAAATACCAAAACAATAAATGCTCATAGAGCTATACAATATAACCTTTAAATTGTTTGTAAATTACGAAAAACGAATTATAGCAGAACGGATTTTTTTCAATTTAACTTCTCTATATCGCTGCTTTCAAAGGAACGGTTTAAGTCATTTTTATAACGAAAGTCTATAACAAAAGTGACACAAAAGTTTCCAGACGCGACAGAAAAGGGAAAAATAATATTGTCGAAACGCTTTACGACTTATCTCTCTAAAGCCCAAGTTTTATGAACATACATATTTATGCGGTAAATTCGAATTGCAAAATTCTCAGTCTCTCGCTAAATACATTTTAATGCATATCATCTTTTTGATGTCTACCTAATTTTAGAAAGTTTGCGTACAGCAATTATACAGGGTTATTCAGGTTTAATCTTGATAATATCAGGAATCGATAAAACTACAGAAAACAATATAACTTTCTTTAATGTCCAAAAACGCTTTGTTTTCGAAAAAAATGCACAGTAAGAAAGTTTTACCGTGTAAACATGTAAAAAAATCTACACGCATAAAATTATTTATTTCAATGAAATAAACTAAGTTTCAGTCAAGCATATTGCTGTGTCTTATATCTGTAAGAATAAATTTTCTTTATTCAAAATATTTGATACTTCTCAAATGAATCTCACCGATTTACTTTAAGTGAACATATAATTTTTCTTATTAGAAAATAATGTTTCACTCAAATATACGATGTTCATTTCAAGAAAGAATATTGTTAAAACAAAAAAAAATCTTTAAATTAAAATAATCAACCAAACAAATCAGTTTATTTCCTTAAGATCACACGTAAACTTGCAGCAAATATATTTTCTAGAAAGAAATATTTATATATGTATGTATTTGTAGGAAGACAAAAAATCAAGAATAATTTTTTTTTTGTTTTCAAGCTTCACTTTTTTCCATGTACGAGAAAAATAGAATTAAAAAAATATCGGGTCTTCCACAAAAAAAGTATTTATCTCTGGTTAGCCTTGGAAAAAAATCGTATGTCGTAACTTGCATAATCAATTTCTTATATGTCAAAAATGGATAAACATTTGATTAATCTCAAAAGAATATATTAAAATAAATTGTCTGAATTCAGTTCCTTCGCATAACCTAAATTTCCAATTTTGACAGTTCTTGCGATAATCACAGCACCTGTACAGTGTACAATTTTGTTTCCAAAGCTGACTCGAGGTACTTTTTTGTTAAGGACCCGATATATGCAACTCATAATACAAGGAGATTGAAATTAATTATCCTGATCCTATACTACTTTCCGTTAGCTTGATATCATTATGAAGGTTAGAACGAAAAGCAACGCACAGCAATGAACTGTCAACAAAATCTTGGGATATCTAGTAATTTCCCCAGATCTCCCTAGGTTGAATATAAATATCGTTGTCAAGCTCGTGGAAAGCTGTGTAGGATCAGGACAATTAATTCTGATCGGTCTGTACACCTTAATATATATTTGTGGATATCGCCCATTGAAATCGGGTAAATAGAAATAGTGTAGTATACTAGTATACAACTTATTGAATGCGACATAACCTGTGACTTTAGGTCTGTTCGATAGCTCTGCACTTTCTACACTTTTAACACTTTTACTCTATTTTTCTCACTCCTACTTATGTTATGTCATATATATCGCACTCTCTCAGAAACGGTTGGTACAAAAAAATGTAGAAAAGTGCAGAGCTATTGAACAGACCTTTTGTTTTAATCAGACACAGTGTCTGATTGGTCGAGAACCATATCATGGACGCATTCGTAGCCAGCTGATTTACTGGAATAAAGTAATTGTTCATTTTGAGTATTAATAAATAGTTTGAATGAAAATCTAATCAATTTCGTTATCCAAGTAAATGTTTGTTAAAATGTAAATAAGTCAACGGCGCACATAGGAGTATTTGTATGAAAAAACCGGTCAAAATTATTTCGCGTTTTATTCCAATGTGAGACAATAAAAAAAACATTCTCGAATGATAATTAATTATATTTTCAAAAAAATTAAACCAGTAATCAGTGTCTGCCGTATTAGAACCATAGTTTCTTTAAAAGAACTGGAAAAACGAAAAACTGATTTGTATACATATGATAACGGTGCTGATGAATATACGTAAAGAAACATAAAAATAATGCATTATTTTAGTCAGACTCAAGTTCTGTTTCTGTATCTTGGTCGCTATTATTGTCATTTGGAGGTAAAGGCGAAGTGCTTGTTACCATTAGATTGACTACCTCTTTTGAAAATGGCTTACTTTTCTTGTGTTTCGTTTTTAAAATCCCTTTGTATTTTTTCTTTTTTAATTTTAATAATTTGTTTCTTTTCTGCACTTCGCGCTTGTCACTTTTTAACTAGAATTTTGTAAGACAAATGCAGTCAAATGTCTCAAGAAACCGGATTCTCGCATGAAATTGATGATATACATATAAATAATGCAAAAATAATACATCTGACATACATTCATTTAAATCTGATTCAAATTTTATATGTATATCGTCTTCTCCTTTATCTCAAAACACGATTTCAAACACTTTTTTGTCATTTGGACATTTTGTTATTTCTACAAGTTTTTCTTCCACTTTCCGTCAGTCCTTTTATTTGGGAATTTTTGTACTAATTTTATAATGTTTTTCTAATCAATCCATTAAATATCTCTGAAGAAGTCAGAGGAAAAAAAAAGAAAAATAAAAAATTGATGTAATTTAGATTTTTTGCGCTTCTAATTTCTAACTAATTTTAAATAAAATAGCGGAAAAAGGCGGACGACTTTTCCCTGGTATTAGATCGAGGATAGTCTAAACTTAGTGTATATATAATAAATTTTGCGCGACAAGATCCGACAGACACAAAAAAAAGTTAATCTAATTCGTTATTTTGTAATAAAATTAATACATGTTCGGGAGTTGAGTACTCGATTTATTTGATAAGTACTTCAACTGCAAATTTAATAAAATACTGTATCACCATAAAATACAAACCTTCTTCTTCCACATACAAAAAATTTGTTTCGAAATTCTCCTAAAAACAAAGACAAATCACGAAGAAGAATACGAAGTCAGAAACGAAAGCGCTCAGAACGAAAATCTACAATTCAAAAATGATCGAGTTTCGGTTAATGGTATAAAAAGGGGTAACGCGGGAAAATCTTTTTATTATCGCTATTTGATATATCTATCATTGATCTTTAAAATTAAAGCAATTCCTTGGATTTTAATTAAAAAAAAAACATTTCTACTTTTGACCGCTTTTTTCATACAAATACTCCTACGTGCGGCGTCGCATTTTGTTAAATTGGATATCCGATTTCAATAGTTTTACATAATTTAGATTTTACAGAATAAGATTGTTGGTAAGAGTCTTTTTATTTATGCCAATTGGTCGTAAGTCGTAAGTGTGTATCTTCATTTCGAAAGAATTAGAAATATTCGTCCTGCTGTGACAGTAATGTAGGGAAATGTAAACTAATTTAGAGGTTATGTTGACTTCAATGTTTTACTATTGGATGCCACTTCTACATGTACTTAATAATTCATTGGTATAGCCTAATTAGGTATTTTAAATCGAAACACGCATGCGCGCATGTGGTACACTGTGATCAACAATGAGTGAATGTGACGCTCTACAATAATTTTTTTATTATCCGCATGGCGTTGTGTAGAAATTATTATTGATATCCTTACAGATAGTAAAAATTAAAAATCAATTGTTTAGTATAGTTAGAACGCCATACTGTAGTAATCTGTACTAATACTGTAGTAATCCAAGATAACGTCTAAAACGGCAATGTTTTTGTTTACATATCCCACAGCGCCAGTGACGGATCATTCTTAAAAGGTGCAAAATCGTTGTGTACCATATTATCTAGATATGAATTTTTAGTTTCACTGTGAGAATCATAAACTACACATTTACCGCAAAGCTTTTTTTTAATTCCACACTTTTTTACAAATCTTTACATGAACATGTGACGCCCATGGTTTGTTTGCCAATAGAATTGCAACTCCTTCCACAACGCACGTAGAAATGGACCAATCAGAAACTGTGTCCGGAGTAAACAAACACAGAGGTTGTGTTGGAGCCAAACATTGCTACCTAGACATTTCTAATTGTGCCATTTCATTGGTAAAAATATCTGTTGCGGAATGAAAGATGGATAATTTTGAAAATATTTCAGATGCAAACCTTCATTCATTGTTGATCACAGTGTACAAATTAGACGCACGTCGTCATTTTATGCCTACTTATTTCATTATGATTGTTGTTATTGTTCGCTACTGTACACTATTCGAGGTGCGTGGAATTCATATTTTGCTTGTCCACTATAAAGTCCAATAGAAAGTTTCGCTTTAACACAATAACACATCGTATGTATATACAACAAACATTCAACTTAAGATTAGTTGATTTAAAGGAAATAAATGAATTCAACATTGAATATTTTGTTATATTTCCTATACTATTAAATAAAAAATAAGTTCAGAACATTCATTCAATTTACAACGAGAAAAACAATTACAAGTAGTCTTTCTTATATCGGCCGTAATTATAATCCCCTCAAAAATCAATAAAACTGCACACACATATCTCTCATTTGAGCAGGTAAACTTCAGGTAATGTGCGGTACAAAAAAATGAAAAAAGTAATATTGTCACTGAACCATGAAAAAGAAATCTTTCTCACCTCAGAAATGTTCTTGCCAAATGCACAGGTGGTTGGCTTTTCAAAGCACGTGACTGCGAAGGAAAACCTCAAGCAATGCTCGCTGAAACTCTGCTACGACTGAAGCGTCGCGACGACCACCCGTCGTCCATTTTTCGCACCGCTTCGCGCCGATTCGTGAAAACTCGCTGATTATTTATCATCCCCTTTTTACTACATTTGCCTGCCATAAAATAGATAAGCGTTGTTATTGCGAAGGCTCCAACTGATTTTCAGTTTTTTTTAAAATGACCTTGCTACATTTTCTTTATTTACTAAAGCCAAGTTTTCACCATTTCTTGTAAGGTTCCGTTTACATCGAGAACAAATTCAACCAGATTTTATCTCGATTTCAAATATGTATTAAACGCAAATATAGTGTATGATTATTTAATCATTTAATCCAGAAAGTTATGGAAAGAAAAACGGTTGATTTGCACAAAGTATATATGTAAAAGATCGTCATAATATGTAGTACTTACGTGTCCATGAAAGTTTCCGCTTCGTATGACTTGTATGTAACTAGTAGCTACATACAATAACGTACAGTCGGGAATCAATATAATTTACACTTTCATTTTTACTTTTCGCTTTTCATCATTGATCAAATAATTGCCAGGCATTTTATCAACCTTTGAAGTTTAGGACACAATATCTGTAATATATTCGGATAATTAAAGAAGATGCACTTCATAAAACTGAGTTATTTATTATTCAACTGTCTTATATTATACAATGTTTATTAATTTAATAGGTAATAGCATACTACTATATTACATTCCTCCGTCATCAGTTTTCTAAAAAAAAGACAATCATAAATTTAGTCGGTTGTTAAGTCCAATGATATGTTAATCGATCAGGAGGTCTAATTTGTCTACGAGGTCTATTTCTAACAATTGATTCATGATTTTCTAAAGTTACACGTTTTTTAGAATCAATGGAAGCTTTAGGTAATTCGGATTGACAGACATTTTGAGAATTTTCATTTACCGTTTCATTTATAACATATGTTTTTTTAAAAATGCCATAAAGGTTGGCCATGAAAATTAAAACTCATGTCGTAGCTTGGCATCTAACACATGCCAAATCTGAAAATTTAGAGTAAATGAATGGAGCTAAGACATGAATTTTCTTTTCCACAGCCACCCCTTATGGTAGGAATCGTTTCATCTTCTACGCTTTGATTATTTGATCCTGTATCATTCATCTGTGGTCTAATAATTACAGGTAATTCCAAATTTCCATCTACTCTGGTTTCTTCAATTTTATCATAATCATCTACAAAAAATTGACCATTCTTAAGCATTTGATTTACATGTCTTTTCCTATTCAAATGTTTCTCATCCAAAGGGTTACAAACATAAATTCTGCTTCCTAACTTTTCTTTAACAATCGCCTTTTTCCAAACCACTTTATTTATGTTCCGGTAATCGCGAACATAGCAGATTTCTCCCACATCAAACATCATTTCTCTCGAACCACGGTAATTATCAATTTGTTTACTTCTCATTTTATTAGCAATTGGTCTTCGTAAAAAGTCTAATCTAGTTTTAGGATTTCTGCCTAACATAAGAGTAGCGGGCGTTTGACCAGTATAACAATGTATGGTGTTTCTGTAATTTTTAAAGAAGGGTCGAAGTGAGCTAATGTCTTTTCAGAAGCTATGACATCGTTAATTTTTTTAAAAGCTTTATCACATCTGTTATCCCAACAAAACTTAGTACTTGAACTCAAAAGACCGTACAATGGAGATAAAATATCAGCTAAATTAGGAATAAATTTGCCATAATAATTTACCATACCAAGGAAAGCTTTTACTTGTGAAACATTTTGTGGAGCTGGAGCTTTCACAATAGCTCGTATTTTATAAGTGTCCTTGTGTAAACCTTCTTTATTAATAATATGACCCAAGTATCTAATCTGTTTTTGAAAAAATGTACATTTATTTAAATTAAGTCGAAATCCAGCCTTCTTTAATCTATCAAAATTTCTTTTAAATTAGTTAAATGTTCCGTTGTATTAGCTCCAGTTACTACAGTATCATCCAAAAAACATTTTGTTCCTTTAGTACCTTGTAAAACTTTTTCTATAATTTTTTAAAAAACAGCACATGCTGGTTTTGTACCAAAAGGTAATCTATTAAGTACATAAATACCTTTATGTGTACTCCAAGCAAGTAACTTCTTGGTATCTTCAGTTAATTCTAATTGGTTATAGGCATGTGAAAGATCAAGTTTTGTAAAGAATTCTCCTCCTTACAACTCGCAGAAAAGTTCTTCAATCCTGGGTAGGGGATATTTTACATCTACAATAAACTTATTTACTGTAATCTTATAATCAACACATAATCTAAATTTGCCGTCAGGGCGCATTATTGGTACTAACGGAGTTCTCCAATCGCTATTTTCAACTAATGTTATCACTCCATTTTTTTCAAGTCGCTCTAATTCACAATTAACTGCTTCCTTTAAAGCAAAAGCTACTGGTCTAGGTTTTATAAAAATTGGTTTAGCATCCGGTTTAACTTTTAAATCGATCTGTTCATATTTATAACAACCTAATTGATCTTCAAATAATTCAGAATAAATTCTCAATAATCTTTGAAGTTCATTTGTTTCGTAATATACAACATTTACATCTGAGGTTCCAACAACTATGTTAAGTGAAAAAGCTTGCATCAAATCTCGCCCGAATAACGGTCTGTTACCCCCTTTTACAATTATCAATCTGCCTAACATTTTCTTTCCACTGTACTCAATCGGAACTTCAAATTGGCCTACCGGTACAATTACATTTCCATTATACGTTCGCAATCTAACTAAGGTTGATTCGACTTTACAATTTTTGAATTTTTCATTGAATAATTCTTCAGAAATTACTGAAACTCCCGCACCGGAATCTACTTCCAATTGTAACTTTTTGTTATCGATTTTAACGTCAATCATAATTGGCTTTGAAATGTTCTTATCTGACAAACTTAACATATCAACGTAATCTAGGAATTCCGAATTTTTTTCTACATTTTCTAGAAAGTGGGTTTTAGAACTCTTTCCTCCTGAATTACAAATTCGCGCAAGTTGAGCAACTACATTACACTTTTTACAGCGGTATTCCCTAAATTTACATTTTGCAAAATTATGTCTACTCTTACCGCAGTACTTGCGAACTAAACTTTTTTTTTCATTGCTTGATTTGTTTTTATTTACTGCCTGACCACAGATTAATATCATAGCAGATATGAAACTGTTTGTCGGCACCTTTGATGTTGTGAGTCGAAATTTTTTGACCTTCAGCCATTTTGAAAAGAGTGTGCTACCTTTTATTTGAAAATATTTTGCAAAAGCTCATACACTAAAGTTTGCCGATGACTTATTTTCAATAAATCTGTTTTGGGAATGCGTATTAGCCACTTTCCCATTACCCACTTTGTGCAAGCAAATGAGCACAAAAGCGCAAAAATCGCCATAATAGGACTTTTACCTTTTGGAAAACTAAATAACAAAGTGGTTTCTTCTTTTCAATTTGTTCCATCGTTTATTACTGCATAACATGTAAAAATTATCACATTAAAAGTTAACGTCAAACTGGCACACCTTTCTACAAAGGTGACTTGTTAAAAATAATCAAATCGGCAAGTTTCGTATCTGCTATAATATTAATCTGTGGCCTGACGTTTATCCTCACTCCAGTTGTCATTTTGATATCGCTGACTATTGCCGCTGGTTGCTTTAAATTCCACTTTGTTAACAGGAATCGCCGTCACCGATGATGATAACGCTGCTTCTTTTTTTAAAGCTGCTTCATATATCGCCGGAAGCGTCGTTGTATGGTCTTCTTCGCATACTCGATTCAAAATTCGTCCTTTTGTTAAACCAGTCACAAACTTGTCTTAATTTGTCATCCAATTGTGCTCCAAACTTGCAATTGATAGCCTTATTCTTCACTCTGGCGTACCATTGACTGACAGTCTTATGAGGTCGCTGCTTTTGTTCATAAAATTCAATACGTTCCTTGAATACTGAAACTCGAGGTGAAAACTGTTTCTTCAAAATATCGCACAATTGCCCAAAGGTCTTATCTTTTGGTAAAACAGGATCACACAAATCTCTCAAAATCTTATACCTCGTCGACAATGTAATATATTCGGATAATTAAAGAAGATACACTTCATAAATCTGAGTTATTTATTATTCAACTGTCTTATATTATACAATGTTTATTAATATAATAGGTAATAGCCTACTACTATATTACAATATCAAACAAATTTTCTCATAAATTTTATTGCTCCGCTACTAACTTTTTATGAATTTATATTAGAAATTCTTAAAGTGTAAACTGTATTGATTCCTTATCTGTACGCTCGTGGGCAGAAAAAGAGAACGGAACTTTGCTTAGACAGCGACATGTTCCGTTTGCCAAATTGTTTAAAATCTAAAGCAAGTTTTACACGGAAGCAATGCAATACACAAAAATTACATTTGTTAGCGGCTTTATGTTTAAACTATTTCTGAGTAATTGCAGGATACCAATTTCTGAATATACGAGTAGATATTGATGATGACTTATATTTGAGTGGTTTTATTGAAGTTAATTGACAATTATTGTTCACACACATTTGCCGATGAGTATGCGCACAAACGCACAATAGAAATTGCGTGTTGTAAGACAAACTGCATCATGTAAAGCGGCCTTAACATACTGGACAAGAAGGCAAATTTTTGAAATGACAACGACCAATTTTCTTTTTGCTTTTTCAGTAACTTTTTATTTTTATAGCAGGTAGACCCGGTAGATTCTCCCGCTATAAATTATTTATTGATAGGCAAAATCACAAAATACAGCTGAAATCAATAAAATCGGGAAATGTCACTTTTTTTCAATTTCTTCATAGTGTGAAAATGGATTTATTAGGTATAAATAGGTTAGAATTATTTGACGGTATGTCAGTTTACAGATAAATATGTTAATTTTTTTAAAGGTATGTATGTATTGTCTAGTAGACAATTAATTAACAAAAATCAACCAAATTTACAATTGGATAAATTTCATTTCCCGTCTTTTTTGAATTCAGCTATAAGTCGAAGTAGAAAAAATTGGAAAATTTAGAAATTTTAACAAAGCCAGGTTAGGCGAAATGTAATAACTGAGTGTATTTTACGTTTCCTTGACTGTTGACTCAACTATTGATTTGTAAGTAGAATTTATGGTATGTTAAATTATAATAATGGATATACATATACCTAAATATTACTTACTTTGACGTTTGGTTTTTAGTGAAAAATAGAAATGTACCATCGTAATCATAAAAATCGACTACTGCGAAATGAAATCGACACTTCCATTTTCAAAAAATTTAGTTGTGTAACATTGTGACCAACCACGTATCTGCTTCTGTTATAGTAAGCCTATTCAGTTAAGTTAAGATAACATAAAAATATAACAGGCTTTACAACAGTGCAGTACTCATTCTGCACCACGTATCTTCATATAACAAGGCTTGTTACAGCAACTGTTAATTTAGAATACCATAACAGGAAACGTTTGGTTTTATTCGTCGAGAGAGAAAAGCAGATTACTTTATATTGTATCTGTAGTTTCTTTATTTTCAACCAACTTATTAAGAAGTTACATGTCAATGTAATTAAAATAATATTAATAACTTTTCAAAGCTCACTTTTTAACTTTTTAGAATGTTACACTTTATACCGGGTGTCCGGAAAAGAATGGGCCATACTTCAAAGGTGGCTTCTTTGGACCAAAATAAATTGAATTAGATCAATTTATCTTAGTACAATTTTGCTTCATTAAAAAGTTATGGCCTTCCAAAGATAATTTTTTTATTTCAATATTTTAGCAAAACTCGTTCATTTTTGGAGATATTTAATTGTAATTTGGTATTTAAAGGTTTCTTGTACTGCTGAATCTGAATATCTTCCTATTTTTAACGTGACATATAGGGGGCGCTCTCGAGATCCTGATATTCCTTTGTTTATTGCTGTACTTTTTTTAACGTGAATATTTTTAAAATTATATTCATTTTCTTGAAAGAACTTTTAATTTACTTTAAAAAAGGTATACTTGTTACATGTCGCTAAAGTATACCAGTTTTGAGAAAAATGGCTTTGAATATGGTAATGCTGAATATTACTGTTTTAGGTCTACACTGAATCAGGCACATAGACCCGTATTTCGGTTACAGTTTAACTTTAACCTTCACTTTATTTCCATGGGAACAAAAGTTTTTATCATTGTTACTATGGGAGTAATCTGGAGTTGAAAGTTAAACTATGAGTGAAATACGCGGCCATAGCAAACATAATAAGAATTTTTTACGTAATGTATCGTTGATTTAAATGTGGAATTGTAATTTTTTTTCAATTTTAAGTAAATTACAAAGTAGTGCAACTTTAGGTAATTGTCTTTTCATCCTGCAGTAGCATTAATGGTGTAGTAAGTATTCAACATTTTCACATTCAAAGCCATTTTTCTCAAAACTGGTGTACTTTAGCGACATGTGACAAGTATGCCTTTTTTAAAGTAAATTAAATGTCGTTTCAAGAAAACGAAACATATTTTAAAAATATTCACGTAAAAAAAAGTACGACAATAAACAAGAGAATGTCAGGGTCTCTAGAGTGCCCTCTATACGTTACGTTAAAAATAAGCAGATATTCAGATTCAGCAGTACAAGAAACCTCTAAATACCAAATTACAATGAAGTGTCTCCAAAAATGAGCGAGTTTTGCTAAAATATTGATATAAAAACATTTTCTTTGAAAGGCCATAACTTTTTAATGAAGCAAAATTGTACTAAGATAAATTGATCTAAATCGATTTATTTTGATCCAAAGAAGCCACCCTTGAAGTTTGGCCCATTCTTTACCGGACACCCAGTATATAAGTAGAAAGAATAATACAATTGTCAGTTGGTTGACAGACACGCATTTTTCGTAAACGGTCTTTCAAAATATTTTGAAAATGAGTGCAATAAATAAAAGACGATTAAAAAAAAACAACGCAAGCTCAATGCGAGCAATTATTACAATTTCTAGAGGAAAATAAAATAATTTTAAATTCACATGCCAAACCACAACAAATTGGTCTTATAAGCAATTTGTGGAATCAGTTTGCTAATCAATTTAATGCATTGGGTTTGGGCCCATTCAAAACTGCTGACCAATGGAAAAAAGTACGTGGTACGTACATACAATTTTTTTTGGTACACGCTCAACAAATCACCAATATTAATGTTAAATTGCTCGAATATCGAATTAGCAAGTCTAAATTGTCCCTCTCATCAGACATGGCAATGATCGGTAATCATAGCAATCAGATGAATTTTATACTTAGTTACTTGATTTATTTCACTGAAACTTGCTCAAAAAAATCCGCTAAAGTGTTGCCATGGCAGCTTTAAGTACTAGGTCGCTAAAAATTTTTAGCGGATTCTAAGTGTTGCTATGACGATTGAGGTTGCTAAAGATTCGGTTTTTTGTTCTGAAAATAGTCCCCTAAGCGACCATTTTGCGGAGCGTGTACCAAAAAGATAATTATTTATACTTATATTATTTATTACTACAAGATCTATATCTCTTATTAAAAATAAGTTTATTAATAAACCATCCAGCACCATTTTCACTCTTTCTGTCAGATAATTGCACCCTGTGATTGCACCATTATGTCATAACTTCAGGGCTTGCGATGTTATGAAAACGATAAACATCTCAAAAATTAAAACGTTGTTATGAAATTGTGCGTTATAAAAGATACGTGGTTTCGCTTTTATAAAAAAACGTGTTAGCATAACAATTTTTCAAATAACAGTGAATGTTACTGTAACAAACATGATACGTAGTCGACATCATTATTTAGTTGTGTAACATTAGAGCCGTCCTCCATTTGCAACTTATTTGAACGCGAATCGATTCAAATTCACTTAAAAATCACTGATTGCATTCCATTTGCAGTTACTCATTTTGTGATGAGTGATGAGGAAGTGATTGAGTTTCCCCTCCCGCACCCCGTACTGATCAAGCTGGTTTTCTAAATCAGTTATCAGTTTCATGTGATTTCATACGCATTTTGAGGTTATGTGTCTACTTGACAATACCTTTCAAAAAAAAATGTTTAATTCTTAATGTCATTAAATTTAGACTAACTTTTGCAATCCCTCATTTAAGCGAAATAAGAATTGTTGCTATGTATTACACTAAGTGTGTGCATCGTTATTGTTACTGAGTACGAAAAAATAAGAAGCGATCTAATATAAAAGGAATTAGAGTTGGCGATGCACCTAAACACACATGTGTGCATTTAGTTCATCAAACGTTCCTTCAGTCACTTTGACGTTTCTACAAAGCAAAAAAACAGTTTTACTTTTAAAAAATTAAAGCAGATGCATAAAATGACGATTGCCTGTTGCATCAAGAACTCTATGAATAACTGCGTGAGTAACGTTAAGGAACATTTCTGGCGTGTTATTTGTGTTACATTTGATTGACAATTAGTATTAATATGACGTTATCCAAGACATGCATAAAAATTCCAATGCCTACCCCAATTCATTTTTATATTGATCACTTGTTATAATTTGTTCAAGTTTAACCTACTTATTGACATACTGACATACCGTTAAATTATTCTAACCTATTTCTAATAAATCATTTTCACACTATGAGAAAATTGAAAAAGTGACAATTTTTTCTGATATTTCCCGATTTTTTGGAATTCAGCTGTTCCAATATGTATACGTCGTTTTTAAAAACATAAGACTTTACAAACCAAATTCAATTACTTAAGCACTCCAATCTGTGATACCTATACACATTTTGTAACGTGATTCTATAAGCAGCAGAGAATATGTTCAGTAAACTCGAGAAATTTCAAATGAATACCCTGCGCCAAAGATTGTTATCGACCACGTACTCGCTACATCGAAAACAATACGTTCTCTGTTTGCACAACATAATAGCAGCCCTGCAAATCTCATATCTCATTCAAAGCAAAACAAATTTTCACCGTGCTTTCCATTGTACCTAACAAGTGAAAAATTTTGTTGTATTTCTGCTGAACTGAGTTAATACTAAGCGCAAATTTACTCGGGAATTGAATACATATACACATGTACCTATGTATATAGTGTAAGATTGTGGTAATTCATATAGTATTATTCATAAGAGAAGACCTCTGCGTCATTGTCTGGTGTTGCATCATCAGACATGAATCATAACTCCGTCCTTTTTTCTCATTCACATTGACAAAGAAATAATACTGAAATAATTGTCGGTTCTTGCTTCGGCGATTGATAACACAGAGCTCAAGTTCTGTGATTTTCATCATATACATAAATGTAAGTAATCAAAACGCTCACCATCTCCTTTGGCTACCGAATACCGGTCGCTACTATCACCTCCCATTGGCATGGTGCGTTCATGCAACAATAGGTGAGTTTTATTGCAACGTTCGCGTCAGCCGGTAGAAGTAAAACGTCGTTTTATTGTGCTGCTGGTGTCCACTGGTGGCAACTTTCTCTACCGTCGTTCAAGACGGTAGAACACGGTAGAGAGGGTGGGGATATGTCATTTCAATTTGAATCCATCAATTCGTCTTCAATGACTCTTTGCTGTTGTAAAAATCGAGCTATTATCGGAAACGGTATTTCACCGTTTTCCATTATTCCGTTAAATCAAGACGAAATAGTACCACTTTGACAGCTGAAGGTTAAAGCGTTACTATTACCGTTTTATTGTAACGCATCTACTGGCGTATACTTTTGCCACCGGTAGTGCACAATAAAACGCAGCAAATAACATGTTGCAGTGATATTAACTAAATTACCAATAGTTTCCTGCATATAAAGAACCATGAAGAAAGCACAGTACATAAATTATCCATTTATCCATCTACATCTAAATACACCCACAATTTTTATACGTCAAAATATAAATTATCTGAAATATATATTAAGAGAGAGCAAATACAGAGTGGAAAGTTTAACTGGAATAAATTCTGTAACTTAGAAAATTACTATTTGTAGCAAAATTCTTGGAACAGGTCAATTTTTATTTTTAATGGCGCATATTACAAATGGATTTCTTTAACTTTTCAATTATTTGGAGGGGTGAAACAACCCTTAACTATTTTTTTTTAAATGAAAGGGTATGTTGAGTAATATTTTTTCTTAAAGCTTGTTCAATTGGGAATACAGTTACGTTTTTATGTTTTTATTTTTCTTGAACAGTAAAAGGGGAAAAATTAAAAAAGAAATTTTTGACTAGAACGATTTTAATGCATCAGATATTCAAAATGCTCGCCACATTTCACTTGGCAATACCCTAACCGATTATAAATTCCATCCCTAACATTTTGTAACATTTCCGGCGTTACTCTCCTAATTTCATGCCGAATTTTTTCCTGAAGTTCTGCTATGTCGTTTGGTTTAGTCACATAAACTTTGCTTTTTAAATACCCCCATAAAAAAAGTCTAAAAGGGTGAGATCTGGAGATCTTGCTGGCCACTCAATGGGTTCTCTTCTTCCTATCCACCTATTGGGAAAAACTTCTTTGAGGTAATTACGTACAGTAGCGGACAATAAAATTCGAGCATGTCATTTGCACAATGTAAACCTCACTTTATAATTTTTGACGTTTAATGCATGTCACTAGTAATTCTGACGTTTAATTTCAATTTTATTTATTTATTTTGACAGAAATATAACCTCAATAAAAGCCTGATTTACTAAATTTGTCGAAATACCCACGACATGTCAAATTCTTGCCCGAATTTTATTGTCCGCTACTGTACAATTAAAAAGTTAGCGCATTGGCAGCGCCATCTATTGGCTGAATGCCAATATGGAATGCTTATTTCTTCTTATGAAGTAATAAAAAAATGGAATTCCTGAATTTTTGGCATAAAAAACTATTTTAGTAAAAAATTTCTTTTTTTTATTTTTTCCCTTTTACTTTCCCTTTTGTATATAAAACTTACCAAAAAGTATATCAAAATAAATTCTATTAAATAAATCAAGATGGGGAAGTTTTGATTCAATTCAAATAACGGGCAACAGGAGAGAAGGAGGACTCGTGTGTCTTACTGTCTTGGGATGCAGGATTGCGAATATCTTAAGAAAAAACTGTATTGTAACAAATTACACGACATTTTAACACGACATTGATTAACGTCAAGATTATATTTGAAGTTTAATATAGAGATTAGCCGTCCTCCATTTACAACCTTGAACGCGAATCGATTCAAATTCACTTAAAAATCACTGATTGCATTCCATTTGCAGTTACTCATTTGGCGATCAGTGATGAGGAAGTGATTGAGTTTCCCCTCCCGCACCCCGTACTGATCAAGCTGGTTTTCTAAACCAGTTATTAGCTTCATATGATTTCGTACTGTTGCGTTTTTAAGGGTTCGATTAATTTTTATTTTAAGAACAAAACACGATATAGTTAATAAACTGATTTATTTAAAAGCAACTTACACTATAACATTAACATTTATTTACAAGCTTATATCTAATTTATTTTAACAGCCGAGCGAAAGTCTAACGCGAACTTTATTGCCGAACTGTCCAATGCCGAATTGTTCAATCCCAGTCGGCTTGCTTCCTTATAACCCAGGCTCTTTTTTCGAGAAGCGCCTGGGAGGCGACGGAGAGTCTAGAGTTGATTCCACCGCTGGCGTGATCTCGAAGTGCCCGAAGTTTCTAGTCTAAGACGCATCGGCGGTAACGCATGCGACGGGCTGGCGCCGGAATCGTCACACTGCCCCCTTCTTAAAAACGTTTCATCTCAGAACATTCTTCGTGATAGCCTTGACGGAAGATGTCGAAATCGGCATGCTGGCCCCTTTTTACAACATCCAGTCTGGAAGAAATAGCAGTCCACGGTCTTCTTACTGCCGACAGCTGCCCATGGGTGGTGACTGCAGACTAGGACTTCAATTCCCGTTCTGTTGAAGATGACTTCTACCATGCTTCGAATTACCCTCCAGTCAAGGCCGTTTAGTCCGCAACTCAACTTGGGAATGGCTAATTTCGTCTGCTTGCCTTCTACCAGCTGCCTCTTCAGGCTCCATAAAGCTCTCCAAATATTGCGATAGTCAGGCTTACCGCTTGATGTCCTCTTGGTGACTAAGTAGTATACGTGTCGTCTTTGATCCGCTTTCGTGTCGATGATCTGCAGGCTCTTGCCCACCATGGGGTGCTGTCTTCGGAGTTCCTCAATCTGACCAAGTTTCTTCCGGAAGACCTGGGCTATCCCCTTGGACATTCTTAGGTCTTCTGCCACACAGTGAGCTAGACTGTACTCTGGTGGTACATGAGGTCTTGCTGCCTCTCTGTGGTCACTCTGAATCGTGCCTTACTTCCGGTAGCGTAATGAGACATAAAGGTTTCGAAGTTCACTTCGGAGCCTTGCGTCCTTTATACTGTCCCTTCATTTTCTTCTCCGTTGTAAGGAGCCAGTCGGTTGAAGTGGATAACTTTGGGTTTGCCATGCGGAATCTTTCTGATGCGGTAGAGGACATCGTTGATCCGTTTCATCACTCTATAAGGACCTTCCCAAGATGTCTGCAATTTTGGGGACAGACCTCGACGTCTTTGAGGATTGTAAGGCCAGACCAGTGCTCCAGGTTGGTATCCCCCATTCTGAGCATTGATGTCATAATGCTCCTTCATTCGGTCGCTAGTTGTCTGTATATTGTGACGCACTTGATTGTGAATGTCGTCCATTTCCCTGCGTAGACCGCTCACGTAGTCTTCGTCGGCAGGGACTTCGCCAGGCTTCACGCCGAATTTTAAGTCGCAGGGCAGTCTTGGCTCTCGCCCAAATACCACTTTTGCTGGTGTCTCTCCTGTTGTTTCGTAAACGGACGAACGGTAAGCCAGTAGAAAAAGGGGAATGTACGTGTCCCAGTCTCTCTGATGATCGGAGACGACCATGGACAAATGTCGGTTGATGGTTCTGTTGAATCTTTCCACCATTCCGTCCCACTGCGGGTGAAGTGCAGTGGTTCTAGTTTTCCAAACACCGAGCAGAGTACAAACGTTTTTGAACAAAGCCGATTTCAAAGTTCCTTCCTTGATCTGAATGCAGCTCCATGGGCGCGCCGTACCGACTGATCCATTCCCTGCCAATAGTGCATCACCTCTTGGTTTGGTAGGGCGTATGCTTCAACCCACACTTGCTAAAGTACATAGTCCATCACTACGACGATGTACTTATTTCCGCTATTCGTTTGTGGAAAAGGGCCGGCTACATCAATGGCAACTCTCTCAAAAGGGCTTCTCACGTTATACTGTTTCATGGGAGCCTTGCCTCGCCTGTGAGGGCCGTTACTGGCTACGCAGACTACGCACTTCCTACACCAGTCCTTTACGTCTTCCTTCCAGTTTACCCAGTAGAATCGCTCGCGCACCTTTTCCATAGTCTTCTTGATTCCCAGATGCCCTCCCAAAGTTCCATCGTGAAGTTCCCTCAGAACTTCCGACACCCTATTCTTGGGGATAAGTAAGTTGTTACAGTTTAACTTTCCGATCGTATACGGACACCCCCTGTATAATGTACATTTCAACGCCCCGGTCTATTTTTAACACGTTTCGTTTTGTTTCCCCATTAGGCGTAGGAATGTGCCATTCCGCGCCTACGCAATTCACCCAAAAATCTCTTTTTAACATATTTTCGCTAAAAGCTATAGATCAGTCGAATAAGTTCATTGTATAAGAATTAACCCCATCCTTACTTAGTGTCGAAATTGAGTTTAGGCAATATTTAAGTGTCCAAATTATATGGTCCTATTTTGCGACGCGTATGCTGACGGATGATCGAGTTCCGGGCCTTTCGGAATGCAGTCGCAGTCAAAACTGTTGCGTATGCCTGTCACCCTTGCCCTTTATTCTGATTGGTTTCCGCTGATGTCATAAAAATCGGCCATTGGCACATTCGAATATTTCTCTCTCTTTTGTTCTTCTTTTCTTTTCCACCGGTCGAGGGAAGCGTCATTTTTCAGTAATACTCTGTTCGTCCCGTGAGCTGCATGTTTCCTTCGCGGAAAATTTAGTGTCGTGTTCACTTCATCGAGGAGGTGAGAGTGAAGTTGTACGGCTGTGTGCCGAATTTCCTTGGCTCATTTGGGAGCGAAAAAGCCGCGTTTCCTCTGCGGTTTGTGTCAGCCTAGGCCGACGCGACTAGGGCTGGGTTTCTCAGTCCTGGTTTAACTTTAAACTCCTGTTTATTTCCATAGGAACAATTGTCTTTATAATTGCTACCATGGGAATAAACAGGAGTTTAAAGTTAAACTAGGACTGAGAAATCCCGCCTGGGTAAGTTTTGCGTGTTGTTACTCTCTCGACTTGGACCTTACGTTCGTTTTTCTTTTCCCTCGTTTATAGGCTCCTGTTTCTGGTCTCGGTTATGACCAATCTCCTGTTTCTGGTCTCGGTTATGACCAATCTTCTGTTTCCGGTCTTGGTTATGATCTAAGTCCTGGTTTTGCCTCGAACTAAGATTTGGATTTGGTTCTGGCTTTTGGCCTACGCTCTGGTGTCTCGTGGCAACTTGCGACTACAAATCGACGCATCCATCCGGGGAAAAGCCGATGTCCACGGAAACGCCCCCATAGACGGCCGTATCCATCGCCGTCGACGGACGTAACGACGCTGCTTAAACAGGTCACGTTTCCTTGTTGTTTGTTTAAATTTCGTTTCTCGGTGGATTGAATGTAGCCGCATTTGTGCACGTAGATTGCGTATACTCGCGAAGTAAACTCCGTTTCGGAGGAATTCTCCGGCTATTGTGCGTTAAGCGCACAACTCGGTTTCTTCGACGATAGTATAGACGACTATTATTTTTGTCATTTCATTTAGCTCTGTAGTAGTTTCGGATCCGAAAAATTAGGTATTACCGTATCATGTTTATTGCTTAGTTGATTATTTTAACCTGTTCGACCTGCGTTGTTTTTTTTTTTGTGTACGTTTAATAAAATTGTTTCATGCTTTGGACGTAGCGTGTTTTCTTAATTTTTCACGCGATTCCTTTCACAAAAAAAATTAAGTGGCGCCTGTATTTGGATTGGCTTTCGCGTTTTGGTTTGAGAACCCCCCCCCCCACCGTCCCAGTGCAGCTGACTGGCAACATTGGAGTAAATTTTCGCTCCAGTGTAAAACTACTACTTATCGACTCAGGTAGGTAGCAAAGTGTGTCTGTTCCGTGTCTTCCTGGTTCTCGATAGTTCGTTTCAGAAGACCAGGATCCAGCACTATGGAGTCCCATTGCGCCCAGTACAATTTTACGAATGGTGCATATGGTGCTATCTCTTACCAAGTAGGCCTTGCCTCCCTACTTTTCCATTCTAGCACTGATCGTTCTCCTGGTCTCGTCGCAATTCTTTACCTTGCGTCTACAACGGCCCTCCTCGCAGTCATGACTACTTTCTCTTCCAGACGACTACAGTGCTTACAGTCTTCAGCACAAGGTCTTCTCGACAAAGCATCGGCATTTCTGTGGCTAATTCCGGCCCGATGCTGAATTTCAAAATCGTATTCCTGAAGTGGTTCGATCCATCGTGCGACTTGTCCTTCAGGATTCTTGAATCGGAGGAGCCATTTTAAAACGGCATGGTCCGTCCTCAGGAGGAAGTGCCTGCCATATAAGTACTTGTAGAAATGTTCTATCGTCTTTACCACGGCTAGCAATTCCCTTCTAGTGACGCAATAATTTCACTCCGGCTTTGACAGGACTTTACTGAAATAGCCGATCACCTTCTCTTGCCCATCTTGTATCTGGGAGAGTACGCCATCAATACCAACGTTGCTAGCGTCTGTGTCCACAACGAACTTGCCCTCTGGGAGAGGGTAACTCAGAACAGTAGCACTTATCAAGTACTGCTTTAATTGTTCAAAACTAATTTGGCAGTGTTGGTCCCATTTCCGGGCGACCTTCTTCGGTGAATTTTGTCAGCGGCTTAGCGATGTCTGCAAATCCGGGAACATAGCGCCGATAGTAAGCACACAGGTCAAGGAACCTTCTTATCTGGTGTTTATTTTTGGAAGTTGGCCAGTCTTTCACCACCTGAATCTTTACTGGGTCCACGATGATTCCATTCCCATTAACAGTATGGCCCAGATACACATAATATCCATGCCCAAAATCGCCTCGTCCTCTATTTCTGCTACCAGCGCACGGTGTTTGATGGGGGTCGATCCAATCGTAATGATCACTACTACTCCACCATGGACAGTCGCTGATGTTCCGGTTGCTGTCCTCAGTCTCCATTTAGTCGGCTCGGTGCGTCTTGATGACTTGATAACGTCGGGCCTTAAGATAGTCTTCGTCGCACCCGTATCCAGTAACATGGTGTGAGGGATGTCATCAATGGTGGCATCCACGAAGGTACTGTTGGTTAATTGCCGCAGGGCTATCACTTTCGTGGCTTTTGTCTTTGGGGGTCTTTGAATACGGGTCGACGTTTGCCCCTCTACACCGACCCGGCTTAGTTTCCCTGTGGCTTCCTTCGTGGAGGCTCCGCCTGGCCTTGGGACACCGCCTGCGAACATGTCCCTCTTGCTGGCAATTCCAACACACCAGAGGATTTTTCTGTCTCAAGTATTGCTCCATAATGCGGCGAACATCCTCCGCGGTGGCACACTCCTTGTGTTGTTCTTCTTCAGCAGATCGCACCTTGACGCTGGCGGGTTCCTCCTCTTGGGAGTCCGTGGCAGCTCGTATCTTGACATGTCCTCTTGAGACTCGCTTCGCCGCCTCGTATTCCAAGGCGTAGGCCAATGCGTTCTTGGATGTCTTAGGGTGGGCCATTCTCAATGCCTACTGGTTGTCCGGGTTACGGATTCCATCCACGAAGGTCCGCACCATCAAACATTGCAGGAATTCATCAGGAGCTGCAGGATATGCCAACCGGGCTAGTCGCGCTGCGTCAGCCTCGAATTCCTGAAGACTCTCTCTGGATTTCTGGTATCGGTTTCTCAGCTACGCATGGTACACCTCGGTCAGATGCGACTGTTCTAATAATTTAGTTTCTACAGGATGTTTCAGTTAAGGTGCACCAAACTCGGTATTTCGGTAGATATCGTGGAACGAAATAAAAGTTCTCTCTAACTTTTTTTTTTAAATGAATGAGTTTTGAGAAAATCGAAGGGAAAGGAGAATCGTATATTTTTAAAACGTACAACAGATGAAAACGGTCGGAATTCTTAACCTGCCTTAACGTTCGCTTTATTATTTTATTACCCCATAAACTGTCGCGTCTCAGGTGCTATGATGAAACATATAAATGATGAATTTCACCAACGCGGATTGACACTAGCACTCGGATTAAGTGTTTATTATAATGTGACATTTGAGGTTAGACAACGTAGTGGTAAGTCATATTCTAAGTGTTGACACTAGATTTAATCCGCAATCCGCGTTGGTGAAATCGGGCATTAGTCCGTTCTGGTTCGCGTTTTGGTGAAGAGTAGGTTATTAATCGGTGTACTTTATACTTTTCATTTACACTATAACATTAACATTTATGTACAAGCTTATATCTAATTTATTTTAACAGGCGAGCGAAAGTCTAACGCGAACTTTATTGCCGAACTGTCCAATGCCGAATTGTTCATTCCCAGTCGGCTTGCTTCCTTATAACCCGGGGTCTTTTTTCGAGAAGCGCCTGGAAGGCGACGGAGAGTCTAGAGTTGATTCCACCGCTGGCGTGATTTCGAAGTGCCCGAAGTTTCTAGTCTAAGGCGCATCGGCGATGACGCATGAGACAGGCTGGCGCCGAAATCGTCACAATACGTATTTTGAGGTTATGTTAATTTTAGTTCCAAAACATCATTCCTTTAAGAGTCTCTCTATTCACTTTGAAATCAGTTCAGTTCAAAATCAAATTGATTTGATTTTGGGTGAAGTGAATGTAAATGGAGGATGGCTAAATTTAAAAGTTAATTCTAAGAAATTCAACATGTTGCCGTATAAATGGTTCACATGGAGAATAATATTTATACGAGCTGTAATTAAAGCAAATAGCAACGGAAAATGGATTCACTCTCTAGAATCTGAACATAAAACATCTAAAACTTTCACTACTCCATAAAAACTTAATTTCAATTTAACTTCTAGTTTAAAAACATTCAATATCATATTTCATTACTTTATCTGTTTCCGTTTATTATCATTTTTCGAGTTTCACAAAATAATTTTGACGTTTAATTAAATTTTGACATTTCTACTCTTCAAGTAATACAAGCAATACTACCAGTACTAAAGCAATCCGGAGAAATACATGGGCAATACATGACAATATCTGGCAATATACGCCAATATTGGACAGTACAAGCAATCAAAGGTAGAATTCAAAATTTCCCGCCAAAAATTTTCAATGTTATTGGCTGTTCGGCATCCAGCTTCACATCATCGAGCGTTTTCGAAAATTGGAGCGGTATATACCGGTTAGTCTACTTTCTCACTCTTACATCCATTAAACGCATTCGTTCTATCTCACTTTTCTACCTAGCTCCAATTTTCGAAAATAAGTATAGGCATCATGCTATAAATAAAACGAGTGATCAATATCTTTTCTAATTAAGTGACCTATAGAAATAAAATCGTGTGTCTTTGATTAGTTCATTACTTCCAATACCATTTGAATTACTTTTATATTGCATTCCTATACAAAATCTAACTGCTGGTTTTATGTATTACATGTTTTTTTTTATAAATTTGGATATCAAATCCCAAGTTCACATGTCCTACTTAAAAGAAAGCACGCGTCAAGAGCATATACGCACATACGTAGCCGCAGCTCGTAGCAGTGTCGTAGCAGTTTTAAGGTTACATTCGATGCATGAGTTTTGTTATGATGATTCAGTTAAATTGCTATGTTTTTGAATTAATTAAATTAAGGGCCGAGATATCCATCAGCTTATAAAGTTCCTAATAGTTATTAGGCATAATAAAAATGTATTAGCTAAATATCTTATTTCATAATATCAATGGCTTTTATTTGTCAATTTGTTATTATTATCCTTATCTATTTGTTATCGCAGTAGGCCGTGATTTTAAGCTAGTAAGTTAGCTAGGCATAGCACAGTAAAATTAGACACTTTAACATACCGCTCTATTTTAGCGAATGATACCACTGGAGGAGAGCATAGTATGACGTACATTATGACGTAGTTAATATACTTCCTGCATGTAACTGTAGGTAACCCAAAGCGCAAGCTGTGTTACCTACGGTATGTATGTTATGTTACCGTTATACATCTATAACTATAAATTTGTAACAAAATATGTAATTATTATAAATGATCGGAGAATTGTGGAAATCAAAAATCAACATTTCGCTGTACGTTGACAGTTGCCTCAGATTGCATATTCTCATACAGTAACCGAACCTTTTTAGCGAGAAACACGGTATGATGTAAAATGTTTCAAAAATTAGAGTGGGATATAAGGCAACAAGGTAACAAAATGTAACCGAATTTAAACCATACCGGTAAGTTCTGGTATGTCGCGAAAAATCGCCTTTAATTTGATGTCATTTTAACATACGCCAAATTGTGTCAATTCAAATTAGATAGATCGACGAAACACATTTGTAAATAACCCAGCCAAAATTAAAAGTAAAGGGAAACGTTTTACAATTTACGAGTATGTATGTAAATTTGGACGTGAATATACTTCGTGATGAAAAGAAAATATTGCAACATTGCCTAATCCGGAGTAACCTTAAAATCTAAAGCCTTGGTCTATCTACAGCGCAAACCGCTGCATCCATTGCTTTAATGTTTTCTTATGTAGCTGGTCTAAATTAAGCGCATAATTAAGCGTAATGCGGTTGCGTAAATAAGTTTTCCGCTGCGCAGTGCGCATCAGTTGCCTCGTCGGCAATTTTTACGCAGCGCACAGTGTCGGTCGTAGCAATATCAAGCAACTGAAATGGTGACAAAGACGAAACATTTTTGTAAATTTACCAAAGAAGACGAATTATTATTAATTGAGTGCGTATCAAAGTACCCGACCACCACCACCAAAGATGGGATTCACTTCATTTCTTTCTTCCATCCTTGAAATCATCGACATTATTTCTTCATCGTTACTTTCTTACTAATATAATAGCAACTAATTTCCGTTTGAATTTATTCACTTTTCTCTTCAAATTTTATAAAACATTTAACAGTTAACAACATGCGCTTCAGCGTAATACGCAGTATAGACAGACCGCTTCGTGTGTAGTGCGCGTATGCGCATTGCGCACTGCGCATTTACGCTTGCGGATTACGCTATAGATAGACCAAGGCTTAAGTAGACATAACATTTATTGTCAAAATTTAGGTACGTATAAAAATATATGAGTACCACATTCTCACTAGCCTTTCACGGCATACTGCGATAACAAATAGATAGACATTTCAACGATGTTACATTTTTCTGAAATCAAAAAGTACGACCACACATGTATTGTATCTTCAAGACAAGGCCCATTTTTCGTGCTCACGACTGTACATGCAAAAGTACGCGTAAATAATACAAATGTCAAAACTACCAATTAAAATTAATTCACGCATTACTTTTATTTTATTTATTCCGGGATACTGAATTCATCAAAACGTTTACAAAACGTTCTTTCTGTTGTGCGAATTTATTGATATATCGTTTTCATTTTCATCATATTATGCTGCGCTGTTAACTTTTGAATTATTATTGTTGACATTACTAATAGTATTTGCAAAGATAGGAATGGTTTAAATGTTTTCATCTGTTTTGCCCATCGTGAATGTTGTTTATAACGCTTTGCACTTCTGCCGGTTATTATTTTATACACCTTAAATATACAAGTTCCTGATAGTTTTTTTCTTTTTTCTGTTACACCTGAAATAACAAAATCACATATTACTAATACTAATAACCAGGGATCATATTTGGGGTCACTTCCTGCGGAGAAAATACGAAAACTTGCTATTCAGAGTGTACACAGGAACAATAGATCGAAGAGTGGGAGAATCGATCGCCGATTGCGCTGCTGCCTTAAGCGGGAGACACATTGAGGCGGTTGCGGTAGCGATTGCGGTGGCGGTGGCGGTCACAAACGTTCACATGCGAGCGATCACGGTAAAGTTACGTAAATTCATTGGCAGATCTATCTTGTCGCATACATGTGAACGGTTTTCATCGCCACCGCCACCGCAATCGCTACCGCAACCGCCTCAATGTGTTTCCCGCTTTTGACAAGGTGGGGACGGCCGAGTACAGTCAAGTTAGAAGTGCGTGGCCAGTAAGTGGTCTCAAATATGATCTTTGCTAATAACGTTGCATTTTTTTAATTTCATTTTTCGTTAATAACTTTCGTTTTATGTTTTGTGATTATTTCCTAAAGCTTATTCACTGTTAGGTGTTTTGCATTGGCTTTAAAATTCTACACAATTCTATTGGCTCAATTTCAAGCATTAACGCAAAATTTCCAACAGCTTTGTATTTGAGTAGGCTTATGATAATCATGAAGATCTAAACCGGGACAGGAGTGGGAAACAGGGTAGGGCGAACAGAAGCACATTAGGCTACTATCAAAAAAGTTTTATTATTTAAAAAAAGCAGATAGATAAGGTACCCAAAGTACCGAAAGTCGGCAGAAGCAGAAAATTAAATTATTTTAATTATTTTTTGTACCATTCGTACTTCTCGCTGGAGTGAACTTTTTTCAACACTTTATCATTCTTTTTAATTTTAAGTCGTCACATGTAATGCAAAAGTTTAATTTACAGTACAGTAATGTAGTGTGTGCGGCACACCGCACCCGCCCTCGCGCGTCTCTATCGTTTTAAGTTTATACAACCGTTAACCGGGACAAAATACCAAACCGGCCGGGACGCCGGGACCAATGCCTGAAACCGGGACAATCCCGGTTAAACCGGGACGTATGGTAAGCCTATATTTGAGCCATTAGAATCGTGTAGAATTTTTAAAGCCAACGCAAAACGCCTAGCAATGAATATAGCTTTAAGCTCAAATCTTTAAATTATTTTATTTTTTGTCAGTTTTATAGGTTTCTAGCTACAGCAGACAACTAACTCTTATGACGAGGCTAGATTTATAAACTATTCAGTTTATATTCTGCAAATGAAAAAGTTCCGCAAAACAAAAACGCCATCTACTCTTAACACAAAATTATTTAATTGTTAATTTGTAAAACCTAATAATTAATTGATTATTTCGTGCAGCCGAGAATGTCTTTGTAGTTATGTCTTTTAGACCTGCCTTACACGGTCAATTCTATTGAAGCAATATATGGTAAAAAATGGGTAGACCGCACACTACTCAATAATATTGATCAATATAATGTCAGTTACGATCTTGCTTTGAACAAGGACGGACCTAGGTATGTTTTCTCCGAGTGATTCTGAATCTGACATCATACTAATTTCGTTGGCTGTGGCACTTAAGAAGAAGAAAATAAGAAGACAGAGAAAAGTGTGGGTCAAGAGCTAAAATTCCTCTCTTCTTCTTTATCCGTCGAGTTAAACTTCCGTTTTCTTCCTTTTTCATTTGTACTTTTAGAAGTTTTATTGAAGCCATTAATCCTCGTTTTCTCTAAATATAATTAAGAAATGTACTTTTACCACCAGCCATCTCAAAATACTTGATGTGATGACCCACTCCAGACCACGGCTTGCCAAAAATTGACGTGATATTGCGCAATGTACCCCTTACATGTTAAATACACAAGACAACGGTGTCAATACATCGCCTCAATATATTGCCAGGCCTTCAATAAAAATTAAATCGTTTTAATTTTCTTCAATAATTTTTTCATCAATATTATTATTTCAATATACCTCCCAGACGATCAATATATTGAACAATATTGATATTGACGCAATAATATTGACCGTGTAAGGGGGAGCTTTATTCCGACCGATGAACATATTACTTTTATTGCTCTAACGAACATTATTTTCAAATAATAATACTTGGACAGTAAAAACACTGTATCGTACGAATTATAAATGTATTGCGATTATTTACTAGTATCAGTTGAACATGTTAATAAGCAAACTGCTGTAGAGGTAAACAAGTGTCCTCACCCAGTGGCGGAACTTCAAATTTTTGGCTCCCCCGCAAATATTATTCGGGCCCCTCCCACGCGACGTTGAAACGATACGATACTGCTATTCTCTCTTTAGATGGTGCGTTTAATTTTTATTGTATTACATTGATAATTTAAAAATAGGATAAAGAAAATACACACAAAGAAGATTTGGGCTCCTTATAACTCTGGCCCCCCCACGTCGCGGGGTCCGGCGCATTGTAGTTCCGCCACTGTCCTCACCTACCAAATACATACACTGTCTTTCAAAAAGTGTGCTTACAAATGGGATGTTTTTTTATTATCGATTTTTATAAAAGTTTATTGACGCAGAACACTTCTGCATCCCTTAAAGTCAAAGTGAGAAATGTCAGATGAAATTTATCTTCAATGGTATACAGCGTTGACACCGAGAAACGTAGATGGTTTAAGAGTAAAGTGCCCTTATTTTACAAGATACAAGAAAATATCATAAGATGTTCAGAATTAAAAGTTATAGCCAAATATGAAATTACAGCCTCCTATCTCAAAAATAAAAAAATCACATTTTATTGTGAATCACTCTTTATACATATTACATTAGGAAATACTGGTGGGATTAAAGTGTCCGCCAAAATAATATGAATAGGAAAACAAGAAATTTGTTCTTCATTCTCAATTATTTCATTTGGTTATGAGTGATTATTTCAGTGCGTTCCAAACTTTGTGCTTTCTTGTAGCACACTTGTAGACACTGTATACGTATTTGAAAAACAATAAATACATACATAAAAGTAATTATATACCGATTGACGGGGTGGATTCATATTCGAAAATTTTACGTTTCCGAAGATACCTTGACCACATTCTAAAAAAACAGTAAATAAAAGTGTGGTTTATATTGCGTTTTATTGGATCTAACTCCTTTATTTTGTAACTCATAACACATCGTTACATAACGATAATCGTTAAGTGTCGTCAATCAGTACAGTCCCGCGCACCTTAAATGCACCTCTCGCACGCAAACATCACTCCTTAAAACCTTATGATACAAGTGTCACAGAACTGTCAAATTGTAGCATTTAAGCTGCGCACGACTATACATAGAAATGCATTGTACCTAAGTACTGATTGGTAAAAATAATGTCACTTAACGATTGACATTATAGGGACCGTGCACATGCGATGACAGCGCCACCAATGGCCATATTTTGCATAAGTGGTATGAAAACACGAGTGACAGTATGATGACAGTTCAAATGTACATCTGTCATTTCAAATGCCCAGTATGCATTTGAACTTGAATTTTGTAATTAATTTCATACAGAAGATCAAATAGTTATTATGTACTACAACTGTAAATTGTCATAAGAGTTATAGTAACAGGAAGAATGTTAAACTTTACAATTATCCAGACAGTAGCAAGAAAATATATATGGATTGAAACATTTAAGTTTGTATGCTGTTTTGAAAGTGATTCATAGATTTCAATATCGATTAGTCATTAAGTACAACGTACTCTATTCGAAAAATGTGCAGGAGACTCAGATGAAATGAAAGTTTGAAGAATTTCATGAGAAGTCGGAAAGCAAGTCAACAAATGTAGGCCAGTTTTAAATGCGGTTGATGATTAACAGATGGTTAGTCTTGGTATTGTGAATACATTTACGGTCAGGATACTGATGGTATGCGTTTCATGTGAAGAAGTCAATATAAACAAGAGCCCCAACCGATCATCAGACCGACTTTATCTCAAATGCATGTGGAACATGTTTTATACTATTTAACTGGAATACTTTGTGTTAATTGTATTAAAAGACTGATTATATTAGTGATGTTTCTTAAATTGAGGTTTGTACTCAGATTTTTGTTTAATTTATAGTACTTTTACATTAATTCTATGAGTCACTTTCGTTACCCATTTTATTTATACAAATGGGTGTAAAAGAGCAAAAAAGAGTGAAGAATACGTTCCAGATAGGCAAATTTCCATAAATTTGTGTACGGAGGTCATGCATTTAAAATCCACTGTGTTTGAAAGGAAAAATTTAGAAATAACGGAAAACGCCCATGTCCAACAATAATCAACTGCCGATTTTCTAATGTGTTTTCTGAAATACTGTGCTCATAAACAATAGAATTCAATTTGTAATATATTTTCACATCTATTAGTGACACCACGCAGGATTTGCATAAATTTTGTCGTTTAATAACGTCGCTTCAACGTGTCACAGGTGTATTAACCTAAAAACAATGTTTTCATACCACTAATGCATAAATCACCGCCAGGCGTCGCTGAACGCAGGCATGTGCACGGTCCCTATACGTATGATCCCGAAATGCAGTTCAATTACTCTGCTTAGTAACTACCTGACATTTGCGACAAACGACACTTGATTTTATTAAAGCTACCAAACACATTTCTCGCTTCAAATATTTAGAATTTTCTCCTTTATTTTATGTAAGAAAAACAATATCCGGACTTTGTTTAGAAAATTAATGGTTATCGGATAAGCAAAAACTTTTATAAAGAATAATATTTTTCTCTAAAGTTGAAAATAAAAAAGTTTGTCCTCTTTTGCAGTCTATCTGGGGACACACTGCATATGCAGAATTTTTTTGCAAAATATGCAGCAAGATTTGCAAATTATGCAGCAAGGGGCACTTTTCAGAATTAACCGGTTATTCCGCCGGGAGACATTTTAAAATTCTAAAATCCACTGTAAAGCTATAATATGTTATTATAGCTACAATAAGTATATAATAGTAATACAGTTACATTAAGTTAATAACTTATTATAGGTAAAATAACATATTATAGCTTTACAGTGGATTTTAGAATTTTAAAATGTTTACCGGTGGAGTAACCGGTCAATTCTGAAAAGTGTCCAAGTTATGCAAATTATGTAACAATTTTTTTATTGAAGGTGTGTTGATTTTTTGTTTTTGAAATGGCAAAGCGTTACCTAATCGATCAAGAATGTTGATATTTTGATAAATAATGCAGATGATGATGATGGGATATAAATAAGCTAATTTAACTAAGTTTAATTAAAGTAAATTCTTGTCTGATGTAAAATTGTATCACAAATTCTTTTAATATACACTTTAAATGCGCACAATCGTTCAACGTTTCGCTATCGATTGATAGCTTCGTCAGCTTCGGCTCACAAGACTGCTGCCACATAGAAAAGTTTAAAAGAGTAGGGAATTCCAGCTATAAATAAATTTAAGAAAAACCTAGGCACATTTAGGGCTGGTAGGTACGGTGGTAGTCCCTACCTCTAGATGACATGTAAATTTTGTACTGCTTGTTCGAAGAAATGTGAATTTTGTTAAAACGGACAAAATTTAATGTAAAAATTGACAAATTATGCACGGCACATTAAAATATGCATAAAATCCGAGCTTTAATTATAACAAAATAATGGATCAGTTTTGTCACATTAGCATTGAAATAATGCCCTAGGGGGTTATTTTAAAATAATGCCCTGCCGGGCATAAATTTTCAAGGCACTCTGTTATTGGAAAATAAAAATACAAATTGTCAGTAATCTTTATTAATGCAACCATTATTTAAAACGGAAATACTCTTTCTCATACAGTTTTATTTTTTATTTTTTGGGGTACAAGGGCTTCTGCTGCCTTTGCAGCCTTCAGCGGTAGTTTTTCTAAGAGATTAAACTCTTCTTTTTCTATTTTAATTAAATAACTGACAGCACTTAAACTGCACTTAAATGAAAAGTTACATTGACAAACAAAATATGTTGTTTAGATACGGCATTTCCAGAAAATCTATGATTTCTACATTTCTAGTGATTTGAAGGTTTTGTCAAATTATTAGAAATCTAACGAAATACAAAACTAGGTGGACATTAAACATGGGTGTTAAAATTATACGTCGGCGTACACCCCCCCTCGGGTTATACACTGCTCGGGCGTTATAAACCTTATAACGCCCTTGGTACCTTAATAACTATAATTTTCCAGTTCACTTTGATATGTCATCAATCAAGTTAGGTATGAGAGTTGTAATTCAAAATAATACTAATATACAGGGTGTTCTTTTACTATGTGCAAATAAAAAAACCTCAGTATAAGTACATGAAATACTAACTTCTGCGCGTATTTTCGGGTGGCTCCTGTACCATAACCAAAAAATTTCGGAGGTACCACTTGTTTCGAACTACTGAAATGTGCGAGAAAGTTATATTTAGCAAGGTCAGTGACGCCTTCCTCTGTCTTTTTCGTAACTGCACAACGCCAATATTAAATACTGACCTCCCTTAAACGCGTCACTCAAAGAAGCCGCCGAGAATATTTTAAGTTTAAGATATTAATCAATTAGTAAATTTTGGAATTTGCAATGCGAGCGCGTTAAAAATGCTTTGCTTGACGGAATTTCATAATTGAATTAATATCAGTCACACTAGTAGTGCGCACATATCAGTTAACAGCTATTTTATTCTCCCTAGTTTGATCACGTAATGCGGCCGATTTTAAACAGTAGACGAGAAATACTACACACATTATTTTAAAGTTCCTTTAGTTTATTGATCTTAATCCAGTTTAATAGGAAATGGAAAGGCAATTTATTACTTGTGAGGGTGAAATATGCGAAAATAAAACGATGATTGACGATGATATTATTTAACTCATCCGCATTTTTGAGGCGCATTTTTCGTCCAGTAATTATAATCATCGGTTTATAATTTGAAAATACAAATTGTAATTATTTGGAGTGAAGTTACTTTATTTATTTTAATAAATCCAGGCGCTTTGTGAACGCGTTTCAAATGTTTAGATTGACCGTTTTTTTTTTAATCCATTAAGATGAATATGAATTCACGTAAAACGAAAGTTCTCAAAATTTGTTTCCTTCCGCATTCGGAAATTTCCCAAATGAATCTGAGACTTCCGGTAGGTTTTTTTTTACCTGTTTGCAAATGCCATTAGTAGTATTTCTTTCACGACCTTCAAGCTCCGTACAGCACGGACACTAAACTGTTCTGTAACCCTTCTGAAAGGAACACAAAATTTATATCACATCACAAGGCGTCGAGCACCACCTCATAAGATGGTGCATGAGGGGTGAGAGGAATCTCATGCGAACTGTTCTAGTATGCGACAAGGAATGCTACTACTACGATCTGTTAATACGCATCAAACGAATCAAACATATTATGTTCGTTTACGACATCGTTCGTACACTGACCTATATTAGCTTCGTCATTCAAATAGGCGGCGAGTTAGCTATGCCAGCAGTTCTCAAACGGTTTGGTGAAAATCTGCCAATGCATTCTCGAAAACTATTAACTTTTTGTTAAGGACATATGAGTTCAATCGTTGCCATTTATTGTGATGTATTACAGGTTTAAATATTTGCATACAGTAAAAGAACACCCTGTATATCAACATTATTGAATTTAATTTTTTAATGCAATTTTCTTGTATTAAAAATATACATAGTCTTTTTTAAGTTTTTTTTTTTAACAAAACTGAAGCTATAGTCGTACAATATAAAGCTACGTCCGTCACTTGTTAACTACGCCTGTTTATTAAATGAACCTTCGGCTTCGGCAAAATCTTGGAAAACGAAGCCGATTAATATCTACAGTATTAATAAATGACAACAGTCCCATAACACCCTGTATACATGCATGAGCCTACTGAAAAAACTTGGAGGAAGTCTCGAAAATTTAATGAAATATGACGGTTCCCAAATTATATAGATATTCTTTTATTTATTCGTTTATTTTTCCGTGAAAATTTGGAAAAACTCTAAAGCCGTTTTTTGACGTACAAAACTGTTTTAAAAACGACTTGTGCTGTTTCAATTTTTGACGTCATTTAATGATGTAAAATAACTTTCCATTTCAAAACACACAATGTATACACCTGTTTCAAAACATAAGGTTGTTGTTTCAACGTTAAAAAATGCACATATCGAAATACATATACGAAATACATATACCGTCTGTTTGATTATAAAGGCCCCAAGCTATAATTCATTTATTTTTGCTTAAACACCCAGTAAAGTGTATATATTCTTAAATGGGACGTTGTTTTCTAGAGAATGAAGTAAAACAATATTTTTTTGGCTACACTGTATAGGAGTCATGACGTCATTGACATTTTTTTTAAATGGCACGATGAAAATTTTTTTGCGAAATACAATAGAACATCCTTTTCTCTTTTCAACCACATAAAATTTTTATATCCTTACATAAGAAAATGTTCGAGAAAACTGAAAAAAACTACCTACATAACTTACCATTTAACATTTAAGGCACGCTAATATTTCTAGCATGCTATGAGTAATTTTACTGAAATTTGTCATACTTTATCTAATTTGGTAAACAATTTCTAAAATACCGGCACTGTCAATCTGACTTATAATTAGTTTGAAACGGTGAGAAATGAATAACATTAATGAAGAAGCCGATATGCTAGAGGTTTACTACGAATGTAGAAAAACAGTGTCAGTTTGACAGTGCCGGTATTTTAGAAATTGTTTATCAAATTAGATAAAGTATGACAAATTTCAGTAAATTACTCATAGCATGCTAGAAATATTAGCGTGCCTTAAATGTTAAATGGTAAGTTATTTAGGTAGTTTTTTTCAGTTTTGTCGAACATTTTCTTATGTAAGGATATAAAAATTTTATGTGGTTGAAAAGAGAAAAGGATGTTCTATTGTATTTCGCAAAAAAATTTTCATCGTGCCATTTAAAAAAAATGTCGATGACGTCATGACTCCTATACAGTGTAGCCAAAAAAATATTGTTTTACTTCATTCTCTAGAAAACAACGTCCCATTTAAGAATATATACACTTTAGTGGGTGTTTAAGCAAAAATAAATGAGTTATAGCTTGGGGCCTTTATAATCAAACAGACGGTATATACGAAATAATTTCAAAATAGTGTACCGCCAAAAAACGGCTTAAATCGTGTGATAGGCAACCAGACAGTAACGATAGGTCGCGTATATTTCACTGGGATATATCTACAGATTCCTGCATAATGACTACAATTAGGAAAATTTTTATTTCACTTCTGTACTACAGATGACAGCGTCTTTGGGAGCTCTTTATTTATTTATTTAATTCAACGTCGAAAGAATAAAACAGAAGGGAAGATTCGACAATTACATTAGGCGGAAGTTATCACTTTGCGGAAGGTCAATTTCTACAATATGGCTGCACAGTCGGCTTGACAATTGACATCCGTAGTAGAGAAATAATTGCCTGATTTTGTGTTTGCATCTGAGTGTGGTACGAATTTATGTCTTTATAAAGTAACTAGCATTTGCAAACGAAACATTGATATGTTACTATGAACTTCAATTAAAAAATAAATGACTTTTAGGTTAGTTTTGATATTTTTCGATGTTCAGTGGCGCATCAAACGTAATGTAAGTAAGTTCTTTTCAAGTATTTTTAGTCATAGAACTCCAGTGTAAGTGTATAGAATACAATTGACATTTCTCGAACTTATTTAGTTAAATTTAATGTAGTAAACGTGTTATAAACAATGATGAACTGTTGGTTTGTGAACGTTCCAGAATTTTGTAAAACGTTTCTGTGCGCCTATGACTTACCGCGGCCATATTTAATGACCAGTTTGGACAAGAAATTACTGTTAGTATGTCGCTCTCCTGACATCCTTAACTCGTTGATTTAATGTTGAAAACAACACTATATAGGGACCGTGCACATGCGATTACAGCGCCACCAATGGCCATATTTTGCATAAGTGGTATGAAAACACGAGTGACAGTATGATGACAGTTCAAATGTACATCTGTCATTTCAAATGCCCAGTGTGCATTTGAACTTGAATTTTGTAATTAATTTCATACCAGAAGATCAAATAGTTATTATGTACTACAACTGTAAATTGTCATAAGAGTTATAGTAACAGGAAGAATGTTAAACTTTACAATTATCCATACAGTAGCAAGAAAATATATATGGATTGTTTAAGTTTAAGTTTGTATGCTGTTTTGAAAGTGATTCATAGATTTCAATATCGATTAGTCATTAAGTACAACGTACTCTATTCGAAAAATGTGCAGGAGACTCAGATGAAATGAAAGTTTGAAGAATTTCATGAGAAGTCGGAAAGCAAGTCAACAAATGTAGGCCAGTTTCAAATGCGGTTGATGATTAACGGATGGTTAGTCTTGGTATTGTGAATACATTTACGGTCAGGATACTGATGGTATGCGTTTCATGTGAAGAAGTCAATATAAACAATAGCCCCAACCGATCATCAGACCGACTTCATGTCAAATGCATGTGGAACATGTTTTTATACTATTTAACTGGAATACTTTGTGTTAATTGTATTAAAAGACTGATTATATTAGTGATGTTTCTTAAATTGAGGTTTGTACTCAGATTTTTGTTTAATTTATAGCACTTTTACATTAATTCTATGAGTCACTCTCGTTGCCCATTTTATTTATACAAATGGGTGTAAATGAGCAAAAAAGAGTGAAGAATACGTTCCAGTTAGGCAAATTTCCATAAATTTGTGTACGGAGGTCATGCATTTAAAATCCACTGTGTTTGAAAGGAAAAATTTAGAAATAACGGAAAACACCCATGTCCAACAATAATCAACTGCCGATCTTCTGATGTGTTTTCTGAAATACTGTGCTCATAAACAATAGAATTCAATTTGTAATATATTTTCACATCTATTAGTGACACCACGCAGAATTTGCATAAATTTTGCATATTTAGAAATTGTACTGATCATCAAACAATAAAACTTGTTGCAAGATTTGAGTAAATTTAGAAAAAGCCCTAAATATTTTTAATACAATCACAAGAAATAACAACAAATCTGCGCACAACCAAAAATTTTATCGACCATCAATGCCATGCAAAATTTCTTCCGCAAATACCAAAATTTTCACTTGGCTATTGAAGTTATGCATAGGATGACTGCGCCTGATGGCGACCACTACCAGCTGGTCGTCCACTTACATAAATAAGATTTTAAAATATATTTCAACATCCATTGTAATTGCAAAATTAAAAATTACATAGTGACGTTAATAACGTCACTTCGACATGTCACAGGTGTATTAACCTAAAAACAATGTTTTCATACCACTAATGCATAAATCACCGCCAGGCGTCGCTGAACGCAGGCATGTGCACGGTCCCTATACACTGAGAAAACAAAATGCATTGATATAACAATTTTCTTTTTGTTGTGAATGAAAATGTTGATTACACTAAAATTTTTGTTAAATAGGTATACATACACATGTTACTGCAACAAAAATATCATCTTAATTTTGTGTGGTTACTTTAAATAAAATTTATTATTGCAGGAATTTACAACTAAATAATTGGTTTATTGTAAACAAAGTATTTGTGTAACATAACAGTAAGCTAGTTGATTTACTTGTTTTGACATAGTAATCTGATTAGTACAAAATAAAATTAATGACATTTATATAAATGTTAAATTATAAAAAAAAATTGTTTGAACGTATTGAAACGAATTTTTTTGTTGGATAAACAGTTTTTTGGTTGGATTAACACATCTTGTTTTCTCAGTGTAGCTTTGTTCCTACACAGTACTGAGGCTGCGTTTAGTTGATAGACGAACCGTCAAAGTTTAATGAGCTCGGGCGGACTGTTTTCTAAACGAAACTCATACCCCCCGTGGTTGCCTAATGGTCGCATCTCTAATCACGACCACCGTGACCACTCAGCTGATTAATCAGACAAAGTAAAATAACTACGGACTAAACGAAATCGACAACGTCACCCATGAACTAAAAGCAGCCTAAATCAGTTCTAGGGATGTTCAGAATCGAATCGATTTATAGTTGAATCGATTCTTTGCAAGCGATGCATCGAAAGAATCGAATCGATTCAATTTGGTGTGCATCGATTCAAGAATCGAATCGGAAAGGTGTGGACATACAACCAATTTTTTATCATCGCGCCATCTATATGTTACTGGCAGCCAATAACTCAAAATGATAAAATTGTGGGTAGGGAAAGTCCGCGGCATAAAACAGAACACTGCAAATTACAGAAATTTCTTTGACCATTAACGAGCAAAAATTTGCGTTGCACACTTGAACAGTAGGTATACAGGCTGAGTCCAAAAAAACGCCTACGCGAATAGCGTCGGTATTTATTGTAGTATTTGAGCGGTCAAAAAATCAAATGGAATGGCAGAAAAAACTCTACAATATACCATATCTTGCGTCTTTAATACATTTAAAACAGCTGCATGACAGCTGTCAACATTTTTTTTTATTGTCAGCAAAAACAAAACAAAAGTATTGACAGTTATCGTCATTTGTTTGCCTATGAGGAAGTACTTATAGACACTACGCTATTTACCGTAAAACAGGTATCATTTATTGTTCGGCAACTGTTTATTACGTCATTTCGTGTTAATAATTTATTTATTTCTTTTTATTATCTTCTATTATTTTGAAAAATAAGTGTTTATTGCGGCACATCATTGAACGCAGAAAAAAAAGTTCTTTCGAAATGTATTACAGTAATTATACCATTGCATTTAAAAAATAAAAGTTGACAGCTGTCATGCAGCTGTTTTAAATGTATTAAAGACGCAAGATACGGTATATTGTAGAGTTTTTTCTGCCATTTCATTTGATTTTTTGACCAGTCAAATCCGACAATAAACACCGACGCTATTCGCGTAGGCGTTTTTTTGGACTCAGCCTGTATACGTATTTTGTATTTGAGTGTGAGTGTAGAATAATGCCTCCTAAAACAAGTGAAGTGTGGAAGCATTTTATTACTGATAACAGCAAATCTATTCGTTGTAAACACTGCAATGCAACCATAAAATATGATGCTGCGACGTAAGTTTTAGTTTCAAGAATAGAAATTGGTAATATGTATATGGTAATAATCGATTCATCTGAATCGATTCCACACAAACGATTCCACACAATCAATTCAACTGAATCGATTCATTTAACTTTTTTGAGCATCCCTAATCAGTTCGGAACTGTACTGCTCATGCGCTCTTGCTAAATATACAGCATTTTTATAGCGTTTTCGATTCACTTGCACCGGTTGCACTCAGTATTTGCATCTTGCTTTAACCTCATGTAATAACACGAGATATTCTGAGTGCGCACTAGTGCAGTCAATCGAAAACGCTATTAGTAAGAGCGCATGACCTGTAGCAAGAGCGCGTGAGCAGTACAGTTCCGAACTGATTTAGAACTGTGTAGGAACAAAGCTTATAAGTAGAGAGATGCTAAAAATGTTGAAACGTCACCAGTGTTGCCAACAGAACAAAATGAAAAATCTCAATTTCCTATTCTAAAAATCACCAGAAATCACCAAATTTAGACAGTGTTATACGAAAAGTCTCCAAACTTTTATATTGAATACCAGAAAGCATTTGTGATCTAAATTAAACAATCTATCGTGGTCAAGGGACGCACGAAAATTAGGGAAAAAATAACAAGTAAAAAACAAAAATCAAAAATGAAAAGCAAAATGGAGTACAAAATATCAATGACGTAACTAAAAATGAAAGCAAACTGAAAGGAAAAACAAATTTGAAGAAAAGAAATCAAAAACCATAACAGAAAGCAAGTAAATAATGAAACGAGACTAGTGAAGAACATCAATAGAAAAAATTTAAATGAAAAAAATCAAATGAAAGACCGAAGGGAAATGAAAACCAAAAGCAAAGGAAAAATTGGAAAAAAAATGAAAGACGGAAACAAAAAATAAAATAAAGAACCAAAAGCAAATATTGAATGAAATCTGGAATTATATGATCAAAACTTTTCTGCGTTTCTCGTCCTTTCGCGAATATTACGATCGTGATTTGTTTTTCTCACTATCTTTAGAATTTTTTTTAAATTTCGACTAGATTTCTCAATTGTCAAAAAAGTTCTTGGTTTCCTTCATTTTTAATTGTTTACCATTTTTCAGTATTTTCTTTCTTAGATGTTGTGATTGTGATTTGTTTTTCATTCTCTTTTTTTTACGAATTTTAATTACCATTATGTTTATTAATCATTTGTTGAGCTTCTACAAAGTAGTCAAAAGTTTCAGTTGGCAATATAATTAACAGCATTTTTTTTATTCGGCTTTTTGCAACACTGCCACAGGATGTATGTTTTATTGGTTTATTTGACATAACCTAAATTAATTTGAATTTGAAATGTCAAATGATGCTTGTAAAGTGAAGGCTGTCAGTGTCAAGCCGTCAACAACAGGAAGTTAAAAAGTCTCACGTCACTTTAAAATTCACCAGGTTTGAGGCAAGTCGCAAATCACCTGAGAAAGTCGCCACGACTTGAAAAAAATCACCAGATCTGGTGAAAAAATCACTGAGTTGGCAACACTTAACGTCACGAAACACCTCCCTCCAGAACAGTGTTGCCAATCGTACAATAATTATCGAATTGTATGATAATTTTAAGGACGCGTACGATAGCTTTTTTTGTACAACATTTTTACAATAATTTTGACGATTTTTTTCAGGAAAGTATAAAATAGTTTTAATGATAAACGGAATAGCATTTTTATTCAATATTTTCAATAATTCATAATTTCATCAGAATTATCAGCTTTTTTTTTAACTACGTTTGATGTTATATTTGTTTTTAGTATATTCAGGTACCTATACAATATACAGTTTTTTACAATATGCCGATCTGATCAATCTGAGTTAAGAAACACAACATGACCCCCAACTGCAAGTGGTAAATCTATTTCACGACAGTTAAAAGGAGATAGCTATACATATAAAAGTTCTTAAAATTACGATCGATCGATTGGCATTTATTAAAAAAGTGATCAAAAAGTGAACAAACTTCATTTTTTTATTATATGCCGATCGTATAGATCTGAGTTCTGAATCAAGAAACTGAAATGACATGACAAAAGCCGTAAGGCTGTTTCACGAAAGTTAGAAGGAGATAGCTACATAAAAGTTCTTTGACTTATCGACCGATCGATCGGCATAATGGCATATAATAAAAAAATGAACTGCACATATAGTGATTATTTTTCAGTAATTAAATATTGGTATTCTTCATCCAAAAATAACAAAAAATTAAACTATGTAAATGTACAATACAGTCTTTTTCTATTGCTTTTCCCCTTTTGTCAAATGTGTTTCCGAATTTGTCAAATGACTTTCCAATCCGGTCAAAGTGTAGTAGGCCTGCAGATTGGAAAGTCATTTGACAAATTCGGAAACATAATTGACAAAAGGGGAAAAGCAAAAGAAAAAGACTGTAATTTGGAGAGTGAAAGTTGATAATGTACAATAATTTTGGTATACCCGTACGACAGTTTGGCTAAGCAAGGTTGGCAACACTGATCCAGAGTCACAAGTCGAGTTCCCAGTGCCGTTCACTCGAACCGTGCGTTCGATGCAACATTAAAAATATCGCACGGTTCAGTTTTACGCCGAAGGTATGAATTTTATTTTTGATTTATTTAAAATGTTTCTTTAATAAATTATTACCCTTGATTTTAATACATAGGTATGCTTTATTCAATTACTCTGCCTTAATATTCGGCTTGAAAAGTGAATCACTGCAATGAAATTTTGCGAGAATTTGACTGCTTATAAAAAATCGCGCTAAGAAAGTTGAAAATAATTTTTAGGTATCCGACTCTAACACAAGTAAACTATGTACTTACATAAGTAAGTAGTGTTTTTAAATTTTCTTGGGTAAGATTTGTGTTTTGCAGTTAACAAAATTATACGCCTATAAAACAAAAGCTTTTTATGCGTCTGCAAGGTAATTTCAAACTCAAGCCGCTAGAGGTGGAAAAAACGCTAGTGTGGCGTATATCACCACCCCTCCAACGGTAACGCAGGATGCACGGCGGAAATCATAAACATTAGTGATGGAGAATATCGTTACTTTTGAGTAATCAGTATTCATCGTTACTCTTGAACTTAGTAATCATTACTTGTATTCGTTACTTTGATTACCGTGGTTACTACCAATGTTAGTTAAAACAAGTTGGATTAATCAGGTACCTATTCGATTATTTTATTTTGTGTGTTGTAAATTGTAATAATATAGGAGTACAGTACAATAAACAATTGTTCATAGTGTTCCTAATACATATTTTGTATTCTGGGGAAGAGTCGCTAAATTATTTGTTAGAATCAAAAGTACGGAATATTCATATTCTTGCATTCATGTATATACATACGAATGAGGCTGCAGCCAGACTTTCATCTGTGAATATTGAATTATCTGAATAAAAGTAATCGTCGGTAAAAGTAACGAATACCAAGTTCAACAAGATCCGAATACTTCGGGTCTCTTCGAGTAACGAATACTTTGTAACGAATAGTTACTTTTTTCTCCATCACTAATAAACATAACCCTATAAATTACCACGCCGCCGCGCCGTATCTACGCTTGCATATCGTATCGTTTGTTTGTTCGCCGATTTGTAAGCGAAAATTGTGCAGCTGAATGCTGAAAGAGTTTGTTTGTGGTATTAGTTCGGTGTAGTGTGTTGTATTGTATATACAGTATGAGCATAAATGATTGAGGACAAGTTGAATTTCCCGCGTCTCTATCTAGTAATTTTTACTCTTTGTGTGTGGCCGTCCTGAGAAATTAATTTTTGTTCAGTGTCGCCTATGTAAATTTTGCAGCCGGCTTCAAGAATTCATAGACAAAATGGGGCGCGTTTGCCTAATGTACCTGTCAGTAGTTATTGCCGCTTCTTGTATTTAAAATAAACAAATTACTTGCCTATTTTTTTTGTAACCTATGCATTTGACTAACTTAAGAAAAATATTGAAAGGTGGGAAATTCAACTTGTCCTCAAACAATAAAGTGGTTTTTTTTCTTTTCAATATGACTTGTTTTTGCACATCCTATTTTACCTTTCACTTTCATGCGATTTGGTTTCCTTCATTGTTATGTTAAGCAACTTCAGCTGTTACTATTTTTCAGAATCAAACAGAAACAAATAATGATAATTGGATTACAAGGTGTTCTATAGCGCTTAAATCTCCCGCGCTTTGTGTCGCTGCTTTTCCCCAAGCCTACAGATGGTACCGCTCACTCGTATTACTATTTTTTTATTAAAACTTTCCTTTCTATCTTGTTACATTTATCTATGCCGGTTACTAGGTAGTACGAAATAGTACTAGATTTATTTTAAGATAGGAATATGAAAAAAATAGAGCTTATTTTCTCATCGCTTTAGCTTCTTGGCTTCGTCGTGTAGCTAACGACACGAAATTAACTAATAGTGTTCTGTTGAAAAAATGTTTTTCTTTTGTATTCGGAACATTATTGGTTAATTTTGATATCGTTAGCAACACAACAAAACTAAAAAAGTAAATTTATAGCGCGCGTTCAGTCTATCCTAAACACAATCTATTAACTACATACTACCGTGGATTTGACACGTTGACTTCTAACGGTACTACACGCCAATCACAAAATAAAAAAAAAACTGCAATGAAATGATTTTGAAATTATTTTACTTTTCGTACTAGAAGCGGTCTAAAATGTACTAGCGTATTTTTTGTCTCCAAATGTACTAGAAAAATACAATTGTACTAGAAATGGCAACCCTGGACACGGCTCGAATGAGGACGACGCTACAGCCGCATGTAAAGGTAGTGGGAGGTGATAAGTAAAGTCTCCAAAAGTCAAGCCCGAATGAATAGGCGCTTCGAAGCCGCGTATGGCAGATCGAATTACGGCGCTGCAAACATTATTTCTTCGATATAGCGAGAATATTTTGATTAACTTTATCACATTTTATTTTGTTATTTGCTGTATTTTTGACCACATGATATAATTTAAAAAGAAAAAAACGAAAACATTCGTTTAAATAAAACTCGTTATATCTATGCATCACGCAGCCGTAAACAGCACTGGATCTGTGATCCAGCGCTGTTTACGAGCAGCATAACGAGTTTTATTTAAACGAATGTTTTCGTTTTTTTTTTTTTTAATTATATCATATGGTCAAAAATACAGCAAATAACAAAATAAAATGTGATAAAGTTGATCAAAATATTCTCGCTATATCGAAGAAATAATGTTTGCAGCGCCGTAATTCGATCTGCCATTCGCGGCTTCGAAGCGCCTATGCATTCGGGCTTGACCTTTGGAGACTTTAGTGATAACTCTATTTTCCGCACCTCTCAACTTATAAGACCCGTATGACACGATACGAAATTTTATATAAAATTTTACGAAAACATTTTTTTTTTAATATTTATGTCGTAGCAAATACAATTGGCGTCACTGAGATACATATAACACCAGGGTTGCCAACTGTACGGTAATTATCGTACGGGTACGGTAATTTTTTGAAATGTACGGTATACGGTCCAAACACATTACCGTACATCAAATGTACGGTAATTTGAATACAAAAATTTATTATTAAATGTTTTATAATTTGTAGTTGCTTAATTTTTACCTATTATGTCAAGTTATTGTCTGTTTCAAAATTTAAAAAACCACCACCTGTTGAATTATGTTGCCAAAAAACAAAATTCCTAGATGCATTTTGGTTGGTACTTCACACAATGTCGCTATAATTTATGCACGTCAGTAGTTTGGCGTCAAAATTTAAAGCGTCATATTAATATGTACAGTATGAGCATAAATGTTTGAGGACAAGTTGAATTTCCCGCCTTCCAATATTTTTCTTAAGTTGGTCAAATGCATAGGTTGCAAAAAAAAATAGGCAAGTAATTTGTTTATTTTAAATACAAGAAGCGGCAATAACTACTGACAGGTACATTAGGCAAACGCACCCCATTTTGTCTTATAAATTCTTGGAACCGGCTGCAAAATTTACACAGGCGACACTGAACAAAAATTAATTTTTCAGGACGGCCACACACAAAGAGTAAAAATTACTAGATAGAGTCGCGGGAAATTCAACTTGTCCTCAAACATTTATGCTCATACTGTATTTAATTTGCCTAAAAGCTTACGAGACTGCGAAAACGCAAAAATGTTTCAAGACACGCAGTTAAAATTTTCTTCCCCCTAAATATGACACTAGTTAATAAAAATTGTTAAATGAGAAGCCTTCTTTACTACAAAGTATCTAATCAGATATTTCTAAACCGGTTTCACCAAACAGGCATCATCAGTAGAACAATTATAACAAAATTTTTTCTCAACCTTCAAATAAAAATTAAAGATAATATAATACAAAGGGTGCGTTTCATTTGCGCGCTTACATGCTTTGAGCGCTCATAAGCAGTGCTTAAACCATTCCCTTTGGCTTTGCAAACGCTTACAAAGCTCCAGCTGACGAAATGGTAACGTCATTATAACGTCATAGTCTTCGCTCACAATCGCTTATTCCATCGAGGTAGGGCAGCAAAAGCGTAAGCGCTTATGTTCCAAACGGAATGTATGAGATGCGTACGAGGAGCTCAGCTGATCATAGTCACGTTATAAACAAAGATTACACATTAAAAATAGCTGCAGCAGCTATGCTTGTAATAATTTCACTATTGAAGATATATTTTTAAGGTTATGAATTCGTTGTGCAAACAATAGTCAAAAGAAACACCTCTGTGTGTAATGACTTAAGCGACTGGACGCCAAATGAAACAACAGAAAATAGCGCTTGTAAGTAGTGATGCCGATTCTTTAATCGATTAGTTGAGAATCGATTATTCCCAGAATTTTGTATCGATTATTAATCGTATTTTTAAGACTTAGATTTAAATCGCAATCGATTCTTAAAAGTCGATAATCGGTGAATTCGATTCTTTTTATTAAAGTTACCCACAAACTTGTAAAATGTAATTTTTTTAACATCTTGAATTTAAGTTGGCTGTAACAAAAAGTATGATTTGGACGTGAAGCCTTGCAAATCGCGCAACCATGCAACTTAGGTGGGACACTACTCTAATTTGATCCACCATAAGAACGCACAAAACCAATAAAGATGGGTTTCCTCATTGTCTACTGTCTGTCAACATATTTTAAAAGGAGTTACATATACACATTAAATATCTCTTAGGCCCGGTATTATAAAAGCAAGTTAACTCTAACTCTCAGTTTATTGCCATAACAACAATTGTGTCCACAATTGTTACCATGGGAATAAACCGATGGTTAAAGCTAACTTGCCTTTGTAATACCGGCCCTTAAACTACGTAAGCTATAGTTCCGTTCAAATTGATTGGCATCCCAGTAGGCGAGGACTGAGTGAATCGGGCTTTATCCCATGTCAAAAAAGTTACTAGAATATATTGTGAAATTACCATTAAATTATTTTGAGGTTATGTTGTCACGCAAAAATAAAAGAACTTTTAGAAATTAGTTAAAGGCGATGGTTTCTGTACGAAAATGCATTGACAAGGAGAAGAATATTAAATATTACGAGATTCCTACTTTTTCTACGATTAAAACTAAACAATTTGAAATTTTCTGTGTTGGAATGGTCACATTTCGGAATTCACTGCAAATCCATTGCAAATCTACCGGTTACTTGCACTGATAGAAAATTAGATTAGTGCCAATGCACATGTCCTCTAAGTGTAGGCTTACCATAATCATGAAGCTTTAAACTGGGACAGAAGTGTGAAACAAGATAGGGCAAAGAGAAACACATTAGGCTACTACCAAAAAATGTTTTATTATTTAAAAAAAAAGCAGATAGATAAGGTACCCAAACTACCGAAAGTCCGCTGAAGCAGAAAATTTAATTATTTTAATTATTTTTTGTACCATTCGTACTTCTCGCTGGAGTGAACGTTTTTCAACACTATCATTCTTTTTAATTTTTTCATAAAAGTCGTTCCATGTAATGCAAAAGTTTAATTTACAGTACAGTAAAGCGGAGTGTGCGGCACACCACACCTGCCCTCGCACGTCTCTATTGTTTTAAGTTTATACAACCGCTAACCGGGACAAAATACCAAATCAGCTGGGACACTGGGACCAGTGCCTGAAACCGGGATATATGGTAAGCCTATCTAAGTGCAAGGTGCATTTTTGGAAAGCGGCCATTGTCTGATGTTTAATACAAATGAGCAACATCATTCTGTTTTACTAAAATGCCACATTTCAGACAAACTAACTACATCAGCAATGGACCATAGTAACACATTTTCTTCATTCGGAATCATCTACAACCATAGTAACAATTTCTTCCTCATCCGATTCTGATTCATCCTCAATTAAACCAAAGTCATCTTCTGAGTCAGACGTATCTAAAGAAGGAGTAATTATAAATGGTGGAATATCATCAACGTCTCGGACACCCGTGTATTTTTGAAAGTCATTGGTGATTTCCTTTTCAGTATGCTGAATAAAATTAATCCATTTTTCCCGTGTGGATTTTTCAAATGCTTCGCGCCAAATTTCTACAACTCTGTCTTTCATTCCCAGTCTTGCTTGAATTCTCTGATTATAATACATTTTGCAGAAACCCCATGCTAATTCTATCGGATTATACTGACAGTTATAAGGAGGTAGACGCAACACTTCGTGACCCTCCACTTGTAATAATTGATCAATTTCATATCTCCGGAATGTTGAATTGTTTAAGAATGGCTTGACTAAATTTAAAAGTTGTTTTTTTGTAAAGCTGTTGTCAAATGGTATATCATGTTCAGTCATTACTTCTTACGTGAAGCACTAGTTGGAGGACTCTCAAGACGAACTGAATGGTATGGGGCATTATCCATGACAATGATGCTCAAGCTCCTACAAAATGTACATACATACAAACCTGAACTCAAAAAAGCAAATTTTCATTACTTACTCCAAATAAATATATCTTGAGAAAATGTGTCTTGAAACAGACAGATTTCTCGTAAATGAAATCAAATGAAACAAAGAAATGCCAAGCACAAATACACAAATTACAAAACGATTTCAATGAACGTCAAAAACAAATTGACAGCAGTAGTTCGGGATGTTTATTTATTTATCAAGGATGCATTGCTGCAAACATAAATTTGAATTTCCAACGCCTACCGAGATGCCATTCTTTTTGAATTGGAATATACGTATCTAAAAAATTAGCATCGATTATCAGGAATCGATTTATTTGAGAGGCGATTAATCGATAGCTGAGAATCGGAGAGATGAAAAAATCGATTTTTAAGAATCGATCTTCTCTATCCAATTGCGGCATCACTACTTGTAAGCGTGTGAGCGTACAAACGAAACGCACCCAAAGTGGTCAAGAATAACTGTTTGAGTTGGCTATACAGGGTGAGTTATTAAGCGCCCTTTCTTCCATAGCTCATTTATAGAACGAGATAGAATTTTTTTCTTTTACAAGGACATTTTACCTATTGAGCACTATAACATAAAATTATTTTGATACGTACAGAGTGTTACATAAAATAATGGCAGCATGCAGCGGGATTTTTTTTAATGGAACACCCAGTGTATTTTCCTACAGAAAGATATAACACTCGATCCTCTAAACAGCAGTGCATAAAATATTTATATTTATTTAACCAATTAAGAGTAAATTAATATTTTATTGAAAACGGTCTGATTTTCAACTTCTCTTAAAATACTAACTGTAAACGTATCGTTTGTCGTACGGAAATAAAAATAGGTAGTGTTATAAAGTAAAGTATAGGGAATAACCCAGATATAAACTGATTTAGTTTCATTTGTTTTTTCAAGTGTTCAAGCCTGTGTAATTGTCAGATTTTCAAATTGCCGTTATTCAATTTTTTTAAATGCAACCCCCCTATCTCTTTTCACGAATAGATAGTGTTCATGTTCCTCTTCAATTCTGTTATAGGTTTTCTGCATCTAATCCTTACAGTTTTTTTGCTATAATAAACTTTTTACATTTTTACTCTAAAATCAATATTAAAAGGTTATTTAACGTACCGTATTTTAATTTCTTTAAGACATCGCCCTCTATTTCATGAAACAGATGGATAATATCAAGTTTACAATTGATTACAAACTCTTATTACATTATAATCATCGTATTTTTATTGTAATACAGTTCTTTCACTTTGTTGTAATTAATAATGTCTTAAAATTGATTCGATGTGGTTTACAACAAATGAAAACATCAATGTTTGCAAATAATTACCTTAATGTTGTACTTAAAAAACAAATACACAAATAATAAATTAATAATCTAACAAATAAATGAAAATCGGTGAATTTCTTTTGTTCAAGTATTCAGATTTTATTAAATCAAATGTTAATGAAGACAACTGAAGCTTAGGAATTACATCGAATCAATTTTAAAGCATTCTTAATTAAAACAAAGTAAAAGAATTGTATTATAACAAAAAAACAATTATTATAATGTAATAAGAGTCTGTAATCAATTGTAAACTTGATATTATCCATCTGTTTTAAGACGCTGTCTTAAAGAAATTAAAATACGGTACATTAAATAACTTTTAATATTGATTTCAGAGCAAAAATGTAAAAAGTTTATTATAGCAAAAGAACTGTAAGGATTAGATACAGAACACCTATAACAAAATTGAAGAGGAACATGAACACTATCTATTCGTGAAAAGAGATAGGGGGGGTTGCATTTAAAAAAATTGAATAACGGCAATTTGAAATTCTGACAATTACACAGGCTTGAACATTTGAAAAAACAAATAAGACTAAAAGAATTTGTATCTAGGTTATTCCTTACACTTTAATTTATAACACTACCGATTTTTATTGCCGTACGACAAACAATACGTTTACAGTTAGTATTTCAAGAGAAGTTGAAAATCAGACCGTTTTCAATAAAATATTAATTTACTCTTAGTTGGTTAATTAAATATAAATATTTTATGCGCCACTGTTTAGAGGATCGAGTGTTATGTCTTCCTATAAGAAAATACACAGGGTATTCCATTTAAAAAAATCCTGCTACATGCTGCCATTACTTTACGTAACACTCTGTATGTACCAAAATAATTTTAGGATATAGTGCTCAATAGGTAGAATGTCCTTGTGAAAGAAAAAAATTCTATATCGTTCTATAAATGAGCTATGGAAGAAAGGGCGCTTAATAACTCACCCTGTACAATTAAGAGCATTTTTTTATTCCACTATTTGCAACACTGCAACCGGATTTATGTTTTGTTGATTTATTTGACGTAACATCAACAGCGACAAAATGGTAGGTTATGTGAATAAAAACGGCGTTTAAAATTTGGGCCGTGTTCGAAAACTCAGAGCGTTACTCTTGGGTAATATTCTTTTCTCTCTCGTATAAATCATTTTATATATTTTGCTTTTCACTTTATTCACTCTGTTGGTATAACTCTTATACATACTTCCTGTGTTTTCGAACACGCCCAGAATTTGAAATGCCAAATGGCGCTTGTAAAGTGACGGCTGTCAGTGTCAACCGGAGGTTGTACCATTTAAAAATAAAATTCAGCATTGCCAACTCAAACAGTGATTCTTGACCACTTTGTATAATACTTAAAAATAGTAAACAACTTACATTATCTTCTAAAAAACTAATAATTATAATTATAAATGTGTATAAAATATCGATGTATATGATTGAAAATTGTAAATAAATAAACTCGCTTTTCATTTAGAAGGCCTTGGTTCATACAATGTAAAAAAATAATAAAATTATCCATTTTTATTAAATTGTTTATTTAAACAACGATGTCATATACCCCCTCTTCCTTCGCCTATGTGGTACGGTAATTACAAGCCTCGTATGGAAATTTGGAGTGTGATGTACGATAATGCGCATTTCAACAGTTGGCAACCCTGTATAACACTGGAGTGCGCAGTACGAGAGCAAATTCGTGCCGGGTTCCCCCACCATTGGAGTGCAACTTGCTACTTTGCTAGTTAGTACTAGTAGGTAGGTTATTAGGGGATCGTTCTAATCGGGGTTGCAAGTTACAACTTGGTGTGATCCTATGTAACTCGTGTCTAAATAAAAACTTGGTCAAGTAGGCTATATTTAGTAATTGTGCTATGTAAATGCAATGGATAAATTCTCGATCACAACCCACTTGACCAGGTTTTTATTTAGACGCTCAATACTTACGAACATTATCGAGACTGCACAACGTTGTATCCTGTTACCACCGAACAGTGCCGAGATTGTAACTTCTTACCGGTTGCTAAGGAGGTACCATCGTTGTTAGGTTGCAAATCCGATTAGAATGACCTCCTTAGGCTATTAGGTTTTACTTAAATGTATTTTTATATTTTTATATTAATAAAAAAAGTATCTTGTTTTATTTTTAACTTTTAATACTTTTAAAAAGCGCAAAATCACTGAACTGGTTTGGAAATTTGCCCTCCGATAGTAGGGAGAACGGGAGAAGTGGTAGTGGGAGCAGCACGTTTTTGTAACAAAGCGACAAGGCGTGCATATACAAGTCAGCGCTGTAGTGTTATATTCTATCTCGATGATTGGCATTCAATTTACAGAAAATTTTGTACAAAAAACATTTTCTATAAAATTTTTTAGGATTTGTTTGAAAAATTATTTTGTGTAAACTTATTTTGTACAAAATCTACCCTGCACTTGTGCAATACATAAATAAGGTCATGCTGAATTGTGTGTTATGTTTAACCAATATACAGTGTGTCCCAGATTGAGTAGGCTACCATGGGTAACTTTCTTATTAGTGAAGATAGAGATTTGGTTAAATGGACAATATTTTGCAGTTTTATGTGCTGATTCAGATTCCGTTGAGAAAATTTGAAAATTCCGAATAGTTCAGATATTATCGCAGAAAAACTGAAAATCGCTATTTTCTTTAATGTCCAATAACTTCGCAATTATAAAAAATATGAAAAAATGTTTCGTATAAAAGTTACTATGTTTGATAAAATACAGCTGAAAATATAGTCAAAATAAAATTCAAGATGGCGGCTGTCAAGATATTGATAGCAACTTTCTTATTTTAAATGGACGCCATTTTTGTACGATTAAATAGCATTTTTTTTCTCGTTTCAACCGTGTATCACAACCCATATCTGCAACCCGCTTACTTGATTAGTAATAAGTAAAGGCAACCCGCTTACTTGATTTAAAATAAAAATATTAAATTTTTTAAATAATTTTTTATTCAGATATGGGTTGTGATACACGGTTGAAACGAGAAAAAAAATGCTATTTAATCGTACAAAAATGGCGTCCATTTAAAATAAGAAAGTTGCTATTAATATCTTGACAGCCGCCATCTTGAATTTTATTTTGACTATATTTTCAGCTGTATTTTATCAAACATAGTAACTTTTATACGAAACATTTTTTCATATTTTTTATAATTGCGAAGTTATTGGACATTAAAGAAAATAGCGATTTTCAGTTTTTCTGCGATGACATCTGAACTATTCAGAATTTTCACATTTTCTTAACGGAATCTGAATCAGCACATAAAACTGCAAAATATTGCCCATTTAACCAAATCTCTATCTTCACTAATAAGATAGTTCTACACTTTTTGACAGTACAGTAATTCAAAATGCGACAAAAATGCTACAAAATGCGACAATAATGTTAAAATGTTACGTGTTTTTGGTACATATATAACTTAAAAATATTTTTATGAAACGACTGACAGAAAGTATTACAAATTTGTAACTAAATTTAAAAAATTGTAACATATGCAACAAATTGTAAATTATTACTACTATAATCTAATAACACAAGATTTTGTTAATTTTTAAGAAATTATTTTTCTTAGTATGGGTATTGTGTTTTCATTCTTGTTACTTTCTATGACGAGCAGTGTTGGTTTTAACGGGACGGTAATCTTTTTAAACCAGTGTTTCTCAAAGTGGGCGATAACGCCCCCTTGTGGGCGCTAGAAGCCTACAGGGGGGCGGTAAAGGGCACAGAGAAAATTGGGGGAAACAAGATAAGACTCATATATGGCAGGCTATAATTTAACTAAAGTTATTAAAGTAATGATTTTAAAATTTTAGGGGGCGCTAGAAAATAATTGATTCTCAAAGTGGGCGGTAGATGAAATTAGTTTGAGAACCTATGTTTTAAACGCTTCTAGTTGTTCAAACGTTGTCATTTTTTCTATCAGCTGAAGGTGAATTACTTTTAATTTTTCTTTTTCAATGTTTAGCTGTTCCTTGCTCTTGTCTGTGATGTCAAGTTAAAATTTGAATAAGTCGTTCACGATGCAAGAAAATTACATTACTGATTCTGGATTCACTTAAGTGAAATCAAGACGAAAGGGAAAAATGGGAAGAAAAATTCAAAAAATCATTTTCTTGAGTATTGTCATTCTTGTTTCCATCTATTATTAAAACATTTTCTTCATCTGTACAAATAAAAAAGTTAAGTCAATAATTAAATTAATTAAATAACTTACTAAATACTGTAATAAAACAACCATTGCAATAACACTACGATTAGGAAATACAATCCCCGTTATTTATTTAATTTATTTAATTATTGACAACTTGACAGATGAAGAAAACGTTTTAATAATAGGTGAAAACAAGAATGACAATACTCAAGAAAATGAATGACTTATTCGAATTTTAAGTAAACCAGACATGACAGACAAGAGCAAGGAACAACTAAACAAAGAAAAATTAAAAATAATACACCTTCAGCTGATAGAAAAAATAATAACGTTTCAATAACTAGAAGCGTTTAAAAAGATTACCGCCCCGTTAGAACCATCACTGCTCGCCATAGAAAGTAGCAAGAATGAAAACACAATAACCACAAGCAGCAAAAGTACACCACATAACAAAATAATTGGTAAACAGCGACGTTTATTTTCGACGGAAAGAAAGAGTAGCGAGTGTAAACCTGCTTCGGAAGAAATGAATATCATTGGGATTAAACTCTTAAACATTTAAATTTTTATACATATTAAAAAACAATTTTGACGTATTCAATTCTAAAATAAGATGTCTTTTGATTTATCGATCGTTTTCATTTTAAATTTCCCGCTTTCGCTTACCTAACTGCGCATGCGGGAGCCATGGAGCCAAAGTGATATACGTGTTAGCAGACGCGAGTTGAGATCCTGTGCAATGTGCATTACAATCTATTTGAATCTATAGATTATAGAACAAAGTGAACAGACCTTATGTCAACAACTGCGCATGCTTACATGATAATTTTTTAGAGAAAATTATTTTAGATTGCATACAGAACTTTAAATATTTATTAAGAAAGAATTAAAAATTATTTAATAATTTTTAATGAAAAAATTTCTGTAAAATTTCTCAGAAAATTTAGTATCGTGTCATACCGGCCTTACACTGTGATATTTTTTGTACAAAATTTGTTACTAAGTGAGTGAGAAGTACCAATTCAACCAATCAACATTCACTGTGGTAGACTATCTTTTAGCGTTTTCGATTCACATGCACCAGTTGCACTCAGTGTATTTTCATGGTGATTTTCATCTTCTTTCAACCTCATGTAATAACACGAGATGAAGATACTCTGAGTGCGCACTAATGCGGTCAACGAAAACGCTGTTTCTCACTTTACAAGAAAATTATTATCAAATTTAACAAGTGTAAAATAGGGCACAAAGAAACAAATGTCTTTACAATTGTAGGCACGGGAATAAACCAAAGGTTAAAGTTAATTAGTGATGAAAGTACCGGGCCTAAATGTGTTTATTTTTTTTAACAGTTACGTAATAAATTTACAAAAATGAAACTCTTACTATTTTCGAAAAAGGACTTTTTCATTTTAATATTCTTCTGAAATTCACAAACGAAACCGAAAAACACAGCTGCCTAAATTCTAATTAACTGTTTTATGACGAGCCCTTGGTTTATGTTTAATGTTTAGAAATTGGAGTTTTAATTTGCTTCTTACATATTTTTATACCTACGATCAACTAAACTAATAAATAATGTAACTTTTTCGTCAGGTTTTTGTAAATATGTATCTATAATTTAAAATACTACGCAAGAAAACAATTGGACATTTCAACAATAAATCTGTATTTGTATTCCTTTTAACAAATGTCGTTATTAATCGCAGGAAATGTTTAGGGCGATAAATTTGCACTTCGTAGATTTTTAACACCTACTTGCATATGGAAGACTTTAGACAAAGCGAAGAAAAGAGAAATTCCTTGTCGCGCCGAATGCAACTTAACGAAGGGGGGAGGGAGCGAATCTAATAGAGGTCAATTTCGCTTGTTCCTCTTTGCGTTTGGTGACGCAAATAGCCTTAATAACGTGTTATACCTGGACAGGATGTTTCGTGCCTATTGTAGATTGTAGCATTGTAGCACATTGTTTATTGTTGAACTCGAACATGCTGAAACTTTACAATATAAGACAACCGACTGTGATCCATTTTTGAAACTAAAATTTCAGGTATGAATTTTTATTTTTATTTTAAGAAGCGATCAATATACATTGCACAATTTTATTAAAGAGCTTCTGCTGAAATTTTTATAAAATAATAAAGTCGATTTTCAGCTGGAAAAGACATGTAACATGAGCCAACAAATGAACAGTGCTAATGTACCACCAGTGCAGCATTTGCCCCCGAATTTGTCACCGACACCAACAAAGATGGGAAGCATAATACAGGGTCCGGGAACACTGAAAAAAATTTTACCGATTGTAGCTTTCTTTATGGGATTTATTACAGTGATGACGATATTGTTAATTTACATGGATAACACTGGTATTACTGCATGCAATATTTTCCTTTCATTTTCTTGTACTCTGCACCTCAAAGCTTTGTATTTATCACAGAATTTTTTTTATTTGCTACTTCATTGAATGAGCTTATAACAGAGAAGAGGAAAGTGTATGCAAATGCACTGCTCAAACAACAGACTAAATTATTAAAATAAACTAAGTACAAAATTAATTGTCCGCACACTTGCTTATGAGAGCCCAGTTGAGAATCTTAAGAAAATGACTAATAATCACTACCTACTCAGTAAATCATTCATTAGATTTAGTTGGAAATTGATACATAATGTGGTCATTTACTGACACATTGACTTGGTCTGCTATCATTTACTGGTCCATATCGCATTGAATTGCTTTTTAATTTTTTATGTAAAATTTATTTGACTAATTTGCTTAAATATATTTAAAATATAAACTTAAAATTACATTAGGCATCAAAAATAAAAGAAAAATATTGAATGATAAAATTTTCATACTTATTAATAAAATGACAAACTCCTTAAGTTATTCTACTGGTACTGGTACCGTTACCTTATGTCAAAATTGGTTATTACTTCTTTGGGTAACTGACCAAAAACTATTATCTGAACGAATCTGTTATATTAGTGAACTGTGACTAAATATCGTACAGAATTCTCTACTATCTACTCTTTCTTTAACACAAATGTATTTTATTCACTATGTTATAATATCTTGTCTTATAAACATTCTTTATTTTATTTTTGAAAAAATAAAATAGCATGAGGGGTCACTCGATATCTGGCCCTTGAATTTTTTTTTCATAGGACAATAACAAACGCAGTATTAATAATACAATAGGACCAAAGCAGACATAATTTAATGACTCACAGCTATGCATGGCCTTGTTTAATGTCCCAAGATTTGATTGACATTTAACTTATCTGATAGAGTTTGGAAACAACTTGTCAGATTCTCTATCCTTTTAACCTGGTGATCAAAAATACTTTTTTTTTTAATTAAAATTAACTTGTGTATTAGTACCACTATGTCCAAATAAATTTTTGATAAAGGTAGGTCATGATAAAACATTTGTCTCAGATTACTACAGCAATTTATTTATTTACTTGACAATTTAGGAATTGACAACTTGCTGTCCAGTTACAATTACTGTAACTTTCTCATATTAAAATATAAATGTTGTCTAGTTCTTGAGTAGTTAAGTAAAATCGAAGTTTAATTTGCCACATTTTACACCTTGACGTGTCACTAACCTCAAAAACTGTTTGGTGTTGTAGGTTACGACATACGTTTACACTTCCATGGCCTACCTTTATCAAAAATTTATTTGGACATATGGTAGTTTCATTTAGGTATACTAGTTTTTCATTTATTTTGTATTGAATGCATCAATACATGGGTAGTTATAATTTGTTTTTCATAGATGACAGGTACAATTGGAATCATAATTCATGACATAACCTTTATAGAAAAACTCATCGTGAACATTTTATTTGTGATTTTTAAGCAAAAAATAATTTACAACATCCCAGATTCACTTTTAAGTAGTAAGATTTGGATGCATTCGACGTTCATAATTTTGAAGGAGATAGATACAATGTTCTGTAAGGGTCATAAATTATTATTGCGACTGTACCTTAAGTAAAGAGTAAGGCCACACTGAAACAAGAGAAACAATAAAAAATACATAAATAATTTCAGACTTGATCAAAGTAAAGTCTGATTCACTATTGTCAACAAAGGAATTTTATTGAATTAGTTTTCTTGCAATTTCAAGTTATTTTCAGCTAGAATCGATGTTGTAACTTGTAAGTTAATTAAATAAAAACTAAATAATTCTTTCCACTATTTCTCAAAGTATGGTACATGCATACAACACTAGGAATATGAGAAAGGACTATAAGTTATATACCTACACGCCAGTCTAAATGTAATGGGACACAGAGCAACAGTGGATTCCTGACATCAAAATATTGCGTTTTCTTATTAGTTAATAAACTCACTTAACGATTTTACAGATAAAATTATTGGTACTCGGTTGCAAATAAATTTGATGAAATAAAGCACTTAGTAGGTATTGTTTCACTAAAAATATAATTTTTTCACGATCGAGAGCAAAAAGATACAAAAATCATGACAGAAATATTACATTTTCTCCCTAGAGAGAGAAATTATTTGCTCCCTAGAGAGTTTTTATTATAGAACTTGTTTACATAAAATTTTCACGGTTGTTACGTAATTAGATCTGTCAAAGGTCACTTTTTAAAATTTTCAAATTTATCACAGACTACTAATATTTAAATTGGTTAATGTCAGACCTTTTTTTTTAGTTTTAAATTTTATACGGTCGTAAAAAAAATAGTACAGTGTATCTATAAATGATTCTAACATCAAAGTAGGCATTGAATATTGCGTTGGATATTCCACCTCCTTTTGAATGTGTATTCTACTATCTGAGAAATGTCAGTGTCAACACTGTCATAAACTTGAAACTTTGAAATAAACCATTATTGCTAAAACACAACACCAGTATCTAATGTTTCAATTTGAGTTTACAACTTATTCCTTAAATTGATGATGCACCAAATAAACTTCTGAAAAAGATGTTTGATTATTTAAGAATTAAAACCGATGACGTTATCAATGTTCAGTATCGGTGGTTAGTGGCACATGGTCATTTATTTATCAGAGGTAATGCGATGTTAGAATCATTTATAGAAACCTTGTACTATGTGTTTTTTTTAAAAATGCCATAAGGGGTGGCTGTGGAAAAGAAAATTCATGTCTTAGCTCCATTCATTTACTTTAAATTTTCAGATTTGGCATGTGTTAGATGCCAAGCTACGACATGAGTTTTAATTTTCATGGCCAACCTTTATGGCATTTTTAAAAAAACACATGTTATATACACCTCAGGAGAGAATGCTATTTTTTAGCATTTACGCATTTCTCTCCCTCGATATAAAAAGTGAGCAAATAAAAATCAGATTAGAATAGACGTCTGTGATTAACTGAATTAATTAATGTAATACATTCATGGACTGTCAAGTTTATTGAGAGACATACATTTTCTTTGCACCGCCTACTCTAATCTGATTTTTATTTGCTCACCGTTTATAATATACTATTATTACTCATTAGTTGAAAACTCCTGATGATGATGAAATGCGTATCGAGTAATAAGTTATATTTTTAGTGAAACAATACAACACAAGTGCTTTAATTCATCAAATTTGATAAACTCACTTAGTCCAAAAGTTCACAAATTCTTAAAGCTTTTGACATATTAACTTAAAGATTTACAAATGAGGGTTTTCTGGGACGAGAAGTAATAATGTGGCCTTAATTTTGATGTAGCAGAGAGAGGGCGCTACGTACCCGTTTTTGCTAAGGTTACTGTATTTAGAAGGTGCTGCCATTCATTTCCGCGGCTGTCGTCCTCCAAATTAAAAAGGACGCGATGAAGATGCCATGAAACAGTAAGAAGAAAAAGGATAGATACATAACAAGTTACGGTTGCTAGGGAGTTTATGAATGAAATTGATTAACCCCAAATTAAAAGAGTAACAATACAGTAACCTTAATTGTTGCTAAGGTACTAAATCAACATACTTTGTATAGAGGTAACGCATTTAGTGACTTTTTATATCTATCTTTGTCGCAAATTATTCTCATCTAGGGATAAAAGAGCAGTTGGAAATATTATTTGAAGTTACGTTTATCAAAGTTACTATTTACAGTTGGTTCTTGTCCGATGAAATTTTGTGGGTCAAAGTTACTATCAGTAGTTAAGAAAATTGAGTTTAAATATCGCATCCCAAACTTTTTCGCATGACATTTAATGATTCCGCCTTTCTCGTAAAAGAAAAATTCTGCACTTCTTAAAATAACAACTTTTGGATTGGTAAATAACTTAACTAGACATAACCTAATACACTTTTAAATTGAAACCAGTGACATTGCGGTAAACAGAATTCCCTAAAACTGTTGTCTTCCTTATTGCACTTGCGACAATTGTATTTGTTATCTTTGTTTCTCAATCTTCTCTCGAGAGGAATGGGATTGCGTTACCTGTACGGAGTGTTGATTTAGTACCTTAATTGTTGCTAAATTTGCTGTATTGTGAAGGTAGCGCCAATTTTCTTTCTCACTCTCCTTTGCCTCTTTTAATTTGGGGTAAAACCACTTGCGACGCTATCACAAGCTGCATAGAAACAGTCACTTGTTATGTATTCATCCATTTTCTCCTTTTTAATTTCGGGGACGAAAACGCGAAATCGAATGACGGTACCTTCCCAATACAGTAACCTTAATTGTTGCTCTTAAAATGCTCTAACTTTTTTTATGAGTAGACTTTCTAGGTATTTGCTTTTATTACTTGTTCGATTTTGTCCTGCCCGAAATATAATGGATGTCTATTCGCGACCTAATTGTCGACGCGAGAGGTCTCTATTAATTACAACATAGCCGATAAAAGAGTGAACAACTGAACAACATCGCAGTTGCATTAAATATGAAATATGATTGGTGCATGTTTTCAATATTAAACCAATCCGTGAAATGTTACTCACCCCTTTGGTGGTATCAATATTGACCACCAGAGGTCGTCTACTTTGTTTGATTTTGTAAATTGGTTTTAAAAAGTTTGTGCAGGTATTTGGTGAACAATATATCTAACATCATTACAAAAGAATGTACTTCGATAAGTTTCATTTTTTCTATTAAGAAAAACACGTATTAATTTAGGAATATTACTTTTTATTTCCATAAAAAATAGATAGATTTACAAGTTTAGAAAAGTGACAGTTTTCCAGTGAGTGTAAATGTTTGAACTCACGAGTGAGCGTTAGCTCACGAGTGGATCAAATTTACACGAACATGGAAATTCACTTTTCTAACGTATAGATCATGCTATTTTTTCGTGTAGTTGACGAAAATAACGCTAAAATTATGAGAGTGTCGACGAATAAATAATAATACTTCAAGGTATGTCAAGCATTTGTTGACATAGTAATAAAACATCAATCTGTGACATCAATCAATCAATCTTCAACCTCTGATACGTCAAAATGAACGAAAAAAGGTGTTGCTAACGGAAACGTGAAGAAAAAGTGTTGCTAACAAGACAAGTCCCACTTTTCTTCACGATTTATTATTAAACATTGTGTCACTTTTCTGTCAATTACACGAAAAAATTATAAAACTTTTCACCTTAGTAGAGTGGAACGAAATTGGTGGTGAATATTAGAGCGAATTCTTTTCATTCTCCTCAACATGTTCAGTATGTTTTTATGATACGTTTTGCCCTAATTGTTGTGAACAGTGTATTTGGAACAGATGGATGTGGTGGTACCTCTCAAGAATGATCTTCAATCGCACAATTGACAAAATTTTATTTTTTTTTAGTATCTATAAAAGTTTTATGGATACCGGCAAAGGTGATTTTTGAAATAGAAAACAAAGCACCAAAATTTTCGGATCATATGTACCTTTATCTAACAACCTGTACTGATACTGTACAAAAATATATTAAAAAATTCTTCAAGATTGAAGTTGTGTCAACAACAGCATCTTTTGCATTTCAGCTTTAAGACATTATCAGTTTCGAGTGAACATGAGCCAAGACTATGAGCTTTTAGAAGTGAAACAAGATAATCCACAACTGATTGCATACATCCGACAAATGCACTTACGCCCAATTAAAGAATCAGAAAATGAAATTAATGAAAACATTTCTGATGCGCCAAGTGAAGATGTGGCATACATGTTGCAGTTATTGAATAATAAAGTGCGTATTTGTTTTTTTTTTTTTTCGTTTAATCATACTGACGTCAGTGCGTTTCAGCATGAAGGAATATTTATCGAAGCAGGTGCTTACAGCGACGGAAAGACTTCAGAAACAGCATGGTTGGAAAAAAAATTATTCTGGAAAGGACTTCTTATTCAGCCGGATCCCAGACATTACTTCAACCTGAGAAAACACAACAGAGAAAGATCACAAGCCATACATGGATGTTTAAGTCCTTCTCCGTATCCCAAAGAGGTGTGTTTTTTAAAAACTCTCACTCCATACTATGTTTTTACATCAACAGGTTTCTTTCCACCAAGAAGAAAAAGATGGCGTAAAAATAAACAGCATACACTCCAACTGCATAATCGACGATTCCGATATATTCAACACACGCGTAAAATGTTTCCCACTGTATTCGCTTTTGCTAGCCATGAATATAACCACCGTAGACTATCTAAGCCTGGAAACCGGAGGTACTGAATTGCAGGTGCTAGAAACGATTCCATTCGAGAAAGTGAAAATTGAAATGATAAACGTACATTTGTACAACAAGGACGCAGAGAAAGACACGATTAAAAAATTCTTGTCCACAAAGAACTACATGTTTATGCGAAAGATAGACAAGAGCTACATTTTCATGATAAACCACGTTAAAATCTAAAGTCATCTGATTTCATTATCATTACAAGCAATAACTTACTTAGGTGTAAACTTAGAAGACTGAAAAACGCATAATGATTACCTTAGCAGACGTAAATGTCCTCCTCATAGTTGAATTTTTTCTTTAATGTTTGCAAATCTTTCATTTAATTACTTGGAATAATTACTAAAAATGGTTACTAACACAAAAGTAGTTGCATAACATTTCAGACCATTCCCTAGTTCATATTTAGTGCCTTAAGGATTACCGATTTGTTGTGCACGTATGAACATTCCGATTCAAATCTGCATTTATATTATGTATTTGTTTACCGAAGCAAAGACCAATGTTTTTTGTACTTATCTTTTTTTACACGTTTTTAGGAACTTAATAAATTTACGTAGTTGATTATATTTTTTAAGTAAAATATGTAGGTACTTTTAATTTTTCCCTAAATCTCCTATTCAATCATTTTTCTTAATGGTAATATGTATATAAAAATATATAAAGTAAATTAAATTAATGTGATTATGCAGCTTTAGCCAGAAAGCTGATTGAAAAAAAAAATATAGTTGTAAGAAAGGTATAAGAGAAAATGTTGAAGCATAAGGATGAATACTTTCATATGTATTTCATATGTCGATTTAGATTTTGACAATGTTGCGATATTTTACTTTCATCACGAGATGTATTCACGTCCAAATTCGCACACATAAATTGTAAAACGTTTCCCTTTACTTTTAATTTTGGCTGGATTACTTTTCAAATCTGTTTCGTTAAGGTATCTGATTTGAATTGTCACAGTTTGGCGTATGTTAATATGACGTCAAATTAAATCTGTCTAATTTTACTATAATAGCCATCCTATGCCCGGTTTCTGAACGTTACATAAAGTTAACGGTCCGATAAAAGTAAACGTTGCTATGGCTACACATGTTAGAACTATAGGAATATTTTATTTTATCTATTAGTTAACTTTGTGAAACGTTTCAGAAACCCGACCCTACTAACTTAAAATAACGGCCTGTTACGATAGTAAATAGAAGATGAATGGATTACATGTATAAAATTTTGAAATAATGATAATTGAAAAATTTTATAAATTAGAAAGCACATTTCCATACATGGGCGTAGCTAGCTATGGGCAAGCCCGGGCATTTGCCCGGGGTTAATATTCGGAGCGAAAAAAAAATTAACAGTTATATTAGAAATTTTACAATAGAGACAATAGACAATTGTTGTTATGGTAATTAACTGAAGGTTAACTTTAACTTAAAGTTAACACGTGTTTGATAAACCAGGCCTAAGAAGAGTAAAAACTTGGTTGCGATCTACTATGGTCGACTATCGATTATCAGGATTATGTCTGATGAGTATTCATCGAGAGCTTTTACAGAATAATGAGCAATCAATTATAAAAGAAGTGATTGAAAGTTTTGGACATCAACAGCTTAGAAGAGTCCAATTTTCGTTTTCAAATACTTAAAAAATGTTATGCTATTTTAAAACCAATATATCTATACCTACTGCTAAACATCTGTTAATTATTATTAATAGTATTAATAATTATGTGTATAGGCATGTCGTAGTCTTATAGTGAAATACGTCAGTTCTCCAAGATCCTAGGCATTGCGCGAAGTGCCGAGCACTGGGGCATATCGTAGTTGGAAAGTTTATACACTTCGTGAACCGCCGATATCTAAACGGTAGATAGTGTATAAGCTTTCCAACTACGATATGCCTAGTGGAGTTCGGTATTTCTTGAAAAGCCTCGGTAGATAATGTACAAATATGATTTTTCATTATATGCCGGCACTTCGCGCAATGCCTAGGATTTTCAAAAACTGACGTATTTCACTAAAAGACTACGACAGGTACATATTATTTTAAATATGCCCGGGTTTAGAAAAAAGTCTGGCTACGCCCATGTTTCCATACATTTATTAATGACACGGTGAATATCAGAGAGACAAAGCATTTTCACACACTTAAAGTCACTATGAAAAACAACCTTTTTTTTTTAAATAAAATATAAAGTTACTTATTATTAAGATAGGTATTAAAACAAGTAGCATAAAAGGTTTAATTTATTTTAAAAGAGTACATAAAAGATTCATATTACAAATATCTTGTCTCAATACAAACACTACAAAACATATAAATAACAGAGAGAGAGAGAGAGAGTCAATAAAATCGAGCAACGTCATCTCCACACTGACGTACCTTATAGTAACTGAAAAAATTAAAAACACTTTTTAAGTAAGAAAAAAGAATGACTGGCGTTGGGTTCACAGCAGAAGCAGGAAATCTTTTTACACAGTTTCACATAGAAAATTTGTACATGATTTGGCACGGACTTTGGAATTTATAAATTAAAAAAAACATTAACAGTATAGTAAGACTTCTAAGTTGTTTGAAATTATAATCAAGATTGCGACTACAAAATATATTACAATCTATTTTTAATACATATTGTGGTACCGATGCTACATAAATTTATAAATTACTAATTCAAATACACAATAATATACTGTAGTTGACGGAAACTAACAGGTGATCAATATCTTTTCTAATCAAGTGAATTAATGGAAATAAAATCATGTCTTTTATTAGTTCATTATTTCAAATGCCACTTGAATTACATATTTATATTGCATTCCTATACAAAACGATAGGAATGCAATAAAAATAATTCAAATGGCATTTAAAATAATGAACCAAGCAAAGGCATAAGTTTTTTCCATAGGTCACTTGATTAGAAAAGGTATTGATCACGCGTTATAAATACAAGAATTTTTTTATTAATAAATATACATGGTGTTTCATAACAGGCGAAAAAAAAATGAAATCTCATGTATCTATATAACCTCATTTTAAGTTAAAATGAAAGAATAAAAAATATCAAATTTTGCTTAGTTTAGAACTTAAAGTCAGATAACCAGAAATAGTTATTTATGCAACTAGTGTGTAAAGTAGGTCTTTTTATTCGAGTGCGAAAATTTTCGCACTCGAGGCGTCAACCGAGTCCGCACGAGATTTAAAAAAATACGTTTACACACGTATTGTATACAATATTTTTTCTACAACCGAACAGATTTTTTATTTGTAAATGAATTATTTCAGTTTTATATTTTCACACTCAGATAACTTCGAAACTAAAGTAGGGAATACACGATCCAACATGTCTTAAAACATGTACGCGCGTACATATTCGCCGAACATCAACGTCAAATAGTACCATACTACACACGGTCGAACACGTCTTAAGACATCATAGTCCAGTTATCAACCAAGACGATGTCCGAAGAGTTATGTTTGGTGGCAGTGGCGGGCACCTAATAATAGGCGTCAGCTATTTGAAAGTGATAAACCTGTAGTAAATCTCCAGTTTAATAGTTCCAATTGCAGGATCTGCCACCACACATTGCCGGAAAGTTATTTATTAAAAATAATAAATTGGCTGTTTTGAGGTGCTGTCGAAAAGCTTATGCACGACGCCGACGTACTGCATTGAATAAATCCATGGCGAACATGTGCGTTTGGCAACCACACGGTCGAACATGTACGTGCAAACATCAACGCACGCATTTGTTTTCAGGAAAACCAGAAAACAAGTTCGACGGACTTTTTGTATGTGCGTACACGCACGTTGATGTTCGGCGAACATGTACTCGCGTACATGTGTTAAGACGTGGGATCGTGTATTCCCTGCTTTAGGAAAATTTGAATTTTTTTTATTCTTTCATTTTAACGTAAAAAAGATTCTGTCCATGTGATTTAATTTTTTTCACCTGTTATGAAACTCCCTCTATTTCATGCCTTTACTAATATCAAATTTTACTTAATTTTATTTTGATGTGAATTTATTATAAAGCCTCAATAACACTTACTGACATGTTCATTACGGTTTGCACCTATCTTTCTTCAAACTCTCATACTTAAGAATTTGAGTGTAATTGGGGCAGTTACATTGGCAAAATAATTTTTTAAACAATTCACTGAAAAGGTATTAGAAAAAGCTTTTGATTTTAAAAACCATGTATTTATAAGAAGCATATTATATAAAGCAAAGCAGATGAATGTTAAGTTTGAACTGTGTGTTATTTCTCTTATTTTCATCGAACTTGATTTAACATAAATAGTTCAACATGAAGAAAATAAAAGTGAATGTTTTCACGAACGATAAGATTTCCAAAGCAAAACAACTGGACTTGGTAACTCAAATCATTTACTTCTGTACTTTTAAAAACGTGTTTTCTGTGGATAGAAAACAACATGTAAACGTATTATGTAATTAATACCTAACAGTGGTGTGAGTATATAATTTGTCTCTAAATTGAGTTTACAAGAGGGAAAAATAATTATTTTTAATTTTACAAAAAAGTGCCAAAGGGAAAAAAATTGTTAGCGGGTGCCAGCGGCGTCGTTGAAATTTATCATTTCATTTTCGTCGTTGTACGTGATATTTTCGGTTTTTGTATTTCATTTTATTTTTAGAGTACAGTTACCGTTTTGCAGAATTGTCTTAGCACTCAAATTGAATTTCTTTTCAATGACATACATTTAATTTATTATTATTTATGTAAATCATCCATTTCTGTTCCTGATGCTAGAAGTGTCACCTATGGTTATGGTGGACTGATAACGCGCTCTGCGCTTGCCTTACGTTGACTTTGACATCACAATGCTTGTCTCTGGTTATAACGAACAAATCTGTAATTAAAACTTCAACATTAATACAATGTGTTCTTAAAATAACGTTTTTTGATTTCATTATTTTTCTCATAATTAAAACATTTTTATAGTAATTGGCTTTGACTGGAAAATGTGAAATGATAGAGCTTTTCTTTTGCTCAAAGTGATCGAATCAAAGCTATAAATTTTCAGCGAATCATGTTCTCTTGAACTGTGATTCATTCCGCCTGCTCATAAATTTGTAATATGTTCGGTAATCCCCTTTCCCTTCTGCATCACAAAATTTTTATGTTTGTTATGATTCGATCATATTAATCGAATCTTAAATTAATGTTAGTAAGTTTTATTGAAACTATCGTTACACTTTATCATACACTTTAGGTATTTTAATCATGATACAAAAAGTGCTGTTCTTTCATTCTATTAGTTTTCTGATACCTGCTAAATGTTCTGTATTTAGTTTAATTCAATCAGACTGAGCAAAAGGAAGGCCCTAATAATTTAAAGTCAGATAAAATTGAAAGTCAAATTAAATAAATAACAGAAGAGTGAGATTCTTTGCGAAAAATGTTAAAGTTGCAACAATGATACAAAGATAAAAGTTACTGTTACATAACAGAAGAATTTATTATATCTTTAACAAGAAATTTGTAACAGTTATAAGGAGCTACGTAAACTTGAATTTTGTATTGGAAGTGCTGGCTTAATTGAATAATTGAAAATGTTGATTTTGTTTTAGTTTTTTTCGATTTTAAGAACACACTGTATTAATGTTGAAGTTTTAATTACAGATATGTTCGTTATAAAACAAGCAATTTTTTTTCCTTTACCATTTTTTGGTAAAATTGAAAATAAAATTCTTTTCCCTCTTGTAAACTCAATCCAGGGACAACTGTATAATGTCTTTTCTTAATATCAACATAAAAAAGATAATGAATACTGTCAGGCTATGATTACATTATCAGAAACAATACTAGCATACATAATCACATCTCCAGCTCAACTTATACAACATATACATTTACAAAATTGTAATGAGGGTTCAAGAGTAACAATCATGAAGTTGGTTGTGATTTTTCAATTGAATCTGAGTTCACGGTTTTATTTTTTGACCAACAATAATCAATAAATTATTTATTAAATTTGCAACAGTATATAGTTAAGATGAATGAAAAATTTAAACTGCTATCTGACTTTCATACTTGAGCATAAACAGTTCAGAAATGTAAATAAAGATATGGAAATTGATTGCTATACTATGAAAAAAAGAATGATTTATAACAAATCCTGCTAGAAAGTGTAAATGTGTTCAATTTAATAATATTTTCAAACTAGTTTAAAAAGAAGTTAATTATACTAAAAAGTTAAAATATTTATAATAACAAAATGCTTTAAATCAATACTCATATTAAAATATGTATACGTATTAAGTGAATAAATAAAACTTGGACCTAGGCCCTGGGAAATTCATAATCTACGGCATAGACAAATGATAACTAGTTTCTAAATGTACACACGCAGTATAAAAGGAATTTGGATAATTTATCACATACACTTTATCTGTATTACTTTGAGAGATTTTTAGAGTCAGTCGTAAAAACTACAAACACTTCACATTCACATTAACAACATTAAAATGGCAGGACAATTTACAAATACACGCTAGGCCCCAAGACCTTCAGGGCAATATTTCAACTAACCCACCTTGACTTCTGCAAGTCTATTTGGCTCTCCAAAGTTTTTGCCAAATAAATCACAAATAACTGAGACAAAGCTACACCTAATGCTATACCCGCGATGGTGTACAAGTTCCTTTCAGCCCAAGAGCGAACGATTTCAATGCAACCCGATGTCCATACCTTCTTTGCTGCTTCTGCTACCTGAAATTTCGAAAATAATATGAAAGGAAGCACCACCTTTAAATTGTAACTTACTGATAAAGTTTGCACTTTATAGCCACACATAATATTGACCAATCCAGAACTGATGCTTGTTGCGTTAATACAACACGAAAATGGGACTCCACAATGCTCAACACTCGGAGATGTGCAATTAAAGTATTCGTTTTTTGACCAATCCATGTACCCCTCTGAGCTAAGTCCACAACAACGAAACTAAAAACTCATTTTCTTTACTTTCATAACCAACACCGTAATATCCAGAAAGTAAAAGGACCACACCCAAATTCCGTAGTAAGTTAACAAAACATACCTCTTGTTGAGCAAAATCAATAAAATTCTGTAAATCAGGATCATCCCTGTACGTGTGAATAATTTTATCAGTAAAGTTTTCCTCCAACAGAGATTGCATTGAATGTGGGAACACAAATCCCATAATCGCAATTCCCATTTCCAAGAGAAAGAAAATTAGCAAACAAAGGGAGTACTAAAAAGAAATGAAGCTGAATTTAAGGTTTCTCATATAAATCGAGAGCATACAAATTTAAGTAAGCAAGTATTTTCCCTGAGTGCACCGACGCAACCGGCAAAGCTAACAATAAAAACCACTCCGCCCATTATCACCATGACTAACGAAACGTTCAAAATGACATCGTATACTGTTTCCAATTTCACCCATCCTGTCAACTGCCATTTATCAACGAACGCATACAAACCTATTCCAATTAAAAGTCCTCCGAATAACTATAAACAAAGGCAAATTAGTCAGCTGTACCATACTGTAAATATATATACTTACCCAAAACACAAAATTAAGTATAAATATTAGATACTTAACACACGAACTTACGTAGGTAAAATTACTGTGATTTGGTCTGGGTCTGTGCATTTTGAGATATTTTAGAGAGCTTTTGATAATGGATACTTCCTCGATTCTCTTTCAAGTTAAATTAAGCACTCCCAATCTAGTAAAATCTCTTCGTAGTGACTCACTTTTAACACATGCATTTCACTCTTAATACATTTCGTCTTAAACGTTTTTGTTTACGTATTAAATTTTCAACCATAGCTTTTCAATTCATCAATTCCTGTCAATGGCGAATTACAGGATTTGTCACAAACTTCACTTCACAATTTTTCAAATGTTGCCAACATTGAAAATATTTCTTCCTCTTCTTCTTCTTATTTTGGCATTTGGTTATAAAACCATGGGCCAGACACTCAAGTTGTCAGTACTTGCTTTTCTTCTTTTTTTCTCTCAATAATTTAAATTCATAATTTAAATTTAGATTGTGTTATAAACAAAATTATTTCTTTGATTCTGTCTAAATTTAAATTTGATAGAATATAGGGACCGTGCACATGCGATGACAGCGCCACCAATGGCCATATTTTTGCATAAGTGGTATGAAAACCATGGCCAGCAACATTAACATTCACTGACGTGTATGTATGGCCGTGTCAATTCGCCTAAAAATCGGTTCCGGAAAGCATGCCATGGAGTACTCCCCTCAGCGCTCTCTATTAAAGATACTACAGAACTACTGACAGTAACTTAATGGCAACTGCAATTACTTAAAAACTCACAAGAGGCGCTGAGTGGAGTACCGTCAAAATTTTTAAAAGTCGAATTGAAACGGCCATACATACACGTCAGTGAATGTTAATGGAGTTGGCCATGATGAAAACACGAGTGACAGTATGATGACAGTTCAAATGTACATCTGTCATTTCAAATGCCCAGTGTGCATTTGAACTTGAATTTTGTAATTAATTTCATACCAGAAGATCAAATAGTTATTATGTACTACAACTGTAAATTGTCATAAGAGTTATAGTAACAAGAAGAATGTTAAACTTTACAATTATCCAGACAGTAGCAAGAAAATATATATGGATTGAAACATTTAAGTTTGTATGCTGTTTTGAAAGTGATTCATAGATTTCAATATCGATTAATCATTAAGTACAACGTACTCTATTCGAAAAATGTGCAGGAGACTCAGATGAAATGAAAGTTTGAAGAATTTCATGAGAAGTCGGAAAGCAAGTCAACAAATGTAGGCCAGTTTCAAATGCGGTTGATGATTAACAGATGGTTAGTCTTGGTATTGTGAATACATTTACGGTCAGGATACTGATGGTATGCGTTTCATGTGAAGAAGTCAATATAAACAATAGCCCCAACCGATCATCAGACCGACTTCATGTCAAATGCATGTGGAACATATTTTATACTATTTAACTGGAATACTTTGTGTTAATTGTATTAAAAGACTGATTATATTAGTGATGTTTGCATAAATTTTGCATATTTAGAAATTGTACTGATCATCAAACAATAAAACTTGTTGCAAGATTTGAGTAAATTTAGAAAAAGCCCTAAATATTTTTAATACAATTACAAGAAATAACAACAAATCTGCGCACAACCAAAAATTTTATTGACCATCAATGCCATGCAAAATTTCTTCCGCAAATACCAAAATTTTCGCTTGGCTATTGAAGTTATGCATAGGATGACTGCGCCTGATGGCTGGCCACTACCAGCTTGTCGTCCACTTACATAAATAAGATTTTAAAATATATTTCAACATCCATTGTAATTGCAAAATTAAAAATTACAGAGTGACGTTAATAACGTCGCTTCAACGTGTCACAGGTGTATTAACCTAAAAACAATGTTTTCATACCACTAATGCATAAATCACCGCCAGGCGTCGCTGAACGCAGGCATGTGCACGGTCCCTATATGTAGCATTTAAAGGAGCCGCTAGCCGAGTCATCAAGCTGGTTTTCTAAATCAGTTGTCAGTTTCATGCGATGTTATGTTAATTTTAGTTACAAAACGTCATTCCTTTAAGAGTCTATTCATTTTAAAATTAATTCAGTTCAAAATCAAATCGATTTGAGTGAAGTGAATAGGTTTGTTCCAGCAATAGTTCGTAACTAGTTCGAAACCGTCAAAAGCATGCAGTCATCAAACGTGTACATTTGACTGCGCCGTTAAAATTATTCATTACTTCGGTGGGCAACTGTTTTTAACGGTTTCGAACTAGTCAGAAGATGCTGCTGGAACAAACCTAATGTAAATGGAGGACGGCTATATGTAGTTTTTTGCGATTTTTACACTACGGTACGCAACACATTACAATTTATATGAAGCCATAAGCGTAAATAAAACACTTTTGTCCAACAGTTGCATGTTTTTAGGTGTTTTTTGTAATAGCATATTCTTAAGTTGTCATTATTTGACGGTTTTCAGTGTTTAATATGTGTCATTATTTAAAAGTGTGAAATAAAGAAGTTACTATAAAATAAAAAAATAACTATAAAATAAAAAAGTCACCAGAACAAAAGTTTTATTAATATTTAACATCGCAGATTCAGTTACGGTCGTCACTCGATTTTTCCGACACCATGCCAGTTCGTATTCGACTTCATAAATTTTTCGTGATTTAGCCGGCAATAATTCCAAACTTGCGACTTTCGCTTTTTCCTTAATTTCTGGCGGAGTACCAAAGATATCTTCAACTTCGTTACTGCTAATAAACTGATTTTCGCTCACTTTTATAGTTTTTAGCGAAACTAAATTTCAAAATGACGTTTTCAAAATAAATTTGATTAATAACAACCAGAAAACAACTTGCTTTACCTTGGAAACCAGAAATTACAACAGAGGCCCGTTCAAGAATAACGCTCTGACTAAAAAGAGTGCGCTCTGGGTAATGTTCTTTCTCTCTCGTGTAAGTGATTTTGTGCATTTTGCTTTTCATTTTAAACGCCCAAAGTGTTCTGGCGATACAGTTCCTGAACGGGCCCCTGTACTAGTGAACTGTGAACTGCCCCTGTACTAGTGAACTGTGAACTGCCCCTGTACTAGTGAACTGTGACGTTTTTCTTTCGAAGTTTATTTTGAATCTGTTCAGCTTAAGAATATGGTATTACAAAAAATTATGTATCTATATAACTCGTAACTAAACGGTACTTTTTTCACTCGTGAGCTGTAGGCTAAACGGCCCACTCGTGAAAAAAAAGCACCTCTTTAGCCACTCGTTATACACAGTTGGTCTTACTAAGACTAGGTATACGGTTAATTGTGAGTAAATGAAGGAGAGGCTCATTGAAACTTGTGTGGAAATGAAATAGAGATATTACAATGTTGCGTGCGAAGGTAGGAATGCCGCAGCCGGAGCGTGGCCCGCGTTATCAATCGGCAACGTCGATTGATGTAGCTATTTCGTTTACTCATGCGCTTTCTACTATTCTATCCTTCATTTACTCATGATAAACGCATAGCCAGGTGGTGCTCAGGCCGACCCAGTATAATAGTTATTTACGAACCGAGTGCGGGAACACGTTTTTCCCGCGTGAGCGCAGTTTTTCATATGCGCGAACGCGGGATATTGCCTGCGTTCAGCCTGGCAGAAAGCTACGTAGCGCTTCGCGTGCGCCACGTAGCATGACGTCATATATGTGTTCAAGCCGAAGCTAAACTTCTGCTAAGGAACAGCGATAAACCTAGCGGCTGCCATGTTTTAAATCGCTTTACGGAATAAAACCAAGAATCCGTTCAGCCAGTTCTCAATTATCTAATACGCTACAAATTAGCGCTCTACTATGTAGCAATAGCGATATGTAAGCGCTATCTTTGGCGGAACGCAGCCAATGATTCCCGCAAGAGTTTCGTATTATATTTTTTGAAACGAATATAAAAATTTAATTGGAAATATTTTCATATAATTTCATGTCATGGCAAACCAAAAATGTAAAATTAAGCAAGCCACGCTGTCATGATGCTGTCAAATTTATTGGAATTTTTTGACGATTTCTCCCTTTTCCGGGCCTATTAATGAATGAAAGTTGTTGTAAAATGGTATTTATAAACTAGATTTTATTATTATCAACACTGATTTATTTAAGAATGCTCCAAAGGGCCAGTGTTTTTGGCGTTGTTTCCTGATCTACTCGACCGGGAAACAGTGTTTCCCGGTTGACTATTTCGTGCGTAAAACAGTAACTAGAGGGCAATGAGGTCAAAAAACACTATTTTACGTTCGTTTTGAGTGACTAAAATCCTTCGACCATACATTCCTAGACTGAGTATGCTTGCAGTTTGTTTACAGCCAACATAACAAGTTGGGGTAAGGGGAATGTGCAACTGCAAGCAAAACCCGACCTTAGAAGATTCCGCAAAATACGACGTTTTCATTGGCTAGTTTACCAGAACCCTCTAATATATCGTGTCTTTTCGTTTCATTTCGACACTAGTGGCAGTTGTTAATGGTGTTTTCCTATATTTTCGTGTTCGAAATCGAAATTAATCATTTCGTATTGAATTTCATAAAAAAAATAATCAAACTTAAAAAAGAATGGTGAAAGTGTGTTTCGTATGTTCACGAAAGTGGGAAAAGCCTTCCCAACGTTCATATCATTTGTAAGTTCTACGTGGCATATTAATACATATTATTAATTCAAAACAAAATACATTAGCGACCCTGACAGGAATTATATTAAAAAATAATTTTAATGAATACGTAGTTTATTTAATAAAATGATTTTATTTCAACATCAATAAAATATTTACAAAGGTATTCGTTTATTTAAAACCCTTTTGTTGTTTCAGAATAAATAACAAAAATAATAATTAATATATGCCAAAATAGAAACACTCCTGAACATATTGTTTAAGAACCATAAAATTGTTAAAAAAAGGCTTCTTTGCATATTTTTATTAAGTATTTATGTTAATTAAAATTGCTCCCTAATGACACTCCGCCTCTGCCGACGTTCCTTTGTAAACAGTAAACCCCTTACCCTCCTTCCGTTGATGTTGGCAGAATTTTGCTACCTACGTTTGAGTGACATACTTCGTCTAGGGGTGTATGGTCGAAGCTAAAATCAAATTTCAATCACTAGCGCAAAATTGCTCCCTAATGACACTCCGCCTCTGCCGACGTTCCTTTGTAAACAGTAAACCCCTTACCCTCCTTCCGTTGATGTTGGCAGAATTTTGCTACCTACGTTTGAGTGACATACTTCGTCTAGGGGTGTATGGTCGAAGCTAAAATCAAATTTCAATCACTAGCGAAAAATGTGCACAATCAACAACTATCCATGACGACCGACCATGACTGCTTGACGTTTTAAGTAATGTCAGTTCAAAAATATCTTTTCAAGATTCTTTGTTGTTAAAAAATGCAACTGTTGGGGCTTAAAGGTATGCTCTTGCGCATCGACTACGTCATCCAAAAGCCCCGCGAATTCGTCCTAAAATGAGAAAATAAGAAAAAAAATTCGCACATTTAATGAGATCGGAGACCTAACTAAAGCATTAAACTGATAATAAAATACATACAAGTACATTTATTAATTTTGTTTCTTTCAATTATAGCACACAAAGTTTGATTTTTGTCATCCAGTGACGCTATGCGCAAACGAAACGTAAACTCGACTGTTTATAGCTGCTTTCCCGTTACGCACCTTGTGCACGCAAACGAGCTCAAAAGCCCAAAAATTCGCGAAGCGCACTTTCCAATTGACGTTTCAATGCCTGCGTTCAGCCTGGCAGAAAGCTTCGTAGCGCTTCGCGTGCACCACGTAGCGTGACGTCATACATGTGTTCAAGCCGAAGCTAAACTTCTGCTAAGGGAGAGCGATAAACCTAGCGGTCGCTATGTCTTAAATCCCTTTACGGAGTAAAACAAAGAATCCATTCAGCCAATTCTCAATTAGCTAATACGCTGCAAATTAGCGCTCTGCTACGTAGCAATAGCAAAATGTAAGCGCTATCTTTGGCGGAACGCAACCACTGTTCGCGTTTTACCCTCAATATGCCCTTCCCCTGCCCCCTCAAGCACCACCTATTATTTTTGTGCTCGAAGCACATGTTCCCCCACCTTGAATTCTGCCCTGATACGGTGTCTACAAGATGACTACAAAACAAATACGTGTTATTGAGAAATAATTACTGTCAAATATTTTAACAAAACACTTAATTAAACAATTTTTAAAATTCATTTTCAATTTTTGTATGTCACGCCTCTACAAATACGTTCCCGTAAGTTTGTACTCGAAGCTCATGGGTTTAAAACTCAACTGTGAGCTAACGGGAAAACGCCTATATCATGTATCATCTTTAAGGTCGTAGTATCATGACAAGAGCCGTGTTCTTTCGCTAACAACTTCAGATCATGATCCATCGATCACGATCAAGGATCAAGTAATCAAGATCCGAAATAAATCGAGAGAGCACTCACATAACCAAATATAAAATCTCCATACAAATCACGTTTCGTGAATCGGATCACTAAAACTGAGGCTGGGTCCGACTCGTGGTTAAAGTAGTCAACCCCATAGATGACTTATAATAGATATGCAACTAGCTTCAATCAAAAATTTAGTTTACGCTGCTGTCGCCTGAGCGCTAGTGGTAATTAAACGCGCTTTATTCAAAAATTACGAAATTTTAGAGGTTTCAACATTAGTTTCTAACTAATTGAAAATCGTCGAAACCAGGTGGCCACCAAAGTGGTCGGTTCCACGGATTTAACGATTTTAAATTAAGAAGAAACTGATGTTGAAAAAAACGAAATATTCAGTTGAAATCAAGAATAAGAAAATTTGTCTCGGTTTACAATATTTTGTACATTATAAAAAGAAATTGCTGTAAAAATATTTTATTATTTATTATTTAAATTTATTAAATATTTTATTAAACATTGAGGTAAAAATAAATCAGGGACACTGTTCACTTTTAGACCTATTCGGTTTCTAACACTTCATATATCATCACTAAAATGAATGTCGCAGACACTATAGTTTCGGCGTTTTTCAAATTGGATGTCTGTCCGGTTAAATGCTCTTGTCCACAAAATAAATTTCTAAAAATTGTTACTGATTAATATCATAATGCATAGTTAAGAAATATCGGGTAGGGCAGTGGTTTCATTGTCAAATTAGCTGTGATATTGAGGAAATGTGTAATATTACACATATTCTATGTGAATAAAATTAATAAAGATCATGAATTTAGCTTGTATATTCTCATCAAAAAACATAAATTTTGTCAAGACTTAGATATTTGCAAATAACTACCTTAATTACTAAAATTGATAATTGAGTTGCTCTTTTTTACGTTTAAGTGGTCACATTACAAATACATGTAATATTAGCATCGATAGTTCTTGTTGGGTCCTGCGCAGTAGGAAAGCTTTTAAAATAAAGCGTGTGCTTTGAGCGTGCTGATAAAAAAAAGTGAATGTTGTTTATTTATGTGAGTTTGATATACTTGAATGTAATGGCATTCTGATTCCATTCAATTACGAATAAAACCTTTAATTGTAAAGTTGTGTTCGTCATTTCGTAACACTAAAGAACCGAACAATTGGCGCAGTCAGTATTGAAATGGATTCAAAAATGGAAAGTATTCTGCAAAGTATGATCACGCTTTTACAAGTTCAACAAGAAGAATTGCGTCTTCTAAAAGAGCAACAAAAGGTTTCAACCTCAAGTAAACCAACATTGGACAACTTAGCTGCTCGGATTGGAACGTTTACCTTTGATTTGTCGATCGATTCTACATTCTCTCATTGGTATCAACGCCACAAGATTACCTTCTCAGAAGCATCCTCAACCCTTTTCGGTAGAACTGCAGGTGTCACTCCTACTCAATGCTCTTGGAGATCAAAAATACCGTCAACTTTGTGGTCGCATTTCACCAAATAAACCAACGGAAATGAAATTTGATGGCCTTGTTAAAATTCTGGAAGACCTGTTTTCCGATACACGCACGCTATTTCAGCGTCGTTACGATACTCTTACTGCAAAGGCAACAAACCGCAACATTGACACTGTTTTGGATGAAGTCAACCTGGAGGGAGACATATTTCAATTTGACAAATTAGATCTTAACAAATTCAAACTTCTCTTGGCCGCACTTCGAATGAATGATCCGTATTATCAACCATTTAGAGCCATTATACTCAAAGACAGTCAGTCATCAACGTTTGCTGAGATCAGGGACAAGTGTCGTTCTTATTACAACCGAGTCGTCGACACAAATGTTGAGTGTAGAACAATAAATAATACTGTGGAAGTCAACGCTGTCAACTTTAAATCAAGTAAAAATAAACCGAAGGCATACAACCAGATGGAAAAGTCTGAATCACATTCAACATCATCATGCCGAGGCTGTGGATCAACATCACACCGGTGCATCGATTGTCCACACATGCATACTACATGTAATTATTGCGAAATTGTTGGCCACTTGGCCAAAGTTTGTCGCAAAAAGAAGAAGGTCGAGAAAGAAGAAATACGTGAGGACGGAATGAGGAAGGGAGCACGAAAACAAAATACTTCAGTCAAGACTATCTACCTTCAGGACATTCACTTTACGGATGAGCATTACCGAAAATTTTTCAACGTCAACATCAATGGAATCAATGTCAGAATGCAAGCCGACACTGGCGATATTTCACCATTGGCGCGACAACTTGGAAACAAATTGGCACACCAACTTCTTGACGAGTGTCCTGCAAAAGTTCTCAATGCTGACGGAAGTAAAATCAAAACCCTAGGTACTGTGAGGTTACTTTCACTTTCAACGGAAATTCTATCACAGTCCCTATTCTGGTAATAAAAATAGTAATGCATGTCTGCTTAGTGAAAAAGTTCTTCCGGTCTTGACATCAATAAATGGACTAATGTCAACACTGTCACATTGACTGGTGTCACTGTTAATTCGCTACAATCACAGTATCCGAAATTATTTGGACAAGATGCTGGTTCCTGCACAAAGACTAAGTACATCTTCCGTCTTAAACCAGAAGCCGCGACCTGTACACTGTGCTTACCGTCCTGTCGCACTAGCTATCCAAGAAACACTGAATGCTGAATTGATCGGCTTGTCAAGAATGGTACCTTGACTCCAGTGGAATCGCCTGAATGGACCGCCCAATTGTGGTTGCCCGTCCGAGCTAATGGCAAGATCCGACTCTGTGCTGACTTTTCAACTGGGCTCAACGACGCTTACTGGACGATTATCCTATTCCAAACATAGAAGAAATTATGACCAAATTTAGTGGAAGCAAAGTTTTTAGTCAACTTGATTTCTCAGATGCATATCATCAACTGCATCTAGATGATTCAAGCCGACCGCTTACTACAATCACGACTCACCGGGACTGTTCCAGTACAATCGCTTGTATTTGGCCTCAAGCCTGCTCCGCCATTTTCCAGCGTATTTATAGAGTCTTGTCTCTGGAATCGATGGAGTAATCATATACTTGGATGACATCCTCATTATGGCACCTGATCAGGTAACACACGATCGTCGTCTACATCATGCATTGCAACGCCTCTTCAAGACTGGGGATTCCGTTACAGCAAAATAAATGTCAATTCTACATGCCTTCAGTCAAATACCTTGGTTTTGTCGTTACGGACAAAGGTGTCTCTACAGATCCAGTTCAAATACAAGCTATAAAGGAACTTCGCCAACCATCCAATCAGAAGGAGGCACGATCACTTCTTGAATGATCAATTACTACGGAAAATTCGTCCAACATGTCCATCTACTCAAAGTACCATTGGAGGAACTGCTACGAAGCACATACCATTCAAATGGACCCATCGACAAGAAAGCCTTCAGTGCACCAAACGCACTCACAGGACCCTCTCCTACTTGCACACTATGATCCACGCCAGACAGTCCTCATTTCAGCCGATGCATGTCAAACTGGCATTGGTGGTGTTTTACTCCAACGATATGCTTGACGGGTAATGAAAAGCAGTGTTCCATATGAGCAAGGCATTGACTAAATCGCAGCAAAACTACAGTCAAATCGAGAAAGAAGCCTCGCCTTGGTCACCGCTGTCGAGCGATTTCACAAGTTTGTATGGGGGCGACACTTCATTCTCCAAACTGACCACCGCCCACTACTTGCGCTTATTCAAGACTTCCAACACCAAAGGATTGAGCGAACGAACTGCTGCTCGTCCACGGCGTTGGGCACTGCTTGATTGGCTATGATTTCAGCATTGAATACATCCGAACAGAAGATTTTGGACATGTTGATGCCCTCTCGACTTAATTCAACAAACCCGTCGAGAAGCTCAGGAAAACGACATTGAAAATGTCATTGCTTCCATTCACATTGATCAAGAACTCAACGATATTACTTTGGAAGCTATGGATCAACAAAAGCTCGTAATATGCTTCGTGAAATCACCAAACAAGATTTGTCTCTCAAAAAAGTCATAGACCGAAAGTTAAAATGGATGGCACAATGAAGATAAGTCTGATCCAGAATTGGCACCCTACTACAAAGTCAGATAGCATCACCAACAGTGACGGTATATTGCTTGATGGTGAACGAGTCATCATTCCAAACAAGCTTTAATTTTGTGCTTGAGACGCTTGCATCGTGGTCATCCAGGAATCCGGACGCATGAAGAATCTGGCTCGCCATCACTTCTATTGGCCCAGAATGTCAACGAGATTGAAGATAGGGTAAAGTCCTGCTTCCAGTGTGGTCTTACCGCAGCCAACCTATTAAGGAGCCTCTACATCCGTGGCCTGATACAAAGAAGCCTTGGGATCGCATCTATATGGACTTTGGTGAACCAACAAAAGGAAAATCTTTTCGTAGTGGTCGACAGTTTTCCCGCCACATTGATGCAACTTGGGTTACCCAGCGACAGCTTCTGCTACAGTCAAATATCTCCGTATCCTTTTCCGACATCTGGGTGCACCAAGCACAATTGTCTCCTAATGGAACTCAGTTCACAGCAACAGAATTTGCTCAACTCTGTTCAGAGTTTGACGTTGTCCACCTTAGGTCACCACACGCATGCCTCAATCAAATGGCCTAGCTGAACGGATGGTACAAACCTTAAAAAAATCTTTAGACAACTCCGTGAATACCCTAGATGTAGCAGTAGCCACATACAATTATACACCGCATAGTGAACTAGATGATCACACTCCTGCTCAAGTCTTCTTTGGACGCCAAACCCGAACACCGCTTGACATTTTTAAGCCTAGTCCAACTTCAATCTGTGAATTGAGTCCAGCACAGGTCGAAATGAAGGCTCAATTTGACCATCGTCATGGTGCCCGTCGACGCAACTTCGAAGAAGGGGAGGAAGTTATGGTTGAATTGTGGGATGCCTCCCGTGTCAATGGCATCGTCGTCAAACTTGTTGGTAACACAATGGCTGAAATAAAAATAGGAGACAAGAATATTGTTCGTCATTTCAATCAAATTTGGAAACGCTATCGTGAGTTAGCCCATCGCCCAAACATAGATTTAGATGAGGAAGGACCGGTGAAAATAGTTTCCAACCAAGATCACGAAGCCGCGGAACACCCACCTACTGAAAATCTACCTGTCTTTAATGATCACAGTCGAAGTACTGATGACGATCAAAAGGCACCTCTTCCAGTTTCGGCACCGCAGAGAGATAGACCGCGTCGCCAGAGCATGACAAGTGTCAATTACCATTCACTTGCCGGATACCGTTCGTATCGCCGCAACAAAGAAACTTCGGCAGAGGAGGAAATGTTGGGTCCTGCGCAGTAGGAAAGCTTTTAAAATAAAGCGTGTGCTTTGAGCGTGCTGATAAAAAAAGTGAATGTTGTTTATTTATGTGAGTTTGATATACTTGAATGTAATGGCATTCTGATTCCATTCAATTACGAATAAAACCTTTAATTGTAAAGTTGTGTTCGTCATTTCGTAACACTAAAGAACCCAACAGTTCTTATATACAAGTAATAAAATGCAAGATTAATATAAAAGCACAAACCTCAAAATTTGCAGGAAGAACATGCATTTTCTGTTCTTTAATTGCTTGTGTTTTTACAAGTACGGACACAGCAAATAAACACCATTTTCTTAACCTAGTAACAATCACGTATAAGAAAACAGGTTATGCCGGTAAGCTTCGAATGGCGCGGGAAATTCCACGAATTTCAGCGCCTCCACCGACGTCAGTATAAACTATATAAATACAGGGCACGGCCGCCTAGATTAATGAAGCACCAGTGCTTTATACGGCCGGTCGCGTTTGAAAAAAACCTGTTCCGTGACAGTTGTCGTTAGTGTGGCTCCCTCTGCACAGATTTCACTTAAACACATACCGTTGCTATAGTTACCACATTACTTTTGACATCTAATTTTATTCGCATTATTTGTTAACACCTTTTAACACTTAATTATTCTATTTCAAATTCAAATAACAAATAACTGTAATATCTATATTATTTTTTTATCATAAAAAATGGGAAGGTTTGTATAATTAGGTAATTGTAATCCAGAAGTTACTGTTTCCTATCACAGTTTGCCTGCAGACTTTCATTTAAATTTGAAATGGAGATATTTTGACAAATTACACACATACTGGGTGTCTCATAACGTACGGAGGAGATTGAAAGGGTGAATAGAACATCAGAAAATAAGGTAACCTCATCACATAAATTTTTTTCCAAAAGTCAATAATAAAGAATTATAAGCCCTTCTGGATCCTTTAAGTTAGGGAATTAACATTTTAAATGCAGATATAAGGCATATAACCGCGCCTGTAGAACGTATTTATTAGATCCTCCCTCCTTTTTAAAGGGTAGTTTTAGGGGATAACTTTTCAGTATTTTATTCCTAACTTTTCATTTTTACATATTTAATCAAAAATTTATGAAGACAATATTTTTAGATTATTTGGCATAAGAAGGTTTCTCTTGTTGCATTTCGATCAAATCGGACCGTTTTTGAATAATCGAGGTTCATTAGTTAATATATGTCCATTGCATTTTGTTACCATAAAATATTGAAAGTAATCCCTTAAACTAGCCATTAAAAGGGAAGAAATTTCTAACAAATGCATTGGAAGTGTTCAGTTAGGTGCCTTATATCTGAGTTTCATATATTAGTTTGATAACTTAAAGGATTCAGAAATGTTGCCAAAAGAAAAATACGTTTCATCCCTCTTTCAGGGAATTATAACTCCTTATTTACTTTTTGGAAAAAACTTTCAATCTCCTCCGTACGTTATGAGACACCCACTATAATTAATTCTTTGTATTAGTAAATAGGTAAAAATAAAGCTTTTCATCCTGTAGATGCTGCACTCTTCTCAAATTATTCGCTGGTTTGCTGCAATCACTTTTCTGAAGATAGTTTTTTCTTCACGTGAAATCGAAAAATGTTAATTGCAGGGGCTGTACCTTCTATATTTAAGGTCTAATAATCGTATACACAACTGTATTATCCTTGTTTATATATATATATAAACAAGGGTATTATTAACACATTATTAACTGTATTACAAATTATTTTAGCTTCCTAACGGAAATCCAAGACTTTCTGAAAATGTAATTCCTCGAATTTCTGATGCAAGTGCAACACTTTCGTTATTTATTAACTATATTACAAAACATTTTAGCTTGGTAATGAAAACCCGAGTTTTTCTGAAAATTTATTTCCTCAAATTTCTGACGCTTCTACTCAAACTACAAACATTACAACTGCAATTAAAGATCTAGCTTATTCTTTAAAGATTGCATTACAGCAGTTACATTATATGGAAAATATATACAAATATTTCCAAAATTATGACGTAAGCAACAGAATCCCTCATCAGCGAGATACCAATTCTGCTCCATATACAGACACTTAAGATGCACGCCTATCATACTTAATTCTGCAATTTCCTCATTTTTTTGCTGATATTCACTTTAGCTCAGCAAAAGCAGACCTTGCTGGGTTAACAAAAGAGGCAGCGGAGCTCTGGTTTTCACTGCTAAGAGCACATATCTTTGCATCCAATATTTAATCTGAAACTTAAACTATTATTATATATTAACAAGAAGTTTTAGTTCAAATGCGGTTGAATCAGTTTTGCAAATATTCGGCTTCGTGGTGGTTCAAATGACTTGACAGATTGTAGAACAGCTGAGTATACACTTCGGCAAATTTTGAGAAGTGGTTTCATGAAAAATGTCACCAATAGCAAGAGCATATCTGAAATAAAATATGCCAGCACTGCAAAATTTGTAAACACTGAACATAATATTGACAAATTTAAAACCGCTATTACCTTAAATGAGGCCACTATTAAAAAACTCGAACGAATGAGTATATTTGAAGGCAGTTACACAGGTTTCCATCAAATTGAATCTGCAGCAGTTGACTTTCTTGGTGGTTATCTAATAATGAAAATTCGGGTATCTTTAAACTGTGAGACATGCCAGTTACCTTTATGAGAGAATTCCTGCGATAAAACTAACCCCTTGCTTGACTTAATTTATAATCAGGATCGTGGTAGGTTAAATTATCCCACTGAAAAATTTGTTGGCTTAGTTCAATATACATATATTACAAGTTATTTTAGAAGTCTTACCAAGTGTGCCTAAACAAGATGTGGATTCAATTTTAAAAAGAGTTTTGGCTCATATCTCGTGGTAATCCCATGTTCAAATGCAAACTCCACAGCAACACTGTTTGCAATATTGTTTTAACCAAATTAATACCCACTACTGATAAATTTCTGTAATTTGCAGACACAAAATGTAACAGTATCTATACGAGAAAAGTGAAACTCCTAAAATTAAATTGATTTATAAATTTTCCTTACCGTGTTTCATTTTCAACTTTGGAATTTCAGTTTTAGTACTATATGCAGACAAAAAATTATTCTTTTGAAAGTATTGGTACAAATTTAACAACATAATGCCACATAACATAACACCTAGGTTTGAAAATAACTTGACATTCTTGATTTGGATATTATTTACTTATGGTTATTGATTGTGCATCCGTAAATTTAAATTATTATAACACAAAAGTAAAGGATCAACACCTTGTTGACATTTGCGATTGAGGTTATGCACTATTGACAGATGTCTGTAGTGTGGCTCCCTCTTCGGAACGGAAAAATCGCTCTGAACTGAGAACGCGACCGGCCGGATAAGCACTGAGTGCTTCATTAATCCAGGCGGCCGTGATACAGGGATATCCACATAAACCGTTCGTTAAAAGTTTTCAAGGTTGCAGTTCACGTAGATATTTCAAATTTAAGGAGTAAGGGTTTTCCGTAGAGATCTCTTTAAATAAAATAAAATTGTCTTTGTACCACTTCCGGTTGTACCGGAAGTCGCTATCAACTCGCTTATTTTAAATGGAATGCTATATTTTTTATCACGTTTTTGAATTCTACATGTAAAAATATGTTATGTTGCAATACATTTCCTTATCTCTAAAATGCATCATTTTTGAGATATATTGAAATTTCTTAAAAATTTGGATTCTGCAATCTGATTTTCAAAAAATTATAACACAGCTACGATTGAAGCAATTTTATTTGTAATAGCTAATATTGTAGTTGAAGCTTTAAGGTTCTTAAAAATTCCATCAGCATAATCTATTAAGCTACGGGGTGTCTAAAACGCACCGCTCCACTCGAAGATATTCAAACACAGAAAAATACTTTTTTTCAAATGGAACGACCAATATTTTAATACACCATCGTATGTGGAATTAAATGCTGTGTCGAACTATACTAGTATTCCCTATACCTAACTTTAACAGTTTTTCAGTTATAAGATATTTTTGGTTTAATACATAAAAATTTACATTTATTAGGTTAAATATTTCTAATTTTGTTGATATAGTTATGAAAACAACAAACAATTGCATTTAACGTTTCCTGTTACTACAAATTTTAAGCAAAAGCAAAAAAAAGTTGAGAATCAAAATCAAAATTATTGAAACGCTGATATTTTAAATCTGTTTTTTAAATTCATGAAGAATGATCTAAAATTGTTCAGAGCAGAGAATGTGTGTTCAATAAAATGTACCCCTCTCGTCTCCTATGAATAAAACACAGTTTGGAAAGTTTGAACCTAACTTTATACAATTTGGAAAAATAAAATGTACGAAGATCAGTAACAAATAACGAAGATAATTAGACAATGGTTTTAAAACACTTTCACGCTAATCCAGAGAATTGCAAACTAGCAGCTATTTTATTCTTCAATTTAAAGTAATGAAATTCATACTTTTTCGTTTTATAAGATCATAAGCGTCCTAAGAGAAGGATGATTAAAGAACTATTAAAATTTGTGAATTTCCACTTGACAAATTCTATTTTCTTTGGTTGACTACAAAATTTGTAGTAACAGTAATCATTGTTATAATTTCCATGCTATCTTAATAAAATTAAAAATATTTGACCTATTAAAATTGTAATTTTCTATGAATTAAATCGAAAATGTTTCATAACTCAAAAACTATTAAAGTTAGGTATAGGGAATGCTAGTACAGTTCGACGCAGCATTTGATTCCACATACAATGGTGCATTAAAATATCGGTAATTCCATTTGAAAAATAGTATATTGTAAACCGAGGCGGTAAAGTGCTTGTTTTCCAGGTCGAGAGAAGATATGGACAGGCGAGGCGAGAAGCCGAGCCTGGCCACACTTCTCGAGACCTCGAAAATTGCTTTACCGCCATGGTTTACATATTTTTTTTTTCCTACACAACATTATAATTAATTTTGTTAATATCACACAAACGATCTTTTTCTCAAAGTAAAAATATTAAAATTGAGTTACTTTTAAATTATTATAGATGTTTTAAACGCAGTGTTACGTGTAGTAGCATGGCCTAGCGGTCAAGCCGGTGGTTTAATACACCAGTCTCTTTGGAGGCATGGGTTCGAGTCCCACCGCTGCCGAGTTTTTTTTTCTTGATAATTTTAATCCTTTTTAAAACCAAATACCAGTGGAATTAAATAAAAAAAACTTAGTTTGTTAATTTTTTGATGTCGATGAGAGCGCATTCCTGAAATTATTGTCGCGCCACCTAGTGGTGAAGCCTCGTAAATTATTTTCTCGGCTAGGCATTTATGTTCATTTTGCCGGGCTAGCCGTGGAAACGTTCGCTTTCTCCTCTCTGATGAGCCGGTAAAATGGAATTTTCTACTAGTGTAGGAAAAAAAAGTATTTTTCTGTGTTTGAATATCTTCGAGTGGAGCGGTGCGTTTTAGACACCCCGTAGCTTAATAGATTATGCTGATGGAATTTTTAAGAACCTTAAAGCTTCAACTACAATATTAGCTATTACAAATAAAATTGCTTCAATCGTAGCTGTGTTATAATTTTTTGAAAATCAGATTGCAGAATCCAAATTTTTAAGAAATTTCAATATATCTCAAAAATGATGCATTTTAGAGATAAGGAAATGTATTGCAACATAACATATTTTTACATGTAGAATTCAAAAACGTGATAAAAAATATAGCATTCCATTTAAAATAAGCGAGTTGATAGCGACTTCCGGTATAACCGGAAGTGATACAAAGACAATTTTATTTTATTTAAAGAGATCTCTACGGAAAACCCTTGCTCCTTAAATTTGAAATATCTACGTGAACTGCAACCTTGAAAACTTTTAACGAACGGTTTATGTGGATATCCCTGTATATAATACATTTTTGCTTAAGATTAGAGGCACAGTCTACACTGTAGACTGTGTTACAGGCCCTGAGTCAACCCATGGCGAACCATCTGTCGGACGGTCGAGTGGTTACGTTTTAAAATGCGACCACGGCGCCCATGGTCTAACCAGGATAAGGTACTAAATCAACAATCCGTACAAGTAACGCAATCCCATTCCTCTCGTGAGAGGATTGAGAAACAAAGATAACAAATATAATTGTCGCAAGTGCAATAAGAAAGACAACAGTTTTGGAGCGTTGAGCGCGTCAAAACGTCGGGCGTACTGAACCCTCATTGGTTCTTGCTCTCTACGTAACGAGCACTAACCAATGAGAGTACAGCACGCCCGGCGTTTTGACGCGCTCAACGCTCCATGTAAATCCAGCTTAACTTTGACAAACATCACTTCAAATAATATTTCCAACTGTTTTTTATCCCTAGATGAGAGGAATGTGCGACAAAGATAGATATAAAAAAGTCACTAAATGCGTTAAGCTGGATTTACATGGAGCGTTGAGCGCGTCAAAACGCCGGGTGTACTGTACTCTCATTGGTTAGTGCTCGGTACGTAGAGAGCAACAACCAATGAGGGTTCAGTACGCCCGACGTTTTGAGGCGCTCAACGCTCCATGTAAATCCAGCTTTAGAGTGAAATCAATTAGAGAAGAACCGATGTGTCATCCAAATTTGTTAGTTCTCACCACAAGTTCTCACGTCAGAAACTGCTGATGAGACAAACTTTATAGCAAACAATGAAACTACATAATGATTACAATTCGCGTGGAGTAAGAAACACCAAAACACCTCTTTCTTATCGCAAAGACTTGTACGAACGTATTACGTGTGAGGGTCTTCTCTATTTAATTTACCTCTACCTCTATACGGAGTATGTTGATTTAGTACCTTAGACCAGGGGCCTTATTCTCGAACACTGATGGCCGTATGCACAGACAAATCTCAAGGTGGACTTGATACTTAAAGCTAACTTCATATCAAACTGTTCGCCGTATAGTTACATTGTTCAAAGTAACAGAAGCATCACTTGAAAAGGAAGTTAATAATTAGAAAGAGTAAGAAGTGCACTACCAGTTTAAATGTCTTTCGTGTTCACTCGGCAACACTCGCGCGTTTCCTTCGACGCGTTGCTTGAAGGCGTAACGCGAGAGAGAAAAATGAATGCGTTACCCTCGAGTTAACACAGGATGGATAAATTTACCTATGAAGAAGCATGGCGGAGTAAAATTTCGTAACGAAAACTACCCAAGTGCGACCTAGTAAGAGCGAGAGAAAATTTTAATAATAATTATAACTGAATAACATTTACAGTAAAAATGTCTGAAATGAGCGATAAACGTGTAGCAGAGAAAAGGAAATGGGGTACCGCTTGTGCTTATAAGGCTCGTGAGTACAAATTTTATTCGAAAAATATGGAATATGTTTTATTAGGTGCTTGAAAATAGGTCTTTTTCTGCAGCGTTCCGGACTTGTTTGAAACTGTTAAATATATTCGCTCATCGAATTAATTACCGCTTTTAAGAGCTGCGTTAAATGTGAGACTTTGTTCGGCGCACGGTTCTGACAGTTCCGGATCAGTCAGGGACTGTTGCAGAAACAGACCTAATGATATTCTGAGTGCGCACCAATGCCACAAGTGGAACTCGCTTTAAAATTAATAGCGTAGATTATAATTCCATTTCCACCTCATCTCTAAATATTTTCAAAGCACGCACGCATCTCTAATGCACTACTGATTTAAATGGCCAAGGTCATCGGCAGATTGTACGGAAGATCAAAGGTACCGCCTCGAGTGACGCTTCTGTATAGATTAGTATTCTGTGGTAAAGGTTTACTTTGGCTTAAGTCTAAAGATTTGTCTGTGCATATGGCCATGAGGGAGTAGAACTGGTGAGGGAAATGGGCGTGGTTCTCCTGATATAATCAAATTGGTATTCTTGAAATTCATTCTCTCAAAAATCGAGAGAACAATCTCCCTCAAATGTTCTCTGCAAGTATCAAATCATAGCTGTCTACGATGAAAAAAAAATTTCACATATTTTTCAATTTTTCTCATACCAGCGTGTGTATCGTAGAACTTTGAATGTTTAGAGCTGGACGTTTCTTCAAGTGTGACATGTGTATGCTTTATAAAGGATGGACACCTTTTCTAAGACACCTGTATATGATTAACATTTATGGAAAAAACCTCAGAACATAGCAATTCGAAATTATTAGCAATCATAACTATTATTATACGCTATTCAGATGCGGCTTAGGTACTATAGTCACTATAAAATTTCTATGCAAAGGTACATAGAAAAATATCTTTTTCTGGAATTCGTAACAAAAAGTAAAAAGGTTCCCATCTAAAAAATCAAAGAAAATATATTTTAAACTTTAAACGGACACTGTTACACTCCCGACGAAGCTATCAATCGATAGTGAAACGTTGAGTGTTCTTTCTAATTCTGAGTGTTCATTTAAAGTTTAGAAGCTATTTTCTTACAATTTTCATCGGACAAGAGTCGACTTCAGTTAAAAAATTAAAATTATTTTTGTACCCCAACGGTACGCCACTGTACAAATACATGAACCACTCCAAAATATGGTAAATTTATACTAAAAATGGACGAATGTTTTTACATAAAAGAAAACGTTTTAGAAAATATTTAAAGTACTGCAGACTTTTTATCCAAACTGTATAATAAATATGTAAGGTTGTTAAAAATTAATTATTAATTAAACCTAAAATCTCAATAATACGGTTTCTTTTTACTTCCTGAAGTGTTGTCAATCGTTTTACACAATTATTAAGTTTTGGCCAGGATTTTATGAAATTCCGCCTGTGTGCGGCGGTGTGGGTTAGAATCCCACCATTAACCATGGATACTTATACTGTTTAAAGGACTTAGACCCAGCTAAACATATACTTCGTGAATGTCTGGAATGGCTCACAGCCGAAAGACAAGCAGCATTGCTGCACAAAGTAAAAAGAAAGAGAAGGGAAACTTGTTTCTAGTCGCTTTCCATGACAGTTGGGGACACTGAAGATTTTTCCACAGTATAAGTAATAACTAGACTGCGGAAGTTTAGGCACTAAAAAAATTCAATTTTAGGCGCCTAAAAAAGGCTCATATATGTATATGCAAAATAGGCACAAATAAAGTATAAATAGTCTCCAAAATATTTATACAATAGAATTGATTACAATAAAAAATCAAGTAAATTATAAACATATTTTATTAATTTGAATTTTTAATATGCGTACATACGTATAATATTGATAGAACGTTAAATTTAATGTTTCTTATTTATTGGTAATTTGATTCACAATAAATAACTAAAATTATTTCTAAATTCATCCTTTTATCACTTACTAGTTTGTATAGTCGTCCAAGTTTTGTATCGGTTTTATGATCTTGCTATAAAAAACAGCTTCAAAGAGACCGGCACTGCGGTCGCCTCTCTTTCGCTTTTTTTGGCAAGGACATAAAACCGCTACCAAACTGGGACGACTATAACCAGAAAAGTTATCTGTTTAGAATCGTTTACAGAATTAAATAATAAGTATGACGCATAAATTTCATGCGTGGGAAAATGTAGGTACAATTCAGGGGTGAAGGAAGGGGCATTCGGTTTTAATATATATTTCTTTTATTAAAGCCGACTGATTAAATAAAAATCAAATGACCGACGCGACGGCGATGCGTCCATCCAGTTCGGCTTACATCAAAGAAAATATTTGTAGAAAGAAATTTACCAATGTTCGCTAGTTGTTTCGGCATTTTCAACAAAAAGCCGCAATTCTCTGCAGGTGGATATAGTCGTCCCAGTTTGGTAGCGGTTTTATTGCCCTGCCAAAAAAAGCGACAGAAAGGCGACCGCAGGCCGGTCTCTTTGAAGTTGTTTTTTATAGCAAGATCATAAAATCCATAGAAAACTTGGACGACTATATTCACAGAGTATGTATGTACAAAGATATAAAAAATTGTAGCAGTCATATTTTTTCTTATAGGTACTCCAATTACGGTTAGATTCAGCCGTTAATCATTTTTATTCTAATTTTCTGCAACTTTAAAATTGATCCTGAGAATTTTTAGTAAAAAAGGCACATTATAGGCATTTTTACCTGAAATAGGCATTTATGCATGAATAGGCAAAAATAGGCATTATAAAACTTTACCATTTGAACAGTAACTACGTGAAACGTATTTATAACTAGGTCCTATCAAAGTAGTGTCTAACAAATAGAAAAGGCAAATGCCTAAACTTCCGCAGTCTGGTAATAACCAAAGTTTAACAAAAAATATAGGAATGTTAGGGTTCCTAGCTAAGGCTTAAGGTACTAAATCAACACACATACTTCGTACAGAGGTAACGCATTTAGTGATTTTCTATATCTATCCTTGTCGCACATTCCTCTCATCTAGGGATAAAAAACAGTTGGAAATATTATTTGAAGTGACGTTTGTCAAAGTTACTGTCAGTGGTTAAGAAAATTGAGTTTAAATATCGCATCCCAAACTTGTATCCAATGACATTTAATGATTCCGCCTTTTTCGTAAAAGAAACATTCTGCACTTCTTAAAATAACAACTTTTTTATTGGTAAATAACTTAACTAGACATAACCTAATACACGTTTAAATTGACACCACTGACTTTGCGGTAAACAGAATTCCCTAAAACTGTTGTCTTCCTTATTGCATTTGCGACAATTATATTTGTTATCTTTGTTTCTCAATCCTCTCACGAGAGGAATGGGATTGCGTTACCTGTACGGAGTGTTGATTTAGTACCTTACTAAGGCTTGTATCTTTGCGCCATCTGGTAAATTAGTGCAAATCATAATCGAGGATATGGCGATATGAATTAGTTTAACAGGAACATATTCAATTACAAAAATAAAACATATTCATTGATTTATCAGCAAATAAAAACAGAAGAACCGGTCGAAAAGACTAAATAACGTCAATATTGAAAGAAAGAAAAATTATAAATTTTTGTCTCACGACTTCTTAAGTTTAGACAAATACATTTGGCGTTTTATGAAAGCTTATTAAAACAGTGTTTCACGAGAGTCTAGATATACTGGGTCTTCCATTTGAAAATTTTGAGAAAAATTATCTTTTGCAAAACTCAACACCCTGTACACATAATAACTGATAGACCGAAGCTGTTTTGAAATTTCTGTAGAAAAGATATTGTACTGAGTACCTACAAAAATTCAAGACGAAATGTAAATAAATAACAAAGATATAAGCACTCATATTATGGCAATTTTTTACGCTTAAGCATCAATATCTTACAAATTCTTAAGTAAAACTTCCTAAATCTTTGGTTATTACCTACTCGTTATACGTACTTTCGAAATATGTAAAAATATACTGGGTGTTCCATTTAAAAAAATATAACTTTGGTGTGGCTCTCAGTTACTGAACACTCTGTATAGTCAAAAATAATTTTACGAAGTAGAACTGACTGAGTTACATCTTAGCTCGTTTGAATTTTTTCTCTATCTTATATACTATAGACGGTAGAGAAGACCGCGGCACTCGGTGGACACTCCGTATATTATTACGAATTTTGATAGATCTATCAATTTGGAAAATATTTTGTTAACATATTTCTATACCTAAACCTGGTTTTTACCGAGATAAATGCCGTCAACGAAGAAATATCTTAAATGCAGGCCCTTATTAAATTGCTTTTAACTTGCTTAATTGAAGAGTCTCCATTATCAGTTATTAGCGTGTAATTACACATGCTTTAAGCTAAGTAACACTATATTAAACAAACCTGAAGACTACGTAGATTTTTGGTGGCTGGCAGTTCTTTCTGCTGAATTTAAAAGTGAAATATTTCAAGTTTCTCTTATGGAACCCCCTATACCCATAATTATAGACAGAAGTAGAATTAAATTTGCTACCTTTTTCCCAAACAAAGTCCTATACCTAAAACCTACGGTTTATGAGATAATTCTGGTTTTCATTTCGTTTCATGATTTTTGTCATTTTAGGGTGTTTATGTATGAAATATTATTATAAATAACATTTGCAACACTGCCTGTTCTTTCAAATCTTTCCTTTAATTTACGAAAAGTATATGGCTGTTTTCTATCAGGAAATCGTTGGATATAAATTTTAGAAGCGAAAAGGCAATTTTGTTGACATTCATAGCACCCTAAAAATGACAAAAATCATGAAGCAAAATGAAAACCAGAATTATCTCACAAACCGTAGGTTTTAGGTACAGGACTTTGTTTGTCAAAGATAGATATAAGCTGTTGTGGCTGACCACGCAAGTACTGTCCCTCCAGGTGAATGGTAGGTAAGTTCGGCTTGGCTAGCAGGAGAGGATACAGAGTAGAGCGTGGAGTGAAGTCTTGTGATTAAAGAGTAATGTGACGTAACGGTTGTTACCCGAACGGAAAAGAGTCGACGGATAGCGATGGTGACATATATAACCTGCAAAATATGTAAACTGTCATACATTGTGTAAATCACCAAATTCTGCTAGATAAACTTTTCTCTTACGGTATTAGAGGAAACAGTCTTCATTGGATTGAGTCATTTTTACGTGGACGCAGCCACTTTGTCAGTATTACGCATCAACATTTGTCCTACAAACGTACTATTAATTCAGAAAGTGTCAAGACTACAGTGGGAGTCCCTCAAGGATCGATTCTAGGACCGATACTTTTTTTGTTTTACATAAATGATTTAACTAAAGTTACTCCTGAGATAGATTTTACTATATACGCTGACGATACGTCATGTCTGATATCTGATCCCTCATTCGATAAGTCACGAGATAAATGTAATATCGCTCTATTGAAGCTTAATTATTGGTTTAGTTGCAATGATCTTTACCTTAATACCGAGAAAACTTCTTCGGTAGTTTTTCATACTCGACAAAAAAATATCACCAACGTTGCTTTACGCGTCGGCAACGATGACGTAGCTTCCGTTGATAGCGTGAAGTTCTTGGGCATTACCTTTGATAAACACCTAGATTGGAAGATGCATTGCACTGGATTAATTTCTAAATTGAATTCAATATTATATTTGTTTCGGAACCTTAAACAATTATTAACCTTGCAACAGCTACTGCAACTATATCACGCTCAAGTGGGTAGTCGCTTAATGTATGGCATTGGTTTTTGGGTCGATCTAGTATGTCTTCCGATGTCTTTATCATGCAGAAAAAAATCATTCGATGTATTGCAGGTATTTCTAGGACTACCTCATGTAAAGATAGTTTTAAATCATTCAATATTCTTACACTTCCGAGTGTTTTTATATTTAATATATGCATTTACGTGTATAATAACAAATTAAATTTTAGCACAAATAGTGATGTGCATCAGACAAATACACGCAATAAAAATGATTTCAGGATCCCTTTTGCTAGATTGTCGGTTACGCAAAACTCCACAAATTATTTAGGAATTAAAATTTATAATAAACTCCCAAACGAACTGAAAATATGCCGTAATGTTACAGTTTTTAAAAAATTGCTAAAACAATATTTAACTTCCAAATGTTATTATTCTGTAGATGAATTTCTGTAAACGAGTTATTGTGGAATAATCATACTGTATGTAGTCATATAGGCATCTTAGTTTTATTGTTCTCTATTTTGTTTTGTGTTTTCTTTTTTTAATTTTCTGATATATGTAGTATCACTTGACGCTCTTCTAAACATGTACCTACTTGTCACTTGAAGAATAAAGCATTATTATTATTATTATTACATGTATACTTCGATCAACATAATTTATATTCTTGTTTTAGTAAATCATGCAAATTTTTTTGAACAAAGAATAATTTAATTTTAGTCAATTTCTGAGATCACGTGATCCTTGACCACGACTTGTAGACAGGTTAGGTTTATGTAAGTTTTGCCGCGAATGTTGTTTGTACATGAGAGCTCTGCGAGCACCACCTCGCCAGGAGGAGTTCGTAGAGTTAACTCTATTTACTCTGCTCTTGTACGAGATAAACGACATAGAGTTTATAATGTTCACTCCATTGGTCCTACTTGAACGGATTTAGAGTGGAAAGAGCAAATAGAGTCAAAAGAGTAACCAAGTCGAACTCACCCGGTGTTGAGACCATTTTTTTGACTTAGTCTTTTGACGGTTACAGTTAGCTGATCACTTCCGATCGACTGCAGCGATAATAGGCAATTGGTAATATTTTCCTACATTTTCTACCGGGATTACCAGTGCTTGATTTTCTTTAGACAACAAGTCTAATCTTCTCAAATGAATGCATAGTGTATCAGGATTTACCATTAATATTGAGAGTTGATGATCTTTGCACGATGAGATGATGGTTGTGAATTTTATTGAACTACTCAATGCGTATAGACGTTTAATGTTCACGAAGATGTAATATATCGAACGGTGCACTGCATTGGATAATCCACGTTTTGTTATACTATTCTCTTCGTTCAAGGTTTCTATGTTTTTGATTCTGGTTTGGATAATTTTCATAGAACTTGCCACCTGGTATTGATAATCTTGAAATTCTTGGAAGTTTATTCCGAAATCTTGTAATTCCTCTTGGAATCCCTTGTGCAATCTTTTCATGGCTTCTTCAATATCCTTGTCTTCTGACATCATGTCGTCTAATTGATGTTTTATTGCTACGCCACAACACCAATTTCGAGCTCAACGACTAACGAGAAGCAGCAGCAACACCACCAGCAGCAACAGCCCTGAGGAAGTTCTTCTGCAATGGAGAACGAAACGTCGGCAGTAGAAGAAGTCAACGTGACGCGGTTCCAACCGGAAGCCAATTCAAACACCAATTTAGAGCGTTACCCATAAAGTTAAGTGACCTTTTCGAAATATTTTCTGTCATGTCTTCCACTTCGCTTTTTGAAAACTGGATTTGGAGTTCGCTAGAGGTCCACCCTTGCTGAAGAATTTTCAGTTCTTGACCCAATGCGAACCCTAGTTGTTCCAACTTCTGACTCATTTGACATTGGAGGGTCTAGTTTGTACACAATCGATGTTTTTGATGTAGTTAGCGACGAAGTTTGACGATTTCCACAGGGGTTGGTATATCACTGGCACTGTTGCTTCGTAGGCCATTGTTTCCGGTACTGGTTTCCACTGAATTTCAGCGGTGATTTCAACGACTGCTCTAATAGGAAAGGTCCACATTAAGAGGAGCAGGATGACTTTCGTTGGTAGAATCATATTTGGAATCTTTGAAGAAAAAGAAGTGTATAAGAAAAAAGTAGATAACAAGTGAATAAATTATAAGTAAAGAAATGATTATACTGGGTGTATCATAACGTACGGAGGAGATTGAAAGGGTGAATAAGACATCAAAAAATAAGGTTACCTTTTCATATAATTTTTTTTCCAAAAGTCAGTAATAAGGGAGGGGTGGAAAGTATCGTTTATTTGGTAATATCTTTTGGATCCTTTAAGTTCTCAAATTAATATTTGATACTTAGATATAAGGCACCTAACTGGGTATTTCAAACGTATTTGTCAGATCCTCCCTCCTTTTTAAGGGGTAGTTTGAGGGGGTGATTTTCGGTATTTTATAGTAACATAATGCAATAGGTGTATGCTAACTTTTGAACCTCAATTATTCGAAAACGTTTCGGATTATCAAAATGCAACAAGAGAACCTTTGTGTCCCAAATAATCTAAACAATATTGCCTTCACTGCCTGCGAAACGTAAAGTGTATAGTTGCGCGATTTAGTGTCCGCTTAGAAGATTTAGTGATACAAATTTCATCGGACAAGAACCAACTGTAAATATTGCCTTCGTAAATTTTTGATGAAATATGTAAAAAATGAAAAATTAGGGATAAAATAATGAAAAGTCATTCCCTAAAACTACCCTTTAAAAAGGAGGGAGGATCTAACAAATAAGTTGTAATGCCCAGTTATGTACCTTATACCTAGTTTAAAATATTAGTACGATTAGTCATGGTTAAGGTTACTGTATTGAGAAGGTAGTGCCAACTTTCTATCTATTTTAATTTGGGGTTAATCAAATTCATTCATAAACTCCCTAGCGACGGTAACTTGTTATGTATCTATCCTTTTTCTTCTTAGCGTTTCATGGCGTCTTCATCGCGTCCTTTTGAATTTGGGGGACGATAGCCACGGAAATGAATGGCGGTACCTTCTCTTCTCACTAAAGGAAATGGGCTCATCTAGCAAGTCTTCCTGTTAGTTACTTTATTGTTTTCAACCAACATAATGCGTGGTGATCGGCTACTATCTTGATATGATTCCCATACACCAAGCAAATTTAATTCTACATCGGTCGATGTTTATAGGTACGGGATGTTCCATAAGAAAAACTTGAAATATTTCACTTCTAAATTCAGCAGAAAGAACTGCCAGCTACCAACAATCTGCGTAGTTTTGAGGTTTGTTTAATACAGTGTTACTTAGTTTGAAGCATGTGTAATTACACGCTAATAACTGATAATAAAGACTCTTCAACTAAGTAAGTTAAAAGCAATTTAATAAGGGCCTGCATTTAAGATGTTTCTTCGTTTATGGCATTTATCTCGGTAAATATTAGGTTTAGGTATAGAAATATGTTAATAAAATATTTTCCAAATTGATAGATCTATCAAACTTGCTGACACTTATAAAATGAACACCCTGTGTAATTGAAAATAAATTTAATGTATAGTTTTTTATTAGAGGATGATAGCGTTTGAAATATTTTTCTATATTAAAAGGTTTAAACGCTACTAAAGAAAACCACACTTAGTGGACACGTGGTATACTTAAACAGTTTTGTCAATATACAAAATTAGTTTTCTATTTTTATATGAAGAGTATGTGGAATGCTTTCCACGATAGATTATGTAAAAAATGAAGATGACGAAGCCTCAATTCAATTGCAAAAAAAAATTACATAACCTAGGGGGGTTAACCGCCAACCTCCCCCCCCCGCTGCGCCACTGTTCGTACGCAAAGTATGATGTTAAAATTCAAATTAACCATTTCAATGCACCACGCATTGTTATTTGGGATTTGTACTTCTCAGCATTTTTACAGATTTCTAAACAACACCATCTAGTGTCATCTAGTAAATTAGTGCAGAACTAAACATATAGGCACATGGCCAGCAACATTAACATTCACTGACGTGTATGTATGGCCGTGTCAATTCGCCTAAAAATCGGTTCCGGAAAGCATGCCGTGGAGTACTCCCCTCAGCGCTCTCTATTAAAGATACTACAGAACTACTGACAGTAACTTAATGGCAACTGCAATTACTTAAAAACTCACAAGAGGCGCTGAGTGGAGTACCGTCAAAATTTTTAAAAGTCGAATTGAAACGGCCATACATACACGTCAGTGAATGTTAATGGAGTTGGCCATGATAGGCATGGCCTTGACGATTTGAGATTCCATGCCCTGAGTAATAACCCACTTAAACGTCATTGTCAAGAAAGCGGCCATACTGTTTGATGCCCTTATGGAAATGTAATGTTTGTAATAAGTATTTTAAAAGCTAGGATAGCTGTTTGCATAGTTAAAAGAGTGTCACAGTTAGACAAATTGCTCAAAATTTCAGCGTTAACAAAAACACAGTTACTGACTTGACAGCAAAGTAAGATTCAATACAATGCGTTAATAAATTTTTTAGATCAGAGGAGTCTATGAAAAGTAAAACCTAAGTCGTAGCTTAAATGAAATTAACTTATGTCAAAATTGAAATGTCAAGATACATTTTATGATAGTAGAAAAAATCTTCCAGTTGAATACATCAGGCTTTGTTAAAACTCTTTAACATGATAACGACTAATTTCAAATGCCGTTGGATGCTTACTGACCCATGACTATAGTGTTCAAG